>JAVANC010000025.1:32138594-32751094 GCA_033319125.1 Parnassius glacialis
TTTAATCGAAGATAAATGTACTGAATACTCGTTTGTCACCTTTAAAAAAACCTGTAGCTATCTTTGTTTGATAAATAAAATAAATTCCACACTGGCACATATAAGTATTTATTCTTTTATTTGTTCTTTATTACATTTATTTTACTGGCAATGTGTTCAGTGTTGCTAGATTAAAACGGATTATACAAAAACACTCAAGCACTTCAAACTACTTGAGCCGAACTATACAATAGAGGCCTAAATAAATTCGACTAACACGATTATTGCAGAGGGCTGGTGATAGGATAAAGTAATAAAATTCTTTTACACTTATTAAATTAGGTCTGACTATTGTTGGGCCGGCACACTAATTACATACACGAATACTAGAGTAAAATAGCGGCATAGTTCTTTGTATTATATGGCGAGTACGAGATTCGAATACCCTCCTTTTCTGCCGACTTCCAAAAAGGAGACGGTACTCAATTCGACTGTGTTTTTTTGTGTGTGCTACCTCATAACTTTTTACTGGGTAAACCGATTTCGATGATTCTTTTTTTATTTAAATGCTGGTACTTTTCATGTGGTCTCATATGAATTTGATCAAGGTCAGACCAATAGTTTTTGAGTTATTTGTAGTAATTTATATTGAAGTAGGCTGTACAAAATTTTAAAATTTTAATTATTGTCTTTTTAAAAACAACTCTGATTTTCAATAAGTACTAAATGACTTTCAATAAGTATTATTTACGAGCGACCCGCCATAGCTTTATCTGGGTAATATAGCGTCATTTATATTTAAGATCGTTTTTGTTTCAAAAAAAATCTTCAGTTAGTTTTTTGGATAAAATATAGTCGAGATTGCCTGGCATTGTTCTTTATATTTTTTAAATCTTATAAATTTTATTACAATTGATTCAGCCATTCCGGGGATTAGTCCCGACAGACGGACAGACAATTTTTTAAATAACAGCAAATATAACCTCTTCAGCTAAATATAAAGCAGTTATTATGATATTGTAGACAAACACTCCAATTTTATTTATGTCTAGATCTATATTAAATTAAAAATCAATTTCTATTTCTATGACGCTTTATAATATAAGCTTGACCAGTATGTATCTATATTATGTACGAGCGAAATGGAATTGCGTATCTCAGTTTTCACCCATTCCCAGAAGTCTAAGGCTTGAATTCCTCTTACACTGTCGTCGCCCACGTCGGTCACGCGTACTAATTTACATTGTGTTCTATATAGCCCCACACCGCGACGCTGACGACAGCGGCGCGTAGTTTGCTGCACGCTGTACGCGACCGACCCTACGCAACCGACGTCAGCGTAGGAGGAATTCAGGCCTAAACAATCTGAAATTTGCAGACGTACTAAGAACTGATAACAGTACAATAATTTCATGACTATCGTATATTAGACCTAGTATTATCACAGCTGAAGATTTTTTTTTCTAGATTAAATGTGACAAAGCAAAATTCAGTTCACCTGATGGTAGGTGGATGCATTAGCCCGTAGACATCTACATATATCTTCCGATAAGAATCAAATGCAGATGCATTGTCACCCGTGAAGACTATGACGGAATCCCGTTACTGTTACAGCCGAACAAAAGTCCATTGCTGAAAAAAGGCCTACCCAACAGACTGCCTCATAGGGAGGTTATTTGCCATAGTTGCCACGCTTGTTTGCAGCTATTTTGTTATTTGGTTGTTGTCAGAAAGACTATTCACATCACATCTTCTAGTTCGTTCCCACCGTCACCTATTATAACACCAACTATACGATATGGAGTAGTTGATATTCTTGCGCCGCAACTACGCGGTCAAGATTGTTTTCGTAACTTGAATAAATTTAAAAAATTGTTTTTTTTATATGGTAGAGTGACAAACGAGCACAAAGTCCACCTGATGGTAACTGGTTGCTGTGGCCCATCGACATCTACATTTATCCTCGTTTGCGAATCAAAATGCAGATGCGTTGTCACCCGTGAGGATTAAGTTGGAATGCCTCTTTTCTAGTACAAAGGGTCCCCGGTTCTCTACACTCACCGTACGAAACAACAGTGTTAAGCTGCTATTTTACGCTGGTATTCTGTGAGAGCGTGGTCCTTCCCCAGTCAAGCCGACCCATTCATGCTACAACTATACTACTAATATAGCTGCAGCATGGCTCTACCACGTACAATGATGATGTTTATAAGTACCTAAGTGTTTTACATAAAAACAGAAGCAAAACTTTTACACTTATCTCAATATTTAATACAAGTCGCCTCTCGTTTCTGAAACATTATGAAACAGGGAAGAGGCTGTAGGGCTGCTCGAGTAACGGTTAGGTGTATATTCAAAACATACGCGCTAACATGTATCTTTTATGATTCCTACTAATAAATTAAAATGAAACTCTTTGTTTTGTATTAGCTATAATAATTATCATCATCTTCACTACCCAGTATCGTCCCGTGGATACCGTAATAGGTAACAACGGGAAACTGAAACAGGAGATTGAAATGAAAAGAGAAAGAAATAAAAAGCTGCGGTTGCCAACCCGCCTGTCAAGCATGGCAACTATGGCAAAATCCTGCATATGAGGCAATCTATAGTGGAAGTGTATGTTCAGCAGTTGACTCTCATAGGCTGTAATGGATTCCACAGCTGGGCATGCTCTCCTCTATTGTGCATTTGTCACAATCGTCGTCGACTGGCGGACTACGATCCCAGTACCAGACTCTTCGCATCTTTGAGTCTGATGCTGGTCTCCGATCCGCTGGTGTAAAGTGATGGTACTGCCACCACTTATCGGAAACTACAAGATCTTTTTGGCTTATTCCGTAGTCGTCTCTTACAATAACTACGGGACGAAATGGCGTGGTGGGTTTCATGATATTCATTCATATGTCATTCACTACAGTCTATTAAAAGACCACGGCTGAACATAACTACTGAACTTTTATATGTGGTAGAGCCAAGCTGCAGCTATATTAGTAGTATAGTTGTAGCACGAATGGGTCGGCTCGACCGGGGAAGGACCACGCTCTCACAGAATACCAGCGTGAAATAGCAGCTTAATGCTGCTGTGTTTCGTATGGTGAGTGTAGAAAGCCGGAGACCCTTTTTACCGGAAACGAGGCATTCCATCTTAGTCCTCACGGGTGACAACGCATTATGGTTTGGGAATTCCCGACAATTTCAAAGTTCCGGGACTCGGGACAGCGTAATATCAAAGTCCCGGGAATTCCCGGAACTTCGAGACTTTTAAGAAAAAACTGTTTTATTTTTTATAAGATGGGTAAGCCTTTTTTGAAGAATTTTAATTGAGTTAATTTCTGGTGAAACGTATTAAAAAGAGGCAATTTTTTGTAAAAATCAACATTTATTAAATAATTAAACAGAAAACTAAATAACTTTAACGTTAGTTTCAGTCTTAATATTAGTTCCTTACATATGAAATTGGCGTTTTGGACGGGAGGAATATAAAGTATTTTTTTTTGTAAACAAAGTATGCACCGTTGTTATCTATGCACTTTTGCCATCTCATAGGTAGTTCATTGATCCTTTTACTAAAAAAACTATGGGGGGCGAGAATTAATAAACTCTTTGAAGGCGATTTGGACTGCCGCATCGGAGTTGAATTTATTCCTTGTAAGAAGTTGTCCAAATTCTGGAAAAATGGTAATCTGCTGGTAATGGTAATCCGGGGAGTACGGTGGATGTCACAGACATTCCAATTGTAGCTCATCTAACTTAGTGGTTGTTTGTTGTGCACTGTGTGGTCTTGCGTTGTCGTGAAGCAGCCGTGGCCTAGAGCGATTGACCAATCTCGGATGTTTAGCAGCTAGTTCTTCCTTCATGGTTTGTAGTTGCTTACAATAAATATCTGCCGTAATCGTTTGGCCAGATTTTAGAAAGCTGTAGTGAACGACACCGGCGCTAGTCCACCAAACACTCACAAGTAACTTTTTCTGAGTCAATTTTCCTTTAGGGCAGGATTTGGCTGGGTCTCCAGGCTTCTGCCATTGCGACGAGCGCTTTCGATTATCGTACAGTATCCACTTTTCATTACAAGTAATGATTCGATTTAAAATTCCTTATTGTGTCGGTTGAGTAAAGTAACACAGCAGTCGACGCGTGTTTGCAAGTTCGATTCACTCAATTCATGAGGTACCCATCGTTCAAGTTTTTTTACTTTCCCGATCTGCTTCAAGTGGATTAATACAGTTTTATCACTTACCCGGAAGCCTGCAGCTATCTCTGAAGTGCTTTGTGATGGATCCGCTTCCACAATAGCCTTTAATTCTTCATTTTCCACTTTGGTCTCCGGCCGTCCACGGGGTTGGTCGAAATTTACAGAACGAAAACGTTGAAACCAAAAACGTAGCGTGCTTTCTTTTGCGACACTAGCGCCGTACACATAATTAATCCTTCGAGCTGTTTCTGCAGCACTGTTGCCACGGTAGAACTCGTAGGTACTCGTAAATATACCGATATTTCATGTTTTCCATTTTGCGGTAATAAACGACGCCACAGAAAAAAAACAATGAGGAAAAAACAAATGAACGACTGTTTTCAAAACTGAAATGTACCAGCTAAATGAATTTATAAATTTGAATTTGGAATTTATAACCAAAGAGGAGATATTTCAGGTCAAAGTGGTCAGTAGGATAAAACGCTAATTTCATATGTAAGGACCTAATAATAGCTTTGTTTATTTGTTTTAGTCACACACAGATGCACTTCTAAACAGTTAAATCTTATAGTTACAAAACGAACTTAGTAAAAAATCATACTAATTCTTAATAACTTTACTATTATCTAGTAATTCTAGTATCTAATCTTTGTTCATAATCTCATTGTTAATTCTCATAATCACATATTTATTTAATTTGTGTTTCGTACTCAGTAGTTACGTAGTAGACCAAGTAATTATTCATTAAATTAACACATGGCGCTAGGCTCCTTCAATTATTTGAAAATAAAAATGATTACATAACAATTTCGACAATCTTGTCTCGTCTCGAGTCTCGACCTGAAAGTCCCGGGACTCGAGACAACGAAAATTACGAAAAGTCCCCAAACCCTACAACGCATCTATATTTTGATTCATAATCGAGGATAAATTTAGATGTCTATGAGCCACAGCAACCACTTACCACCAGGTGGACTGTGTGCTCTTTTGTCACGCTTATCCTAATAAAAAGTGTATATTCAGCAGTGGCATCTCATATGCTGTAATGGATTCCACAGCTGGGCATGCTCTCCTATATGTATGTCACAATCGTCATCGACCGGTGGACTACGATCCCAGTACTAGACTTCTCGCACCTTTGAGTCTGCTGCTAGTCGCCGATCCGTTGGTGTAAAGTAATAGCACTACCACCACTTATCGGACACTATAAGATCTATTTGGCTTATTCCATAGTCGTCTCTTACGACAACTACGGGACGAAATGGCGTGATGGGTTTCATGATATTCATTCACATATCATACACTACAGTCTATTAAATGTCCACTGCTGAATATAAGCCTCCCCCATTGTCTACCAGGGGATATTTGCCATAATTGTCACGCTAGGCAGAGGGGATGGTAACCGATGTTTTTGTTATTATTGAGTTGTCATCATTTATCATCATTAAGATGATGCTGTTGCGTATTTTTTTGGTAGAATTAGGGTGACAAGCACGAGCACACAGTCCACCTGATGGTAAGTGGTTGTTGTGGCCCACAGACATAATTTATCCTCAATTAAAAAATGCAAATGCGTTGTCACCCCTGAGGACTGAAATGGAATGCCTCGTTTTCAGTAAAAATGTCTTGGGTTCTCTACACTGACCATACGAAAGACAGCAGCATTAAGCTGCTATTTTACGCTAATCTTGTTTTCATTTCACTCTGTCGCCTCTTACGTCACTCACGGGATGATGTGATTTATTGGGCATTCTTACGCCGCTACTGCATGTGCATAATATCGTCTTATTAATGCTTAGTAACATTTTAAATAACGGAATCGTCAATCAACCGAATGATAAAACTCAATCAATTGATGAAATATGAAAATTGAATCGAATTAAATAAATATATAAAAAAAACATGCGTGAATGTCGTTGAACACTCGGTTGGAACGAAGTTCCTTTCGTAGTATATTATGATTGATAAACGTATTATATTATTGATTAACAAATACATATGAATGAATTACTATCGTCATTTAAAATAAAATAATATTTCTTTCGTTACAAGATAAGAAAAAGTGCGAGGGATATGGATATTCCATCTCGCTTCCTTATAGTCGAGAAGGCCGTCTATATTACGCCAGATGGGGTCGTGACGGAAAAATCTTACACTTTTTCTCGCTTAGCCCCCTTCCGCCAAATTTGTATCGTTTGTAAGCAGCATTTATTGGAACTTCGTTATAGTCCTCGTCGATGTTGCTTTATAAGTGTATCAGCGAACATATATAACTAAGATATAAAGTAAACAAGTATCTAATGCTTGTGTTAGGGGTAGAACACGACGGTAGTCAAACAGCGGATTTTAACCCGTGACGTTTGAGTTTCGCATTCCGTATCCTTGACCATTTGACTGCTGTCGCCTTATTTATTTTTCTTTATAAATAAACTAGCTAACCAGGCAGACGTTGTTCTGCCCTTTCCGACGACCATTTGCTTTCCTAAAAAACTCCTGAAATTAGCAATAAAAATGTTTCAGGGTCATTTATCGGGATAAAAACTATCCTATCCTCTCAAGTTGGACCAAAATGCACACAGTGTGCGAAATTTCATTGAAATCAGTTCAGTAGTTTAGGAGTCCATTGCGGACAAACAACGTAACGCGTAATTTTTATATATAAAGATTGACAACCCGAACGATTTTAAGTCGAGTGTTGTCAAGCTCTCTGCGCTCAGTTTTCCATAAGTGAACGGGAGGCGTTTTACCTGTGCCAATACTTTCGTTCCGACGCGGGGATCCGACGTCAGCGATTTGAATTAGGTTGACGAAATAATGGTTTTGTTGACTATTCATCACCATTCAATTATGAGCTAGATTTTAATAATTTGTTCAGCCAAAAGAACACTTCGAGGAATGGTATTAACAGTTTTATATGTTCACACATTTTTTATGAATGTAGATGCGTTGCACTGTAAAATTTCTAAAAGATGTTGCAGAAAACTTAGTTAAAACGATACGAAAAAATTGAATAGAAGAACTTGGAAAAAAGAAAAAGGGATAAATACATGTGTTGAGCTAAAGATTCATAATTTTATTCTTCGTCAAAGTGAAATTATGCATTAATAAGCAAACTGTATTAAAATAATTTTATTTTTCAGAAGGTACAGGCAAATATATAATGTACTAGAGCCACGATGCAAAACTACATAGTGAGGCTGCAGTGTTTAGTATAGTAAGTGACGAGAATCGCCGACCTTTTATCTGGTTACGTGTTGTAGTGTTTGCACAAATACACAAACATACATTTATATATAAGTCACAGTCTCGAGCGCACCGCGTCAGTTACACGAGAGCCTCGGGCGAGAGTGGACGTGTTTAGTTTAGTGCGTGCCGAGCCTGTGTTACACTACAGTGATTAGAGAAGATAGCAGACAATACACGTGTCATTCCATTTTAGCTTTCAGAGTTTTAAAGTGGTCTCAGTTATGGAAAAATTCGGAGTGTATGTATGTATGTATATAGTATGGGCATATTATGCGAAGGGAAATAAACGATGTAACGAGAAGAATGTTGGCTATGAAAGTAAATTGATATAAGAGGAAGGCCTGAAAAAGATGGATGGACTGTATTACGGATGATATGCGTATGAAACGAGTTAGTGAAGAAATTACGGCTAATAGAGAAAAATGGAAGAGGAAAATATGCTATGCCGACCTCAAATAACTTGGGATCACGGCAGGAAGAAGAGGTGACAACGCATTCTGCATTTTGATTGACTGTTATTT
This sequence comes from Parnassius glacialis, assembly GCA_033319125.1. Taxonomy (NCBI): domain Eukaryota; kingdom Metazoa; phylum Arthropoda; class Insecta; order Lepidoptera; family Papilionidae; genus Parnassius; species Parnassius glacialis. Next base: position 32,146,536 of record JAVANC010000025.1, read on the forward strand.
TGATCGATCGAGGATAAATAAGATGTATGAACCACATTATCCAATTTTTCCAACACACTTGTATATAAAATAATACAGTTGAACTTGCGGTAGGTAGAGATATATTTCCTATAAATTTATAGAATGTATACGGTCCGCTGCTAGTCACAGGTCTCCTCACATTCTGTGAGGTTTTTTTTATAGAATAAGGGTGACAAACCAGCATGCTGATACTGTTACCCATACTGTTACCCATACTTGTTACCCATAGACATCTACATTTATCCTCAATTAAGAATAAAAATGCAGAGGCGTTGTCACCCTTGAGGACTAATATGGAATACCTCGTTTCCAGTTAAAAAAGGGTATTGCGTTAAGTTACTATTTTATGCTGGTATTCTGTGAGAGCGTCGTCCTGCCTCGGTCGAGGGCCATTCGTGCTACAACCATAATATAGCTGCAGCATGGCTCTACCACGTATAACCACGTATAAACACAGATGAGAAGTTGCTTTTAGATTTGAATTTCTCCAGTGCGTATTATAGGACTATATAAGTCCGTAAATATTATATGCTATACTAGTTTCCTTATAATGTTATCCTTATATAAATCAGTATTTTGCAACTAACAATAACATTGGTGCCGGCCGGAACTTGGAGTGCTTGTGCACTACGCAATTTAAGGAATATTTTATGACCAGATACCACGGGCTCATACAGAAATTGTTTTATTTTGTTTACAGATTTATATTTAATTTAGTTTAAGTTCTATTTAAGTAATAAATAAGCTCTTTTTTGAAACCTGTCTATAAAAATTACAATGATTATGATTGTTAGTGATAAAAACTATAATGTTGTGCGTTATTATACTTGTGGCGCGGTCGCTTAGCATAGAGTTGGGGCGCTTAGGGCCCTCCTCCACTGTACAGAAGAAACATCTACATAAATACCATAAAAAACGTTAAAAAGAATTAAAAGAAACAAAGCAAGAGTATACACACCCGTTGGTGTTGCTTTTAAATTTATTAATTATAATATTTGAAAAATAAATTGTATTTATTTCAAATAAGTAAAAATATCCGTATCCGTTATTAAACTTTGTTATTATTATGTACAAAGAAAATTTTACAAATAAATATCTTGTTGTCACTTTTAACGTAATTTTAATTTCTAGTTCAAAATTACGGAAACATTTGAATGACTAACCCTTAGTAAAGGGTTGAGGACAAACTGAGTCGTTGTGGGCTGAATTAAAGCATATTCAAAAAGCAGTTGAACAACTCTCAAACGTCATTTTGCCGCCTAATTTACTTAACCCTTCACCGCCAGCATCGTAACTTTTAATTGCATAATTCTTTTACTCCGCCACCTGACATTTGAGTGTTAACAAGCGATTAAAACGAGGAAAAGATTTTTAGGTCTTAAAATTTAATTAAAACATAAAAATCAGACTGAAACTTTACATTACATCACTCAAAACTTTGTTGGGCAGTATTTTCATCAATTTTCTATAAACACAACATAGATTTTTTTTATGTGGTAGAGCCATGCTGCAGCTATATTAGTAGTAAAGTTGTAGCACGAATGGGTCGGCTCGACCGGGGAAGGACCACGCTCTTACAAAATACCAGCGTAAAATAGCAGCTTAACACTGCTGTGTTTCGTATGGTGAGTGTAGAGAACCGGATACCCTTTTTACTGGAAAAGAGGCATTCCATCTTAGTGCTCACGGGTGGCAACGCATCTACATTTTGATTCGCAAACGAGGATAGATGTAGATATCATTTCATATCATATATACATATTTCATATCATACATACATCATATTATAGGATAGGGTGACAAACGAGCACACAGTCCACCTGATGGTAAGTGTTGCTGTGAGCCATAGACATCTACATTTATCCTCGATTACGAATCAAAGTGCAGATGCGTCGTCACCCGTGAGGACTAAGTTGGAATGCCTCTTTTCCAGTAAAATGGGTGCTGTCCTTCCCTGGTCGAGCCTCCCCATCCGTGTTGCAGTCGTAATACGCTGTAGCGTGACTCTACTACGTATACAAAATAGTTATTTCAAAGTACCTATATCAACAACACATTTACAGCTAAAGCTTGCATACAGTCAAACTATAGTTACAGTCCCACAGTTGGTATTTTTTTTTATAGGATAAGGGTGACAATCGAGCACACAGTCCACCTGATGGTAAGTGGTTGCTGCGGCCCATAGACATCTACATCTATCCTCGTTTGCGAATCAAAATGCAGATGCGTTGTCACCCGTGAGGACTAAGATGGATTGCCTCATTTCCAGTAAAAAGGGCCTCCGGCCACCTGCACTCACCAAGCGAAACGCAGAGGTAAACCTCTACCTCACGCTGGTATTCTGTGAGGTCGTGGTACCACCCCGGTTCGAGCCGGCCCATCCGTGCGACAGCAAAAGCTGCCGCGTGGCTCTACCACTGTATAAAAGGTATAGGCTTCCTTTCATTTCTGAGAGGGTTTAGGGCAAGGAAATGTCCGCCTCGAAGATGCTGTTGCCCACCACCTGTTTTATTTCCCTTTTTAGCCTCTTACCACACCCATGGAATTATATGGAGTAGAGGATTTTCCTACGCACCCACTTCACGAGAGGTCGTGATTATGGGCAAAATATATTTTTTTGATTTTCGATAACGATATTATTCCAAGATCTAAGGGCACTTAAGTTGACAACATATCTCGAGGTTTATATATCGCTTTTCAGAGTTTGTTCATCGTTTCTTCTAATAGTTCACATGCGTAGACACAAAATATTTAATACACAAAATTGCACCTAGGCACGGTTTAAAAATTTACTATAAACTGATATTTAAAACAAATAATAATCTATACTATAATATAATAAAGCGGAAAAGTTTTTTTTGTGTTTTTTGTTTGTTTAAACGCGCTAACCTCCGGAACTACCAGTCCGAATTGAAAAATTCTGATTGCATATTATAGCCAGATTCATGTGGAATAGTACAGGCTATCTTACATTAAGCTATATCACTCAGCTAGCCTTAAATATGGATATTTGTTAAGCAAGTCAGAAGAAAAAGCACTCCCGAAATGATTTATCCGCGTACGCTGGTGTTATCATTAGGAATACGTAAATACAATGTTCTAGAAAAATATAGATCTTTACTCCGTCTAAAGAAAAGTCCGCGATACCATATGTCTATTTCTTATACATGAGCCATAATTAGGTATTTTGTGACAAAAAATATTGAAAATTTAAAAGTGACTTATGAGCGTTATTATTAGGCATGGCCTATTTATCCTTACGAACGAAAGTTACTTCATCATCAAGACAATTTTATGAAGATAAACTTTGTTCTTTATACCATGTTATTTGGACGCATAGTTTAAGAGATAAAATTAAAATAATTCAATACTTGGCTGGGCGCGCGAACTAAATGACGCTAAACCGTAGCCGCGCGGTGAGAATTGCGAGAAGTCAGTATAGAAAGCTTCTAAGAGCGAGGTTAGTTTAATCATTATAGCTAAAATAAATTAAAAATTTATTGAGTACTTTTATGACAATGATTAGTTACATCTTTATTTCTGAACTTTTTCATTTCACGTTGCAATGGTATTTTGAAAATTTAATAGAATTAATAAGTATAAGAGTTTGATAGCGACGGCTCCGTGGCGCAATGGCTTAGCAACCAGTTATTGCGCTGGGGGCCGAGGGTTCGAATCCCGCACGGAACAAGTATTTGTATGGCCTACAAATAATTGTTCCGGGTCTGGATGTTTGTCCTTGTGCAATTTATGTTTGTAAACTGCCTCCACGATACAGGAGAAAATCCTAGTGTGGGGGTAACGTTTTTAAATTATATAAAATAATAATAAAAAATAGCTCAAGAATCATTTCATGCCTACACACTTTTCAAGTATCGTGTACGGTTTTCTTTAAAACTGGAAAAAACCGCGCTTCGGAACACTTTCTGGGACGTGGAGTGGGGGGGGAGGACGCTCAGTCAGGAGGAGGGGGGGGGGACTGGATAAAACTTAACTTCGCTCTACATCATACATACCGACAGATAAAAGTAATCCATTAATTATACCAATTTTTCCATCCATTGCTATCAAATAAAATATTTAATTGCAATTATAAAATGCTTGAACTAGGGCATGTCGCGCACCACCGACACGTGATGACGCGGGTGAAACCGCGGGGCACAGCTAGTATTAAAATATATCGAAACACTAATTACACGGGATCAGCGATGCACCAGCAGGTAAGTTCCCGCCAAAACTTAAATTTACTGTATAATAAAAAAATGAATGTTGCCTGCAACAATACATACTATAATATAAGGTAAAAAAGTAAATAAAAATATCGGGCGACCACAGATTATTGTACGCAGTTTGCTATAAACGCCAAAATATCATTCCCGGTTTATCTGCTAGTGGGAATACCCTAGGGACGTATCCGATTTAGCACTGTAAAGGTTTATTCCTCAATGTAATCCATCGTGTATAACTTTTTTAATGTTGAGTCTATGATGGGTTCATCTTGTTCCTAACACTACCTATATAATTAAACTATTTATTTTGGTAACATAACATAAAACATAATAAGTACAATCTCTATATATAATAATTTAAAATTAAACATTTTGTACAACCGACTTATACATACATATATATATATATATATATATATATATATATATATATATATATAATTAAGAACAACTCAAAAGCTATTGCTCAGATTCTTACTTCAGTTTGGATGTCTTTCTTAAATGGATAAAATGTTAATGTTGTAGGGAATGGTACTGGTATGGCACAATAAAGAGATCAATAAAACGAGTGGTAAAATTAAAAATATTGTACAACCGACTTCAATATAAATAAAATTAGAACATCATCTATGTAGTCGAAGTCAATTAAATACGCATTATTAAAGATAACTCAAAAACTACTGGTCAGATCTTGATCAAATTTATATGAAACCACATGAGAAACACTAGCTTTCAAATAAAGAATCATCGAAATGGATTTACCCAGAAATAATTTATGAGGTAACAGACATAAAGAAAAAAACATACAGTCAAATTGAGTACCTCCCCCTATTTGAAGTATGTAGAAAATCAGTTGCTGTCTGTTAGTCTCGCAACTCGAAAATGGCTCGACTGATTTTGATGAATTTTTTTGAGTGTATTTGACTGGATTGCTGGACGGTTTGTATTCACAATTGAACCCGATAGGTGGCGCTTTAGTCGAGATCTAGAAATCACCTGTGCGAAGCCGGGGTGGAGCGCTTTATATATATTTTTTAATCATCATCATCATTACAGCCTTTCATAAGCTCACTGCTGAACATAGGCCTCCCCCAAGGAATGCCACAAAGCACGGTCCTGAGCCACCTGCATCCATCGACTTCCTGCATATCTTACCAGGTCGTCACTCCATCTAGTGGGGGATCGCCCTACACTTCACCTACCGATACGAGGCTGCCACTCGAGAACCTTTCTTCCCCATTGATTGTCGGTTTTTCGAGCTATATGGCCGGCCCACTGCCACTTCAGCTTACTAAAATTAATATATTTTTTTATATAAATATTAATTTTATTGGCTGAGGCATTCCACATTAGTACTCGGAGGTGACAACGCATCTCTAGTCTGCTTTGTTGGAAGTTGGCTGTAGGTGTCCATGGAATGCAATATAGTGTAGCATACCATCTGGTGGACTGTAAGTTCGTTAGTCAATTCTGTTTAATAATAATTCAAAATTCAAAATTTTGTACTACCGACTTCAATACAAACTATTATAAATAACTTAAAAACTATTGGTCAGACCTTGATTAAATTGACCCTTGACTATATGTAAAGCACCAGCTTTCGAATAAAAAAATAGTTATCGAAATCGGTTCACCCAGTAAAAAGTTATGAGGTACACATAAAAAACATACAGTCGGATTGAGTACCGTCTGCTTTTTGAAGTCGGTAGAAAATAAAATAAATCAATAATGAGAAAAATCAACTGTTGAGGTATGTAGCGTTTTTACCATAAAAGATATTATAAAGATAAATATGTATTAAATTTATCTTTAACATAAATTGAATAAAACTGTTTTTACGGATTTTATCGCGTTTATTTTATTATTTTTATTCCCGACGTTTCGAGTGCTTTTCAGCAACCCATGGTCACGGGGGGGACTGAGATGTTTGACGTCCCGATGTCACAGTTAGCCCGGCTACCTTCAGTTTTTTAATATTAATTTTTGGTTCGATTTACGAAGAATGAACTTACAGTATCCTGAAGTCTTGCAGTGTTAACATAAAGGCAAAATAGGCAATTTCCTATGAACCCTACGGTCATAGAAAAAACATTTTTAAGTTTTATTATACTCGTATATAGGGATTTGGAAAAAGGGAGCGGGGCGCGATACTCGCATTGCCTTACATGGCTTAATCCGGCTTTTTATCAAATAATCATCTCCCTCAAAATTTTGTGTTTGTGCATTATGTAAATAACATTGAACAATAAATCATCATCATCATCACCATTACAGCCTATGAAAGTCCACTGATGAACATACAGATTCATAGTGGGGATATTTGCCATAATTGCCAAGCTTGGCAGGCGGGTTGGCAACCGCAGTGCTTTAATATTTTGAGTTGGTATCAGGAAGGTGCTGCTGCAAGTCTACTGTTACAGTTTTTTCTTTTTTCTTTCTTTATAGAACAAGGGTGATGATAAGCGGCCACATAGTCCACCTGATGGTAAGTGGATGATTTGGCATATAAACATATACATCTATCAGCGATTATGAGTCAAAATGTCCCTAATGATAAAGATAGAAATGCCTCATTACCAGTAAAAAGGGTTTCCAGTTCTCTACACTCCATACGAAACAGCAGCACTACTCTACTGTTTCACGCTGGTATTCTGTAAGAGCGTGGTCCCACCCCGGCCGATCCGACCCATTCGTACTGCAGCTATGTATAGCTGCAGCGTGGCTCTGCTACTTAAGAGCGTAGAGTGGCGGGGAAGAGAATCCACTACGTCATATCATCCCGTGTATTTTTTTATAGAATAAGGTGACAAATGAGCACACAGTTACCTGATGATAAATGGATATTGTGGCCCATAGACATCTACATTTATCCTCAATTAAGAATCAAAATATAAATGCGTTACTACCCCTGAGGACTAAGATGGAATGCCTCGTTTCCAGTAAAAATGGTCTCCGGTTCTCTACATTCACCATGCGAAACACAGCAGCATCAAGCTGCTATTTTACGCTGGTATTCTGTGAGAGCGTGTTCCTACCCCGGTGGAGCCGACCCATTCGTGCTACAACCATAATATAGCTGCAGCGTGGCTCTACCACATTATGTCGATGTCGTAAGAGGTGACAGAATAATCAATTACTCATTTAAATATCAATGCGACGTCATAAACAACTAATGCATGCTTTCAAGCACCGTACAAGCAATCCACTGCTTCTACACAAATCAATCGGATATTCCAATAGCTAGGTAAATTGCCACCTGTCGTAGGAAACGTGAACTATTTCCTTGCATTACGTGCAAAGATAACTAACTAATAATTATGGCTTGAGTACACAGCGGATTGCTAATGGATGGAACTGACTTGAAAATATTTATTTATTTACACTCGTTTGTACAACATAATAAAAGGGTTACAAGGGGCGAACTTAACTTAATTAATTAATGCCTTTTGACATTCTTTCCCAGTGAACCCGGGACGTGGGGAAAATAATAATAATAATAATTTGTTAGACTCTCATTTTAACAAATTACACTTATGTATTATATCTATTTTAAATTACAAAATAACATTTCAAAGAAGTTAGCGTTGACGGCCATACTAGTATAAACTGTGTTACAGCCGTCAGAGTCTTCAACCCTGAGTAGTACAAAAATCGTTTCATTTCGCTATACAATACACAAAACAAAATGAACCATAGAGTTGGGGCGTAGCGATTAGTGACAAGTATATAATCAGATACAGGATATTAATGTAGCTCAGTATTAAATGGATCTTCAAACTGCAAACATCATTATTATTTACTTAGTCCCGTCCTTACATGGCGACCTACTGATAAACGAAAAAATATGATGTTGCAATTCGATTGGTCGATTTTTGAAAGCATGAAGAATGAAAGAGAATGCTTTTAAAAAAAAGGTGGTCGCCACCAAGCTGTTTCTTAAATAAGTTTTGTGAGTAGTTTGTACAACCTTATATTGCATAATTTATTTCAAATACTTTGAAAAAAAAAACAATCGCTGTGTTTCTTGCTGATACATCCCCGGACAGAGGTTTTTTACGAACCAGTACAGTGGTAAAATTAAAAAAAAATATTTTCAATAAGAATAAGAATGTTGAATAAAAAAAATATTCTATTCTATTATTTGCCCAATAGAAGTAATACATTTTAAATTAAAGAATAAAAAAATATATCTGCTAAAAATCTAACCAAAAACAAGGAACAGCGTCCGTGACTGATCATCTCCGCTGGTTTACGAGTACCGCTGCGCTGGTCACCATTTATCGAGGATACTCAGCCAGCGTCCCTGATACTAAAGCGAGTAAGGTTGTATAACTATTTTTGTTTTTATTGTAATAAAAATTGATTATAAATATGTAATTTAATGTATATTTATACATAATAAATCAACATTAAAAATAAACATAACAAAAAATCAAATTCTACGCTTCATTCCCGACAAACGAGGTTGGCAAATCAGATATAACTAATACATTAAGAATTCTTTTGCCTCCAACTCCACTGTGAATTGAATTTTAGAGTGCATAGAGTTAATTTTACTAATATAAATTTAATGTGGTCTAAAAATACTGTTACTTTGTGTTAAGGTAAAATTAAAATTATCGTATGTATTAACATCGCTTCCTTCAGGATTCATGAGGCTATTAAAATAAAATAAAAACATCCTAATTTCCTGGGTGCTGCCATCTGCCGGGGAGCCTATAATTAATAAAATTAGATCCAAACCCAAACATAATCACTGCAAGACTTTAAGATACTACCTATACCCTCGTTCTGCTTCGGACCAACCAAAACTTAATAATTAAAAGTCAAAGGTTAACAATTACATTAGGATATCAAACACCTCAGTCTACCCCGTGACCATGGGTAAACCCGAAGATACCGGGAACGTCAAATATTTTGTATAATCTCTATATATAAAAATCAATTGCTCTCCGTTAGTCTCACGAAAACCACAGAATAAATAATTATTAGTTTTATTCAATATTTTAACTCCTCCGACTTACATGAATCCTTACGTTGTTTTCCTTCACCGGCGTGCACATATGGTGGCGATTTGCCCTTAAACGAAAAATAGTCTGTGCCCAATAGTGTACTTCTACGAGCTGATGAAGATGAAGAATATCTAAGCACAATTATAATACCATCTTTGATTTTCAACCTATAGGCCTATAATATGGTACACTCAGTAGCAGTTGAGACTGTTTCGTTTGTTGTCAGAATTTCGGTCTGAAGGGTATATTTTTTTTTATGGAATAGGGGGCAAACGAGCATGCGGCTCACCTGATGGTAAGTGACTACCACCGCCCATGAACAACCGCAACACCAGGGGAATTGCAGATGCGTTGCCGGCCTTTTAGAAAGGTGTAAGCTCTTTTCTTGAAGGTTCCTAAGTCGTATCGGTCCGGAAAATTCGCTGGTGGTAATTGATTCCACAAGGAAGTCGTGCGAGGGAGAAAACTTCTTCTAGATCGCACAGTGGTGGACCGCCAATCATCCAGATGGTATGGATGGTAACGCGAGTTTTGACGCGATGTGCGATGGTGAAATTGAGCGGCTGGAATTAGTCCGAACAATTCCTCAGAGCACTCCCCGTGAAAGATGCGATAAAATACGCAAAGAGATGCAACATCTCTACGCAGTGCCAGTGTATCGAGCCGATCAGAAAGAACTCGGTCGTCGACGATTCGAACCGCTCTGCGCTGGATGCGGTCAAGTGGAAGGAGCTGGCACTGGGGTGCCCCGGCCCAGAGATGAGAACAGTATTCCATGTGGGGCCGAACTTGCGCTTTGTAAAGTTGCAAGCGATGTGCCGGCATGAAATACTGTCTCGCTCTGCTGAGCACGCCAAGCTTTTTAGAGGCCAATTTGGCCTTCACTTCCAAGTGACCACGAAACTGCACACTATTCGATATGTCGACGCCAAGGATTCCGATGCTGGCTGAGGCAGCAAGGGGAGTGCCTTGAAACTGAGGAGATACGACAAAGGGGTTCTTTTTAGCGGTAAACGCGCAAACTTGTGTCTTCTGGGGATTGAACTGGACTAGATTTAGTCGGCCCCAATCCGAGACTTTGTTAAGCAAAGACTCGACTTCAGACACAAGTTTGTTCCGGTACTCGGCGACGTTTTCCCGAGAAATATTGGCACGGCCGGTATATAAGGCATCACCAGTGCTGTCGTCCGCATAGCAATGAATGCTACCAGTTAGCAACATATCATTGATATGCAGGAGAAACAGCGTTGGTGATAGCACGCAGCCTTGTGGAACACCAGCGTTGATAGGCTTGAGAGCAGAGCATGCACCGTCTACTACGACCTTGAAGCTCCGATCAGCAAGGAAACTGGCGATCCATTTGCACAATTTCTCGGGAAGCCCATAGGCAGGAAGCTTCGAAAGAAGCGCTTTGTGCCAGACCCGATCAAAGGCCTTCGCTACGTCCAAACTAACGGCTAATGCCTCCCCCTTGGACTCTACTGCCTCCGCCCATCTATGAGTTAAGATATTAGTTATTATATACCTAGTCAGGTCATAAATTCTGTCACATGTTTAATATAAAATAATTGAAACAAGTTTATTCATTATGTAACCATTTATATGCCAAAATGAACTTAACAAAACATAGATTCTTATGACACTAAAGTTTATTCAAAATGACCTCCGTGATTTTAAATACAGGCCTTCAATCTGCGTGGCCAGTCGTCTATCGCAGCACGAACGAGGTCCATGTCAATATCGGCGGCTGCCTTAATCAAGGATGTCTTGAGTGACTCCAAATTGGGATGAGGCTTTGAGCACACCTTTGCCTCCAAATGTTGCCATCTTGTAATCTAACGGATTCAAATCTGTACTGGAGGAGGGCCAGTCTTCGTGCCGGATGAAGTCGATTTCGCGCGCCGCCAGCCAGTCTTGTGTGCTCTTCGCTCTATGAGCTGGCGCCGAATCTTGTTGGAATACCCAGTGCCTGTTATTGAACATGGTATGAGGAAAAGGTTCCACAAGGTTCGTCAGGACTGTATTTTGATACACAACTGCATTCGTTTTTACACCTTTCTCACAAAAATGTACCTCTGTTAAGCCCCAATAAGAAACTCCCAACCATACCATGAGCGAGGATGGAAAATGACCTCGTTGGATACGCGGAATACGGTTGCTCGCTTCTTCACTACTGTGTGCGTACACCTTATCATTTTGTTTGTTGTAGCTCTTTTCTACGGTAAAAATTTTTTCATCCGAAAAAATAATTTTCCGATATTTTTTTCCCGCGTACCGCTTCAACAAAGTGCGGCATCTCTTCAGTCTCAGGTCTATTAGACGAGCATTCAAACGATGTCCTGTTTTTCTTCGATATGCTTGAAGCCCTAAGTCTTCAATTAACACCCTTTGCACCGTGGTTCTGCTTAACCCCATCTGAAGGGCCAACAGTTTCTGCTTACGTTTGGGATTTCTTTAAATTCGCGCCTTCACAGCTTTTATCACTGCTGGAGTCCTAACAGACCGAGGGCGACCACTTCTTGACCTGTCATCTACACTTCTTCATTGTATCGTTTGATGGTACGATAAACGAATCTTTTGGTTATATTCAAATTTTTCAGTATGTCAAAAATTTGAACTGGCGCGTAACCGCAACGATGCAACGCATTAACTGCAACACGGTCATCTTTAAGCGTCCACTCCATATTTAAAAATGAGTAAAATCGTAAAAAGTATACAGTTTTATTTTCATGAACAATTCGAAATTCGAATTCAATAAACTTTTTTGTGGCCAGCATTCTAAAAGAAAAGTTTTTACTGTGTGACAATACTTATGACCTGACTGTGTATATTATTATGACGTAGTGGATGCCGCGTAAATAAACTTAACAGGCAAAAAATACAAGAGTATCATTATGAAAAGCCTACTTTTTAGTTCTAGTACACAACGCATCTGCATTTTAATTCTTTATTGAGGATAGATGTAGATGTCTATGGGCCGCAGCAACCACTTACCATCAGGTGGACTGTGTGCTCGTTTGTCCTCTGAGGGCTAAGATGAAATGCTGTCAACCTGTAATTATACTGCGTCTTTATACCCTTCAGGTCATAAAACAACAGTGCAAGCATTGCTATCCGGCGGCAGAAAAAGTCAAGAGGGTGGTACCTACCTAGACGGACACCTCGGTAAAAAAGGAGTCCGGCTACCTACTAAACTTCCTATCTGAATATTTTTACGCGGTAGAGCCATGCCGCAGCTATATGATTGGGATGGTCGGGTACAATCAGCTCAGAGTGTGACGAGAGTTTACAATGGCTGCATACGTAGTGAAGTTGCTCTGTGACGCCGCGTACAACCCGGGGGTGCTGCGCCACCTGTAGCTGTGCGCACCGGACCGGGCCGGACCGGTACGTGTGGAGGCGACGCCACCCGCCGCTGCTCGCGCTGCCCGTGTCCAGGACCAATTTGCTTAGTAGCTCACATATAGTCCGAACAATCCTCGTAGTGAACAAATTTCACGAGAGGATTGATATATTTTCGAGTAATCTGAGTGAACTCGCTAAGATACTTTTATACATAGCTAGTTATGTAAGTTAGTTGTAGTACATAGTATATTTAAGTAGATTAGCAACACTATCGTAGTGGATTTGTTTAGCCTGTAAGGATAGTTGTTAAGTGTGTGAGTATAGTTGTAGCAGAGATGGGTCGATTCGACCGGGGAAGGACTACGCTCTCACAGAATACCAGCGTAAAATAGCAGCTTTACGCTGCTGTTTCGTATGGTCATGTTGAATTTACCACTGATTGAGAAAATACCTCTGTCCTAATGATTAATGATTCGGCGACGGCAAAAGAAGAATTCAGTGACTTAGTAATTAAGATCCGAATTTAAATAAAATATTTCTCAAAAACTGTTGCAACGTCCTGATCTGATTTAGTTATTATCGTAAAAATTTAATTGATAGTTTGAATTGCGAGACTTAACCTTACCAGTCTCATTGTTAATTATACTCCATGTCATTTTAATTTTATTAGAAGCCGTCTTAATTTTGTTGCTCAAATGTAAAGACTGGGCTGTGAAGCACACTTTTCAATCCGATTGCATTGGATATTCCTTTTCAAAGAGGGCTCAATTCATATTTAAAATAACTGGCTGCAAGTCTCGCCACTTAATAATTACGCGTAGTAATTTCGTTGATTAATTATAAATTTATATCCCCAGTTGGCTCAGTTAAAAACACTCTGTATTTAAGCTATTGTTTAAGCTCACACTCTCATTCATTGTCAACTGTAGTAGTTATATGAAATTATGCAAAAAAAAACTAATGCTCACAGAATACCAGCTTAAAGTAGCTGCTATATAATAAATTATAATGCTGCTGTATTTCGTATGGTGAGTGTACAGAACTAGAGACCTATTTTACTGGAAAAGAGGCATTCTGTCTTAGTCCTCACGGCTGACTACGCATCTGCATTTTAATTCGCAAACGAAGATAGATGTAGATGTCTATGGGCCACAGCAACCACCTAACATCAGGTGGACTGTGTGCTCGTTTGGCACCCCGATTCTATAAAAAAATGCATCAGTATTTTTTGTTGTTCCAGATTCATATTTTTTTCAATCAATCAAAAAATCAATTCTATCAATATGTGAAGAGAAAACTTTGAACCCCTTTTAAGCACATTTTGGTACGGACGAGTATGCGATTGAGCACAGTTAAAGTTTATAATAAGGAGTCTAAAAGGCTAAAATGCACATATAATATGTATTACAAATACATTAAATAAAATAATTGGTAAAACCAATTGGGCATACCTTAAGCGCATAAAAAAATACGTATAATATGATTATACGGAATTTTTAAAGTAGTTTAAATACATTTCGACAGTACTATCGGCTTCAACACCCTCGAAACCCATGAAAATGATACCCATCATGAAAAAATTGATAACCATTGCAGCCGCCATCTTGGATTTACATTTCGACAACCCTATCGGCTTCAACTCTCTCTAAAACCATGAAAATGACACTCATGATGAAAAAATTTATACCTATTGCAGCCGCCATCTTGGATTTACATTTCGACAGCACTATCCCCTTCAACACCTTCGATAACCATGAAAATGACACCCAAGATGAAAAAATTGATATCTATTGCAGCCGCCATCTTGGATTTACATTTCGACAGCACTATCGGCTTCAACACCCTCGAAAACCATGAAAATGACACCCATGATGAAAAAATTGATATCTATTGCAGCCGCCATCTTGGATTTACATTTCGACAGCACTATCGGCTTCAACACCCTCGAAAACCATGAAAATGACACCCATGATAAAAAAAATTGGTACCTGCTTCAGCCGCCATCTTGGATTTACATTTCGACAGCACTATCGGCTTCAACTCTCTCGAAAACCATGAAAATGACACCCACGATGAAAAAAATTATACTTATTGCAGCCGCCATCTTGGATTTACATTTCGACAGCACTATCCCCTTCAACACCCTCGATAACCATGAAAATGACACCCAAGATGAAAAAATTGATATCTATTGCAGCCGCCATCTTGGATTTACATTTCGACAGCACTATCGGCTTCAACACCCTCGAAACCCATGAAAATGACACCCATGATAAAAAAATTGATACCCATTGCAGCCGCCACCTTGGACTTAATTTTCGACAGCACTAAATGACACCCATGATGAAAAAATTTATACCTATTGCGGCCGCCATCTTGGATTTATATTTCGACAACCCTATCGGTTTCAACACTCGAAAACCATGAAATGTCACCCATGACAAAAAAATTGATACTACTTACTTTTAGTACGTACTACTATTATTTATTCTGTGCTTTTAAAATATTGTAATAAAAAAAATCTCTTATAATTATTATAATCAGGTATTTAAGAAATTTGGATATTCGAATATTGTGTATTTGTACAGCGATCTTCTTGAGCCGCTGCAAACATCCGAAACGATGTCCACTCACGACGGCGACTGACCAGTATATAAAAATTATTCTGTGCGTCGAACTGAGTGAGTAAGTAAACTACTCTGTGGCTTTAGCTCCCTTTACAGAATTAATTTACATACAAGGCTACCTAATCAACGAAAATTTCGCCATTTTGGAGCCGAAAAAAATTAATTATAGCTAAACAAAACAAAATTACATTGCCATTTACATTCAGTGGCTTCCCACATGATAGATGAAGAGATTAAAAAATAGATTGAGTTAAACAATTGATATTTACAAAGGTTAGAGTGTTTACAAGCCTTCCGGACTTGATAAATCCACACCATAAGCCACTAAAACCCCTTTTTTTATTTAAAAATAGCAATTAATCGATTTAAAAAAAATATTAATAAGTTCAACAATCATTTATCTTTCTAACAATGTGCTTTTTATATCATTTATATGTATAATATGATTGCTAGAAACGGTTTTATTCGATAAAACGTTGGAATCTTAATTTTTAGGTGATAGTAGAACATACCTTGCGCTTTCTTAAGCGCTTTTTTTTTTTTTTTGCGGATGGAAAATCATCAAATGACGCCTTTCGCTCTGGGTGGAGCGGAAGGGAGTGTCAGACTTTTACTGACTAAAAACCATCCGTGTTCCTTCAGTGCCCTTACGTTCCGGAGCCGCGGTATCTCTTTCGAACAGCCCGCAGCCCCGGCAGGCGTCGGCCCTTGCGGGCCCCTTCACGCTGCTGACAGCTCTTTGAGGCGCGCGTGGAACAAAACGCGCCGTCGACACGGCCTGTCGTCGTTAGACGGACGGACGGCGAGCTACCCATTGCTCGCCGTCCACAGGCCCGCGCCTACGGTGGCCGGGGGCCACGACGTAGCCCCCGACGCCCGGGGCGTCTCCCGCGGCGGCCGGGAAGGAAAGCTGTTGCTCTTTCCTTCTCCCGCTCCGCCACCTCCTTCGCTAGCATCACTGCTTCGCAGAAGGTGGTGACGGCATCCCATTCCGTCTCGCTCCGGACCATGGCTTCGACCAGGGCCGGACGCGAGAGGTCGCCGCCGCCTATCGCCGCTACGAGGACACGGCGGTGCTCCGCCCAAGCAGGGCACACCTCCACGGTGTGCTCCACCGTGTCCTCCGGTCGATCCTCGCAGTGGGAGCACCCGGGCGTTTCCTCCCGCCCGATTCGGTGCAGGAACCTCCCGAACACACCGTGTCCGGTGAGGACCTGCGTCAGGCGGAAGGTGAGGACGCCGTGCCGTCTCTCAAGCCACTCCTCAAAGAGGGGTCTTATCGCCGCTATAGTGGCGTGCCCAGCACGGGGTTGCGACAGTCGCTCTCTCCATGTCGCCATGAGATCACGCCGGAAGTCTGTCCGCTGCGCGACAACTTGCCGCGGCAGCGGGGTTTCCCCCCGGCATAGTGCCTCCGCGCGCCATTCGTGCAGGCGCGCGAGGACTATCGCCTCCAGATCCCATGGCGGCAATCCGGCAAGGAGGCTCGCCGCCTCGCGGGAGATCGTGCGGTAGCCGCGAACCATCTTTACGGCAACCACCCTTTGGGGCGCGTTTAGGTGGTGGACGGCAAGCCGCGCCAAACCACGCGCCCACACCGGGGCCCCGTAAAGGGCCATGGACCTCACGATCCCCGCGTAGAGCCTCCGGCAGGAGGCGTTTGGCCCCCCCAGGTTCGGCAGGAGCCGCCTGAAGGCAGCCCCGGTCCGTTCCAGTTTGGGAGCCAAACGTCGGAAGTGCTCAACGAAGTTCCATCGGCCGTCGAGGACGAGTCCTAGGTACTTCAACGTCGACTCGACGCCGATGGATACCCCTCCTACCATCACTGAGGATCCCGGTGGTGGCCTGTTCCGAGGACCATGGAAGTGCATGGCCTCGGACTTGTGCAGAGCCACCTCGAGACCCAGTTGCCGGATCCTCTCAACGACTATCGCAACCCCGCGTGTCATAGTTTCCGCCGCCGCCTCGTACGACCCCCCTTGTGCCAGTACCAGCGTGTCGTCAGCGTAGCAAACTACGCTGACGCCGGTAGGGAGGTCGGCGCGCAGCACCCAGTCGTAACCGATGTTCCACAGGGGCGGCCCCAGAACCGAACCCTGTGGGACACCGCACGACATCTCTCGCCGGTTCCACTCACCGTTGCGACCGGGGTAGATGACGGCCCTGTCCGTCAGATAGTCCCCGACTATACGACGGAGATAGGTCGGCACCCGGTGATACCGGAGTGCCTCCCTAATGCAGCTCCAGGGCATGGAGTTGAAGGCGTTGGCGATGTCGAGAGACACCGCCAAAACAACCCTCCCCCTGGCCACTGCATCCCCCGTCGTGAGGGCTCTCACGCGCATGATGGCGTCCACCGTAGAGCGCCTCTTGCGGAAACCAAACTGGTGTTCCGCAAGATCCGGCCCCGTCCCCGCAAGGTGCTCGGCGAGGCGGTTTGCAATGACTCTTTCAAAGAGCTTGCCCACCTCGTCGAGCAGCACCACGGGCCGGTATGCGGACGGAGAGTCCGCAGGGCGCCCCGGCTTCCAAATGAGGACCAGCTTCCCCGTCTTCCAACGAAGCGGGAATTGGCCTCTCTCCAAGCATGCGCTTAGGAGCCCCTCCAGTCGGGGCCCGAGAGCCTCCGAGGCCAGGACCCAGGCTTTGCCAGGCAAGCCATCGGGTCCTGGGGCGGTATTCCTGGCCTTGAGCCTACGTACCGCCACTCTCAGGTCTACCCCGGTCCCTTCCGGGATGTCGTCGTCGTCGTCCTGGTGGTCCGCTTCCGGCACCGCAGGTGGCGGAGCCATAGGCGGGGGCGGATGTTCCCCTCGCGCAGGGAACAGAGCGCTCACCACGTCCTCCACGAGCTGAGGCCGGAGACTCTGCGTCAGCGGGGGGGCCCAGGTGCGGAGTTTATCCTGCACCATCTTGTAAGGGCGCCCCCACGGATCTCTGTCGAGAGTCTCCAGCATCTCCTCACGGGCCCGATCCCGGGCCCGCATGACAGCCTCCCGGAGGGCGGTCTTCGCCGCTCTGTATCCCTCGTACAGCTCCGCCTCAATGGCTGCCGCATTCGGTGGACGAATGCGGAGCCTGCGATGCCTGGCGTACAGGTGCCGCGCGGCGACACAAGCCTCGCGCAGACACGTCAGCTCACGCGACCACCAATACACCTGACGCCGGGCGCTTCCTGGCCGGACGCGGGGCATTGCCACGTCACATATCTCGGACATGGCCTCCTGGAACCACCCTGCCTCATCATTGACGTCGGCAGGCCTATCCGGTGATGACACCCAGGCCTGCACGATCGAGGCTTCCAGGAGGAGCTCCCGGTCCAGCTGCTTCAGCGCCCAACGCGGACCACTCGGGGCCTGTTGGACTGGCGCGCTCGAGGGCTGGGTGGAGACGTCAAACCGGATGTACCGGTGGTCGGAGTAGGTCTCCACCCCCTCCATGACTCGCCAGTCAATGGCACGCGGCGACAGAGCGGGGCTAGCGAATGAAATGTCCACCACTGACTCGCCCCGCATCCGCACACACGTGGGGACAGAACCCCGATTTAGGACGACCAGGCCTGTCTCCAGAGCCCAGTCTTCCACCATCCTACCCCGCACATCTGTACGACGAGAACCCCAAGCCAAGTTCTTGGCATTGAAGTCCCCGAGGACAAGTACGGGGAGGGGATAGCTTCCGACGACGACTGCTCTCAGCTCTGCAAGAGAGTTGTGGAGCTCGGCGAGAGATCGGTTCGGGGAGAAGTACACCCCCACAACGACGAACTCCCCGAACCGTGCTGCTACGCACCCCTGACCCCTCCTGACACCTTCAAGGGTCGGGGTACCGGCGGCGGCCGAAGAAATGATGGCCACTGAGCCGTTAAGGTCCGCCACCCAGTCATCCCTAGGCCAGACAAAATACGGCTCAGCGACCACAGCGATGTTAATCGACCACTGCGCCATGCTCTGGAGCAACAGATCCTGAGCGCAGGCGCAGTGGTTGATATTCGCCTGGAGGAAGCTTAATGGGGCCGTTATAGGCATTCCATTTCAGCTTCCTCCACGGGGCGCCCCTCTGCGGGCGTCGGTGTCGCGGCGACGGCGGCGGCAACAGTGACAGCGGCGGCGGCGGCAGTTGCGGCTGCGGCGGCGGCGGTGGCCATAGAGGCGGTGGCGGCGGAGGAGGGCCCTCCCCTACCCGCGGCCTTGGCCTTGGCGGGTGGCACGCAGGCCCTGCTTCCGGCCCAGTGATCGGCTGGCTTGCCGGTCGCCGCACATGCATCACAGTGCGGCGTGGCGCAGCAGGTCGCCGATTTGTGTCCGGGCTGACAGCAGCGGAAGCAAAGGCCACTGCGGTCAACCTCCGAGGCGCATTTCACTGACACGTGATGTCCCACGAGACAGCGGTAGCACCTCAGAGGTCTGGGCTCCAGCAGCTTAACCTGCGCTGAGACCCAGCCCACCAGAAGCCTTCGGCCCTCCACTATGGCTTTGGCCGCCGTAACAGGGCAGCACACCGTGGCGGCATGCATACCCTGTTGGTCCGGGCGTATAGCGCCTGACCTGACCTGGTCAGTAGTGCACCCCCCGGACCTGGCGACGGCGGCCACCAACTCCTCCTCCGATACCGAGTCGTCCAGACCCATGATGCGCAGGTCTGCGCATCTGACGGGCCTGGACACTCGGGCCTCGTCCGCGTTCAGGGACGCTCTGAGCTTCGCAGCCAGAGCGTCCGCGGTCGCGCCACTGGATTCCCCAGGAATCTCCAGCATACGGGCCCCCGTCTGGGTGACTTTGAGCCGGAGGCCCCCGGTGATCCCGAGCTCCCCGAGATCCACCGCCTCTTTCGCCTTCGCGAGCAGATCGCGGTAGGTAACGCCCTTCTTTTCCGCGTCCGGCTGTAGTGTAATCACTACAGCTGCGGTCTTCGGGGCGCGGAGCCTAGCTGCGATCTTGCGCGCCCTGAACTGGCGCTGCCGCTCCTGCTCCTTGCCCTTTTTGGCTGCCTTCTTCCCCTTTTTTTTGTCCCCGACAACCTGCCAACCGGCTTCAGCCGCGGGAGGTGTAGGGAGCTGGGTTCTTAAGCGCTTAAGGTATGCAATAAAATAAGTAATTCATTGTTTACTTTCATATTCTCAATGTCAAACACATAACAGTCTGTGGTTAAACAGTTGCACAGAGTAGATATTTTTGCAATAGATTAATATGTTAATGTGCAGTAAAGAGCATAGATAATACGTATATATACTGAGAGTTGAAAGTAAAATAAACTTAATATACAAACTTAAAAATTTTATGAATTACAGTCGAATCTCGATCACTTGACGACCTTTGTATACCTAAGGATCGCGAGCATTGTTTAGCAAACGGGGAATTAACACCTTGTTTTTTTGATCTGATATTATCACGTATCTCACGTGGCAGTTAGATATAATAGGCAGATTGAATGGAAGTGATAACGTTTTACTGTGTTCAGTATTATTTAGGTCCATTGAGACCTGCAACCATTACTAACAAAGAAGGCTATATAAATAAGTAGTCACTCTTGAGACAGTGTTTCATTTTATTCGCCGAATTCATAAAGAAGACGGTTCTTAATTCCACTATATGTGCTTTTTGTATATACTTTTCGTGATATTTAGTCAAATTCAGGGGCGTAGCTACCGCCGTATCAGCCGTATCAATGATACGGGGCCCCCGGGCTACAGGGGCCCCGAACGTGTGTAAGCAAAAATTCCAAGGACTTCTACGGTACAGGAAAGGCTATCACTATTATATATATATATATATATATATATATATATATATATATAGAAGCAAAAAACTGAAACGTCTTCAGCTATGTTACTATTGTTTGGCTAGGTTAGTTCCTAGAAGTATTAATTGTAAGTAATAACTTATAATCAATATAATAATTTTAATTCAATTCAAGTGTTTTTGTTCCTTTTATGAAATCTTTACTCTTCATTTATTTATTTATTCGTATAGCGTTCTTACAATCGTTCATAATAAATTAAAATTAAAGTTATTCTATCTTTTAATTGCTGAATCCATGGGATAGCGTCGTTTTCGCGAGAGAACAGGTCTGTTGGGCAGCCGTGGTACCTTGTGAGTGGGCAGTCTCTAGCTATATGCTTAACATCCTGGCCAGCAGCTCCACACTCACACCCCGATGATTCCCTCCACCCGCACATGGACATGAAGGCATTGCTTCGCCCGCAACCGGTTCGTACCCTATTCAGTTGGCACCATTCCCTTCTTGGGAGCTCAAAACCAGCAGGTTTAAGTGTAGGGTTGATGGTAACTCCTATGCTATCAGGGGGTTTTGCGTTCCATTCCTGCAACCACTCAGCAGATGTGTTAAATCCGCTGGACACGAGTTCACATGCGGTCTAGTATGTTGGATGACGTGACTTCAGACGGTGGGATGGCGGATCAGTAAACTCCGCATGAGCTGGCAGATTGGTATTTCCGTAGACCTTCTGGTACTTTCGTAGTAGTATTTGTTGTCTTCTCAAATGGAGTAGGCTTATATGGCTTAGCACGGGGAGCCACTGGAGGGGGGTACATTTTAAGGTTCCAGATATGCATCTCATGTGCACTATTTGACCATACTGGTGCACAGTACTCTGCTGTTGAGTACACCAAACTGAGATCGGTTGTACGCAGCACATCGGCGCTGCCCCCCCCCCCCCCCCCCCAAGTGGTGCCCGCTAGCCTGTGCAAGATGTTGTTTCTGGTCTGGAGCTTTTTGGATAATTTATCCATGTGCGGAGCCTACGTGAGACTCCGATCGAGAGTCACGCCAAGGTATCTCGGAGTGGGGTTGTAGTGCAACATGGCTCCAGCAAACTCAACAGTGGGCTCGTATTTTGCTATTTGGTTAGCCAAGTGAAACGCAGTTACTTCGGTTTTGGCAGTGTTTGGTACTAGTCTCCATTTCCTAAAGTATTTGTCTAGTATGCTTAAGTCCTCGTTAAGGATACCTTCGGATGATTTGAATGTTTCGTGTTGGGAAGCTAGTGCTCGGTCATCAGCATACATAAATTTACGACTCTGCGTTTCAGGTATATCATATAAATAAAGATTGAAGAGCAGCGAAGCCAAAACTGAACCCTGTGGTAATCCATTGTTCAGCTTTTTGGTACGACTTTCACTGTCGCCAAGGAAAACCATGAACTCACGGTTGCTAGGGATGCTATTTAAAAGCCCCACCATTTTTCTGCATGGTACTGCTTTCATGACCTTATAGATCAATCCTTGCCGCCAAACTGTGTCGTATGCCGCTGACAGGTCTATTAAAACAGCAACCGTCTTTAGTTTCTTTTAAAACCCTGCTTCAATGTGGGTTGTGTGGGACAACACCTGGTCGGTGCAATTGCGGCCACAACGGAAGCCAGCTTGTTAAACTGGAACCACCTTATCAATGAAAGGGCATAATGCGGTTGTAGATTAGTCTCTCCAGAAGTTTGTAGACACAGCTCAGAAGTGCGATAGGACGGTAGCTCTCAGGATCGTCTGCAGTTTTTGGGGTTTCAACATAGCAATAATCTTCGATCTATTGAAGTTGCGAGGCAATTTGTTACATAACAGGATATCTGAGAAGAACTCTTTCAGCCATTTCCTGCATTTCGGGCCCAGGTGCTTTAGAAACTAATTGTAGACTCCATCGAAACCAGCAGCTATATTAGGGGGCAATAGTTTCAAGGTGCGATCGGTTTCATCTTGGGAGAATTCTCGTGACAGCTGGTAGTCAATTGGTTGCGACGCCTTGAGCTGTTTAGCGCACTGTCGTGTCGCCCGATTATCATCTTTCCTGCCTTTAACTCGGGACACCTCCACTATTCTGTTTTCAATCGTGTTGGCTAGTGGAGCAGATCTGTCACAGGAGTTTGTTTCAGTCTTGCTTGCCAACCCATTGAGCACCCTCCAAGCTTTCCTGCTGGAAGTCTTAAAATCCATTGACACCACGGTATCGAGCCACCTATTTCGACGCCCTTCGTAGAGAGATTTCAGAAGTTCATCACCTATTTCATAGTTACCCGTGCGCGTGTACTCATCAAATAGTTTTCAGCAAGGGATGTACGCCTTGCGGTAGCCTCAGGGAATGCTCTTTTTTGCTGTTGCTATGATAAGTTTAGTGAATCTCTTGTAGTTTTCGGCACAGGGAGGTATCCATCTGATAGCAGCATCCATGTCGGCGCTGAATTTGCACCAGTCTGCTTTGTGGAATTTCCATCGAGGCAAAAGCACGAAATTTGTTAAGGGGATCTTAATACCAACCTCCACAAGCACCGGTCGGTGCTGGCTGTTCGGGAAGTCTGAGAGAATTCTTCGTGTGGTTTGTAATGAGGTTCGATTGATGTCACAGGTAGTAAACGTTAAGTCTGGATTAAAATCCCGTTTCCATCTTGCTAACCTGAACGATCCTCTATCCTTGGCATTAAATACCAGGTGTAGGCTGTTGTTCTCCACCCATTGCACGAGGTGTTCACCATTTGCATCATTTTTGTTATATCGCCAGGTCGTGTGATGACTATTGAAGTCGCCGGCATATAGGCATAGGTGTGGGAAAGCGGGGAGGTTGGTAGTCCATGAAGAGTTCGGTGATTTATATACGTTTACAATGGTAAGGATCTTTATTGCAGAGGCAAATATATCCGGACCCCAAGGCAAGTCTCGGTAGCGACATGTTTAATACCGTCTTTAACATAAGTGGCGATGCCATATTGCGCGTGGTTAATTGAATGAGCAAGGTAGTATCCCGGGATAGCACCACGTTTTTATAGATCCTGTTCATCTCTAGCGTGAGTTTCTTGTAAAAGGAGTACGTCTTTTTCTATTAGAATCTTACTTACTAATTCGCATTTAGCTTGACTAATACTTTCTATATAAAGTTGGCAGATTCGGGTATTAGGTCCAATATCTCTAGTCCGGTGGCTATCCGAGGAGAGCTGATCGCATTGAGGCATTTCAAGTGGGTAATTAAATGATACAATATTCTTTGAACTACTGTGATAGTGCTGTGAGGTTGCAAGATTATAGCGCAACAGTACAGCAGCCAGTAGTTTGTTGTTCGTTTAGCGCCACCCAGGGGACACGTGTAGGGTGCGGGCGGCAATTCCTGCGGACGTGAACAACTTCATCCCCCTACTCTTCATTGGGGCCCCCCAACAAATTTTGATACAGGGCCCATCTAAGGCACGCTACGCCACTGGTCAAATTTAATGATCGATGAAACTATTTTTATGAAATACGACCTTTATATTTTACCGTATAAATCAGAAGAAATAGTTCCACCTTTAGAATGAAATTAAGAGATGAAGTGACCTTGAGTTCTTACCGTGTTGAAAAAATTAACGTTTAACAAAAAGTAAAAGCAGATTTCAAAAAAATTAAAAAAAAGAAAATAATTTGCCCATAATAGGTGCTTGCTGTAAGTTTCACAAAACGCGAGCAAGCCGAGTTTGATCCCTGCCACCTTGATAATTGCAATTTTATCATAATTTTATGTGCAAGTTTACCACGTGTTTGACATTTAAAGAAAATATTGTGAGGTAGCCTGCATGATATGTGAATGCTGCCCAAAGATACCTACATCTATTTTCAATTAAAAATGCAGATACGTGTGACACCCCTTCACTACTAAAACATTTTGAGATAATTTAAGGGCAAATAAGTAAGTCTGCCGCGCTGCCGTATTGCTTGTTGTCGGACTTCACGTGTTTTCGATATAATTACTGGCTAATTAGACTTAAACTTATACAATATGCTACATTGTATTCTACATTAAATCAGGTGCGTGAAGGTAATATGGTCACCTTAAGCCTTAGAGTATTAAACTAACAGGAGAGGACATTGGAGAGCGTTCCCCTCTGTCAAAAGTACGAGAGCGCGGATCATTCCCGTTATATAAAACTAGTTGCGCCGCGTACGGCGTCAGTTACCAAGTAGTCATAAGCGTGAGTTGACCTCCAGAAAAATGCCGAATTGCAGTGTGTTTTCTTGTAAAAAAAGATCACAGACCTCAAATTTACAAAAAGACGGCGTTACCTTTCATCTTTAAGTATTTATTTTGATTTCAATAATTAATATAAGCATTAAATCACGAAAATTCTGATTAATATAGCTGAGCAGGTAGTGTTGCCAACTTAAAATATTAATACTATAGTAAGGACTTTTGCACCACTAGGACAATTAAATTTTGCTTAATTGTAGACAAATGTCGTTTCTCTTTGTTCTAATTACACAAGACAAAATCGTGTTATTGAATAGTCTTAAATTCATCAATATTATTGTGATGTATTTGCAAAACTATATTATTTCAAACAACATTAATAATCTTTAGTTGTTTTTAACAAAATGAAAACATCAATTTAAATTGTTTTACTGTATACATTATACATTTAAAACATTTTAAATAGATATTTTCATTTCATTATGTTACGTTATGAAACGAAAAGAAGGGAAATTTCGAGTATATAAAATGGTATCATCAAGACTATAATAGTGATGTTTACTGTAATCTTTAGTGTCGATGTTTTTATTTGACTATAAGCAATACTTTGATATATAATACCAAGGTGTTATTTAAACTTCTTTTTTGTACAATGTTTAAAAAAGATCTTTGGTTTTACAGTTTTCCAAAAGATCCTTACAGGCGCCAAATTTGGATAAAAGCATGTGGCGATCATATAACCTGGGTACCTAAACGAACAAGCACTTTTTGTTCCGAGCATTTTGACTAATCGGTTTTCGTAATCCAATCAAATAATAAAAGGAAACTAAATGAAACTGCTGTACTGACTTTGAAATTATTGGAAGTACGAGTAAGTTTATTATTTTGCTACAGGTTTATTTTACATTATGAAGGATTAAATTCAAAACATGTAACAAATCGAAATGGAAGGTTTAGTGAACGATATTTATTCATTTTAAAATGTTATTTACAAGTTTATTCTCTTAGATGGTGTCAACCAAATTGTTGTTTTCAGATGAGACACGAATTATTAGCGCTTAAATAAATAAATAAGGACAAACAAATAATTTCAGTGTCATATTTATAATCTATTATTATTAAACATATACAGAGTACTACACTTTTGTACTGTAGAACACAAAATAGTACCGCTTTTTACGAAGACATTAATTATTTTTCAATCCTAAGTAAAATGACGAAAAAAAGTATGTTTGGTTAAGCGTAAACTTCGACCAAGAGAAAGCAAATGTTTAATTTTTTTTAATTGCTCCATTCCGTTGCTGCGTAAAGGAAGGACAAAAACAAACACAAAAACTTCCACATTTATAATATTATATTAGTATAGATTGTCAAGAATGATATATAAACTTTTGAAACCGGTTTACAATCGGCTTTTCGAGGGTAAAACTATACACTCCCGCTCTCTTTCTCGCTCTAGTAAATAACGTTTCTGAGTGAACAAAAAGGATAGAAGCACAGGAAAGTGCGATTCCGTGCTGCCAGATGTAGTTCAACCCTAAGACTTAAAACGGTTTAACTCTATAGGTTGCGTAAAATCTGTAAAATTAGACCGTTTAAAACCCCTATACAGATAACCTTTCCGGTTGATCATGACATTCAAAAATGGTAAAATAATTTCATAGACTAGGCATATTATATATTTTTAAGCATACAGGAACATTATTTCGATAATGATTACGTTCCACATAACATTGAACTGGCAAACTTGGTGATGGAAAAATATGCAAGCACCAGAATTAGCTACCTCGCAAAAAAAGAGTGATCCCAAAAAGTGTATTCGTCACATATACCAAACTTATTCACTTTAAAAACCAGTTAAAATATAATATAATACTTTTTCAATTTGTTTTCATTTTGGTAATTTTGTATTATTATATTGTACCTTATGTATTTTTTTAATTACTTTGAATGTAATATTAATCATTAAACATTTGTTCATTTTTATTTTATTTAATTTGCTAATGTAACTTGCATAAAATTTCATCGACATATCCATATCGACAAGGCCCTCGCACTAGTTGCTTATGGCTTATGCACTGTAACGATGAGACATTTATAAGAGATTTTCAAGGTTGTTTGCGTTTTGCTTAATCGTGTGATCATATTATGCTGTGTGCGTGCGTAACGACGTGGCCCAATGTTTACGATTTGCTTAGTGTGCGTTACCTCGCCTCCCGCTAGAAGTGACAGACTTTTTTGTTCGGAACTTTATGCGCATGGCGTCTCCTGTTAGTTGAATACTCTCAGCCTTAAGCTTTGCCAAACTAAAACTAGGAAAAGGATAGAGACAAAAACACAAAGTCAAACTGTCAAAATGGCGTCGATAAAGCAGCGCCCTTTTGACCTTTTGTTATTTGATTGACCGGTGAAGAACTATCGTATCACAGATCCATCTATGCAAACAAGGCTGTAGTTTTTGTATTATAAGAAAGTGACCATACTAACCGGCTGGCCATATTACCATCATGTACGCTAGTAATAATAATAATATAATATTCATTTTATAATTTCCACTAGCCTGTTTTGAATAATTGATATACTAAATTAGTATGAAATTAATTAAATGTCACATAAAGACTCGGCAATAAATAAATGGTGAAGTAACATTTAGTAATATTCTTGTCACGTATTAATTTTTGTTGGGTGGCGACCCAACAGCCCTTCTAGCAACATATGTCAAGCCCGTGTCACATACATATTTACATTACAATAACATAATAAAGATCGACGCGATTATGAAGGTCCTTCGGCGAGATGTAAGATCAATATTAAGTATCGATTTAATTTAATATCCAGACATAAAACAAAAACGTGGTGCATCACTGCTGATTGCCTAGCTATGCGAAAACAAAAGGACTCAACGTGCTATGCATCGCTAGGTATCGGAGTTTCTCAGTGTGATAGAACCCATGACGAAGGTATCCACAGTAGAACAGTTATCTACATAGTCAAAGAGGTAAGTAAGCTTAGGTGGCAATGAGCTGGCCATACTGCTCGTTGAGCTGATAGTGGGTAAAGGTTCTCGAATAGAAGCGTCAGGTTGCTTAGCAGATTGCGGGCGCCTTGTCAACAGATGCAGATGGCCTATTACCTTGTTTTGTCTTTCGGAATATTTTACAGTGGATTTGTAGTGAACTAATAACAACGGCTACTTCCCAGTTAAAATAATTGAATTTTTACTTTAAATTTTACATTGGTTCGTTTAACACCTCAGTCATCCAGTAACCATGCTCCAAGTTATTCGAAATGGACAAATAAAATAAGGTTATTAAACGCGATAAAATCCGTACGTAATAACTAGTTTCATCTAGTATAACTTAGTTTATTAGATGACGGGGATCGGTTTTCTGTCTATAATAGCAATCTGTCGGGGTGGATCTCCACTATCTGAGTCACCATCAAGATTCTAAGCATTTAGTTGCTCGTATTGTAGAAAAGACAACTAATAAATGAAATTTTTATTAAAATCTGTAATTGTAACTTTCAACGTGGTAGTGCCACAGCTGTTATAACTACTACACTAACGGGTTGGCTCGACCAGGGAAGGACTGCACTCTTGCAGAATACCAGCATGAAATAGCATCATAATTCTGCGGAGTTTCGTATTCTATTCTATTTTTTCTATTTCTCCTTTTTTTAAAGACGTTACCCCACACTAGGACTTTCTCCTGTGCCGTGGAGGCATTTTACAAACATAAATTGCACAGGGACAAATATCCAGACCCGGAAACATTATTCGTAAGCCATACAAATACTTGTTCCGTGCGGGATTCGAATCTGTGGCACCCAGCGCTGTAACTTATTGCTAAGCCACTGAGCCACGTAGCCGTCAGAAGTTGTGAGAGTTGTGAATACAGAGAATCGGAAACCACATCTGTAGTCTCATTCTTAATTTATAATAGATGTCGGTGTCTTTGGGCCACAGGACTCATCTACCACCATATGGACTATCTGCTCAATTGTCATATCGTAAACCTTTTATCGTCATCATTACAACCCTTCACAAGTCCATTGCTGAACAATGAATACCTCAAAGCACTAGTAAACTACTACTTTATAGTGGCGGTGTAAGAATATTCAATACTACTTACTATCTTTCCGCTGCTGTCGTAAGAAACGAGAGAGAGGAACTGAGGCAGTAGACGGGCAGCAGTATCATTCTAATAAGAGCAACATTACAATAAAAAACTGCGGTTGCCAACCCGCTTGCCAGGCGTGGCAACTATGGTAAACATCCCTCCATGTCATGATGAACTTGACCATGACCTCTACTTGTATTAAAATGAAATTTCAATTTTATTAAACATATTAAGTTAAATTCGATGAATATTAACCCTTTCGCTGTCCCGTGCAGTACGTATAAGTCATTGCTATTGTTTTACTATTGTAACCGGACATTGAAAGTGTTAACATTCATCGGTAAAAATCACACTCTTTCGAAGTGCGAATGAGCCTACTCATGCGAAAATTCATGCCTGCTTATTTTCGTAACCCCAGTCTTGCAATCCGAGGTAAGTATTATCGGTATTGCCACTGCTCTTATGAGTTAAACGAATTTCAATAAAAATATGAAATCTAATTGCAATACACGCAAGCGATTGTAAAATTTTCATATATTACGATGACGTTGCATTATAATTTAAGTTCAATTTAAGATCGCTACAACGTAATGGATGGTGTTTTATTTTCCAAACAAATCAAAATATTAATATAACATGTGCAGTTCCAGCGTAAATAGGTACATTTATTATTTGGTTTTTATATTCATATTAACAGACTTAGAATTGCATTTGAACATGTTTTTTTATAGGATAGGATGACAAACGAGCACACAGTCCATCCGATAGTAAGTGGTTGCTGTGACCCATAGACATCTACATCTATCTTCAATGAAGAATCAAAATGCAGATGCGTTGTCAGCCGTGACGACTAAGATGGTATGCTTATTTTCCAGCAAAAAGGGTGTCCGGTACTCTACACTCACCATACGAGACAGCAGTGTTAAGCTGCCACTTTACGCTGGCATTCTGTGAGAGCGTGGTCCTTCCCCGCTCGAGCCGACCCATTCGTGCCACAACCATACAATTAATATAGCTGCAGCATGGCTCTACTACGTGTAAAACAAGCCTGACAAGTGTGGCAACTAAGGCAAACATTCGCCCCTTATAAGGCAATCTATGGGGGAGGCTTACGTTCAGCAGCGGCTTTTGATAAGCTGTAATGATGACGATGACACGCATTTACTTAGGAATTCCGCCGATCACAAGCTGTACATCTCTTTCTTCGTCATCACCAACTCATTGACATCCAGCTGGACATACACCTCTCTCTTAATAGAGAGGATTTCCCCCTGTTGCTACACTAGGCAGGCGGAACAGGTAGATTGGCAGTCACAGTACCAACGTCTATTACCTTTGACGCCACAACCCGTCATAGGTCTGGATATTTTACGTCTGGAGCTCAAAATGGTTACACCGCCATCTATCGTAAGCATGAGATCTTATAATAATTTCCCATAGTCGCCTCTAATAACACCCATGAGACCAACTGCAGTAATGGATACTCTTACTCCACCACGATGATCCACGGCCTCCACAAGCCCGATCACATGTAGTAAAGTTATAGTAAAATAACAGCCTATATACATCCCACTACTAGGCTCAGGCCTGCTCTAATTTTATGTCATATTGTTGCGCGCCACTATTTATGTCTTGTACATGGCAACAATAGTTACCACTAGCGCCTTCTAGTATCGAGTAGCAGAACTAGGAGAGTCAAAATCCTTCTAGAAACTATCTGCGGCCCTATATAAGGCCGGTATAGACCACGACCGAGTCAGTATTGAATTGGCGATACAAGCAAATACTTCGAAGCGAAATAACTGCGAACTAAAGTGGTCAGTGGTCAGTACAATTGTGTTTTATTATTAGTGTGGTTTTAAATTGTAATTAGTGTTCTGTAATTAAAGTATTAATTTTGGTAATTCAATCAGCAGTTTTTAATTGTCTCGAACCCCAGGCTTGTACCTACAACGTGTAACAAAAACCCTGTAGTTCCCTTTAAGTGCGCTATGAACGTCAGTATCCAAACGTAAAGAAAACACTTTTTTTTAAAAATTTGAACACACAATTAATTTTCAAATTCTATGTGGTTTTATTACCTCTAACTGACACGAGCAATTGTGAGGGGGGTACTTTCACAAACCTCTTATTCTCCGGATAATGCAGAGGTAATAAAACCACATACAATTAGCAAATTATTTTTATTAATTAACATATTTTTTGTTCAAGTTTTTTACGTTTAAGTACTGACTCTGATAAGGCACTTAAAGGGAACCACAGGGTTTTTGTTACATGTTGTATATAATATTATCAAATAATCTAAATAATAATAAAATCTGGTTTAGTGCTATTTATCACACTTCACATTTTACATGTGGTAGACGGACGCTGCATCTTTGAATGAATTAAATATATTTTATTGTACCAGTTATATTATTGTTGTAGCAGGGCTCAGTTATGAAAGGACCACGCTCTGACAGAATACTATCGTAAAGTAATAGTTTAATGCGACTGCGTTTCGTGTGGTGAGTGTAGAAACCGGAGTTCCCTTTTACTAGAAACGAGGCATTCCATCTTAGTCCTCAGGGGTGACAACGGATCGATCGATCAAAAAGATGTAGATGATGACAGGGTCAGTGGATGTGATGGTGAGTGTGAAATGATTCACACTCACCATCACATCCACTTGCCATCGGGTGGACTGTGCGCTCGATTGTTACCTTATTTTACTCACTAAAATAAATATGTTTGTCCAACTAAAATAAACAAATAGGAAAGGGACCAGCGACCAGAGCAGAGGTCATGAAACACACAAATATGTCCTCATTTTAATCTATATATATAAAACACAAAAAAAAAATCCACCTATGTCCGTTATTGACTTTGAATCCATCAAGCGATGTGCCCCAAACCGGTTTCATTAGAAAGGCAATAATGCGAAGATGGTTTTAGACCACTAAAACAATGCATTAAGCACTATATAAAAAGTTAAAAAAATACACAAAATTAACTTTTTTTCTTACAAATAAACAAACTTTATTTACCTCCTTTTTTAGCGTGGTAGCACAAGCCGTGCATCTGCTAGTAATTTCTAATAGTAAAACGCGGATACTGAAATTTGTGAAAATAGTCAGGTACAATAAAATATAACAACATCTTATTCTTAAAAGCGTTATTCTGAAAAAGCCCGTCGCATCTTTCTTATTGTATTCTGAGTGCGAGTTAAAGTATCTTGCGTATTTTAACTCGTAAAAACGTCTGTACTTAGGTTCCATTGTGTTAGCA
Organism: Parnassius glacialis; assembly: GCA_033319125.1. NCBI lineage: Eukaryota > Metazoa > Arthropoda > Insecta > Lepidoptera > Papilionidae > Parnassius > Parnassius glacialis. The sequence goes on from JAVANC010000025.1 coordinate 32,179,097, forward strand.
AATAATCAACATTTGTGAAAATTATTGGTTACAGTAAAAATTAATACCTAATTCTTAGCTGCATACCGCACCGAGATAACTATCCCACGCGAATGGACCGCACTAGCAGCCCGTTATTCAAGCTATCCGTGAGATATTGCCTCGTAAATTCCATGTAAACAGCTGAATGACTGCGGTCATACGACTTGCTCGAATCGCACTTTACGGATATCACAATAGCAAGATATTTCATCTATTAAAAAGTACATTCCTCTGTCTAAACCTACGAAGATCAATTATTATTTAACAATCCAAGGAGTTATAACAATTATTATGAAACATGAATTTGAAATATTGGGAGTAGCCAAGGAGTAGCCTAATGGCAGGGTGCGGAACACAATCATTTTAATCTTACCATGAATGATTAAAGGGCATTTTAGTAATGTTAATAGAATTGCTGGTGTTTTATTTTAAGTTTTAAAATAAATCTACAGTGTACGTCTGGACACGGGCCTCCTCCATTACCTGTATTTGTAACCGCCAAGCTTAGCAGGCAAATTAGCTATCGAGTACCATGTCACACACTATGCACCTTAATATTGCTCTCCGTGGAATATAGCAACAATGGTAGAGCCACGTGGCAGCTTTTGCTGTCGCATGGATGGGCCGGCTCGAACCGGGGTGGTACCACGACCTCACAGAAACCAGCGTAAAGTAGAGGTTTACCTCTGCGTTTCGCTTGGTGAGTGCAGGTGGCCGGAGGCCCCTTTTACTGGAAATGAGGCATTCCATCCTAGTCCTCAAGGGTGAAAACGCGTCTGTATTTTGATTTGTAATAGAGGATAGATGTAGATGTCTATGGGCCACAGCAACCACTTACCATCAGGTAGACTGTGTGCTCGTTTGTCACACTTATCCTATAAAAAATAATTAAAAATTAAAAACTTTGTACAGCTGACTTCAATATAAGTTATTTAAGAATAACTCAAAAACTATTAGTCTGACCTCGATCAAACTCATATGGGACCACACAAGAACTATTAGCTTTCATATAAAAAAAGAATAATCGAAATCGGTTCCCCCAGTACAAAGTTATGAGGTTACACACAAAAAAAAACATACAGTCGAATTGACCGTCTCCTTTTTGGAAGTCGGCAGAAAAATCGTGACATTTGGACCATCTTTGAGAAGGCCTATGTTCAGCAGTGAACTTTTGTTAGGCCATAACGGTAGCAGTAAATTCAAAAGATTTTAAAAAGCGCGTGTGTGTACTTATGTACGCACGTAGGAAGTTATACTTATTTAGCGTAACAAAACAAAAAAATTTGAGAGGCAATTATCTACTGAAGTTGTCGCTTTTTGGTGTCAGTGTTTGCACGCATCGTAACAACTTCATGGTGTCGTTTTTTGGTGTTGGTTTGCGCGCGCATTATAAAAATTCACTCTCATCATTTTTCCGAAACGCCCCAAAAGAAGTATAACTTCAAAACCCGATTTTCTTTTTAATACAAGAAGCCCGCATAAATCTCGTGAGTTTACTCGCTCAGCTTAGTTGCAAATAAGTTTCTTGGTTCAGACCTTTACCATAGTAAAGTTTTTTAGAACTTATACCTGGATGATTTCGACAATGGCAAATATTTTCAAATTCTGATGGATGGTTTCGAGCACACAATCCAGCTGGTGGTAAGTGGATGCTGTGGCTTTTAGATACCTAAATCTGTCAATGAATAAGGTTGAAAATATAACGGAGAATGTGATTTTTGGGCCTGAAGTTAACTAATTGGTTTATGCTTTAAAAAATTGGCCATACTTTTCTAAAGTAAAATACAAAAAATTAGCTCTTTTTACAATCTAGAATTCGAAAAAACAATAAAAGAAATAACTTAGAATATCGATTATAGTGTATTCTTTATGGCAATAAATCGATTATCATAAAGAATACACTAGTAAAATTCTCGTTTCTGAACGTTACCTCACAATAGAGGACTTCTCATTTTGAAACTTGACTTGACATTTCAAACTTCAAACTATTAACTTAAAAGAAAAGACACATTTTCTATTATATTTGAAACGAGCGCAATATAATCGATTCTTGATTAAATTGAGCATTTTACTGTCTACTTTCGATTATTTTTCTGTTTGGACTAGAGAGATAAAAAATAATTGCGTGCATATCTACAGAATAATAATAAAAAATACAAAATATCAACATTCGAACAAGTACCAGTTGCAACAAATTACAATTCAAGTAACCGATCTTCCATCGACATCCTTAATATTCACTTCGTTTAGTTGTTGTTTTAACTTTCATTAATCGTTTCACAATTTCGTTTCAGTAATAACCACAGCATTTTTAGTGATTTTATACTGATCCTACTTTTATATATTTCAGTAATGATAGTGAAAAATAGCTTGTAACAGTGTAATAACAGTGAAAAATCACCTGTTACAGTGTAGGTAATACATTATGTACTTCTCACTTTTACTTATTCTACAGTAACTGAGCTCCTAGATTGACAAATCTTGCCTGATTTTCAGCTATGAATTCTTTATATATACGCTTTCAAATGGTTCTACTTTTATCTTGTTAACACTTGGGCCCAAGAATGTATGGAGAAGTCTCCTTCTCCTTTGTTCGATAGCAATGAATATTAAGATTACCTCATTTGTTACCAAAATACAGATATTCTGTGAAAACGTGATCTTTTTATTCAATACCACTGCAACGTGGCCCTTTAAACATTACAGTGCTGCAAATGTGAAATGAACAATGAAACACCACTCCCTTTATTGTAAACTAGGTGTTCCTCACGACTTCGTCAGCGTGGGATTTATTACGATTGTATTTTAAGGGTTTTATTTTTTATGTGAAACCCTAATTCTTTTTCTAAAATAAAAAGTTAGCCTAAGTTACTCCTTATAACATTAGCTGTTTGCCAATGAAAGTCCTGTCAAAACCGGTCCAGCCGTTTCGGAGATTAGCCGGAACAAACAGACAGACTTTTTTTATAGGATAAGGGAGACAAACGAGCACCCAGTCCACCCGATGGTAAGCGGTTGCTGTGGCCCATAGACATCTACATCTATCTTGTATTACGAATCAAAATACATATAGGCTGCCACCCGTAAGGACTAAGATAGAATGCCTCGTTTCGAGTAAAAAGGGTCTCCGGTTCTCTACACTCACCATACGAAACACAGCAGCGTTAAGCTGCTATTTTACGCTGGTATTCTGTGAGAGCGTGGTCCTTCCCCGGTCGAGCCGACCCATTTGTGCTACAACAATAATACAGCTGCAGCATGCCTCTACCACGTATAAAAAGACAAACGAAAATATTAAAAAAATGTTTTGTTATTAGTCGAGTATATACTTTTATATGCATTTAATAAAAAGCTATTATTTTAACATTACAAACAGACAGTTCAATTTTATTTATTTGTATAGATTAGCTTTCCCTCACTATTACGTCCGCGTAGAACTTACAAGAAAAACTTACTCCTTTAATACTCCAAGTTATAACGTATAACTAAAATTAAAAATTGAAAACCCCCGAAACAAAAAGAATTGATGATCTTCGAACGGATGAACAGATTTTCTCGAAACATGGCTAAGAACACTCTCGATTAAGACACCTTTCAAACGAAATAAACTTAACCAAAATCGGTTCGTCCGTTCACAGGCAGACAAACAAATACACACTACAACTTTAGAACACTCCTCTGTTTACGTCGGGGATTAAAAATGGTGTTAAAGTATAAAAAATTTAAACACCATGGAAGAGGCATTCCATCTTATTCCTCAGAGATGACAACGCATCTGCATTTTGATCCCTAATCGAGGATGGATATACATATATATAACATCCACTTACCATTAGGTGCAAAGCTTCAGGCACTGCTATATCTTATACACAGTTGACAGCTTCCGATAAAGCAAATTATCACCTAGTTCGGCATATCAAACTTCTATTTAGATTGATGATCGCAACATCACCCCAAACTAGATGGCGTGACGATCGCAGTCCATAAGCGTAATTCTGCTGCGTTCTCTTTTTACACACTTTCTATAATAATAATAATAAGGCCGACAATGTCGCATTCTGGCGCGGCCTGTGGTCAGAGCCCGTAAACCACATCGAGGACCCTTGGATGGAAGTTGTGGCGAGTCAGTGTGCCAATGTTACGCCCATGGACCCCGTCATCATAACGCTGGATAACGTAGCTGAGGCGGTCCGTAGGGCCCCGAACTGGAAAAGTCCGGGACTCGACGGACTGCATCACTACTGGCTGAAGGGGTTCGTGGTGTGTCACGCTGTGCTCGCCCGACAGTTCCAAGCGGCTCTCGACCAAAAGTCGCTTCCGAACCTCTTCACTACTGGGATCACTCATTTGGTTCCTAAAGACCGGGATTCCACAGACCCGAACAAATACCGCCCCATTACGTGTCTACCCACCATAGAAAAGACACTGACATCCATTTTGAGTACGCGAATCATTCGTCACCTGGATTTAAGTCAGGTGATATCGCGTGCTCAAAATGGATGCCGGGGCGATGGTCGTGGAACCAAGGAACCACTCCTCATTGACGCGGTCATTGGCAAAGTGGTTAAACGCAACCGTCGGAATCTCTCCGCCGCCTGGATAGACTATAGAAAGGCATTCGATTCGGTGCCCCATACATGGCTAAAGAGGGTCCTCGAGCTGTACAAGGTTGACAGTACAGTTAGAGACTTCCTCAGGCAGCGTATGGGGCAGTGGAGTACGATCCTTTGTCATCTAGGCGAGCGGATGATGGCTGCGGAGAACCACATAAGGATAAGAAGGGATATCATCCAGGGCGATTGTTTGAGTCTAATCTGGTTCTGCCTCTCTCTGAACCCTCTCAGTACCTTACTGGAGGGTTCCGGGAGGTGATTTTAGCTTTGGAAAGGAGTTACAAAAGTGACCCACCTTTTCTATATGGATAATCTCAAGTTATTCGACTCCAGTCACTCTCATCTTATGGAATTGCTAAACATCACTTGTGATTTTAGCAATTCTATTAGAATGGAGCTGGGGACGGATAAGTGTGCGGTCCTTCATCTATGCCCATCAACATAAAGACCCTATCCGAGGCTGAAACATACCGATAACTAGGTATGTCACAGAACATAAGTATCGATGAGGCGGACATGAAACAGTCAGTTTGCGATGTGTTTTATGCACGCTTGACAAAAGTGCTTAATAGTCTTTTGTTAGGTGTTAATAAGACACATTCATATAACAGTTGGATCATGCCTGGACTCATGTATACATTTGGCATACTCAGGTGGACTCAGACTGAACTGAACGCTCTGGATAGTAAAGTCCGCACTATTATGACGTCCCACAGGATGCATCATCCGAGGTCGTCAGAAATGAGGCTGTACTTGCCGCGGAAACATGATGGGCGTGGTTTTTTAAGTGCGCTTACCATGCATAATCGCGAAGTGTGCAGCCTCCGTAATTACTTTCAGACGAGAGCGGATGATCCGTTCTATAGGGACGTTATTTCTTGTGACAAAGGACTTACCCCTCTATTCTTAACCAACGAGTAATGGCATGACCCGGCAGTATAGAGCATTTCCGACCAGGAGACCGTATAGAAGGAGAAGGAGCTCCACGGGAGGTTCTACAAGGCTCTACATGAGCCTTTCGTAGACACAGTTGCCTCCCTCCACTGGTTACGTTTCGGGGACCTCATTGGGGAAACCGAGAGTTTTGTCTGTGCGATACTGGATCAGGTTATTAAGACTAACAATTATCGGAAATACATCCTAAAGGATGGCGCCGTCGACATCTATCGAGCTTGTCGCCATCCCGGTGAGTCACTTAGGCATGTCATTTCCGGTTGTTTCTAACTCTGGCAATTTGCACAGACACAACCTAGTAGCCAGGATTCTACACCAGGAGCTTGCTCTGAACTACGGTCTCGTGGATCGGGAACTGCCATATTATAAGTACTTGCCGGAAGCTGTGCTCGAAAATGACCGCGCCAGGACCGGGCCATCATCACAGACAGGACTATTCTTGCGAATAAGCCTGATATTATGCTGATGGACCGGGCACAGTCAAGGATACTTTTGGTCGACAATACCATTCCTTATGACGAGAACCTCGGGAAAGCCGAAACGGATAAACTGACAAAATATCTGGACCTGGCTCACGAGGTGACCGACATGTGGGGTGGTTTGCCCACCGAAATTATTCCTGTGGTCGTTTCTGCGAACGGGTTAATCCCAGTCAGCCTCTTGGGTCATCTGAGGCGACTGGGACTCCATGACGGACCGCTCCAGGCTCAAATGCAGAAGGCGGTGCTCCTCGATACCGCCCGCATCGTCCGCCGGTTTCTTTCCCTTTTCCCCTAACACTCGGCCGTTTGGTCTCCCCTGCTGAGGGCTTCCATCTGGTTGGGTTTTTATTTATTTATATATTTTTTATGTATTTAGATAAATTTATTGATATTTATGTATGTTTATCATTTTCATTTACAATTATATATTTATACAGCCCAACCAGATGAAAAACCTTTACAGATACCCCACAATAATAATATATTATATTAATATATTTATTGTTTCTCACATAACTTATACATACATAAATCATATTGCTACTCTGTAGCCCGTAATAGTTAAAAACTGTGTTACAGGCTAGCTTTTGTCTTTTAGTTTTCACCTACATCCATACGTCTGAACAATCAGAAACTTTGTAGACGTATTAAAAACCGATGAGAATTGAATGTGTTCACGACTATTATCTTGTATTCTGAAACTAATATTATTTCTAATATTATTTCGTTTTACTTTTGATAATATTTGTTTTTGGAACGAAAGTCTTTATCGGACGGTACGGGTTTGGCGGATAGAAGCTAGGCGACAAAAAGTGTAAGATTTTTTTTATTTTTTTATTATAGGATAGGGGGCAACCAAGCATGTGGCTCAGCTGATGGTAAATGACTACCGCCGCCCATGAACAACTGCAACACCGGGGGAACCAGGGGAATTGCAGATGCGTTGTCGGCCTTTTAAAAAGGAGTAGGCTCTTTTCTTGAAGGTCCCTAAGTCGTGTCGGTCCGGGAAAATCGCTGATGGTAATCGATTCCACAAGGAAGTCGTGCGAGGAAGAAAACATCTTCTAAATTGCACTGTGGTGGACCGCCAATCATCCAGATGGTGTGGATGGTATCGGGAGTTCTGCCGCGATGAGCGTTCGTGAAATTTGGCGGCTGGGATTAATCCGAACATCTCCTCAGAGCACTCCCCGTGGTAAATGCCAAAGAAAATGCAAAGGGATGCAACATCTCTTCGCAGTGCCGATGAATCGAGCCGATCGGAAAGAACTCGGCCGTCGACGATTCGAGCCGCTCTGCGCTGGATGCAGTCAAGTGGAAGAAGCTGGCACTGGGGAGCCCCTGCCCAGGGATGGAAACAGTATTCCATGTGAGGCCGAACCTGCGCCTTGTAAAGTTGGAGGCGGTGTGCCGGCATGAAATACTGTCCCGCTCTGCTGAGCACGCCAAGCTTTTTAGAGGCCAATTTGGCCTTCTCTTCCAAGTGACCACGAAATTGCACGTCACTCGATATGTCAACTCCGAGGATTCTGATACTGGCTGAGGCAAAAAGGGGAGTGCCTTGAAAATGAGGAGATACAACAAAGGGGTTCTTTTTAGCGGTAAACGCGCAATCATGTGTCATAGTGTAGATGGCCTTGGCGGCGAAATAAGGAAGTGAGATGGAATAATACACATCTTCCTCGCACTTTTTCTTATCTTGCCATGAAAGAAATATTATTTTATTTCGAATGACGCTTCATTTTAATGGACGTAGACGTAGTAATTCATTTATTTGTATTTGTTAATCAATAATATAATACGTACGTTTATCAATAATAATATACTATGCAAGGAACTTCGTTCCAACCGAGTGTTCCGCGACACTCATGCATTTTTTTTATTTTAATCTTTAAATAATAATAGTGAAATAATGCCACAATGATATATAAACACATCATGTTTTCTGTAAAATATAACAAACTTGCAACTTGACGATTCATAAAGTTGCATACAGACATATCTGTTTAGAAACCGTATCAAATACCCTTGAACATAATTCAGTCGACTCTTTTGATGGAGGTGGCGTGTGAAGAAGAAAAGAAACTATTTAACAACGATATACCGCGCTATGGCACTTTTAATATAACATGAAATGTAATGCGAAAGGAATAAACGCAAAAATCAAAGTGTATTAAAATCAGTACGTTTTGTAAAAATGGCCAGTAACTTATTTATTTTCTTTTTTAGTCATATCGAGTATGCGCTTAGGACCTTAAGACATTTGCCAGTGTCAAAAGCTAGGAATTATTTAATTTAATAAATCAGCCAGTCGCATTTAATTACCACGTTTTTATTAAAAGGCTATCGTGTATTTCTGTGCCAGTGGAGTTTAGCTTCCCGATGAGCTAGGGACTTTAAATTTAGAACATAGAATCGGATGACAATGTAAGATTACGACGTGGAAATGTTTTTTTCTTATTTTCAATTATTTGAGAATAATAAACTACTTTACTAAATCTGTGACAGTCAAACATCGAAGCTCCGGCGCTCCTAGGTTTGGCTAGTCAAACCTCAGGTCTGACAAGAAGTCTTAGTCAAAGTTCAAACCAATAGCGTGTTTCGACCTTTGACAAACGAATTTATGTCTAATCCTAGGAGAGACCAAATTTGACAGTCAAGCGCCGAAACTCACTATGATTAAATCGGAGTTTGACCAGTCAGACCTAAATTAGATATAGGAATGTGATAATTTGCTAAACTTAGGTATAAAAACATATTTCTTCTTTTTAATACAGTGGCATTTTATGAAACCTTGGCTTTTGTACTGATTTCCTTAGAGACTGCTGAACGTCGGACACATCTTAGAAATTAAGAAATTTCTCTTTATATTCTTGTATCTGAACTATAAAGCATCTAGCAAAAAAGTGTGTTGATTATTTTGTACACTTTTCTTTATGCAAATTAGTATCTTTTTGCATGATATTCGCTTTCAAATCTTAATTTTTAGAATTGGCCTAAGTCGCTTCTAAGACCTAGGATGGACTAGTCAAAGTCGGAAACAGATTATGTTGCTTACGATGTTTGACTAAAAAGATAGGTACTTCTAGGTTTGCCTAAAAATACATTATTGAAATGTAAATTAGAATCTATATTGCGATTTGCTGAAAGGCGTTGTTCAAATCTAGGATAAACCAATAATTCCGCGACGACGGTACAAATCGACCTTTGACTATAACACTTTAGAAATATAATGTTTTCCTTAAAACTTAACATCACCGTAGCTTGTAGGCGGCGATAGAATTCATCACTACGTTTATTCCTGTGGTAAAATAGCAGCAGTGAGTGTACAGAACCGGAGACCCTTTTTACTGGAAACGAGCCATTCCGTTTTAGTCCTCACGGGTGATAACGAGGATAGATGTAGATGTCTATAGACCACAGCATCTACTTACCATCAGGTGGACTGTGTGCTCGTTCGTCTTATCCTTTAAAATGAAGCTTTATTATAGTTGTAGCACGAATTGGTCGTGTAATATTAGCACAAAATAGCAGCTTAATGCTGCTGTGTTTCGTACGGTGATAATAACCGGAAACCCTTTTATTGGTAACAAAGTAGGTACTCTACCGTAGTCCACAAGGGAGGAGGCATCTGCATATTGATTCCTAATTGAGAAAGAATTTACTAGATGGTGATGGACTCTTATCTATTTCTCCCGCCAAGCACTACGCACACTCCTGTGTTCTAATCTGTAGGGTACATAGAGTGATTATAATTACAGGTTGTAAGACATTTTATCTTAGTCAACAGTGCTACTCTTAATGACAGTCAACTCTTTGTATTGTAAAACTGCTCCTTCATTTTCGGGATATTAAAGCTCACAAATGTTGATTATTCTATCAGTTGCTAAATAAAATTTGGTTCTATTTACGTTCCTACTTTATTAAATCACACTTTAATGAAACAACATTCGTAAAATATTTTTTTCGAGAGTCCGCATAGATAACGCGTCAACCCAATGCTAAACCTAAAGCAAGCCCTTGTGTTGCCAGGTTAATCATTAAAAATATACTACGTTAGATTACAGTATGAAGTTGTTTGCAGATGTCTAAGGAGTGCAGTAGCTACTTGAAGTACCGTTAGGTGAATTGTAAGTTCGTTTGTCGCTTCTATTTTGTAAAAAAATATTGAGAATAGATGTAGGATATAGGTGTCCAAGATCACAGCACCCACTTACTAAACTGTATGATCGGTAGGTTTTTATAGAATATAGGTGACAAATGGACACACAGTCCACCTGGTGGTCAGTGGATCATATGGTGCATAGACATCTACATATTTCCTTGATTAAAAATCAAAATGCAGATGCGTTGCCATCCTTGAGAACTAAGATGGAATGCCTTGTTTCCAGTAAAAAGGGTCTCCGGTCCTCTACACTCACTATACGAAACACAGCAGCATTGAGCTGCTATTTTACACTGGTATTCTGTGAGAGCATGATCCTTTCCCGATCGAGCCGACCCATTCGTGTTACAACCATAATATAGCTGCAGCATGGCTCTACCACGTTAAAATTTTTATACAAGTTAGGATGACATGTCATTATATATTATTTGCTTACTATATAAGAGAAATATTTTACACTTAATGTATATATTACTTACTATATATATAGTAAGTAAAATATATTTTTCATATTAGCTAGGCCTTGGATAAAGTATCAAACTTTAAGAATTGAATCAAACTTAAAGAAACCACTGCATTGGGGTTGTTTGTTTCTTTAATAATAATATATAACATAATAATAATCGATGATTAAATCATAAGTTACTTTACTAAGGAAGTAAGCCATTAAGTTATATTATCTTAGTATAAGTTATTGCCTGATTAAGTTAAATTGTTTTGTTTATTAATTATTGAATGGATATTGTTGGCCTAACTAAAACAAGCATAATATGTTTATATGTTATCTTAGACTTTTCATTCGTTGTTAGTTTAGCTTTAGAGTAGCCTCATCTACTTGGTACAATTTTAGTGGCCTGATTTAAATACGCAATTATTATGTTACAAAAATGAACGTATTACGTCAATGGTAACAAACTTCTGTTTGTCTGTAGCAAATATAGACACAGTTACAAATAGTTTCCGCACTTTGATTTTAAAGGTCGGAATATTTCCTATCATTTTTAGGGTACTCAAAGGGGTACCCTATCACTAAGTCTCCGCTATCCGTCTGTAAGTCGGTCCGTCCGTCCGTCCGTCTGTCTGACAGCGGGCTGTACGTTATGATCCGTAATAGGTAGACAGTTAAAATTTTCACATAATGTGTATTTCTATTGCCACTATAACACCAAATAATAAATATATAAATAAATTAATAATTAAAGGGGGATTTCCTACTTGAAACTTGTTTATTACCTACATAGTATTAAATGTTATACGATGGTACGGAAACCTTCATGCGCGGGTCCGACTCGCACTTGGCTGGGTCTTTTTATTTTATTTTAAAGAATGCAAGGCCTTTAACTCTCTCCCAAGGGTCCAAAAATATACCGTCGGGTCTGGTGCTATCGTGTCTAAAACTTCACAAGGCTCTAAAACCGTTGAAGTATTTATCACCCTAACATTTAACTTTGGATAACGTAATTCAGAAACCGTAACGAGATATCCTAACAGCATGTTGCATGAACATAGTTGGTGGTCTTTTTACTTCATTTATCGTAGAGCCTGTTTTGTAACTCGAATGTTAGAAGAAACATAATTAGAAGCGCGCTTCTCCAACAGAAACTGCAGTACCGTTACCTCTATTGAAGTCCACTGCTGAACATACGCCTCCCCATAGATCATAGGTTGATCATATATGCCATAGTTTGCTTGGCAAGCGGGTCGGAAGCCACAGTTTTTTATTCTAGTCGTTATTAGGAAGACGTTGCTGCCCTTCTCCTTATTTGTTTCCCTCTTACGACACCCTCGGGGCTATATGGGGTAGTGGATATTCTTACACCGAAACTGTTTAAATGACTGTTTTATTCTACACGGCTTAATGATATAATATAAGCCATAACATTTTTTTCTGGCATTTCTCATAAATAGTCACTTGCTAACACGGATTCGAACTGACGGCTCCGTACAGACTATTAACATTGGAACTATTAAGCATTGGAATGCGCCGCTGATTGCTGCGAGTTCGAATTCCGCACGAAATAAGAATTTAATATAACCTACAAATAATTCTTCCGTATATGGATGTTCGTCCAGGTGCAATTTATGTTAATGAACTACCGACACTACGATACACGAGAAAATCTATGGGTAGGGATGATTTTAAAAAAAATATAACCCACTAACCACACCAAATTCGTTACTTAATATTATATTAAATAATAAAGCTCTGTAGAAATCTATACTTTTATAAATGGAAAGTGTTTGTCTGTAATACTGAAATTGAAATAACTGGCTTCTTTTAAACTCAGAGGGCTATTTACACGCTATAAGACATATACAACCATTTTATTTGTCTGTCTGACTGTCTGTCTGTGCGGGCTAATCCCCGGAATGACTGAAAAGATTGTGATGAAACTTTACGAAAAGATAGAGTAAAATGCCAGAAGAGATCTAGGCTATAGTTTTTTTCCAAAATAACTTGAATTAAAAAAAAGCACTAAGAACGATTAGTAAAAATGGATTATCTTATAGGTCCCATTCGGACTCCAGACGAAGCCAGGGCTCGCCAGTTTAAAATAAAATAAAAATGTTGTAAATAATAATTTTGTACGTTAAACTTACCTTTTATTTATATATATTGTTAACTTTTATTTGATTTTTTGTTTGATTGTATTTAACTTAATTTAATTTAATTTTGACATTACTATTATTTGATTATTATGTTATTTTTGATTTTATTGTGATTTAATTTTGGGTATAGATTTGATTTTAGTTTTGATTTACTTTAATTTAATTTGGTTTAATTTGATGGTCCCAATTACTAACCTAGTATAAGTCATACTAACAACTTATGGATCTTTGATATCTGAATTAAAGAATTATTATTATTATTATTATGGGGTATTTGTATAGTTTTCTCATCTGGTTGGGCTGTATAAATATATAATTGAAAATGAAAATGATAAACTTACATAAATATCAATAAAATAAAATAAATACATAAAAATTACATAAATATATAAAAACCCAACCAGATGGAAGCCCTCGGCAGGGGAGATCAAAAGGCCGAGGGTTAGGGGGAAAGGGAAAGAAACCGGCTGACGATGCGGGCGGTATCGAGGAGCACCGCCTTCTGCATTTGAGCTTGGAGCGATCCGTCACGGAGTCCCAGTCGCCTCAGATGACCCGAGAGGCTGACTGGACTTAACCCGTTCGCAGAAACGACTTCAGGTATAATTTCGGCCGGCAGTCCACCCCACATGTCGGTCATCTCGTGAGCCAGGTCCAGATATTTTGTTCGCTTATCTGTTTCGGCTTTCACGAGGTTCTCGTCATTCGGAATGGTAATGTCGACCAAAAATATCCTTGACTGTGCCCGGTCCATCAGCACAATATCAGGCTTATTCGCACAATAGTCCTGTCTGTGATGATGGCCCGGTCCCAGTAGAGCCTGGCGCGGTCATTTTCAAGCACGGCTTCCGGCATATACTTATAATAAGGCAGTTTCCGATCCACGAGACCGTATTTTAGAGCGAGCTCATGGTGTAGAATCCTGGCTGCTAGGTTGTGCCTATGCAAGTACTTAGTGTTAGAAAGCGCCGAACAACTGGAGATGACATGCCTAAGTGATTCACCGGGATGGCGACATGCTTATTATTTTTATTATGTGGTATCTATAAAGTTTTCTCATCTGGTTGGGCAATATAAATATATAATTGTAAATAAACATGGCAAAAGTACATAAATATCAATAAAATAAAATAAATATAATAATAATTATTATTATTATTAAACTTTTTTTCGTTAGTTAAAATTTGTCTATACATACATAATGTATAAAAATGGCCCTTGGTAATTTTATCCTATCTTTGATCTACTTATAACTAACTATAAGTAGTTCAAAGAATTCGTACTTTTCGGATGCAAACTTTAAAATAAGATTAAGGAACTTGTTATTTACTTAGAGAAAAATCTAAGGTCGGGTAATTTCGAAGAAGAAACAAACCCGGGTTTTATATCAAAAGGATTATAAATTTAAACCAATTTCAATAGTTCTAGAATATTTTTTAAAATAGTAAAGAATGTAAACATCACCTAATTCAAATCTGTCTAACGTTATCTTTACAAATAAATAAAATTGAAGTGTCTGTTTTTAATGTCAAAATACCAGCTTTTTACTAAATGCATATGAAAGTATATATGGTACCTATAACAAAAACACAATTTTTAAAATTTTTGTCTGTCTGTTCCGGCTAATCTTCGAAACGGCTGGATCGATTTCGACGGAACTTTCACAGGCAGATAGCTGATGTTATAAGGAGTAACTTAGGCTCCTTATATTTAAGAAAACTAATTAGTGTTCCGCGCAACATAATTAAAACCTCAAATAACACGCGGACGAAGTCGCGGAGAACAACTAGTCTAACGTAAAATGCTAAAATACCTACCATAAATATAAGTGATACGCGTGTAGTTTTAACTAAGACGATAACTAATTGTAATTTACTGTATATTTAAATATATAGTCACTTCATCAGCGAAAATATGTGACAACAAATGTCTAAAATTACATCTCCGTGAACAATTTTGGAAAATTTTGGAGCTTCAAATTAAATTCGAACTTAAATACCACCTATCTAGACAAGCACTATAATCGCTCATGCACGCGGCACTACCCCTATAAAATCTGATAAACTGAGATAAAATCTATTATACGGGGCAAATACAACACGGCTGACGCCCATTATTCTAACTTTAAGAGCTTCAATATTTGAACTGCCAATGTTCCAGAGATTAGTAACCCGGCTGCAGGAACGGGTTTAATCAAAGACAGCAGGTGCGGGACAAATAAGACGTTCCTCTAACTGCAGCATAATGTGATCTTGAAGATCGAATGACTCAGTGAAGAGTGTACCTAATATCTAAAGTATTTAACGCATTTTCTATAAAAACTTTTCTTATAGGATCTGGGTGACAAACGAGCACACAACCCATCTAACTGTAAATGATTGCTGTGGCCCAAAGAAATCTACATCTATCCTCGATTACGATCAAAATGCAGATGCGTGACAACCGTGAGGACTAAGATGGAATGCCTCGTTTCCATTAAAAAAAGGTCTCCGGTTCTCTTCACTCACCATACGAAACGCAGCAAGAATAAGCTGCTATTTTACGCTGGTATTTTGTCAGAGGGTAGTCCTTCCCCGGTCGAGCCGACCCATTCATGCTACAACTATACCACTAATATAGCTGCAGCATGGCTCTACCACGTAAAAATATTATAATCTACCTAATGGTAAGTGGTTACAGTCCATGGATACCTGCAGCAAACTTCAAATAAAGAAGACTACAGATACATTGTCATATCTGAGGACGAAGATGGGATGCCTCATAGCCGGTAATCATACTTCTTTCTATAATCTTCAGACTGGATCACAGCGATACAAGTACTGCTGTTTGAAGGCAGAAACAGGTTAGTGTATGGTGGTGCCTATCTAGTTGGACTCACAGGCAGAAAGGGAGTCCTACCACCAGTAAATATTTGTTTTCTTTTTCGTACAAGAAGAGGTGACGCAGTCAATGGCCCAAACACATCTACATTAAGTTTAAGCCTTTATTAATACCTAGTTGTCCCTCGCAACTTCGGCCGCGTGAAATTCACTACGATTTCATGGATTTTAATTTTTTGCTCGGAACCCTAATTCTTTTTCTAAAATAAAAGTATCCTAAGTTACTCCTTATAACATCGGCTATGTGCCAGTGAAAGTCCCGTCATAATTGGCCCAGCCGTTTGGGATATTAGCTAGAACAAACAGACGGACAGACAGACAAAAATTTTAAAAATTGATTTTTTTTTGTTATTAGTACCGTATATACTTTCATATGCATTTAGTAAAAAGCTGTTACTCTTACATTACAAACAGACACTTCAATTTTATTTATTTGTATAGACTAGCTGTCCCTCGCGACTTCGCCCGCGTGGAATTTACTACGGTTTCATGAGTTTTAATTTTGTGCGCGGAACCTTAATTCTTTTTCTAAAATAAAAGTATCCTAAGTTACTCCTTATAACATCAGCAATCTGCCAGTGAATGTCCTGTCAAAATCGGTCCAGCCTTTTGGGAGATTAGCCGGAACAAACAGACAGACAAAAATTTTAAAAATTGTTTTTTGTTATTAATACCGCATATACTTTTTATACATTTAGTAAAAAGCTGTTTTTTTATATTCTACTAAGCCAGCGCTTATCTACGATCCCACCTGATGGTAAGTGGTGACGTAGCCTAAGATGGTGAAGTGCACTGACTTAACAAAAGCCTATTCACTCTTGCCTTGAAGACACCCTCACTGTAATCGGATGGAAAGACAGATGCTGGGAACTTATTCCACTCCTTTGCTGTACGCATGATGAACGACGTAGCAAACCGTTTGGTTCGAAAGGGTGGAGACTAGCCGAACGTCTGGTTGTCCGATGGTGGAAGGGAGAGGGGGGAATTAAATTATGCAATTCCTGCGCACACTCTCCGAAATGCATCCTGTAGAAAACCGAAAGGCTGGCTACTTTACGTCTATGTTCGAGGCTGGTAAGATTGGTTTTAATCAAATACGGGTCACCAATAAGCCTCTTAGCACGCCTTTCCATTGAGTCAAAAGCTGCTAGGTGGCATATTGCAGCACCAGCCCATATATAGCAGCAATACTCCATGCACGACCGGACTTTCGCTTTATATAAAGTAAGCAGCTGTCCCGGCGTGAAGTATCGCCGCACCTTCGCAAGGACTCTCAGCTTCCTTGCAGCTGCTTTCGCCTTGGACTCAAAGAACCGCCCGAAGTTCAAATTTGAGAATATTTCAAGCCCTAACAACTGAAGGCGGTCGGTATATTTCAGTGATACATTTCGGAAAGAAGGAGCCAAGGTGAGCTGGCTCCTTTTTGCAATGAAGAGACACGCTTGTATTTTGGAGGCGTTGAACTTCAAAAGATTGGCATCGCTCCATTCGGAGACTGCCTGTAGTGTGAGATTCACACGCTCTATCATAGCTTCTCTTCCGGACTGGATTTGATCCCGACTGGCCCGAGGTTTTTGTTGGTATCTTTCAACAACTGTGCTATCGTCTGCATACCCATAGATACCGGGCATAAGCAGATCATTAATAAGCAGCAGGAAGAGAGTTGCGGAGAGAACGGACGCTATGGCGACTAACGCCGGTGTTCCTCAGGGAATACCAGCGTTAGTCGCCATAGGATCGGATGAGCAGCCATCGAAGACAACCCCGAGAGACCGTTCACTCGGAAAGTCCTTTACCCATTCAATCAGACCAGGGGATAAGCCGTCCGCTGGAATCTTACCCAAAGTGTGCCAAACTCTGTTAAAGGTCTCCGAGACATCAAGGGATACAGCAAGTGCTTCCCCAATGTTCTCTTGTGCCTCGCCCCATACGTGTGTGGCATACACCAGAAGGTCCCCAGCTGACCGATTTCGGCGAAACCCATATTGCCGGTCACTAAGGAGGTCATTCTCTTGTTATTTTAACATTACAAATAGTCACTTCAATTTTATTTATTTGTATATATGGAAATGCAGTTGCAATTCGATCATCGCTTTGGGATTTTTAGGTCTTGCAAAATGATTATAGCATCATCTATTGGAAGCCATATGTTTTTTTAGTACTTCCCATAGTCGTCTCTTACGCGATCCACGGTACAAAACTCTTACGCAACAAACACCTTTTTTACGTGGTAAAGCCATGCTGCAGCTATATTAGTAGTATAGTTGTAGTACGAATGGGTCGGCTTGACCGGGGAAGGACCACACTCTCACAGAATACCAGTGTAAAATAGCAGCTTAATGCTGCTGTGTTTCGTATGGTGAGTGTAGAGAACCGGAGACCCTTTTTACTGGAAAGGACTTATTCCATCTTGGTTCTTATGGGTGACAACGCATTTGCATTTAAATTCGTAACCGAGGATAGATGTAGATGTCTATGGGCCGCAGCAACCACTTGCCATCGGGTAGAATGTGTGCTCGTTTGTCACCCTTATCCTATAAAAAAAAACACACGCACACGGCAAATGAGAAATTATTACAAAAACATTTAATATGCCATTTCCCAAATCGTGAACTTCTGTCATGGAACGTACAGACACAAAATCTTGCGTATATTAATCATTTAAATATCTTTTCGGAATTGCCAGCATTGTAATTTTCTCTTGTTCTCTTCGATTACTTATCGTTATCAGCGAACTCGCCCTTTTCGCCGGCGGCAAAAATTACATTCGCGAAAACTTTTCGCCAGCGATAGGCTAGTTACTTCATAGCAATTAATTTTTACCTACGAAATTAGACTCAATGAAAAGTAAAGTATTTGGAGTATTTGGGAGATTTTGACGATATATTAAGGCTAACAGACAGTCGGTGACGACAGTATCTAATATTCAAGCGGACAAAATCTTAAGATTTAAATCACCATCGAACGACTATTTACATCGTTTTCACTAAATAATTAATTTGTGGTGAAAGTTATTACGTCATCTTATACGTGGTAGAGCCATGCTGCAGCTATATTACTGGTATAGTCGTAGCACGAATGGGTTGGCTCGACCGGGGAAGGACCACACTCTCACAGAATACCAGCGTAAAATAGCAGCTTAATGCTGCTGTGTTTCGTATGGTGAGTGTAGAGAACCGGAGAGCCGTTTTACTGGAAAAGAGGCATTCAATCTTAGTCCTCACGGGTGACACCACATCTGCATTTTGATTCGCAAACGAGGATATATGTAGATGTCTATGAGCCACAGCAACCACTTACCATCAGGTGGACTGTGTGCTCGTTTGTCACCCGATATTATAAAAACAAAAAAAAACACAATCTACCGAACTAACTAGTCTATGCATAATATAATAAATCTGTAAAAAGTGGTCTTTAATTTTAACATTTTTTAAAAAAAAGTCTAAGAGACTTTTTTATAGAATAAGAGTGACAAACCAGCACACAGTCCTCCTGATGGTAAGTGGTTGCTGTGAACCATAGACATCTACATTCATCCTCGATTAAGAATTAAAATGCGGTCGCCCGTGAGGACTAAGATGGATTGCCACGTTTCCACTAAAAAGGGTCTCCGGTTCTCTAAACTCGTCATAAGAAACACAGAAACGTTAAACTGCTATTTTACGCTGGTATTCTGTGAGAGCGTGATCCTTCTCTGGTCGAGCGGACCCATTTGTGCTACAGCTATACCACGATTGTAGCTGGAGCATGGCTCTACCACGTACAAAACTACATAAAATATACTGATTAAATAAAGGATACTGACGCTGAATGATCACTATCTGTCCATGTTTGCTTATCTGATGTGTTTGTCTGTCTATGTGTTCCCGATTCACGCGATATATCTGCGTGGAATACTAACGGATTGCCATGAAATTCGGTAAATGCAAGTGGGTAACCTATGGGCTATTTTCATCTTCTTGTCTAGTTCTTTTTTTAAACATTTTGCTTTCCTTTCTTTCAAATTTAATTTTATTATTTGTATTAATTAAATTATTTAAGAAAAAAACTAAATCGAAGATACTCTCCCTCCCCGTATCCACTACCGTTAATCGCAGCATCACGCATGATGTGATGACTTTTCCTTGTCAAAATACAGGCGAGTTTCTTGAAATTTTTTTCCGGGACAGGTGGTAATAGTAAAAATAACTTTCAATAGGTATTATTTGTACTTCATGTAGTATCCACGGAGACTAGCTATCTATGCAGAGGGGGATAATAATGCATGCTTTGAACGTAATGGTACTTTTAGAGGCACGGGGGTTAAGCCCCGCTAACTTCCTGAATCTGGGCTGCTACAGAGAAGTTTTTGACAGAAAAACCCAATTACTAATTTTAAGCCCAAATCAGGATCCGAACCTGGGACCGCATAATCTGCAATCGCGTTTACGAACACTAGATAATCAAAGCAGCCAAACAGGATTTCTCGATTACGAATCAAAATGCAGATGTGTTGCCACCCGTGAGGACTAAGATGGAATGCCTCGTTTCCAGTAAAATGGGTCTCTGGTTCTCTACACTTACCATACGAAACACAGCAGCATTAGGCTGTTATTTTACGCTGGTATTCTGTGAGAGCGTGGTGCATCCCCGGTTGTGATAAAACTATACCAGTAATATAGCTGCAGCATGGCTCTACCACGATAAATATAGATAACCGCCGCTCAACATATTTTTGTTGCTCCACTACTTGAACAAAAATTAAAGGAGATTTTGTTGATGATGAGATGATATTTAAATTTTTTTATATGTATAATATAGAGACTAGAGTCTGTAATATACATATATTGCATTGAGTAATTATCTCTTAGTAACCTTTCATAGACGTTGCAATAAAATATTTTAGGGATATAAACAAGCTAATAAAAATTGTTCATTTATTAGTTAATTCATTACAGCCGTATATAAAATGATTTCTTATATTTATTTACGCGACTACACATTGAAAAAAACTATTTTTACTGATTCTATCGCGTTTAATTAACTTATTTTTTATTAATTCCCGACGTTTCGGGTACTTTACAGCACCCATGGTAACAGGGGCTGAGGTGATTGATGTCTCGATGCCAGAGTTAATCCGGAGTACCTTCAGCTTTTTAATTATTAATTTTGGTCCGATATACGCAGAATGAACTTACTGTCTTGAAGTCTTGCAGTGGTATGCTTGGGTTTGGTTTTAATTTTATTAATTACAGGATCCCAAGCAGGTGGTAGTAACTAGCCTCCCTCTCTATTGAAATTAGGATTTTTTTTTAATTTCAGTAGCTTCATCCTTGGCAGGAATCGATGTTCTTTCGCGTACTGTAAAGTACCCGAAACGTCGGGAATAAATCAAAAATAAGTAAATTAAACGCGATAGAATCCGTAAAAGTAGTTTTATTCAAGCCGTATGTAAAGTTCACTGCTGAATATAGGTACATAATTATTTAAATATTCATATATTATTTAAAAAGATTTTGCCATTTGCTGTAGAGACTATCGGTCCATGGGTTCATGTGCGGTGAAGTTCCTAAAGGAACTCCATCCGCGACTAGTCGTCGCTGCTGGTGATAAGAGTTCTGGTTCTTTTCTGGCTCATAGGCTAAGTATAGCCATTCAGCGAGGAAACGCAGCCAGCGTTCTAGGCACGATAATACGGGTAGTAGGACTATATGACAGTTAAAGTTTTTAATTTAAGTTTTTCTTTATTATAGTTTTTTTTTAATTTTGTGTTAACCTTTTAGTTACTTTTTTAACCTTTTTAACCTTTACGTGGTAGAGCCATGCTGCAGCTATATTAGTAGTACAGTTGTAGCACGAATGGGCCGGCTCAACCGGGGTAGGACCACGCTCTCACAGAAAACCATCGTAAAATAGCAGCTTAACGCTGCTGTGTTTCGTATGGTGAGTGTAGAGAACCAGATATCCTTTTTACTGGCAAAGAGGCATTCCATCTTAGTCCTCACGGGTGACAAAGCATCTGTGTCTTGAGTCTTTATTGAGGATAGATGTCTATGGGTCACGGTAGCCACTTACCATCAGGTGGACTGTGTGCTCGTTTGTCACCCTTATCCTATTAACAGAGCAACATTAATCTGCTATTTTACGCTGGTATTCTGTGAGAGCGTGGTCCTTCCCCGGTCGAGCCGACCCATTCGTGCTACAACCATACTATAGGTGCAATATTGCTCTACCACGTATAGATCGTGTGCTCTTTTGTTACCCTAAAGGAAAAATAATGCATTATAAAACCGCTGTAAAGTTCCAGATAATGGATTAGACGTTTAACGTTGTACCGTATATCGAAGACGCTTGGCTTACATGTTGGGCTCTCTATCGTATATTTAAGTAAAGGTATCTCAGGGGAAAAGCACTCGATTAAGAATTTCAATGTACGCGAGCACCGAGCAAACTAGACCGCTCCTAGCCGGCACCACGTAAATTGTTAACTGCAAATAATGTTCAATTTTATGTGGTAGGGCCACGTTGCAGCTTTATTATGGATGCAATACTACAATTAGTGTTACAATAGTGAACAAGTAGATCAATGATCTACTTGACCAGAAAAGATCCACGCCCGCGCATAATATTAGCGCGAAATAGCAGCCTAATTCTGCAGTATATTGTAAGGTAAGTGACGAAATGCGGGGGAACCTTTTAACTGATAACGGGGCATTCTTATCTTGGTCCTTATTCTTAACCGCAGAAAGAATTACATAGGTTTCTAGTGATCATAGCATCCACTTACCCTCAGGTGGCCTGTGTGCTCGTAAAAAATACGTGCTTGTCGATAAAAGAGAGCATCGTGAATAAACCTGAAATTTAATTTTACGTGGCAGAGCCATGCTGCAGCTATATTAGTAGTATAGTTGTAGCACGAAAGGGTCGGCTCGACCGGGGAAGGACCACGCTCTCACAGAAAACCAGCGTAGAATAGCAGCTTAACACTGCTGTGTTTTGTATGGTGAGTGTAGAGAACCGGAGACCCATTTTACTGGCAAAGAGGCATTCCATCTTAGTCCTCACGGGTGACAACGCATCTGCATCTTGAGTCTTTATTGAGGATAGATGTAGATCTATGGGTCACAGTAATCACTTACCATCATCGTCTGTCTGATCAGCTAGTATATATAAATATATATAGTCATAATAAATACATACATATATATATATATATATATATATATATATATATATATATATATATATATATATATATATATTCATTTTATCTTGTATGTATATATGTATGCATGTGTATATAATAACAAAGTGCACACCTTATTATCTTTTATTTATCACATATCTTTTTAACTGGCCTACTGGAAGAAATTTCATTATAAGTAGCGCCCTTGTACAAACTCTTCATCATGTTGTGTCCTTTCCATTGTTTGTGTGTACATAAATGGTTAAATAAATAAATAAATAGCTGTAACATGGTTCTACTACGTATGCAATTTTGATATTAGCGGGACAAACATATTAATAGTCTATGTGATGGTAAGTTCCTACTACTGTCCACGGACACTTGGTCCGTACAGTGTAACCAACTTGAAATAAACAAGTGCTAAAATTAAAAATTTGTACAACCGACTTCAATATAAATAAAATGAGAACATCATCAATGTAGTCGACGTCAATTAAATACACATTATAATACGCTTTATTAAGGATAAATCAAAAACTACTAATCAGATCTTGATCAAATTTATGTAAAACTACAAGAAAAGCACCAGCTTTCAAATAAAATAACAATCATCGAAATCGGTTCACCCAGAAATATGATGTTACACACATAAAAAATACAGTTGAATTAAGTACCTCCTCCTTACTTTTAAAGCCGGTTAAGAAGAATATATATACCTCTGATGGCTCGACAGCGCAGTAAGGATGTAAGGAAAATTACAAGATTCACAGTTTCATTGCTTATCTCGTATTGGGAGTAATATTCGCAAGTACTGGAGTTGCGAATATTACACACGATTCGCATTTTTGTTGTATCATGTTTAATCCTCTTCAAAATCTCACAGAATACCAGCGTAAAATAGCAGCTTAACACTGCTGTGTTTCGTATGGTGAGTGTAAAGAACCGGAGACCCTTTTCGCTTCTGCATTTTGATTCGTAATCCAGGATAGATGTAGATGTCTATGGGTCACAGCAACCACTTACCATCTGGTGGACTGTGTGTTCGTTTGTCACCATTTCTTTAAAAAAAATAGTATGTAGTTATTTTTTTTAAGTTTCTCTCCCTTTTGTTAATTTTCTTTGCATACGTTTTCTATTTTAAATTTTTATACACGATTAAATACTAATTTCTACAGATGAGAGGATATTTACTAAAGAAAAAGTTTTGGTCTAACATGTGTGTAAAATGCCATATTTTGTAGGTTTTTCGTTGGTGCTATTAACAAATTTAGCAGAATAAGCATAGTAAAATATTCTTTTGGTACTTCGCTTTATTGGAAAACTTTACACCATAAATATATAGAAAACGTTGAAATTATTGTTATCTTTTATATACTTAGCATATAGAGATCGGGTTACTCAAAAGTTAAATAACCAGTTCGTTTAAAATTTATAAATAGTAGTAACAATTAAACAGATCTTTGAGAAATTAATAAAAACATTTTTTATCTTGTTCTACGTGCAATTATTGTTCATATTATACACTTACCTTTCAATAGTAGAATGTAGGATGAAAGATCAAGCACACCTCATAACTTCGATCGCAACTTTAGAATGCAACGAAATTGACAGCTATACAGTTGCCCGCGCGGGAAAGTCACTGTCAACTGGCGAAAAGCGCGCGAAAGCACCTCTACTTACGCTTTCCGTCGACCAATGGCTGGGGCCAACCGCCTCCGCGTTTTAACTCTAACCAATCCCGTTAAAGGCGAAACATTAAGCATTTAAGCGTTTTTTCATGTCCGTATTGTGGAAAGGCTTTCATTATCATACGCTAGAAAAGTACATATGGCTTTGCTTGTGCTTTTAATTTTGTGTTCTTGTCGGACTTATTTTGGTAATGCAAACATAATTAATAAATGCAATAAAGCACAAAGAGTTTTGTGTAATATTATTATTAAACATGGGCCTGTCCTATAATAACAAAAATAAATTAAACACAACGAGATAGAACATGCAGAAAACTTGTCATATCGTTCTGAAAGTAAGACATTAGCATGTAAAATATTATTATTACCGAGATGATACCATTTTTTTGTAGAACCTTTTTTACGTTTTAAACGTGGTAGAGCCACGCTACGGCTGGTTGTAGCACGAAAGGGTCGGCTCAACCGGGGTAGGACCATGCTGTCGCCACGTCTCACAGAATACCAGCGTAAAATAGCAGCTTAATGCTGCTGTGTTTCGTATGGTGAGTGTAGGAAATCGGAGACTCTTTTTACTGGAAACGAGGCATTCCATCTCAGTCCTCAAGGGTGACAACGCATCTGCATTTTGATTCTTAATTGAGTATTAATGTAGATGTCTATGGGCCACAGCACCCACTTACTATCAGGTGAACTGTGTGCTCGTTTGTCACCCTTATTCTATATAAAACAAACAAATTTATTTTAGTATCTTTTATTAAATTAGGTAATAGGTGGGCAGACCTATGAAAACATGACTGGTTAGAGGGTATTTATGTGGTGTTATTTAGATTTAAGATAATCATCAAAGACCTTTTATATTATTAATTTTTCCCTTGATAATAATAATAATAATAAATAATTTTTATTTCATTTCCAATTACACGTTTACATTAAAGTTATTTATTAATTTATTTATTCTTTATTGCACTAAATATTTGTACAAAAGGCGAGCTTAATGGTATATGGCATTCTCTACCAGCTAACCTTGGGTAGAACAGAGAGCGAGTTTCGGCAGTTAAATTGTCATGATATAATTCAGTTCAAATATATATATGCAACACATACATAAAATATACATATATATATATATATATATATATATATATATATATATATATATATATATATATATATTATATATATATATATATATATAATTCATATACATATATAAATAAATACACACATTTATACATATATATTTCAGTAAATGTATATATAAATAACTATAAACATATAAAATAAGGTGACTCAACTTTGTAGGCTACGGATATGCTTATATAGTTTTCTTTTAAAAACATTTTTGGCAGGTATTGTTCGCAGGTCAACAGGCAATTTGTTCCAGATGGTAATAATAATAAACCGTGAAACAATTTGACATAGACCCAGAATGGTGGAGAGGAGTGGACAGGAATAAACTTTGTGAAGAAAGGAGATTGAGAGAATGAGTGTCACTAAGGAATTGAAATCTTTCTTTTAGATAAAGGAGTGAGTAAGGATCATTAAGAACTGAAAATAGAGTGAACAGAATTAGGAAATCTCTGCGCTGGCGTGTAGTCAACCACTTTAACTGAGAGCGAAATTCTGAAACTTGATCATATTTGCGCAGGCCAAAAATGAATCGGATACAATTGTTAAGTAACCTGTCCAACCTGTTTAGCAGCTCTTGAGAAATATTAGTTAGAGAAACATCGGCATAGTCAAATAATGGAAGAATTAGAGATTGGACGAGAAGACGTTAGCTGAAGGAGGAAGAAAGAACTTACGGCGATAGAAGGAACGAAGTATGCCTGTGACTTTACGACAAACCTCGGACACATGTGATATCCAACTAAGAGACGGTTCGATAATTAAACCCAGATCCTTGACACTATTTCTGAAGGGTATAACGCAGTTTTCACAGTAAATGGATGCTAGTTCAGATATGTTACAGCCTATATACACCTCCCACTGCTGCGCACAGGCCTCCTCTCATTTTTGAGAGGGTTTTAGGGCAAGGAAAGGTCCGCCGCGCTGCCCCAATGCGTGTTAGCGAACTTCATATGTCTGCGAAATATATATATATATATTTTTTCTTATTTGTCAGACATGCAGGTTTCCTCACGATGTTTTCCTTCACCGCCGAGCAGTAAATCAGCACTTAAAATTGCAATTAACAATTTCATTTGTGCCGGCGGGGATCAAACCCGGGGTTTTTTTTTAAAAAAAAAACCGGGGTCCACACTAGGATTTTCTCCTGTATCGTGGAGGCAGTTTACAAACACAAATTGCACAAGGACAAACATCCAGATCCGGAACAATCATTTGTAGGCCATACAAATACTTGTTCCGTGTGGGATTCGAACCCGCGCCCCCCAGCGTAACAATTCATTGCTAAGCCACTGCGCCACGGAGCCGTGTTGTTTCTCGCGTACTGTGAAACTTACAGCGAGTGCTAACCATCAGAGCTACCACGGCTCTGTTTATATTTTTTTTTAATTTATTTAAAAGGACAACCAACAAGATGAACACTAATACATACATGGATTTTAAGATAAAATTAATATAAAACTAAAGCTAAGCGTCATCTTAATTATAGGCTGCCACGGCATGCAAATGTGGACTATGCAAATAAAACTTAAATAGGTTAGTTAATACTAAGCAAATGAAAACTTAAACATCTATTTTTATATGTTAATATAAATATATATATAGTTAATATATACAGTTAATATATAAATATATACAGTTAATACATACAGGAACAAATATGATTAAAATAAAATAAAGTAACAATAAGTCTAACAAAAATAACATGCTGTGATAAAATTAAAACTATGTGTAGAATCTACATAAGAAAAATTGAAAAGTCAAGTTTATAATATTAGCTACCTGCCTGAACTAGGTTGAGTACCTGTGTTTCAGACCATCACTTGCACTAGGGTTTAATAATGTAGGATAGATACTACACTTGATAATTTAAATAATGAAACTATTTTATATAACAAATAAAATAACTAAATAACAATTATTTGTTACCTACAATTAATACAAATTATTTTAGAATCGAACAACTTCTCTGTGTCTTCGTAATTAAATTTGTTCAGAAATTCCCTTACAGTTATATTAAATTTCTCATAATTTACACTATATATGTTTAGTGACTTGTTGAGCTTGTTATATAGAAATGATTCTAAAAATATGTAAAATCTGTTCACAAATGCGTGCTTGGTGTGAGGGTTTACACAAACTAAGTCTATTCTTCTCCTGTACGAGTATATGAATATATATTACAGACATTATTTTGCTTGCATAATTCGATCACCGATTATAAATGTAATTTTAATATTTAGCGAAATAAATAATTTTATTTTAACTTAAAATTCAATTTGTCTCTGAGTTTTCCGTATAAAATATAGCCTAGAATACCCCTGGCTCTTTATTTCTTTTTATTTCTCTTTATTTCTTTCTTAACCCGCATAGATAGACCGACAGACAGCCAGATAGACAAAAATTTAAAAAAAATATTGGCATATTTTTACCCTCCTCAGCTCAATAAAAGGCAGTTTTTTCGATTTTATAGACAGGCACTTCAATTTTATTCATATGTATAGAAGCTTAGATTATAAGTGTCATGTATATATTATTCATTTATATATATGTATTATAATTGGTTTCTTGGAAACGGCTCTAAAATGTAGACGAAATCTTGTATATTTTAATCATGTAGATTTATGAGATTTTACCTGAATAGGTAATTCTTGGGAAAATGATTTTTTTTCTAAAGCCTAGCAGACTGTCGCCCAAGTACTAATAAATAATATTACTAAAATATTTAAATAAAATTCGTTTCAGATAATTGAATAAGCCTTTTGATACGATGCATCGAAATGTTAAAGGTTAAGTAAAATCGTGAGTGGTCCCTGCAAAGTTCTGAGAAGGCTGGTGGCTAGTAGTCCTTTGTAAATGAGTTAGCAAATTTACGTGCTTTCTATTTATTTTTTAATTTTTGGGTTATAATCTACATAGATCTACTTACTTACTTACTTACTTATCTTCACGCACAATCCCTGACGGGGTTGCCAGAGAGAACAGATCGCCAAGTGTCACGATCCTTACATTCCTATAAATCTACATATAAATAAAATTGAAGTGTAGGTCTGTAATATTGAAATAACTGGATTCTATTAGGCTTTAAGCTTAATAGAATATAATTAATAGAATCAGGCGTTACTTTGCGAAAATCCATTATATAAAAAGTTTTAAAAAGTTACTTCGCAAACTAGGTAAGGCACATCATTTTATTTTATAGAGCGGCTGTTTGCGAAGTAACTTTTTTAAACCTTTTACGTAATAGAATAAGCATTAAGCTT
Organism: Parnassius glacialis; assembly: GCA_033319125.1. Lineage (NCBI taxonomy): Eukaryota > Metazoa > Arthropoda > Insecta > Lepidoptera > Papilionidae > Parnassius > Parnassius glacialis. The sequence continues at coordinate 32,208,065 of JAVANC010000025.1, forward strand.
TTTACGTGGTAGAGCTGCAGCTTTATTACTGGTATAATTGCAGCACGAATGGGTCGGCTCGACCGGGGAAGGACCACGCTCTCACAGAATACCAGCGTAAAATAGCAGTTTAATGCTGCTGTGTTTCGTATGGTGAGTGTACAGAACCAGAGACCCTTTTTGCTGGTAACAACGCATCTGCATTTTAATTTTCAATCGAAGATAAATGTACTGTATACTCCTTTGTCACTTTTAAAAAAACCTGTAGCTATCCTTGTTTGATAAATAAAATAAATTCCATACGAAGCACAACATCGTTAAGCTGCTACTTAACGCTGTTGTGTTTCGTATGGTGAGTGTACAGAACCGGAGACCCGTTTTACTGGAAACGAGGCATTCCGTATTTTTTTTTTATAGGATAAGGGTGACAAACGAGCACACAGTCCACCTGATGGTAAGTGGTTGCTGTGGCCCATAGACATCTACATCTATCCTCTATTACAAATCAAAATGTAGATGCGTTGTCACCCGTGAGGACTAAGATGGAATGCCTCATTTCCAGTAAAAAGGGTCTCCGGCCACCTGCACTCACCAACCGAAACGCAGAGGTAAACCTCTACTTCACGCTGGTTTTCTGTGAGGTCGTGATACCACCCCGGTTCGAGCCGGCCCATCCGTACGACAGCAAAAGTTGCCGCGTGGCTCTATTTATTTATTTATATATAATTCATATACATATATAAATAAATACACACATTTATACATATATTATATCTCAATAAATGTATATATAAATAACTATAAAGATATAAAATAAGGTGACTCAACTTTGTAGGCTACGGATATGCTTATATAGTTTTCTTTTAAAAAAATTTTTGGCAGGTATTGTTCGCAGGTCAACAGGCAATTTGTTCCAGAGGGTAATGGAAGTAACCGTGAAACAATTTGACATAGACCCAGAATGGTGGAGAGGAGTGGACAGGAATAAACTTTGTGAAGAAAGGAGATTGAGAGAATGAGTGTCACTAAGGAATTGAAATCTTTCTTTTAGATAAAGGAGTGAGGAAGGATCATTAAGAACTGAAAACAGAGTGAACAGGATTAGGAAATCTCTTCGCTGGCGTGTAGTCAACCACTTTAACTGACAGCGAAATTCTGAAACGTGATCATATTTGCGCAGGCCAAAAATGAATCGGATACAATTGTTAAGTAACCTGTCCAACCTGTTTAGCAGCTCTTGAGAAATATTAGTTAGACAAACATCGGCATAGTCAAATAATGGAAGAATTAGAGATTGGACGAGAAGACGTTTAGCTGAAGGAGGAAGAAAGAACTTAAGGCGATAGAAGGAACGAAGTATGCCTGTGACTTTACGACAAACCTCGGACACATGTGATATCCAACTAAGAGACGGGTCGATAATTAAACCCAGATCCTTGTCACTATTTCTGAAGGGTATAACGCAGTTTTCACAGTAAATGGATGCTAGTTCAGATATGTTACAGCCTATATACACCTCCCACTGCTGGGCACAGGCCTCCTCTCATTTCTGAGAGGGTTTTAGGGCAAGGAAAGGTCTGCCGCGCTGTCCCAATGCGTGTTGGCGAACTTCACATGTCTGCGAAATATATATATATATATTTTCTTATTTGTCAGACATGCAGGTTTCCTCACGATGTTTTCCTTCACCGCCGAGCACGTGGTAAATCAGCACTTAAAATTGCAATTAACAATTTCATTGATGCCGCCGGGGATCGAACCCGGGTTTTTTTTTTAAAAAAATCCGGGGTCCCCACACTAGGATTTTCTCCTGTATCGTGGAGGCAGTTTACAAACACAAATTGCACAAGGACAAACATCCAGATCCGGAACAATCATTTGTAGGCCATACAAATACTTGTTCCGTGTGCGAATCCGTCAAACCCGCGCCCCCCAGCGTAGCAATTCATTGCTAAGCCACTGCGCCACGGAGCCGTGTGGTTTCTCGCGTACTGTGAAACTTACAGCGAGTGCTAACCATCAGAGCTACCACGGCTCTGTTTATATATTTGTTTAATTTATTTAAAACGACAACCAACAAGACGAACAGTAGTACATGGATTTTAAGGTAAAATTAATATAAAACTAAAGCTAAGCGTCATCTTAATTATAGGCTGCCACGGCATGCAAATGTGGACTATGCAAATAAAACTTAAATAGGTTAGTTAATACTAAGCAAATGAAAACTTAATCATCTATTTTTACATGTTAATATATATAGTTAATATATTCAGTTAATATATAAATATATACAGTTAATACATACAGGAACAAATATGATTAAAATAAAATAAAGTAACAATAAGTCTAACAAAAATAACATGCTGTGATAAAATTATAACTATGTGTAGAATCTACAAAAGAAAAATTGAAAAGTCAAGTTTATAATATTAGCTACCTGCCTGAACTAGGTTGAGTACCTGTGTTTCAGACCATCACTTGCACTAGGGTTTAATAATGTAGGATAGATACTACACTAGATAATTTAAATAATGAAACTATTTTATATAACTATATTTTTATATTTTATATATATAGGGGAGCGTCAAGAGTACTCGGATACCTAGACGTGCATGTATGAAGAAGATAATGAATCTGAAAGAAGCGAAAGAGGTATGTAAGGATCGTGACACTTGGCGATCTGTTCTCTCTGGCTACCCCGTCAGGGATTGTGCGTGACGATAAATAAATAAATAAAATAAATAAATAAAATTTTATATAAGAAATAAAATAACTAAATAACAATTATTTGTTACCTACAATTAATACAAATTATTTTAGAATCGAACAACTTCTCTGTGTCTTCGTAATTAAATTTGTTCAGAAATTCCCTTACAGTTATATTAAATTTCTCATAACTTACACTATATATGTTTAGTGACTTGTTGTTAGAAATGATTCTAAAAATATGTAAAATGTGTTCACAAATGCGTGCTTGGTGTGAGGGTTTACACAAACTAAGTATATTCTTCTCCTGTACGAGTATATGAATATATATTACAGACATTATTTTGCTTGCATAATTCGATCACCGATTATAAAATGTAATTTTAATATTTAGCGAAATAAATAATTTTATTTTAACTTAAAATTTAATTTGTCTCCGAGTTTTCCGTATAAAATATAGCCTAGATTACTCCTGGCTTTTTATTTTTTTTATTCTCTTTATTTCCTTATTAACCTGCACAGGCAGACCGGCAGACAGCCAGATAGACAAAAATTAAAAAAAAATAATGGCATATTTTTACCCTCCTCAGCTCAATAAAAGGCAGTTTTTTCGATTTTATAGACAGGCACTTCAATTTTATTCATATGTATAGAAGCTTAGATTATAAGTGTCATGTATATATTATTCATTTATATATATGTATTATAATTGGTTTCTTGGAAACGGCTCTAAAATGTAGACGAAATCTTGTATATTTTAATCATGTAGATTTATGAGATTTTACCTGAATAGGTAATTCTTGGGAAAATGATTTTTTTTTCTAAAGCCTAACAGACTGTCGCCCAAGTACTAATAAATAATATTACTAAAATATTTAAATAAAATTCGTTTCAGATAATTGAATAAGCCTTTTGATATAAAGCATCGAAATGTTAAAGGTTAAGTAAAATCGTGAATGGTCCCTGCAAAGATCTGAGAAGGCTACTGGTTAGAGTAATAGTCTTTTGTAAACGAGTTAGCCAATTCACATGCTTTCTCTTTCTTTTTTGATTTTTGGGTTATAATCTATACATATACATATAAATAAAATTGAAGTGTATGTCTGTAATATTGAAATAACTGGGTTCTATTAAGCTTTAAGCTTAATAGAATATAATTAATAGAATCAGGCGTTACTTTGCGAAAATCCATTATATAAAAAGTTTTAAAAAGTTACTTCGCAAACTAGGTAAGGCACATCATTTTATTTTATAGAGCGTCTGTTTGCGAAGTAACTTTTTAAAACCTTTTACGTAATAGAATAAGTATTAAGCTTTTTTACGTGGTAGAGCTGCAGCTTTATTACTGGTATAGTTGCAGCACGAATGAGTCGGCTCGACCGGGGAAGGACCACGCTCTCACAGAATACCAGCGTAAAATAGCAGTTCAATGCTGCTGTGTTCCGTATGGTGAGTGTACAGAACCGGAGACCCTTTTTGCTGGTAACAACGCATCTGCATTTTAATTTTTAATCGAAGATAAATGTACTGTATACTCCTTTGTCACCTTTAAAAAAACCTGTAGCTATCCTTGTTTGATAAATAAAATAAATTCCATACGAAGCACAACAGCGTTAAGCTACTTAACGCTGTTGTGTTTCGTATGGTGAGTGTACAGAACCGGAGACCCGTTTTACTGGAAACGAGGCATTCCATTTCAGTCCTCACAGGTGACGACGCATCTGCATTTTGATTGGTAATCGAGGATAGATGTAGATGTCTATGGGCCACAGCATCCACTTACCATCAGGTGGACTGTGTGCTCGTTTGTCACCATTATCCTATAAAAAAAAGCTTAGGATATTTTCATACTATTAAGACATAAATAAACATTTTTAAAATGTTTGTGTGTCTCTCTGTCGGTCTGGCCGATCTAATCTTCGGAATGGCTGAACCAATTGTGATGAAACTTTACGAACAGATAGATAATTACCACCTAGGCCAGGTTATATAATTTTTTTATTGAAAGAAAAACGAAAAATTGGTAAAATAAATAACGCCACATAAATAGATCCAACCAAGGCGAACCCGGACCGGGTCGGTAGTTTTAGATAATTTTAAAATAAAATACATCCCTATACAACTTTTTAATTTTCTCAGAACTTAAACAGTTCGTGGGCAGTCTCCCACCAGGAGTGACGACCTGGTAAAAGATGCAGGAAGTCGATGGATATAGGTGGATCAGGAACGTGCTTTGTGCCATTTCCAGCGGGAGATCCCTCAGTGGACTGAGGATGGTGTAAGTTGTTCGCTGTTTAATATGAGCCCTTATTAAAGAATTTCGATGATTCTTTTTTTATTTGAAAGCGCACTAGCTTTTCTTATGTGGTCTCATATAAATTTGATCATGGTCTGACTAATAGCTTTTGAGTTATTATTAATAATTAATATTGAAGTCGGTTGTACAAAATTTTTAATTTTAATTTAGGATGAAGAAACTTTCCTTACGTTATTATAAATTACTTTAGAAGGCACATGGCATGGCATTTGACATTATCAAACTTAATGGCTCTGCGTCCCACTATCCGCCAATTTATTATTTTTACACTTTATATTACATTACCTTATATATAATATATACTGCATCAAAATACGTACTATTAAGTTCAAATTTGCCTATTTTGATAATATTTTAATGCAAAACTACTCGTAATTTATTATGACTACGTAGGAAGAGCGAGGCACTCCCAACACAAGTATCTTATGACTACTTTCTGGGAGGCCTTGGCAAATTAATTGTAAAAAACATTTACTGAAATAAATATATATATTGTTCACTCGTATTTTCAAAATTTGCTATAACGGTATATTATTACTTATATATTTCAACTTAAGTTTAAAATTTGGTCACTATATAAATTAGCAAGCGCGCTGCATCAATTCTGTAAAAAGGTTTGTAGCTGTTTCAACACAAGCAAGGTTTGTGTTGAAACATAATTACGTATATATACGTTATACGTGGTAGAGCCATGCTGCAGCTATATTAGTAGTATAGTTATAGCATGAATGGGTCGGCTCGACCGGGGAAGGACAACGCTCTCACAGAATACCAGCGTAAAATAGCAGCTTAACACTGCTGTGTTTCGTATGGTGAGTGTAGAGAACCGAAGACCCTTTTTACTGGAAAACAGACATTCCATCTTAGTCCTCACGGGTGACAACGCATCTGCATTTTGATTCGCAAACGAGGATAAATGTAGATGTCTATGGGCCACAGCAACCACTTACCATCAGGTAGACAGGTGTGCTCGTTTGTTACCCTATCCTATAAAATAAATAAAATACCAGCGATTTTTCCGGACCTATACAACTTAGAGACCTTCAAGACTACTCCTTTTTAAAAGGTCGACAACACACCCGCAATTCCCCTGGTGTTGCGGTTGTTCATGGGCGGCGGTAGTCACTTACCATCAGGTGAGCCGCATGCTCGTTTGCCCCTCTACTATAAAAAAAAGATAGATTATAAATACACTTGTACAAAGTTATTGCCCTATGAAAAATATAAACTGTATCTCAAAAAACACAACGTTCCGCGCGTATAACTGAAGGGGCAAACGAACTTACAGTGCAGCTGATGGTATGTCGCTAGTGCAGTCAGTAGACCTGAGCCAACTTCAAACAAGTAAGGCTTCAGATGCGTTGTCACCTCTGAGGACTAAGATGAAATACCGCACAGCCTGTAGTTATACTGGTTCTCTTTACCCTTCAGGCTGGAATACAGTAGTGCACGCACTGCTATTTGTCAACAGAAACAGTTAAGAGGGCGGTTACGTGGCGCAGTGACTCAGCAATGAATTGCGGCGCTAAGAGCCGCGGGTTCGAATTCCGCACGGAACATGTATTTGTTTCATCATCATTATCGTCATTACAGCCCTTCACAAGCTGCTGAACATAGGTCTCCCCCAAAGAATGCCACACAGCACGGTCCTGAGCCACCTGCATCCATCGACTTCCTGCATATCTTACCAGGTCGTCACTCCATCTATTGGGGGGATGCCCTACACTTCGTCCGCCGGTACGAAGCCGCCACTCGAGAACTATTTTCCCCAACGGTTGTGGGTTCTACGAGCTATATGACCGCCCCATTGCCACTTCAGCTTATTAATCCGTTGGGCTATGTCGGTCACTCTGGTTCTACTGCGGATATCCTCATTTCTAAGTTTATCACGCAGAGAAACTCCGAGCATAACCCTCTCCATAGCTCGCTGAGCGACCTTGAGCTTCCTCATCCGGCCAGCAGTGAAGGACCACGTCTTAGTACCATAGGTTATCACTGGCAACACGCACTGGTTGTACAGTCTCGTTTTCAAGTTTTGAGGTATACCTGACGAAAAGATGTGCCGTAATTTCCCGAACTCTGCCCAACCGAGTTGAATCCGCCGATTGACCTCTCGGTCGAAGTTGGACTTACCTAGTCGGACTATTTGTCCCAGGTAAACATACTCGTCAACAACTTCGAGCTTAGTGCTCCCAACAACTACCGGCATAGGTGTGACATGGACATTAAACATGATTTTTGTTTTGTCCATGTTCATCTTAAGACCTATCCGTTGGGAGACACTATTGAGGTCATTGAGCATAGTATTTAGGTCCTCCAGCAATTCTGCCATAGTTCATGAGATTAAGAGTGTGATCGGAGAGTTTTTGTGTTCTTCTGCGGCGGGTCTTGCAGATCTTAGCTCCAACCGCATGGACAGTTTCCACGAGCTTGTCATTCATATCGTCCACTTCATTACAGTCTTCTAGGCACTGAAAACGGTTTTGTAACTCGAGCTGAAAGGTTGCGGGACTTTGGAACAGAGCACGAGGGGGACGCAGCGTTGACTTCATTAGACGAGACCTCTCCAACTTAACGTTTAGATTCAGTGTGCCTCTAACCATTCGGTGATCGCTACAAGTTTTCACCCTCGCGATCACGGAGACATCACTGAACAGTCGAACAGTCTGGTCGTCATAATGAAGTCAATCTCATTTTTTGTCGAACCGTCGGGGCTCGACCAGGTCCACTTCCTGTGGGGCCGCTTCTGGAAGAAAGAGTTCATCATAAAGAGTCCCTCTTTCTCCATGAAGTCGGCCAGCTGCTGGCCCCTTGAGTTTCGTTGCCCTATTCCAAATTTCCCTACTTTCAGCTCATTGTTCTCTCTTGTGCCTAGTTTTGCATTGAAGTCTCCCATTAACACCGTATAGTAGGTTTTGGAGGAATATATGGCTCTAGAGATATCCTCATACATTTCCTCCACCTCCTCATCGGGGTGTGCCGAGGTTGGTGCGTAAACCTGTATGACCTTCAGCGAATACCGTTTGGTAATTCTGAGTATAAGATACGGAACCCTCGTCGACACACTCTCAATCTTTACAACGTTGTTAACGAGAGACTTGTGGACGATAAATCCGACACCTCCTTGGGACAGATGGTCGTCCTCCCGGTGATAGAGCAAGTTGCCGGATTCGAGGATTACCGTGTCGTCCCCCTCTCTTCGGACCTAGGATAATTCTATAATATGCCAGCGTAACTTGTCTCTTCTTCCAGCTCCACGATCTTCTCGTCAGTCCTCAGGATGCGTACTTTGTATGTTGCCATGTCGAGTCGCCTTAGGTGGCAATCGAACCTCCACCGGAGATTCTTAGCACCCCCTGCCCCGCCGTTATCATGGTCGCCACCGTAGCCAGAAATAGCGGGGCCGCCGGGGACTGGCGGCCTCGCTATATATATATAAATATATATATGGCAAATATATATATAAATATTTGCCATAGTTACCAAGCTTGGCGAGCGGGTTGGCAACCGCAGTTTTTTATTGTACTTTTGCTGTTATCAGGAAGATACTGCTGTCCATCTCCTGCCTGTTTCCCTTTGTCGCCTTTTATGACGCCCACGGGAAGATATGGGGTAGTGGATATTCTTAACCGCCACTACACGGCATTACAAACACAATTAGAAATGTTTTACCACACACGGTGGTATTTAAGTGAACCTGAATAAACAAACTTACCGCGTAGTGGCGGTGTAAGAAAGAATATCCACTATCTCAAATCACCCCGTGACCGGCGTTAGAGCCGACAGAGAGAAACAAATCAGATAATGGGCAGCAGCGTATTCCTAATATCAATTAAGAAAATACTGGGGTTGCGAAGCGTGGCAACTGTGGCAAATATCCCCTTATAAGGGATGCCTATGATCAGTGGTAGCCTTTGGATAGATTGTAACGGCAAACAAAATTTTTTATCTTTTTTATCTCCGTGCTAATTGTTGTACTATAAAGTTAATTGCCACAATCGGCTTTTCGATCAAAGATAAATCAAGCCGCGTTTACAGTTATATCGATAACATGACAAACACCGCATGGTGTACTTCATAGAAATTGTATGACTAATAAACATTACAGTTATGTACAGCTTTCAATGGCTTTAGAGTATGTATTATCATAATGATAAGAAATTTAGCCATGCATTAGGTCATGTTAATATTTATTAATACTTTCCGCCTTAAATGGACATGCCTTGCAGACTTTATTTTATCGAAACACCAGCGATCTGGCTTCGCACGGGCGATTTCTGGATCTCAGCAACAGCGCCACCTACAGGGTCCAACTAAGAACTATTCAGGTTTTAACAGTGGTAGAGCCACGCGGCAGCTTTTGTTCTATCATATAAAAAACAATATTTTTTACATATTAGATAAATAGTCTTTAATTATATTAAATCTAAAAAATGCCACATTCATAGATCTTAACCCAGTGAAAGCTGGGGCGAGCCGCTGTAGTTCAGTAGTTGTGCACAGTTTAACCACAATAATACAATAAATAATAATCGTCAAACAGCTCATCAAGATCCACTGCTGCACACAGGATTCCTGTTTTCATTCCCTCTAGATTAAAATAATATCCTCCAGACCGAAAGCGAGTCAAAGCGGCCAGTCTCAACGAAGACTAGCATTCTGCGTGGGACAGGATTATAGTGCCCGACTGCTATGTACAAGTGAACTATTTGTTCCCACACTCTCATAGTCCAAAGGAACGGTTATCCGGCACGACCTGAGAGAAATCAAACCAACAACAAAAAGGCGCAGATGAAACACCTTCTACTTCCTGACTCCGGGCTGCGAAGATTTCATTGTTTACCACCGACGAGTTTTCCGGACCGATACCAGAGCCCAGCAGAAAGGGAGTTTAACCACCAAGTAGAGTTTGTTCTTCTGTTTTATTTTTCTGTCTCATCAATGAGTAGATCATAGACTAATATTTATATACTGGGATTTACCGTGTAGTTGCGATGTTATAATATCCACTAACCCAAATAATGCCGTGGGTTGTAAGTGACGACAGAGGAAAACAAATTAGGAGATGGACGGCAGCGTTTTCCTAATAATGCCTAAAAATAAAAAACTGCCGCTTGCCAAGCGTTGCAATGATAGCAAATTTTCCCCCTTTAAGGCAATCTCTGGGAGGCATAGGCCTCCCAGAGAACATAGGTTCAGCATTATTATTATATCAGCTTTAATAGGTTGTACGGTAACTAGTGTTATACTTTCGGCTTGGTTTAGACGTTTGCTCGCATTCAGTTTATACGTATTCAAATTGACGTTGGACAACTTTAACCTTTATCTTATCTTCGTTTATCTTAGCTCGCACAGCTGAGCCAGTTTTTCACACATGTACCTATGTCCACCGCATATATGAATACTAAAATAGCCAAATTAATGAGGGCTAATAATTTTCCACTCACCAGATATCGCTAAGTGTGACTGAGGTAAAGTTTTTTTTACACAGTGTCAGTTAATTGAGAAATTAGTTTTAAATAATAGTTTATCATATTCTAGAGTATTATATTAATACACAACACAATGTGTCAGTGGTTTGATTTTTAATTTATTGCACATTATAACTCTTTTTTTTTAAAAGTCGTCTTTTAGTTATATTTATAGTTTGGTTGATTCATTTCCAACGTAATTAATATAAAATATAACTAATAATACAGAAAGAAACCTTAAATATTACATTTTCCTAAGAAATTATTGTCCCCGCTATGAAATCTGTCAAATATTTTACCTCACTCTAAAGTGGCGCCGCCCTGGTGGCAGAAAAAGTCGTGGATGCCCTCATTCAATCTAACTTAGTTGTGTAGGCCGATCCGAAACTACGCGAACTAAGCTAAACGCCTCTCAACCCCTTACCTTACCCCTTTGACGCCATTCACTTAGTGTTGTTTGTTTTAGCTTATTTTTCGGTGAACGTGCAACAATTTTCCAGGTTAGCTTAGCTTAGTTCACTGAGCCTAGTTTGTACATAGTTTAGTTCGCGGTAGACGTTCGGCTTTAAATTGATATATTTTCTAGGCTAGGAACTATTTGGTGGCTAAAATCTTACAAGAGAAAAAACGTTTTTTGATAACGTAAGGCGCGTGTCAGTTCGAGCGCGCGCGTGGCAACTTCACGGAATTAGCCGCTTGTAGGGGACCACGCAGCGTAGGTATATTTTCATATCTAAAGCGCGGAGTGAGACAAGCCTGGTTTTATCGCTGGTCTGAAGTAAGGAGGCGCATTCCATGTGCTGTTACTGCAAGTTTGCAGATAGTCACCTAGTGGATGATGCCGACGATAAACAGGTCAGCTTGCGCTGCCAACCGATAGTAGGATGTTAGGCCAACGGCCTGCTAGCTCACGGCTATAAGTAGGTGGTAGGTGGATCCTGGAATTCAAGACGAAAGCAAGCATTAGAAAGAATTACTTGCCACCCATTTCACGAAGTTAAGAATTTGCAAACGCTCAGCAGATAGGAATTTAGCATAACAGTTACAATGCTAGGTACTGTAAAAATAAATTAAGAACTCACCCAGATGATCGGATATTTTGATATCATAATTTAAAATTTAAAATTTTGTACAGCCGACTTCAATATAAGTTATTAAGAATAACTCAAATAACTTAAAAACGATTGGTCTGACCTTGATCAAATTCATATAGGACCACACGAGAAGTATGAGCTTTCATATAAAAAAAAGAATCATCGAAATCGGTCCACCCAATAAAAAGTTATGAGGTAACACACATAAAAAAAAACATACGCGACGCGTATATTTTTCTGCCGACTTCCAAAAAGGAGACGGTACTCAATTCGAGTGTATGTTTTTTTTATGTGTGTTACCTCATAACTTTGTACTGGGCGAACCGATTTCGATGATTCTTTTTTTATTTGAAAGCTGATAGTTCTCGTGTGGTCCCATATGAATTTGATCATGGTCAGACCAATGGTTATTGAGTTATTCTTAAATAACCTATATTGAAGTCGCTTATATTGAAATCGGCTGTACAAAATTTTTAATTTTAAATTATGTGACATGTTGTACATACGTCAGATGTAGCTTTTCCACCCTGGATCATAGTGGCGACTTGAGACATGCGTTCATTTCATCCACTGATCTGCCTTTCTCAGGCACGGAATTCAAAAATAAACATTGACAATATTTGAAGTTTCCAATTACACGTGACAGAAAAATTTGAAAGATTAGATCAAGATTAGAATGAGCGTAACCTTACGCGAGACGACCGTTGAACGTGCTTTCAAACTTTTTCTTTTTCTGCCGACTTCAAAAAGGAGACGGAACTCAATTCAACTATGTTTTTTTATGTGTGTTACCTCATAACTTTTTGCTGGGTGAACCGATTTCGATGATTCTTTTTTGTTTGAAAGCTGGTACTTCACATGTCTTCCCATATGAATTTGATCAAAGTCAGCCCAATAGTTTTTGAGTTATTCTTAATAATTTATATTGAAGTCGGCTGTACGAAATTTTAAATTTTTAATTATACGTAATCTAGACACTCACGCTTGTCACTCAGACCTGTACCTACCCCTAGGCAGAGACCACGGACTTCCACTTTGCACGATCCTGACATACCTCTCCCGTCTCCTTCACGTCCATATACCTACGCATACATCATGCTTGTCGGATAAGCCATCTTCAATATGTCGCCAATTTGGTCGTAAAGCTTCGGTCTAGTGCAACCCTTACTGAATCTGCCGTTCACTTCTGCAACATTAATTTCTTTTGTTGATATTTCCTCGTTAATTATTTCTATATTATGAACAATCAACATCTTCTTGCAAACTAGACTTTTCTTTCATCACACAATTTCTCACCCTATTATTCAGAGTCTAGTCTGTCTTTTCTATTTTTTATTTTAGTTATTCAAAAAGTAGTAAATAGGTTTCATTGTATATCGATAAAACAATGATTTTCCGTAAAAACACTGTAATGAAACATTTTTCTAACAAAGCTTTGACCTCACGGTTAAAAGTACGCATAGCGCCATTAAAATGTTCCTAAATCCCCAAACAAAACATTATCTCTAGAATAATATGGAACTCGCGCACTCTAGCGTGGTAGACCGCTGCACTATTCATTAAGCTATTGATCATTGCTGTGAAATAATTACCAATTCTAAAAAAAAATCTGGCGTAAAAACATTAGAAAACGATTTTACTTAACTTTTTTATATATCTTAAAATATGAGGTAAAATAAAAGATGACATTAAGGACTCGTGCGCGTTTTTGTGTGGACCAAAACAACAATACATTACTTAAATAGTTTATTAATTTAAAAATTTCATTAAGATAATGTACAAAGATACATGCAGTTTTCTCATAAAAAATCCTTGCCATTTTTAAAAATGTACCAACTTCGCCACATATAGGTAGGTCACGGGAATCCCTTCGCCTACGAAAGACTATATAAATAAATATTTAAATTACACACCTGCTGTACACTTTCATTAATTTATGCTAAAAACTTAAGCGATTACCTGGAAACTAGTGCAAAGCCATTATAGTCCCTCAGTATAAAGAAAAATGGTAACAACAGGACTGGAAAAACTACCGTCGAATCTGCAAGTTTATGCTAAGGTGTTTATTGAAAGGGTTTGGCAAGAAATTGATGAAATATGTTGGGAGTTGGGACGTACGAAGGGGTGGTGAGTACGGATCAAGTCTTTGCTACGCGCATGATCACAGAAATGTTTGCCTACAAACAGATATGGAGACGTGCAAAACATTGTGTAAAAGGAAATATCGAATACAACTTTTCAATGATAATTTGTATCTTTTATCACTGCACCTTCAATCAAGTTAACACAACCTTAAATACCTAACAGATTAATAATGCTCATCAGCACTCATCAGTTATAAACATATAGGTATTACAGTAATTCGACTTCGATTCGATTATGAAATTTAATATGCATAGAACATAGAACAATTTATGCTGACAGTATTATTTTCTGCCGACTTCCAAAAAGGAGACGGTACTCAATTCGAGTGTATATTTTTTTTGCTTTTTTTATGTGTGCTACCTCATAACTTTGTACTGGATGAACCGATTTCGATGATTCTTTTTTATATGAAAGCTGATAGTTCTCGTGTGATCCCATATGAATTTGATCAAGGTCACACCAATGGCTATTGAGCTATTCTTAAATAACCTATATTGAAGTCACTTATATTGAAGTCGGCTGTACAAACTTTTTAATTTTAAATTATATAACTTTATGGTAGATTTTAAGAAATAGTGTGATTAAATAGTTATAATGTTTCCTGTTCAAGATGAAGTTTGTATAGAACATTTTTAAATTTTCTCTACAAACTTTTTACAAATTTTTTAGTTGAACATTGTTAGTCTCGCTAAAACTTGAAACTGGCTCGACCGATTCTGACGAAATGTTTTATGTGTGTTTGAGTGGGTTTCTGGATGGTTTAGATTCACAACTGGAGCTGTTATCGAGACACAGAAACCAGCCGTGCAAAACCGGGTCAGATCCCTAGTATTTTAATTTTTTTTCCTAAGCACAATAACGCTTTTAACCGCATTAATTTTCCATACTAATCTTTTGTAAAAACATTACTAGGGAAAATTAATAAAGGTAAATTAAACTAGAATGTGAGGTATAATCAAAGAGATTTAAATATATAGGTATACTATAGAGTGGACATTGGGAACATTTATATACAAAAACTTTGAGCTAGTGCGCGTGTGGCACCCTCTAGCTAAAGATAGCAAAACAACGCTAAGCATTTATTAAGACAACATTTTAGCTATTCCCCAGTAGGTGACGCTAATAAATATAACCTCGTTTAAGGAATGTTACCGTTTCGATATCAAAGTATCGATAATATTGTTGAAGATTACTAAGTTTGAAATGTTTTTCTATATAATAATAGGGAATATACATGAATGTTTTAGTATATAAATCTATTTATCATTACTTCCATCACACGAAAAAAATCATATTAACTTTATACGCCCATTTAGTGTCATGAAATAAAATATTTAATTTCCAATAACTAAGAATCAATTCAAACAGCAGTCACTTTTATTTGCCACCTTGGTGGCTTGACGTCACTCGGTCCATTAGCTGCTATAATAATAGCATATGATTGACCGGTCGGCGTTAAAGACACATCGAGAAACGCCAAATCCAATAAGAGCGCGCCTCTATGTTTTTAAACTCGTTTCTATTACAAAAATACACTTCAAATCTAAAATAATTTAGGAAAACACTGAAATTAAAAGCCGTTTCACGATTTTTCACGTTTCGTAACGTAAAGATCAATAAAAATTATTATTTTAAGTTTTTACCTTATTTTCTAACTCAGGCTTAACCTACAACTTATTGCATCTAATATCTTTAATGGTACAAATTGTTTTTAATGTAAGAAATCTATTGCCCTCTCCTATCACTGTAAACGAGGATCAATAATGGCTTTGTCCTTGAAAACCACCAGACAAAGAAGCCCGGTGTAGAGTCACCAGACAATGAAGCCTGGAATGTAAAAGAGAAGACTTGCTGTATTGCTACACATCAACACAGCCAGTATCCTCAGCATGCTCATAAGCAACACAGAAAATGTCATCAGCATGCCTAAAAAAAAATTCCCACCCTTGCTCTACATAATGTAGGGTACTTAGCATAGCTATTGCTAGTCATTTTTGTTGGTATGGGTACAGTATCGTTGATCCTATATCTATCCTGTATATTTTTTATCGATAATCTCAATCGATAAACGTCATCAATCACTAACTTTAAAATTGGTAACTAAATAGTGACGTTTACTGGATAACAGAGGGCGCTTATTACAATAAAAATAAATGTTCTAGAACAATCTACTAGAAATAATAAAATTTAAAGATTATTCGGTAAATATATGTTATATTTACGATAATAAATCGAAATCACGTTCATTTTTTGCTCCATATCGTGACTTACAATATCTTAATGCACAACCAGGCATATTTTCTTTAAAAATATTTTTTAAATATATGAAACGAATTCATCTTGACTTTTTGACGATGTCACTAAGACTAAATGACAAAAATCGGAGATATATCCTATAGGACATAAGTTACAGACGACAATTTTGCTGCTGATGTCCGGTCTATTACTACTACTACTTAAATATCTTTGGGTATAATATTTGACAGATTTCATAAAGAGGAAAATAATTAGTTCCGAAAATGTAAAAGTTATTGTTTCTTTCTGTACCATTACCTATATTTTATATTAATAACATTGAAAATAAGTAAAGCAAACCACAGATATTCATAAAAGTAGAAAAATAAAAAAAAATAAAAATATGTAAAAAATTAAACAGCACACCAGTGACGCATTGTTTTGTGTATTAATATAATACTCTAGAAACAACAAAACAACTTCTCAATTAAATTACATCGTGTAACAAAAAACTTTACCTCAGTGTCAACTAGCGACATCTGGTGAAAAGAAAACTATTAGCGCTCATTGTATCGTAAGTCTCTTTTAAAAGTTTAAATTGTGTTTTAGTTTGACCCATAGACTTAGAATATACTTACGCCAGTATATTCTAAGTCTATGGTTTGACTCGTGCACCTAACGTATATTAAACTAAAATAATCCTGATTAACCACAGACAGATGAAGCTGAAATCGAATATCTGGCATCCTTAAACGGGGCTTAGACTAACAAAAACTTTTTTTTTCCGTAACTACTTGCAGAACACTAGGATAACTTGTGAAAGTACTTGAAAAAGAGTTTAATATACAAGTACGAGCAATATTTACTACATGCAGTTCATTTGCAGAAAGTGAATTAGAGTGGAGTCAATATACTGTGACTTTATAAACACCGATTAGATTCCATAAGTGTTCCGTTTTGTTAATTTTTACACGGAACACCAAAAAATGTTGTCTTATAATTGAGTAGCATTCCAGATGCAGAAAGTGCAAGTCAACTGATTACTATAGTTCGGCCGTTCAGAGAATGCGTTTCTGACACGTCACGATTGAACTGACGACGTAACTTTGTAATGGCGTTGCAGTTACGATAAAAATATTTTTGCTGGTTGTTTACCGTTTTAACAATTGATGAGCATTAAAACAACATTATTATATCAATAATCAATGAATGTTATAATTTTGTGCCAAACTGAGTGTCAAATAACTTGGTAAACAATATTTTTCTATATCTATACTGCGCTATTACAAGGTTATGTCAGCGCTTTATATTTGTAGTGCTGTGCTAAATATAACAGGCAATAACAGTATCGTAATCTGTTCATATACAGTTATACTTTATAAAATAATACGTTTTGTTTTTCTTTATAAGAATTTGAAAATAATGGACTATAAGATAAGATAACTTTTATTAAATATAAAAATAAAACTACGACCAAACCGAACGCGCGAAAGAAAGTAGCATTTTTATATTTAGGTTGAAAATGGTAACCCCAAATGGCGTTATGGGCCGCCATTTTGTGACGCTAAAACAGTCGTCTGTTGTCGTTTCGTGCGCATATACCACGTTCTTCAAGTGTGTTGATGTGTGATTGTGTGATCTGTTTTTATTTGATTACCCGGCTTTCGTTTAATGGACTGTTTCTGCTTTTCAAACTGACATCGGCGCTAAATCGGACTTCGATTGTGTTTTATATTGCATTCTTTTTACTTTTGGTGCATAATAATGCCTAAACGTGGGCAAACATTCAAAAGCTGCAAGATTACTTTGAGCGGGAGCGGCAAAATGGCGGACCCCTGTTACCTATCGAACAAGTACAAGAACGCGTCTCTCAGGCGCTTGGAGTTAGCAAACGAACGATAACAAATATTAATAAAGAAAAGTTCGGCTCTACTGGCACGGAAGATAATATTTTACGTACTCCGAAGAAGAAACGTAGAACTAAACCCGTGACAGATATTGACACCTTTGACGCCGATGCAATCAGAAATCATATATATGGTTACTATTCCAGAAATGAATATCTCGACAGGAAGAAGCTTTTGGCATCGTTAAGAGAAGCTGGACTGTTTAGCGGGGGTAAAACTGCTTTAACCAAAATCTTAAAAGATATTGGTTTTTCGTATAAGAAAACAGACAAAAGAAAAATTTTATTAGAACGATACGACATAATTTTAAAACGGATAAGTTTTTTAAGAGAAGCAAAAAATATTGATAACTGGGATAATGTCGTGTTCATTGACGAGACATGGCTAAACGCCAATCGCACGGTTTCCCGTTCTTGGATGGATGATACACAAGTATGCCACGCAGGTTCTGCAAAATACGGCTTTGTGGAGAACGCGTTACTGGCATTTAAATCAAAAACCACAAATGACTACCACGAGGAAATGAATGCCACTACATTTAAAGAGTGGTTTCAGAACGTGCTTTTGCCCAGCCTACCAGAGCCTTCTGTAATATTCATGGATAATGCCTCCTATCACTCGGTTCAAATACAGAAACCACCTACCCAAGCTAATAAAAAAGAAGAAATGGTGGCTTGGTTACAAGCAAAAGGCATTGACGCAAATATGCAGATGCTAAAACCAGAGCTAATTAAATTAGTTAAAGAAAATAAAGCGGCAAATGTGCGATACAAAATGGATGAACTGGCTCTGGAGTACGGTCATCGCGTTCTAAGAATTCCACCGTATCATTGCCAATATAACGCGATTGAGCTAATCTGGGATCAAATAAAAGGTTACGCCGCCCGCCACAATACTTCCCCGCCATTCAGCACGAAAAAGATGATGACCCTATTAAAAGAAGCCTGCGGGGAAGTCACAAGAGATGACTGGGCAAAGGTTGTTGAGAAGACTAAAAACCTGATTGTGGAACATTTTGACCGAGATATCAGGATTGATTCTGTTATTGATAATAATATAATTATACATGTAGGCGAAGATGATGATGAAGACACCACCTCCTCAAGCGAATCGGAGTCTGATTAATATTCTGTACGCACATTCAATTCAATGTACTTTATTGCATAGAAATACAGGTTGTAACTTTGTAACAAAGAATAAATAAAACAATTTTATTATATTAATATTACCTTTTTTTGGTTTCCACTTAAATTACCAAAATATAAATTTTAAATGATTCCGCCAATATGAAACGAAAATAATCTTAAAAATAACGCGGCTGTTCATTTTGGAGGAACGGTAACGAACGCAGTGTTATATTGTGCCCATCACTAGTCGTGACTAACTGATAGGTGTCAGGAACGCATTCTCTGAACGGCCGAATCATAGTCACCTCGATACTGATTGTCTTTTCGTGGAACCAACGTGGAACATTGCACCAGCAAGCACATTCATTGTTGTCATCATAATTACAGCCCATCACAAGTCCACTGCAAAATCGCTTTAGATTTTTTTATTATGTTGCGGTAATCCTTGCATTTTGTGTGCTCTGAATCCCTCAGTTGTTCATATATTTCTATTAGTGGTGCAGTTTTTACTACGCGTCCAAACTTTTTTATCTGACATCTTACTCGCTCATCAAGTTAAAACTTTTATTTGTAAGCAAAATAAACGACAATTTCTCGTCAGAAGTTTCCAAAAATGGTGTTTACACATGCAACTTGCAACAGCAAGCCCTGCAAGATATAAAACTTGCGAAAGCGCGATTGTCGCTATTGTTTACACGGCAGGAATATATATAGGAATATTAGAGCGATGCTGCAGCTATATCAGTAGTATAGTTGTACCACGAATGAGTTGGTTTGATCCGAAAGGGGCCACACTCTTATAGAATACCAGCGTAAAATCGCAGCATACTGTGTTTCGTATGGTGAGTGTAGAGAACCGAAGATCCCTTTTACTGGAAACAAGGCATTTTGATTCGTAGTCGAAGATAAATGTCCATGAGCAACAACAACAGCAACTACTTTCGTGGGTAGGAGTGAAATAAGTAACACACGTTTTGATCTGTCTCGTGCAACTTATATTTTAAAAATAGAAATAAGGATATTTTAATGTGTTACACATATATTTAGTAATCATCTGCTTACCAGCCTTGATTCCTTGATATATATTATCTTTAACTTGCTGATTTTATATTGGATTTTTATTTGGAAATATAATATATACATGCTCAGTACACGAATAATAAAAATTGCTGGCGAATCTCAACCAATCCAAATTAAGAAAGGCTGCCCGCAGGGTGGGGTTCTCTGGGGTGCGAGTCAGAAGAAAAAGTGTGCCTGGAAGTTGCGGGTCCCTCTCGATACGTCTGGAGGGAAGAGCAGCTACTGGGCCGGTGCACCCTGGGCGCGGCAGTAATCTTCCTCGAGAAATGAGAAGAAATTCTTATTCCTTGGGGAATGTTACTGCCGCGGCTAATTATTCTGACATGGGTGGGGTCCGTCCCGGACCAACGGTGCGTTCCTCTGCGTGACCCTCTGATCAGCAGAGGGCATAGCAGAGGAGTGAGGGCGGGCTCGGTGTGCACTTACCCTGCCTCCGGGCAGACAGTGAAGGATTCATCCTTTGCTGTCACCGCCGGTCTCGTAATCCCAGTATCGAAGTGTCGTGGATCATGTCTCGCGGCTTTGATAGGGACCGAGGGTCCTGGCTTAACCGCCCGGACCGCGAGGGAGAAAACCTCTATTAAAAGTTACCCCGAATCCCAAGCGGCGACGCACCGCGAGGGGATGGATGGCTAACGGGATTCTATGAACAAATCAGTCACTAGTGCGCTCCTCGCCAGGGTACCTGCAGACCCCCTGGCGAGTAATAAATCCTCTAAATCTGCTAACCTTGGTAAAGGGGTCTCTGCCAAGGTGGACCTTTAATTCCCCCATACTCGTGGGTACAAAAAATGGAAACACAAAAACAAGAAAAAACCAAAACTGCCGGCAACGGCAACGTAGAGGAAAGGAGGAACGATGCGGGGACAGAGTCCGACGCCCCATCGAGCAGCGTGGGAGGCTCAGAGAGCTCCCGACGCGTGGGGCCTGGGACCGCGGAGACCAGTAAGTTCTTCCACAAGCGGTCCAGGCGGGATGGCGACCAGGGGTCGTCAGCCGGTGAAGAGGAGGTTTCGGCCCGGAAAATCCCCACCAACAGGCGGGGCAGGCTGAGAGGCAAGGGGAGGGGGCCCTCTGACAATCAGAGGGCCGAACGAGCGGCAAAGCTTGCCGAGGAGGGGCGCCACCCGGGCGATACGGCTCGGGTATCAGGCGTAGAGACGGATGCGACTGGCGGCTCCGAGGTGGAGCGTAAGGCCAGATTCGTAAAGGAGGTGGAGGCCGCGATCAAGGTCGTGGCCTACAAGCAAGCCCTCCTCGAAGTTCAAGGCCATTCCCGCGGCCTCCGCCTCCATCATGGCGGCTGCGGAGGCCAACTTTGTTGGGGCCGAGCCTAATGCGGACGAGGTGGCGAAGCTGCGGGCGGACGTGGCCTGCCTGACGTCCACCATGGAGACTCTCCAGAAGGAGAACGAGAAGCTCCGCGCAGACCTGGCCAGTCTACGTGAGCCTGCCTCTCGCGCGGCGCCCCAGACGCAGCGCCCAAGCCAGCCCGTGCCGGTGGAGAACCAGGTTCTGAACCTGGTCCGGCAGGAGCTGGCTGCCTTCCAGCCTCGGTTCTCCGTGCTGGAGGGCATCGTCCTGCGCCCTCCCCCCTAGGGGCAAACAAGACGGCGGCGAGGCCGGCAACGGTCTCGTACGTGGCCGGCCACGGCTGCCGCATCCAGGCCGGGGCCGTCCAGCCAGCCCTCGGGCGGGGCTGCAGTTGCCCCTCCCCCCCGCTGAAAAGCCGGCTCCGGCAAAACCGGTACCGGCTGAACCGGCTCCGGCTAAGCCGGCGACGGGAAAGAGAGGCAAGGCGAAGGCGAAAAAGGGCAAGGCGGCAGCACAGGGGGTGGCTGCGCCAGCCCCAGTGCCTGCGGCGAATGTGCCAGCGCCAGCGGCAAGCCAGCGGCCGCCGCCGCCACTGCCCCCCCCAGCTCCCTACACCTCCCGCGGCTGAAGCCGGTTGGCAGATGGTCGGGGACAAATAGAAGGGGAAGAAGGCAGCCAAAAAGGCCAAAGAGCAGGAGCGGCAGCGCCAGTTCAGGGCGCGCAAGATCGCGGCTAGGCTCCGCGCCCCGAAGACCGCAGCTGTAGTGATTACACTACAGCCGGACGCGGAAAAGAAGGGCGTTACCTACCGCGATCTGCTCGCGAAGGCGAAAGAGGCGGTGGATCTCGGGGAGCTCGGGATCACCGGGGGCCTCCGGCTCAAAGTCACCCAGACGGGGGCTCGTATGCTGGAGATCCCCGGGGAATTCAGTGGCGCGACCGCGGTCCCTGGACGCGGACGAGGCCCGAGTGTCTAGGCCCGTCAGATGCGCAGACCTGCGCATCATGGGTCTGGACGACTCGGTATCGGAGGAGGAGTTGGTGGCCGCCGTCGCCAGGTCCGGGAGGTGCACTACTGACCAGATCAGGTCAGGCGCCATACGCCCGGACCAACAGGGTATGCATGCCGCCACGGTGTGCTGCCCTGTTACGGCGGCCAAAACCATAGTGGCGGGCCGAAGGCTTCTGGTGGGCTGGGTCTCAGCGCAGGTTAAGCTGCTGGAGCCCAGACCTCTGAGGTGCTACCGCTGTCTCGTGGGGCACCACGTATCAGTAAAATGCGCTTCGGAGGTTGACCGCAGTGGCCTTTGCTTCCGCTGCTGTCAGCCCGGACATATATCAGCGACCTGCTGCGCCACGCCACACTGTGATGCATGTGCGGCGATCGGCAAGCCAGCCGATCACCGGGCCGGAAGCAAGGCCTGCGTGCCACCCGCCAAGGCCAAGGCCGCGGGTAGGGGAGGGCCCTCCGCCGCCACCGCCTCTGTGGCCACCGCCGCAGCCGCAACTGCCGCCTCCGCCGCTGTCACTGTCGCCGCCGCCGCCGTCGCGACACCGACGCCCGCAGAGGGGCGCCCCGTGGAGGAAGCTGAAATGGAATGCCTATAACGGCCCCATTAAGCTTCCTCCAGGCGAATATCAACCACTGCGCCTGCGCTCAGGATCTGTTGCTCCAGAGCATGGCGCAGTGGTCGATTAACATCGCTGTGGTCGCTGAGCCGTATTTTGTCTGGCCTAGGGAGGACTGGGTGGCGGCCCTTAACGGCTCAGTGGCCATCATTTCTTCGGCTGCCGCCGGTACCCCGACCCTTGAAGGTGTCAGGAGGGGTCAGGGGTGCGTAGCAGCAAGGTTCGGGGAGTTCGTCGTTGTGGGGGTGTACTTCTCCCCGAACCGATCTCTCGCAGAGTTCCACAACTCTCATGCAGAACTGAGAGCAGTCGTCGTCGGAAGTTATCCCCTCCCCGTACTTGTCCTCGGGAACTTCAATGCCAAGAACTTGGCTTGGGGTTCTCGTCGTACAGATGTGCGGGGTAGGATGGTGGAAGACTGGGCTCTGGAGACAGGCCTGGTCGTCCTAAATCGGGGTTCTGTCCCCACGTGTGTGCGGATGCGGGGCGAGTCGGTGGTGGACATTTCGTTCGCTAGCCCCACTCTGTCGCCGCGTGCCATTGACTGGCGTGTCATGGAGGGGGTGGAGACCTACTCCGACCACCGGTACATCCGGTTTGACGTCTCCACCCAACCCTCGAGCGCGCCAGTCCAACAGGCCCCGAGTGATCCTCGTTGGGTGCTGAAGCAGCTGGACCGGGAGCTCCTCCTGGAAGCCTCGATCGTGCAGGCCTGGGTGTCATCACCGGACAGGCGTGCCGACGTCAATGATGAGGCAGGGTGGTTCTAGGAGGCCATGTCCGAGATATGTGACGTGGCAATGCCCCGCGTCCGGCCAGGAAGCGCCCGGCGTCAGGTGTATTGGTGGTCGCGTGAGCTGACGTCTCTGCGCGAGGCGTGTGTCGCCGCGCGGCACCTATACGCCAGGCATCGCAGGCTCCACATTCGTCCACCGAATGCAGCAGCCATTGAGGCGGAGCTGTACGAGGGATACAGAGCGGCGAAGACCGCCCTCCGGGAAGCTGTCCTGCGGGCCCGGGATCGGGCCCGTGAGGAGATGCTGGAGACTCTCGACAGAGATCTGTGGGGGCGCCCTTACAAGATGGTGCGGGATAAACTCCGCACCTGGGGCCCCCCGCTGACGCAGAGTCTCCGGCCTCAGCTCGTGGAGAACGTGGTGAGCGCTCTGTTCCCTGCGCGAGGGGAACATCCGCCCCCGCCTATGGCTCCGCCACCTGCGGTGCTGGAAGCGGACCACCAGGACGACGACGACGACATCCCGGAAGGGACCGGGGTAGGCCTGAGAGTGGCGGTACGTAGGCTCAAGGCCAGGAATACCGCCCCAGGACCCGATGGCTTGCCTGGCAAAGCCTGGGTCCTGGCCTCGGAGGCTCTCGGGCCCCGACTGGAGGGGTTCCTAAGCGCATGCTTGGAGAGAGGCCAATTCCCGCTTCGTTGGAAGACGGAGAAGCTGGTCCTCATTCGGAAGCCGGGGAGCCCTGCGGACTCTCCGTCCGCATACGGGCCCGTGGTGCTGCTCGACGAGGTGGGCAAGCTCTTTGAAAGAGTAATTGCAAACCGCCTGGCCGAGCACCTTGCGGGGACTGGGTCGGATCTTGCGGAACACCAGTTTGGTTTCCGCAAGAGGCGCTCTACGGTGGACGCCATCATGCGCGTGAGAGCCCTCACGACGGGGGATGCAGTGGCTAGGGGGGGGGGGGGGGGTTGTCTTGGCGGTGTCTCACGACATCGCCAACGCCTTCAACTCCATGCCCTGGAGCTGCATTAGGGAGGCACTCCGGTATCACCGGGTGCCGACCTATCTCCGTCGTATAGTCGGGGACTATCTGACGGACAGGGCCGTCATCTACCTCGGTCGCAACGGTGAGTGTCGTGCGGTGTCCCACAGGGTTCGGTTCTGGGGCCGCCCCTGTGGAACATCGGTTACGACTGGGTGCTGCGCGCCGTGCGCGCCGACCTCCCTACCGGCGTCAGCGTAGTTTGCTACGCTGATGACACGCTGGTACTGGCACAAGGGGGGTCGTACGAGGCGGCGGCGGAAACTATGACACGCGGGGTTGCGATAGTCGTTGAGAGGATCCGGCAACTGGGTCTCGAAGTGGCTCTGCACAAGTCCGAGGCCATGCACTTCCATGGTTCTCGGAACAGGCCACCACCGGGATCCTCAGTGATGGTAGGAGGGGTATCCGTCGGCGTCGAGTCGACGTTGAAGTACCTAGGACTCGTCCTCGACGGCCGATGGAACTTCGTTGAGCACTTCCGACGTTTGGCTCCCAAACTGGAACGGACCGGGGCTGCCTTCAGGCGGCTCCTGCCGAACCTGGGGGGGCCAAACGCCTCCTGCCGGAGACTCTACGCGGGGATCGTGCGGTCCATGGCCCTTTACGGGGCCCCGGTATGGGCGCGTGGTTTGGTGAGGCTTGCCGTCCACCACCTGAACGCGCCCCAAAGGGTGGTCGCCGTGAAAATGGTTCGCGGCTGCCGCACGATCTCCCGCGAGGCGGCGAGCCTCCTTGCCGGATTGCCGCCATGGGATCTGGAGGCGATAGTCCTCGCGCCCCTATACGAATGGCGCGCGGAGGCACTAGGCCGGGGGGAATCCCCGATGCCGCGGCAAGTTGTCGCGCAGCGGACAGACTTCCGGCATGATCTCATGGCGACATGGAGAGAGCGACTGTCGCAACCCCGTGCTGGGCACGCCACTATAGCGGCGATAAGACCCCTCTTTGAGGAGTGGCTTGAGAGACGCCACGGCGTCCTCACCTTCCGCCTGAAGCAGGTCCTCACCGGACACGGTGTGTTCGGGAGGTTCCTGCACCGAATCGGGCGGGAGGAAACGCCCGGGTGCTCCCACTGCGAGGATCGACCGGAGGACACGGTGGAGCACACCGTGGAGGTGTGCCCTGCTTGGGCGGAGCACCGCCGTGTCCTCGTAGCGGCGATAGGCGGCGGCGACCTCTCGCGTCCGGCCCTGGTCGAAGCCATGGTCCGGAGCGAGACAGAATAGGATGCAGTCACCACCTTTTGCGAAGCAGTGATGCTAGCAAAGGAGGTGGCGGAGCGGGAGAAGGAGAGAGCAGCAGCTTTCCTTCCCGGCCGTCGCGGGATACGCCCCGGGCGTCGAGGGCTACGTCATGGCCCCCGGCCACCGTAGGCGCGGGCCTGTGGACGGCGAGCAATGGGTAGCTCGCCGTCCGTCCGTCTAACGACGACAGGCCGTGTCGGCGGCGCATTTTGTTCCACGCGCGCCTCAAAGAGCTGTCAGCAGCGTGAAGGGGCCCGCAAGGGCCGACGCCTGCCAGGGCTGCGGGCTGTTCGAAAGAGATACCGCGGCTCCGGAACGTAAGGGCACTGAAGGAACACGGATGGTTTTTAGTCAGTAAAAGTCTGACACTCCCTTCCGCTCCACCCAGAGCGAAAGGCGTCATTAGATGATTTTCCATCCGCAAAAAAGAAAAAAAAAGGGTGGGGTTCTCTCACCTCTCCTGTGGAATATGGTCATTAATGAACTCATCAGCAAATTAAATGCCAATCACTTCTACACAGTAGGTTATGCTGATGACCTGACAATACTGGTCTCTGGAAAGACAGCACACTTAGTGTGCCACCTGACCCAAGCGGCTCTCCGTATAGTGGAGAGATGGTGCAGGCAATACGACTTAACCGTCAATCGAAATAAAACGGTTTTAGTAATGTTCACACAAAAACAAATGCTGAATAACTATCATCTTCCAAGTCTTTTCAGCACAAAACTCCAGCTATCCTCTGAGGTAAAATGGTCGTACCTTAGACAGCAAACTTAAATGGAATAAAATAAAAAGAAAACAAAATCAACAAAGATATTATAACTTTCTGGCAATGCAGAAACATGATTTTTTTTATAGGATAAGGGTGACAAACGACCACATAGTCCACCTGATGGTAAGTGGTTGCTGCGGCCCATAGACATCTACATCTATCCTCTGTTACAATTCAAAATGTAGATGCGTTGTCACCCGTGAGGACTAAGATGCAATACCTCATTTCCAGTAAAAAGGGCCTCCGGCCACCTGCACTCACCGAGCGAAACGCAGAGGTGAACCTCTACTTCACGCTGGTTTTCTGTGAGGTCGTGGTACTACCCCGGTTCGAGCCAGCCCATCCGTGCGACAGCAAAAGCTGCCGCGTGGCTCTACCACTGATAAAATTGATTAGCAAAAGATGGGGACTAACGCAAAAAATCATACTGTGGCTTTACAAAACTGTAATTCGGCCCATGATCACATACGGCGCTCTGGTATGGTGGACCAAGACAAATGAAGCCACCACAATTAAGAAGTTTCAGCACTACCAGAGACTGGCATGTATGGCTGCCACAGACTGCACAAGAACTACGCCAACAGCAGCCTTAGAAGCGATGCTGGAGCTAACTTCGCTTCATATACATATACAACAAGAAGCGACTTAAGCTGCCGTCAGACTCAAGTGCCTAAATCTTTTTAGTAAGAATAGTGTGCCTCATACAGGCATAATTGATAGAATTCACTCAAAAATTCCTATCCTACAAGCCAAATACCATAAGATTCCTAAACAATTTGTTTTCGATATGAAGTACAAGATACAATTAAATGAAAACAGTCAGCCGGAAGGATTAAGCCCAAAAAAGCTTAGAGTTTTCACCGATGGTTCTAAAA
This sequence comes from Parnassius glacialis, assembly GCA_033319125.1. Classification (NCBI taxonomy): domain Eukaryota; kingdom Metazoa; phylum Arthropoda; class Insecta; order Lepidoptera; family Papilionidae; genus Parnassius; species Parnassius glacialis. The sequence continues at coordinate 32,235,743 of JAVANC010000025.1, forward strand.
CAAATGAAGGTGTAGGTTCTGGAGCTTTCTCTGAAGATCTCAATATTCACATATTCACACCGCTGGATACCTCTAACACGGTCTTTCAGGCGGAATGTATGGGTGTTATTCAAGCGGCCATAACAATAGATGCTAGGAAGGTTAATGACTTCCCCATCAGAATACTGACTGACAGTAGGGCGGTACTACAAGCTCTGAGTTGCAATGTGATGATCGGGATTAATATATGAATGCCATCAACGATTAAATGAGGTATGTAAAAACAGCAATGTGACTCTGCAATGGATAAAGGGACACAGTGGATCCAGAGGCAACGATGCAGTAGACGAACTTGCCATAAGAGGATCGGCTCTGGCCACTATAGGGCCAGAACCAATCATACCAATCCCCTTTGGTAACGTTCGTTCACTGGTACATAGACACTTCACTAATCAACACGCTCAGCTTTGGAAAAATCTAGTAGACTGTAGACAAGCTAGGGAGGCCCTGCCTGAAATAAACAGTCGCTTAACCAAAGTTTTAATGAGACTGAACAAGCCGCAGATCAAGATAGTTACAAATGCTATCACAGGACACGGCACCTTTAACAAACATTTATTTACTGTAGATGTTACAGATAGTCCCCTGTATATGGGGGAGGAAGAAACGGCGGCCCACGTGCCACTGAAATGTCCCGAGGTCGCTACGTACAGGGCTAAACATCTCGGTACGCCGGGATCACTCCCCGAAGTTGCATGCAATATCAAGGGACTGTTGAGCTTCTTCGGGGAGATCTCATGGCTCGAATAATCACATTATTCCTGCCCACACGCAAAATACGCGCATAGACGTGGAGTTGCGCGTCGTAAACTAAACTAAACTAAACTAACTTGCTGTTTTTTAACACTGCACTATACTATGGAAGCCCTCAAAGGATCCCTGTCAGCCATGTCAGAACTCTTCAATACTCATATGAATGAGTTTCAACAGAACTTACAAAAAACTAGTCCAACTATGGCCCCAAATACATCTGTACTTTCAACGGAGTTTGCAACATTCAGAAACTTCATCTTGTGCGCTCTTGAAACTGTTCAAAGACAGGTTGAACTTCTTGGGAGAGAGATCGACCGCTTGGAGATGAGACGGCACCGTAAGATTCAGCTGCTTCAGTGTATTCCCGAGGACAAGTCCGAGGATACAACTTCAATGGCTGCTAATCTTATAATGGACAAGCTCAAGATATCCAATGTGTCCAACACTTCTTTTATCAGCTGCCATCGCCTTGGACGTCCAAAAGAAAAGAAGCCAAAACCAGTTCTTGTAAAGTTCCAGGATGTCCCAGTTCGTGATCAAGTTTGGATCTTAAAAACAAAACTGAAAGGCACGGGTGTCACTATGTCTGAATTCTTAACAAAAGATCGTCATGAGGTGTTTATGGTGGCCAGGCAAAAATTTGGCATAAGTAATTGCTGGACTAGGGATGGTTATATTCATATTATCGCTTGTGACAGCTCGCGCCATCAAGTTGAATCGCTGGCTGAGCTCGAAGTCATCCCAGTAGCACCAGCTGATGCTTCCCAAACACAGACGGCAGTCACTGGAAGAAGTAGATCTCCTGATAAGGTATGTCAACGCTCCAAGAGGGCAGTGAAGAAATAATGGTGATTTGGTTACGACTTTCCATTGACTGCCGTCGAGTTTGGTGTTGATACGTATGTTTACAGAAAGGTTACATTTTTACATACGACACGGCAAGGACAGTAGCACAAAATTCGACATTCAATGTCCCGGATTCACTTATCACAAATTATAAATTCGACACCAGAATAACACGTCGCACAAGATTCAAAATACGCCTCGTTGACACGCAAATTAATTTAACTAGGCAACCAAAACACAAAAAGGCACTAACGCGACGACACAATTATAACGATATCCTGACAATTAACCGGGAGAAGCTCTCAAACAAGGAATGCGTGGCTCGAATCCTAGACCATATATCTCCTCGACGCGCGTACACTATTCCGCACTCTCGCACGAGTTAAATATCGCACAATTCACATATTTACGTGACGAAGAAGCACGCACTTCATCTAGCTATCTAGATCCACGACGGATCCGTGAATTTAGGTAAAAGGGCCTGAAACGGGCTCCCCGCATCGTTTTTATTTTAAATATTTGCATTATTTTCTATTCTGTTAATGCTGGTAATAGATGTAATTAAAAGTAAATCTTTGTAGTTAATAATTTTTATTTGTTTGTAGATATTAGCATATTTTTTTATAGTTTGTAGTTATCTGTTTTTCTTTTTGAAAAAGATAACATGTCTTTTGGTGAAAGTGATCATAATCAAAGCTCCTCTTATTTTATTTCAGCACCCGATGTGCTAAGTAATGACGACAGTTTTGAGAGCATTCCTCCATTAAAGATACTCTTGACTCCCATTTATCTCAAGCTTTAAAAAACTTCAATATAGTTCACATAAATGCACAGAGTATTCCGGCTCATTATCCTGATATGTTAGCTAGCTTTGTAAGTGATAACGTGCATGCAATTCTTGTTTTGGAGTCATGGTTAAAGCCATGTCTTCCATCCATTGCCTATTCCATTCCAGGATTCCAGTTAATACGCAACGACGGAACTGCACGGGGTGGTGGTGGTGTTGCCATTTACCTTCGTGCGCATATACCTTTTTCTATTTTTCGTTTATCATCTCAATTTCCAGCTGAGAACGAAACGGAATACTTATTTATTGAAGTGCTTTTTTCGCACAACAAATTACTTCTCGGAGTTTTTTATACTCCTTCTTCCACAGTTGACTATTCTAGCACATTGGATAACCTTCTTGAAGAGCTAACTCCATTATGCACACATACAGTGCTAATGGGCGATTTTAATACTTGCCTTCTTAAGAATGATGCCCGATCTCTTCGGCTTAAGTCCTTTATAGAAGCAGCCAATTTAAATATCCTTCCTCTTTCTGAAACTCATTTTTTTTTAACTGTGTTCCATCCCTCCTTGGTTTAGTTATCGTTTCTTCTCTCGACAATGTTGATAAATTTGATCAATGTGCTGCCAACGCCTTTTCCTGCCATGACCTCCTGTTTCTATCTTATAAAATAAGACCACCGAAAGCCAAATCAAGGATACTTCTGCAGCTTAATTTTGAGGAAATGGATTTGGAAAAGCTACAAAAAGACGCTGCTAATATAGACTGAAGTGTAATAACTAAGGCTTGCTCAGTGGACGAACAGGTAGCATTGTTTAATTCATTTCTTGTTCAGCTCTATGATACACATGCTCCTGTCCGTCCAGTGCGAATACGTCATCCTCCAGCCCCATGGTTGACTGAAGATCTTAAAAGATTGATAGTTAGGAAGAATAACGCAAAGTCGAGTTACAGGTCAGATCCAAAAAATGACAGGATTCAGGAAAAGTACAGACTCCTGCGGAATCAATGCAACAAGTTGTGTAGAGATTTACGACGCCGCCATATCCATAAATCAATACAAAACGAAGATCCATGTCGTGTTTGGAACTTCTTAAGGTCTATAGGAGTTGGGAAAACACGTTCATGCCCTATGCCAAATAACGTCGATTTAAATTTGCTTAGTCAGCATTTTTCTTCTGTTTCTTGCTTGGATAATATGGCAAAATCAACAACACTTACTCAACTTTCATCGTTTCCCACTTCTGACTTATCCCCATTTGTGTTTAGGCAATTTGCAGATTGTGATGTTACGAAACACATTCTCTCTATCCATTCTGACGCTGTCGGAAGTGATGAAGTCAGTCGTAAGATGATCATTCCCTTGTTAGATTTTTTAACACCTATTATAACCTTTATCTTGAACTTTTCCATATTCTCATCTTCTTTCCCTAACTAATGGAAGGATGCCCAAATCATACCTATACCCAAAAAAGCAAATCCTTCAAGTTTTACTGGTTATCGTCCTATTTCGATTCTTCCTTTCCTTTCAAAAGTCTTAGAACGACTTGTGCAACAACAAATTAACTCCTTTTGTTTAAGAAATAACATCCTCAACCCTTTCTAATCTGGCTTTAGATCTGCTCATAGTACGACTACGGCGTTATTGAAAATCACGGACGACATTCGCCACGGTATGGAAAATCATCAAGTCACATTATTGGTGTTGCTGGATTTCAGCAAGGCCTTTAATACTGTTGATCATGACATCCTGTTAGGGATTCTGCGTTCTCTTAACATATCTCCAACTGCAATTTCCTGGTTACATAGTTATTTGTATGGGCGCCGGCAACGTATTCGTGTCCAAGATAGACTTTCTTCGTGGCTTGATACAGTGGCTGGCGTTCCACAAGGTGGCGTCTTATCTCCTCTTTTATTCGCAATCTTTATAAATACGATTACATCCCAAATATCTTCTCTCTACCACTTGTATGCAGATGATCCCCAAATATACTCACAAACAACCATTCCCAAAGCAGTGGAATGTATCAATAAGGATCTGACATGTATTCTCGACTGGAGTTGTTCTTATGGGTTAACGGTGAACCCTTTAAAATCCCAAGCCATTATCATTGGGAGTTCAAGAATGATTTGTAAAATAAAAAAATGTCTACTACAACCCGTTGTATATAATGGAGTTCCCATCCCTTATAATGACGTTGTCAAAAATTTAGGTATCCTTTTGGATTCAAGTCTTTCTTGGGCTCACCAAATTAATGCAGTGAGCCGTAAAATGCTTGCAGCTTATGCTTCACTCCGGAGGCTTAATTACTTTTTACCCATTGCCACCAAAATTACGCTTGCACAATCTTTACTACTCCCTATCCTCGACTATGCTGACATTTGTTACCTTGATATCACCGAGGAGCAACTTAACAAGCTTGAGCGATTCCAAAATCTCTTTATACGGTTCATATTTGGACTTCGCAAATATGACCATGTCTCAGAATACCGCACTAAGCTCAAGTGGCTCCCAATCCGTCTTCGTCGGAATACTCATATACTTTCTGCTCTCTACTGCGTCTTATTTAATATATCTAGTCCTACCTATCTAAAAGAACGTTTTAAATATCTCAGCTCCTGTCATAGTTTTTCCTTACGATCCAAAGAAAATCTTTCCCTCCAATGTCCTGTGCACTCCTCGGCTTATTATGATAAATCTTTCTCTGTTCTTGGAGTAAGACTTTGGAACTCCTTACCCCAGTCAATTATAAGTGCTCAATCCTTAAATGTGTTCCAGAAACAGATTAAAGAATACTATTTCTCTCTCTAACCCCTCTCACTTCCTCCGCTTAATCATGGTCATTGATCTACCTGAAGAATGTTGTCTTTTTACTGCATAAGTTTGTATCTTCATTTTATTTTTATTTTTATTTGTTTTATTTTTTATTTTAGTGCACCCTACCCATTGTTCTTTTTCTTATTTTTATTTATTTTTTCTTCTGGGTTGTCTGGAAGAGATTGCTATGTAGCAATAAGACCGCCTTTTGTATTTCCCTCAATAGATGTTTATTTTTTATTTTTGATGTTTTTATCTTTTCTTGGTGTACAATTAAGAGTATTGTATTGTACTACTTACCATTAGGTGGACTGTGTGCTCGTTTTTCATCCTTATCTTTGAAAAAAAAAAACTCGCGGAAGTCAACACTCACAACGCAGAAGTCACTTGTACAAGTTTTCTTGATAATCTAAACTCAGCTTTAAAATCGATGTCAATTAGAAAAATGCTTAAAGTTGATCCCCTTCTTTTCACTAAATGACAATGGAGGGAGGCAAGTATATATATATATATATATATATATATATATATATATATATATATATATATATATATATATATATATATACTTAGTCAGGTCATAAGTTCTGTCAAAAACTTTTTATAAAAATAATGATACACTTTTTGATAATTATATAGAATTTATATAATATGAAATGAAAGGTAATTTAATTTAGAATACAATCTTATTTACATTATTCAAAATGACCTCCCCTATTTTGAATACTTGCCTTAATCGATGCGGCCAATCATCAATTGCTGCACGCACCACATTCATATCTATTTCTGTCGCTGCTTTAGCCAAAGATGCTCGGAGAGATTCCAAATTCTGATGAGGTTTAGCGCAGACTTTCTCCTCCAAATGTTGCCATATCTTGTAATCCAGTGGGATTAAATCTGGACTAGAAGAGGGCCAGTCTTCATGTCCGATAAAGTCAATTCCACGGGCGGTCAACCAGTTTTGCATGCTTCGTGTCATATGAGCTGGTGCAGAGCCCTGTTGGAATATCCAATGTCTGTTTTTGAACATTTTTTGAGAAAGAGGTTCCACTATGTTTGTTAGGACGGTATTTTGGTACACCTTAGCACTCGTTTTTACACCTTTTTCACAGAAAAACCCCTCAGTTAAGCCTGAATATGAGACTCCAAGCCAAACCATGAGTGACAAAGGATACTGTCCTCGTTGAACCTTCGGAATACCCGTGCTGGCTTCTTCACTGCTGTGGGCAAACACCTTATCATTTTGTTTACTATAAATTTCTTCGATGTTAATTTTTTTTTTATCCGAAAACAAATTTTCTCGGCATTTTTTCCCGCGTACCGCCGTAACATAACGCGGGATCTATCCAGCCTAATTTTTTTTCAAACGCTCGTTCATAAAATGTCCGGTCTACTTACGATGAGCTCGTAGTCCTAGGTCTTCATTGATCACTCTTATGACTGTGGTTCCGCTTACCCTCAGCTGATCAGCTAAGATTTTTTGTTTAAGAACAGGATTTCGTTGGATTCGCGCCTTCACTACTTTGATGATCGCGGGTGTCCTAACTGTATGAGGTCAGCCGGTCTTCTTACGATCTTCGAAGCTTGAATCTTCAGTGAATCGTTTGATAGTGCGATAAACAAATCGTAGGGTTATTTTCAATTTTTGTAGAATATTGAAAATCTCTTTTGGTGCGTAACCACAGCGGTGCAACGCTATAACCGCTACTCTGTCTTCTTTCTTCGACCACGTGATATTTGAAAATTAATGAAAATTAATCTCTTTTTTATTTTCGGCAAGCACAAACGTTATATTTTTAAAATTGGCGAAGTTCATCTAGCCAGTATTCAAAAATTTTAAATAACAAGGTTTTGACAGAAGTTATGACCCGACTAAGTATATATATATATATATATATATATATATATATATATATATATATATATATATATATATATATATGTCGGAGCGTCTATAAAATGTCACTTGGATCGAAGTGGACATGAGGATATATCGAGAAACTCCCACTTGTTTGTGCAGTATAAAGTTCACTGTAGGTTCCGTGCGCGAGAGATTCCGCCTTTGGATTCCGCTTAAGTCATTCAACGAGTGCGGTCATTCTATTAGTGCTAAGATAGTGTCGTGGTTCTGTTCCTCGTTGTAATTCTTCTAGAGCAGGCAAGGAGGATTGGTGTTGCTGAGAGGCTGCCCTGTGTTACATTGAGATAATTTCACTATACTGAATGTATAGTGCGTTACGTTATCTTATTACTGATAATGATTAACTACGCAAGTAAGAGAGCAAGTTGAACATCCGCTCTCACACTTTTACTATTTTTAACAATTAAGGCTATCCTGACGTATTTCCGAGATCGAAATTGCGATCCTCTACTGTAATTCTCCGATTTCTTAACGTACCCAAATCCCAAATATGATAAAAAATGTCGAGAGAAATGTTGGAGATATTCTAAATGAGTTATAGCTGCATTCAGTGGAAATTTAACTTGCTCGAGTTATGTTATAATTTGATACACGACGTGGGCTAATTTTAAAGTTCAAAATGTTTAAACGATGTACCGAAAAAAAATGTTTAACTTTAACGTGCTATAAATTAAAAACTCAAAGTAGTATTTCTGTGTTCTAATGTGTTGATAAGTGCTACAGTTTACTCCGAGTATTACGTAGTCGACAAAATTGGGATTTGATGTTGAGAGTTTAGTGGAAGGCGTGGTGCTGTGGCGCTCACTCTTGAGTGGAAGTAAGCTGTGTGCTTATGTCGCCGCGGACGCATTAATTGTCGCTACTACCGATTACCATTAGATACATGAGGAAAGTAAATTTATCCTTAAGGCGAGTTGTATAGACGACTTTTATGAATTTGAGGGGGTGAAGCAGACGAGTAAGGGACGAGTAGTCCCGCCCACTGCGGGGTGCACCGCGTGAATCTCGCCGACGCGCGACGTAAAATGTACAATTGGTACAGCGCGCCGCCGTCCGCCTTCGCACTGCGTTTCCGCGATGTCAGGTGGTTCGAATCCCATCAGATATATATTTTTTATTCGTATTTTTAAAATATTTCTACGTTTATTTTCGTATCTAAAATATGTACATATTTTTGTTTAGTTATTCTAAAAATATTATGTACCTACATATTTTCGTGTTGTTATTTTTAAAATATGTAGATATTCTATTTTCTTAATTTTAAAATAATCAATAATTGTTATTTTCTAGAAAAGGTTATCGAGAACTTTTGTAACAGATTCATTAAATGAATAATAAATTAATGCTTAAATAAAATGGCTTCGGACCAAAATTGTCAATCATAGAAATGGCCTATTCTCGTAACGGCAAATTGTCAAAATTGTGAATTTATAACAACAATAATTTTTATTCCTATAGACATTTTTCTTCAGAATCAAGAGTAAAGTAAACTATTATGAACAAATTTTACAATAGTGCTAGCCCTAAAATCGAAAAAAAAACAGCCGTTTCATAATTTTTTTTTCTGAGTGAATAACCTTTTTGCATAATTTTTTTTGGATTTGTGCGTTGTTTGAAGAATACATAAAAATTAAACATGCTAATTATTTTAATTTTATTTTATTATTTTGATGTATTTACGCATACGGAGGGAAATCTAATTATATAAATTGTGGAAAGAAAAATATTTCAGTCAGCATTTTTCTGTGCACCAAGGCATATTTTGTGTTTTTGGTTACAGCTCTCAACTTATTGCAAATATTGCGCAACACATGGTTTCGGCATTCAACTTTTTGAACGGTACGATTCAATGACAATTCCTTATAATTATTTCCGTAGGATCGCGATGACCAACAGCCGTCAGCATTTATGTCTATTAGAGTATGCCATCTTTGCTCAATGTTCCTTCAGGTATCGCTGCATCACGCTTACGCATAGCTGCTGCTGCTGTCACCAAAGTACACATTCAGGTCTCTGCATCAAGTTCGGAGGTAAGGTCTTATCATAACTAACAAAACGAGTCCAAGCTCGGCATACTTAGTTCTACTCGTCCTGGAGATCCAGTAGCAGTCACCGAAGTACACCATCAGGTCTTTCCATCAAGTTCGGAGGTAAGGTCTTATCATAACTAACAAAACGAGCACAAACTCGGCACACTTAGTTCTACTCGTTCAGGAGTCCCATTAGCAGTCACTGAAGTACACCATCTGGTCTCTCCATTAAGTCCGGAGGTAAGGTCTCATCATAACTAGCAAATCTAGCCCAAACCCGGCATATCTAGTTCTACTCGTCGAGGAGTTACAGAGTAGCAGGCACTGAAGTACACCATCAGGTCTCTCCATCAAGTTCGGAGGTAAGGTCTCATCATAACTAACAAATCAAGCCCAAACTCGGCACACCTATTTCTACTCGTCAAGGAGTTCCAGTAGCAAGTCACTGAAGTACATCATCAGGTCTCTCTATCAAGTCCGGAAGTAAGATCTCATCATAACTAGCAAATCGAGCCCAAACCCGGCACATCTAGTTCTACTCGTCGAGGAGTTACAGAGTAACAGGCACTGAAGTACACCATCAGGTCTCTCTATCAAGTCCGGAGGTAAGGTCTCATCACAACTAACAAATCAAGCCCAAACTCGGCACACCTATTTCTACTCGTCGAGGAGTTCCAGTAGCAGTCACCGATGTACACCTTCAGGTTACTTCATCAAGTCCGGAGGTAAGGTCTCATCATAACTAACAAAACGAGCCTAAACTCGACACACCTTATTCTACTCGTCCAGGAGTTCAGAGTTTCAGCAGCAGTCACCGAAGTACGCTTTCAGGTCACACAGGTAGATATTCGAATTTCGTATCTAAGGATATTTTTGTAGTTGTAAAAAAAATCAATCTTTCAAAGTATCAAAATGTTTTACTTGATTACGATTCCCGCAGCTAACCGTGCGTACACTTGTGTGTGTGACCCGTGTCAATGTAATAGTTCGATTCTATACCTATTAATTTTGCAAATGCGTCCTTAAGAACAAACAAATACGTAAATGATTTTTGAACGGCGAGCGAAACAAATTGGTACAGGTCCGTCTAGCAGCGTGCCTCAACGATCACTGTCGCTCCGCGTAGAAATGAAAGAGAAGCGAAAAGACGCCACGATAGCGCGATGCGAAACATCGATTCGTTCGAGTTATTTTTCATTAAATATATTAAAACTTACAAATATTTCATTTCAGTCGATATATAAAAACAACAGTTCCCCTTATTATTATATATTACATCACTATTATTAATTTTATTAAGATTTGCTTATAAATACTACAGTTAAAATTGCTGGAAATTCAATTTCAGTGCCTATTTTATGATTTTTTTCTATCGAGAAAATTTACCGAAAACGTGTTTTGAAAACAATTGTCCACCCATAAATGTGATCAAGATTAACATATTTTTTTTTTCCGCTCTAAAATGTATATATTTTGTTAAAAAACAGTTTTGTGAAGCCTAGTTTGACTAGGTACCGCGCCTTAAAAAAATATTTTGTAAGAATAAGTGTTTAACTTTTTAATTGGTTGCGAAAAATGCCGGTAAACCAAAATATAACTGACGTAATTGAAGTAGAGCAAATTAGTTCTGACATTGAAGAGAGTATTTCAGTTGTTTACATGAAAATCTGACCGTACCAGAGGTTGTCGTGTAGCTGCAGCTTAATGTATGGTGCCCTGGAAAGGCGAATGATGGCCCGAGAGTAGTGCTGTATTTTTTTGAAAAAAAGTTCCTATTGAATATTTTTAATGTTTTCTTTTATGTGTTACAATAGTACGTGTGATGTGGTACATATGCGCGAGCGTGAGGCGAGAGTGTGCCTTGCTAGTCGGAACGGACTGGCGGGTCCAGTTGTAGCATGGCCTGGTTTCGACAGACGCGGATGCTGCACGCATGGTGGGTGACGTCTCTGAGCGCGCGTACGCTCTACGTGGCGGTGCCTCGAAAGTCGTACACTATGTGTGCGCTGAAGTCGTGTACTCTGTATGCGCGGAAGTCATACAGTCTGTGTGCACGGAAGTCGTGTTCTCTGAACATGCATCAGGCTCTGTCAGGCGCTGTCCTGGTTCACGTTGTTAATGTGGGAACTTGCAAGTTCATGTACGCGTATGTGTTAGATATTTCGTATGGAGATGTATCCATACTTGTGAAAGCAAAGTGCTTTATTATAATCTGCGATATGAGAGCGTATTTCAGTTAGAGGGTTTCGTAGACGTGATGGATGAGAGGATAGGCAACAGTGTATATTGTCTTGATAATTAACAACTTGTTTTTACGCAGATCACGATGACTACAACCCCGACGATGCCTGTGATCCCTCAGGTGCTCCTGCTGATCCCGTTGATGCTAGGAGTGTGTGGTGCGGCGCAACAACTCACTGGTGCGAATGCAGCACGCCCTGTGCTGTGTTCTTTTAGCCACGCGCGCTTGCCACATGGTAGCTAAGTATGACGTGTGCTGGTTTGTTTTAATAGCCACGAGCGCTTGCCTTATGTCTGGTGCAGAGGCGAGGAGTGAGCGACGTGTTGACGTTTGCTATGTGAGCAATCCCAGCGGTGTGCTGATTAATACTGGTGAGTCGTACCCATTTTATTATGATTGTACACACCCCTAGTTGCCCAGACTAAGGTCTACCATACAGGGGCCCATACAGCTGTTAGGTTCGACGGACAACTAAGGACGGGGCCCAAATGGCCTTATGGAGGACTGTCCTATCAGACTACACAGTAGGGAGAAGGCTAGGTAAATAAATAAGACGTACCTGGTTCTAAGGAGAAGACTGTCCCAAGGCTCGGTCAGGCCGTAGGTGTGTAGGTGCATGTAAAGTGGTGTTTAGTGGTGTGTATTATAGTTGACCTGACTGGACCGTTGAAGTCAGCAACCCTGACTCCGGCACCGCTCCACGGTGTGGTATTCTCCAGCGGCGACACCAATGGTCAATTTCTTTCTTCTATCCACTATGTCAGTCTATCACCTTTATTGTACATTTAACTAACTTCAAAACGCAACTAAATCCCGTTTATTATAATCAAAACGTAACACGCGGCGCGACAGATGAACGGGCGTCAAAGTTCACTTCCGTTCACTCAGCAACAAGTTATTTCGAGAACTGAACGCGACCTTTTTGAGGCACTTAACGCAACGGTACAATTAAACACACAAAACTTCCCAACAATTAGTCAACCCGGCGTCTAATGTTCTAGACTACACAATTCCTCGTCGTTGCATAAGTTTGCTAACAAAATCGACACGATCAGAGCTAACCACGCGGCTCGAGTAGACTCACAGCAATGCCACGCCCGGCCGCCGGTTGACGACAAAAAAAATGCCCGATTTCCCACGCGCTCGGCGCGTCCGGGTGGCGCCCGCGAGCCGCGTGCCAGCCGGTGCTAGGTACTTCAGAGAAGCGCGCCGAAGCGCCTCCGTTATAGTTTTCTAATAGTGGTAGAGCCAGGCGGCAGCTTTTGCTGTCGCATGGATGGGCCGGCACGAACCGGGGTGGTACCACGACCTCACAGAATACCAGCGTGAAGTAGAGGTTTACCTCTGCATTTCGCTTGGTGAGTGTAGGTGGCCGGAGGCCCTTTTTACTGGAAATGAGGCATTCCATCCTAGTCCTCACAGGTGAAAACGCATCTGCATTTTGATCTGTAACAGAGGATAGATGTAGATGTCTATGGGCCGCAGCAACCACTTACCATCAGGTGGACTGTGTGCTCGTTTTTCACCCTTATCCTATAAAAAAAATAGTAATTTAAAATTTTAGCGTTTGGCGCAAACAATGATTCTGGGCCGAATCAAAGATATCATCAAAGATTGTGTTGCGGCAGAATTTAGTGGCAAAGGTGTAAATAATATTGTAAAGTTAACCGGAGTCAGTTATGTTAGTGTACAAAGTACCCTACAAATACCCCCATGATCATGTGAGGAAGATCTCCAATCACCAAGTTCCTCGAGAGTTAGATGTCATAGTTGATGAGAGTGGTAGTGAGACCAAATTTGATTAAGAATGGCTTGTATACTCATCATACTCATACTCAAAACTTTAGACCGCACCTCATAAGTAACATGTGGCGATGGGTCTGTAAAGAATCGTTGGTGCGATTCTAGCCTGTGTTGGTGCACTGAGCCCCTAATGTGTTGTAGCCTATTTGGCGGCAGATGTGTAGAGAATCGTTAGTGCGGTTCTGGCATATGTGGCGGCAGATATGTAGAGAATCGTTGGTGCGATTCTGGCATATGTGGCGGCAAATATGTAGAGAATCGTTGGTGCGATTCTGGTCTGTGTTGGTGCACAGAGCTCCTCATGTAATGTTGCATATGTGGCGGCGGATATGTGAAGAATCGTTGGTGCGATTCTGGGATATGTGGCGGCAGATGTGTAAAGAATCGTTGGTGCGATTCTGGCCTGTGTTGGTGCACAGAGCCCCTCATGTGTTGTAGCATATGTGACTGTAGATATGTGGAGAATCGTTGGTGCAATTCTGGCATATGTGACGACAGATACGTAAAGAATCGTTGGTGCGATTCCGGTCTGTGTTGGTGCACAGATTTCAATGAAAGTTTCACGAGTTGAATATGCATTGCTTATGAATTATGTTAAAGAGTAACAAAATTGTTAAAATTACTGTATTTGAACTTGTTGATCGGACCTTCCACAATAAATCATGTTGTGCAGGAAGCACTCTGTACGAAGCCTTAATATCAAGGCATTGTCAATTATGACAGTTAAATATTGTACTTAGACTTAGGAGAAGTGAAGTACCATAATGATTTCTTATATTTACGCGAACACCACACATTTACATAAAGATATATATTTTTTTTAATCTGAAGGTAGACGTGGTTAACTATGACATTGGGACGTCATACACCTCAGTCCCCCCGTGACCATGGGTGCTGAAAAGTGCCCAAAACGTCGGGAATACACAATAAGTTATTATACGCGATTTCAGTGCCTAGAAGACCGTTTTCAGTGCCTAGAAGATTGCAATGTAGTGGACGATATGAATGAAAATCTCGTGAAAACTGTCCATGCGATCGGAGCTAAGTTCTGCAAGACCCGCCGCAGAAGAACACAAAAACTCTCCGATCACACTCTTAATCTCATGGCTGTTAGACGGGAAATGAAGCTGCAGTCTTCAGTAGACTTGACAGCATACAGGCAACTGAACAGACAGATCTCCAAATGCATGCGGCGGGACGTACGCAACTTTAGTACTGCTCGTATTGAAGAAGCGATCGAGCGGAACCAGGGTTCAAAATCTTTGCTATAGAGACCTGTCTGCCAGAAAGAGCCAACTGTCGAATCTGAAGACCGAGTGTGGCAGCGTCAATTCCGGGACACTTGAGATTTTGAGTGAGGTTGAGAGGTTCTATGGACAGCTGTACACATCATCGTTGGAGCCACACGCAAGTGTGAGTAACGATCCAAGAGCGAGTCTTATCCGACATTATTTCGATCATATCCCTGAGGTCAGTCTGAGCGAGATTAGAATGGCTCTCCAGCACCTTAAAAACGGCAAGGTCCTAGGCGAGTATGGAATTACAGCGGAGCTTCTGAAAGCGGGTGGAAAACCGGTACTTGAAGTCCTTCAGAAGCTCTTTAATTCCGTCCTCCATGGTGGCACTATACCGGAGGCGTGGAGCAGAAGTGCAGTGATGTTGTTTTTCAAGAAAGGCGACAACGCTCTCTTGAAGAACTACAGACCGATTTCCATTCTGAGCCGCGTCTACGTGATGTTTTCGAGAGTCATTACGAATCGTCTCGCGCGCAGACTTGACGACTTCCAGCCTCCCGAACAAGCCGGTTTTCGAAAAGGCTTTAGCACCATAGACCACATACATACCCTTCGGCAAATTGTACAGAAGTCAGAGGAGTACAATTTGCCACTATGTCTGGCGTATGTGGACTATGAGAAAGCCTTTGATTCCGTCGAAATTTGGGCGGTGCTGCAGTCTCTTCAGCGGTGCCAAGTTGACTGTCGGTATATAGAAGTGTTGAAGTGCTTGTACAGTAGGGCTACGATGGCTATCCGAGTACAGAACCAGAGTACGAAACCTATCCAATTGCAGAGAGGTGTAAGACAGGGTGACGTCATATCCCCGAAACTCTTCACCGCTGCATTGGAAGACGTTTTCAAGTTTCTGAACTGGAAAGGATACGGTATCAACATCAATGGCGAGTACATCACTTACCTTCGATTTGCCGACGAAATAGTCCTTATGGCAGAATCGCTGGAGGACCTAAGCACTATGCTCAATGACCTCAATAGTGTTTCCCAACGGATAGGTCTTAAGATGAACATGGACAAAACAAAGATCATGTTTAATGTCCATGTCCCACCTATGCCGGTAGTTGTTGGGAGCACTAATCTCGAAGTTGTTGACGAGTATGTTTACCTGGGACAAATAGTCCGACTAGGTAAGTCCAACTTCGACTAAGAGGTCAATCGACGGATTCAACTCGGTTGGGCAGCGTTCGGGAAATTACGGCACATCTTCTCGTCAGGTATACCTCAAAACTTGAAAACGAGACTGTACAACCAGTGCGTGTTGCCAGTGATGACATATGGAACTGAGACGTGGTCCTTCACTGCTGGCCGGATAAGGAAGCTCAAAGTCGCTCAGCGAGCTATGGAGAGGACTATGCTCGGAGTTTCTCTGCGTGATAAACTTAGAAATGAGGATATCCGCAGTAGAACCAGAGCGACCGACATAACCCAACGCATTAATTATCTGAAGTGGCAATGGGTTGGCCATATAGCTCGAGGAACCGACAACCGATGGGGAAAAAAGGTTCTCAAGTGGCAGCCTCGTACCGGCAGGCGAAGTTTAGGGCGTCCCCCCACTAGATGGAGTGACGACCTGGTAAGATATGCAGGAAGTCGATGGATGCAGGTGGCTCAGGACCGTGCATTGTGGCATTCTTTGGGGTAGGCCTACGTACAGCAGTGGACTTGTGAAGGGCTGTAATGATGATGATGATAATACGCGATAAAATCCGTAAAGTTAGTTTTATTTAAAAGTGAAGTACCATTTTGAATCGACCTTGTTTCTATTGGCAGAATAGCTGAGCTAGTTAATCTCTGAGCATATTTTGTATCCAGGCACTGCAACCGAGGACGGATGCTAGTCAGGAATGGCCGTGTTATGAATTGATGGCGCCATAGTGCAACAAGCAGCGCCATCTAACAATTAGTTTTGCGAACTAATAATATGTACTCACTCATGTCAGGATGGACGAGCGGACGAATTCAACGAGTGCGGTCATTCTACTAGTGCTAAGATAGTGTCGTGGTTCTGTTCCTTGTTGTAATTCTTCTAGAGCAAGCAAGAAGGATTGGTGTTGCTGAGAGGCTGCCCTGTGTTACATTGAGATGAGTAATGTTGCTGTTGGTTTACATATTTTGGTGTTATCATGTAATTACGTACCTGACGTTACACTGGTGTGTGATTGTGGCGGAGACGAGTTACGGTATGGTCGAACTGTAATTTCACTATACTGAATGTATAGTGCGTTACGTTGTCTTATTACTGATAATAATTAACTGCACAAGCAAGAGAGCAAGTTGAACATCCGCTCTCACACTTTTACTATTTTTAACAATTAACGCTAATGTTTTTCCGAGATCGAAATTGCGATCCTCTATTGTAATTCTCCGACATATATATAATTAATTAATACCTTAATATAAGTAGTAAAGTAGCAACGATTCTAAAGGCCCTAAATGTCTACCTCTTATAAAATTAAAGCTGTTTATTTGTAATATTTTCCGTTTCACTATATATTTAGTTTAGAAAATTAAATCACACTTTTTGCGCAACGGTTACGTAAAGGCCGAGTAAAATAAGGGAAATGGTTATTCTCTTACACATTTCAGGCTTCCCCGACTACCGATAAAATTGCCCAATGAGTTTAATAAAAGTTACAAATTGTTAAGTTGAAAATCAACCAAAGTTATAAATCGTTCATACTGTTCTTAAAATGTTGGTATTGCGTAAAAAAATTAAATCGGACAAATTATAATAAAACTGATCACAATTCACAACATCTGTTTTCGTACTATAATTTATATAACTTAAAAAGGTGATAAACAGATATACCGTCCATCAAATGGCAAGTGGATGATGTGGTTCATACACTTCCTAAGTCTATCTACGATTAAAATCAAAATACTGATCGTAACCCAAAACCACCTGATCATAAATGGTTAATTCTTGCAATTCCCCTTGTGCCACAGTTGTGTAGCACGTGCCTGTAATTAAAATATAGACTCTTAAATGGTTATTCGAAAAAAATTGTGCTACATATACAGAACATTCGGTGGTATTGTGTACAAGCATATTTTCGGTTTATCAACGCCACTGTAAAGAAGATTACGAGGATTGCAGCAGATAACCTCCGATCAGAGGTGTCTTTAAGATCACACCGCTTCGTCATAGAAAGCAGATAAGCCCACTTGACATTTCAGGGGACTGGGAAAACAGGACAGAGACAGGGGATGCCAGAACCGACACGCGAGCAAAACCGAGGCCAACCTTACTCACCAATGAATTAGCTGTCGAAGGCATGCAGTAGCGTGAAAGCTAGCGTGGCTCACCTGATGGTGATGATAATGGTGTATCGTACTAATTAAACTCCACTTTTAATTTCTTTTTTCCGAAATATACGAAAAAAGAGAAGGTTATAATATATACCACGTGTGTTGATGTATGTTCACCAGTTTTTCGACAATTATACATTTTAACAATTATACGACATCGTATAATTTGCACGTGTCAAAAAGGTTAATCGTTCCAATCGTGGAAAAATATTTTCTGATAAATTTGAAAATGGAACAACTTTAATTCAAATTATTTTTATTTGTAAAACGCTTTTGATGGATTAGGTACAAAAGTAAATCTGTGCCATAGATAAATATAAATATGTAGTTAGCTAATCTGTGCTGGAGTTTTGGCGGGAACTTGACTGTTGGCGATTTACTGGTCATATTTTATTGAAAGTATATTTATTGGTTTGAAATTGAAGTGGATTTTGTTAAGTGGTGTGATTTTGTGTACTAAAGGAAACGATAAAACAAGTGCTCCGATGGTGATGTGAACCTACATATCTATTTATCTATGATATGAACCTCAAGAAGCTGAAATGTTTAGCTTCTTGACATGTCAGCAATACGTACGCTGGTGTATTATCGTCATCATCATCATTACAGCCCTTCACAAGTCCACTGCTGAACATAGGCCTCCCCCAAGGAATGCCACAAAGCACGGTCCTGAGCCACCTGCATCCATCGACTTCCTGCATATCTTACCAGGTCGTCACTCCATCTAGTGGGGGGATGCCCAACACTTCGCCTGTCGGTACGAGGCTGCCACTCGAGAACCTTTCTTCCCCATCGGTTGTCGGTTCTTCGAGCTATATGGCCGGCCCATTGCCACTTCAGCTTACTAATCCGTTGGGCTAAGTCGGTCACTCTGGTTCTACTGCGGATATCCTCATTTCTGAGTTTATCACGCAGAGAAACTCCGAGCATAGCCCTCTCCATAGCTCGCTGAGCTACCTTGAGCTTCCTTATCCGGTCAGCAGTGAAGGACCACGTCTCAGTTCTGTATGTCATCACTGGCAACACGCACTGGTTGTACAGTCTCGTTTTCAAGTTTTGAAGTATACCTGACGAGAAGATGTGCCGTAATTTCCCGAACGCTGCCCAACCGATTTGAATCCGTCGATTGACCTCTCGGTCGAAATTGGATTTACCTAGTCGGACTATTTGTCCCAGGTAAACATACTCGTCAACAACTTCGAGCTTAGTGCTCCCAACAACTACCGGCATAGTTGTGACATGGACATTAAACATGATCTTTGTTTTGTTCATGTTCATCTTAAGACCTATCAGTTGGGAAGCACTATTGAGGTCATTGAGCATAGTGCTTAGGTCCTCCAGCGATTCTGCCATAAGGACTATATCGTCGGCAAATCGAAGGTGAATGATGTACTCGCCATTGATGTTGATACCGTATCCTTTCCAGTTCAGAAGCTTGAAACCGTCTTCCAATGCAGCGGTGAAGAGTTTCAGGGATATGACGTCACCCTGTCTTACACCTCTCTGCAATTGGATAGGTTTCGTACTCTGGTTCTGTACTCGGATAGCCATCGTAGCCCTACTGTACAAGCACTTCAGCACTTCGATATACCGACAGTCCACTTGGCACCGCTGAAGGGTCTGCAGCACCGCCCAAATTTCGACGGAATCAAAGGCTTTCTCATAGTCCACATACGCCAGGCATAGTGGCAAATTGTACTCCTCGGACTTCTGTACAACTTGCCGAAGAGTATGTTTTTTTTATAGGAGAGGGGGCAAACGAGCATGCGGCTCACCTGATGGTAAGTGACTACCGCCGCCCATGAACAACTGCAACACCAGGGAGGGAATTGCAGATGCGAGATGTATGTGGTCTATGGTGCTAAAGGCTTTTCGGAAACCGGCTTGTTCGGGAGGCTGGAAGTCGTCAAGTCTGCGCGGAAGACGATTCGTAATGACTCTCGAAAACAGCACGTAGACGCGGCTCAGAAGGGAAATCGATCTGTAGTTCTTCAAGAGAGCGTTGTCGCCTTTCTTGAAGAACAAGACCACTGCACTTCTGCTCCACGCCTCCGGTGTAATGCCACCATGGAGGACGGAATTAAAGAGCTTCTGAAGGACTTTAAGTACCGGTTTTCCACCCGCTTTCAGAAGCTCCGCTGTAATTCCATCCTCGCCTGGGGCCTTACTGTTTTTAAAGTGCTGGAGAGCCATTCTAATCTCGCTCAGACTGACGTCCGGGATATCATCGGAATAATGTCGGATAAGACTCGCTCTTAGATCGTTACTCACACTCGCGTGTGGCTCCAACGATGACGTGTACAGCTGCCCATAGAACCTCTCAATCTCACTCAAAATCTCAGGTGCCCCGGAAACGATGCTGCCACATTCTGTCTTCAGCTTTGACAGTTGGCTTTTTCTGGCAGACAAATCTCTGGCAAAGACTTTGGAGCCTTGGTTCCGCTCGATCGCTTCTTCAATACGAGCTGTATTGAAGTTGTGTAAGTCCCGCCGCATGCATTTGGAGATCTGTCTGTTCAGTTGCCTGTATGCTGTCAAATCTGTAGAAGAAAATTTTTGTGTTCTTCTGCGGCGGGTCTTGCAGAGCTTAGCTCCGACCGCATGGACAGTTTCTACGAGCTTGTCATTCATATCGTCCACTTCATTGCAGTCTTCTAGGCACTGAAAACGGTTTTGTAACTCGAGCTGAAAGGTTTCGGGACTTCGGATTAGAGCACGAGGGGTACGAAACGTTGACTTCATTAGACGAGACCTCTCCAACTTAACGTTTAGGTTCAGTGTGCCTCTAACCACTCGGTGATCGCTGCCGGTTTTCACCCTCGCGATCACTGAAACATCACTTAACAGTTGTCGTCTGGTCGTCATAATGAAGTCAATCTCATTTTTTGTCGAACCGTCTGGGCTCGACCAGGTCCACCTCCTGTGAGGCCGCTTCTGGAAGAAGGAGTTCATCATAAAGAGTCTCTCTTTCTCCATGAAGTCGGACAGCTGCTGGCCCCTTGGGTTCCTTTGCCCTATTCCAAATTTCCCTACTTTCAGCTCACCATTCTCTCTTGTGCCTAGTTTTGCATTGAAGTCTCCCATTAACACCGTATATTGGGTTTTAGAGGAATGTATGGCTCTAGAGATATCCTCATACATTTCCTCCACCTCCACATCGGGGTGTGCCGAGGTTGCTGCGTAAACCTGTATGACCTTCAGCGAGTTTGGTGAATCTGAGTATAAGGTACGCAACTCTCGTCGATACACTCTCAATCTTTACAACGTTGTTAACAAGAGACTTGTGGACGATAAATCCGACACCTCCTTGGGACAGATGGTCGCCCTCCCGGTAATAGAGCAAGTTGCCGGATTCGAGGATTACCGTTTCCTCCCCCTCTCTTCGGACTTCGGATAATCCCATAATATGCTAGCGTAACTTGTCTATCTCTTCTTCCAGCTCCACAATCTTCTCGTCGGTCCTCAGGGTGAGTGCGTTGTATGTTACCAGGTCGAGTCATCGTAGGGTGCAACCGAACCTCCACCGGATATTCTTAGCACTCCCTGCCCCTCCGTTACCATGGTCGCCACCGTAGCCAGGAATAGCGGGGCCGCCGGGGACTGGGGGCCGTCTCTTAGTAACTTTATCCATTTGGGGGTATGCTGGTGTATCAAGGAGTCTAGAAATCAGATGTAGATAAATATTGGAGCTGCCTCGCACTTGCTTTGCGCTATTAAGATGCTAAGAGAATTTATCATGCCATAGTTACCTTAATTTGATAACTCGTAAACTATCAAAGAAATGTTTTCAAATAAATCAGTTTCTCGCCTCGGCCACGAAGGACCCCGGACCTTACTTCTGCATACTTAAAAATTCGAAGTTACCTTTAATAAATCAAGGACAATATCTCAACTAAAACAAAACGTCCTCGCAGATTAGGTCGGCAAGTTTTCCAGAAGTGATATAGTTGGTTGCAGAAGTGCGCTACCTAGGCACCTTGAAATATTGTCGTCATCGATTGTTTTCCTGTTAGCTCAGGCTGCCGATATAATGTCCTAATAACTTCGCAATGTGACACTTCAACATATTGTGAAGAACTTGTTATACAAATCATTATAAGTAATAAGACAGATAATTTCATAATACTTGACGCTGGCAAAACTATTACAGTGAAAGTCCATTACCAAAGAGAAAAAATAAAATCTGTGCCGTGTAATGACGGTATAAGAGAATCCACTACTCCATAATATCATCCCGTGGGTGTCGTAAGAGGCAACAAAAGAAAACTGAAACAGGATAATGATCATGAAAACACAATGTATCTCACAAGTAATACATATTATATTAAATTATTTAGTGCGATTGCCAAGTCAATCTATGTATTTAAAACATTAAAAAAATATATATTGATATGGTCACTATAAGATGTTGTTAGGTTAGCTAATTACGTAATAACTGGAGACAGATGAATAAATTAACCGACTTGGTATTACATGGATATCACTCACAACTTTTTACGGTGTAGAAGAATTGAGTTGCGAGACTTGATTTTTTTACAAGTTATGTTTTTGATGGCGTCTCATTTCTTTTTGTAGATAGTCCTGACATTTTTCCTTTCCGGTACCATCTACCGTCTTGAATACCACCTACGAATTTTCGGGCAATTTTATCTACTTAAGACTGCGGGATTTTGGTACAACTTCATAAGACATGTCCCATTCTTGCTTTTTCATTCCGTTGACAATTTTGCAAGTTACCTTTGAACATAATTATATATATAATAGCAATATCAGAATAGCAAATTTTTGATTTAGCAAACTAGTTAAAAACTGTTCCTCGTAAACAAGAAGACTGACATAGTATTTGAAAAATCCAAAAGTGTAGACCTCGATCTCTCATGTTAGCAAAAAGGTTTTTTTTTATAGAATAAGTGTCACAAACGAGTACACAGTTCACACGATGGTAAGTGGATGCTGGGGCCCATAGACATTTTTCCTCGATTAAGAATCAAAATCCAGTTCAACATGAGTTTGTCACTCCTAAGGACTTAGATAGAATGCCTCACAATCTATAATTATATTGGTTCTATAACCATCAGTCCGGTACACAATAGTGCGCGCACTAGTGCTTAGCGGCAAATTAAAAATCAGGTTTCGTAAATTTTTGTTTTAAATAATGAAAAACTAAAACTCTTCCACAACATAAAATGCACCACTGAGTGACTGTTATTTAATAGTTTTAATCAATGGTTTACGCGGTAGTTATCCTAGCAAATTATTTAAAAAAAACGAGAAGTACAGCGGTGACAAAGTAATCAAGCCATTTTAAGTTTTTCTCCAAATATTTTTTATATAGAATAGGGTGACAAACGAGCACACAGTCCACCTGATGGTAAGTGGTTGCTGTGGCCCATAGACATCTTCACCTATCTTCGTATGCGAATTAAAATGCAGATGCGTTGTCAGCCGTGAGGACTAAGATAGAATGCCTCTTTTCCAGTAAAAAGGGTCTCCGGTTCTCTACACTCACCATACGAAACTCAAGAGCATTGAGCTGCTATTTTACGCTGGTATTCTGTGAGAGCGTGGTCCTTCCCCGGTCGAGCCGACCCATTCGTGTTACAACTATACTATAAATATAGCTGCAGCATGGCTCTACCATGTACAAAATTGTCCAAATATGTCCAAATATTTTGGTAGCATATTATTTTTACAACAGACTAGGGAACGGCTACGGTAAATACCTACTTTTCATTGGACGTTTTTGTGTATTCTTCCGTATTGCGACACTTAATAAAAACGTCAGGCTTATTAATCTAGGGGCACGGCAGTGCCCTCGCCAAGTCGAGCAAAAAAGCGGCTCAGCCGTACCATCCCTTCCTCCAAGCAGTTCAGGCTATTTTCGACCCCCTATAACTTCGTTGTGGATGAAATTAGAAGCCCGAATTTTACTTTGAATTTTAATTAACCAAGCATGCATTATATAAACACGGTATATTTCAAATTTCATGCAATTTCAATCAGTATTTTAAGAAATATAACTAGTCAAAGTTTCTTAATTTTGTCACTGTTTAGTGTATAAATCAAGGAAAAACTAAAATATTTGTGTCGGTCCAGTTTTCTAGATACAATAACTGCATAAATATCTTTGTAATCCTATATAAATATATAGGATTACATAGTTATATTTGCAGTGAATGAATCAGTGTACCTGTATATGTATAATACATACATAACGTAACGTAAGAATACACAAAAACGTCCAATGAAAAGTAGGTATTTACCGTAGCCGTTCCCTAGTCTGTTGTAAAAATAATATGCTACCAAAATATTTGGACATATTTGGACAATTTTGTACATGGTAGAGCCATGCTGCAGCTATATTTATAGTATAGTTGTAACACGAATGGGTCGGCTCGACCGGGGAAGGACCACGCTCTCACAGAATACCAGCGTAAAATAGCAGCTCAATGCTCTTGAGTTTCGTATGGTGAGTGTAGAGAACCGGAGACCCTTTTTACTGGAAAAGAGGCATTCTATCTTAGTCCTCACGGCTGACAACGCATCTGCATTTTAATTCGCATACGAAGATAGGTGAAGATGTCTATGGGCCACAGCAACCACTTACCATCAGGTGGACTGTGTGCTCGTTTGTCACCCTATTCTATATAAAAAATATTTGGAGAAAAACTTAAAATGGCTTGATTACTTTGTCACCGCTGTACTTCTCGTTTTTTTTAAATAATTTGCTAGGATAACTACCGCGTAAACCATTGATTAAAACTATTAAATAACAGTCACTCAGTGGTGCATTTTATGTTGTGGAAGAGTTTTAGTTTTTCATTATTTAAAACAAAAATTTACGAAACCTGATTTTTAATTTGCCGCTAAGCACTAGTGCGCGCACTATTGTGTACCGGACTGATGGTTATAGAACCAATATAATTATAGATTGTGAGGCATTCTATCTAAGTCCTTAGGAGTGACAAACTCATGTTGAACTGGATTTTGATTCTTAATCGAGGAAAAATGTCTATGGGCCCCAGCATCCACTTACCATCGTGTGAACTGTGTACTCGTTTGTGACACTTATTCTATAAAAAAAAACCTTTTTGCTAACATGAGAGATCGAGGTCTACACTTTTGGATTTTTCAAATACTATGTCAGTCTTCTTGTTTACGAGGAACAGTTTTTAACTAGTTTGCTAAATCAAAAATTTGCTATTCTGATATTGCTATTTGATAAGAAGTCCGACGGAAAGATATGCTGATCTAATGTATACTTTACGTCAACTGATTGGACAAGTATAACCTGCAGGACGTTTGACGATGACGTCATGCGATAAGGAAAGCGTTGGTATTGATACGGAGCTGATAAGCGCGAGACGGGTCATCGGAAGTGGGAGGCATGACGATCTGCAAACCTTTTACGCGTAGCTTAAAGTTAAAGTGTGTACTCGCAAAAAATCATAACGTGAAATGTGACTATACCAAATGCCAAGAGAACCGACTGGGCTGAGATGGTCTGCAAAGACGTATACTCATCGTAGGATCATTCGGGAAATTTTAACCTTGAAATGAATCTCGTAGCCGCCCAGCGAAGCACGTTGATAATGACTATGACGGACTAAAGATAATAGTGAGCTATTCAGTCAGCGTTCAGTAATAGTCAGCGTTTGATGTAAGTAATCAAAACAGATTAGATCGTTTGCAATTGATAAAGAAGTAGAATAGAGTTGTTGTTACGGCCAGCAGCTGCTTATCCCAGGAGTAGGGTCCTCCGCGGCCCATAGACGGAGAACCTACAAGCAGATACTGGTCGGGCCTGCTACAGGCCAAAGCTGAAAAGTTTCTAATTACAATAAACAATTAGGGGGGAGCATTACATTTTAATAAAGGGAGCTTACGTACCTCTATCCAAGGCGACTGGTCCCTCAGGATTCGGTCAGGTCGCGTGTGGATGTATAGTGCTAGGAAAGTAAGGGTCAGTGATGTGTATCTGGGTGTGGCTGGTAGTGTTATTGACCTTATTAGACCGTTACCCTCTGCAGCAGTTCGGCCCTCAGCACCTCTCCAAACTACGGTCTCCTTCCGCAGTCACTTTCTTCGTTTTCTAAGATGACAGTTCTTTAACTCTGTCGTACGAATAACTACCTTACAGAAGCCATTAACTCTCGTTTGTTATAAGTTTAACTCGCGAAACGAACACAGAACGTACGGATAAAAGGTCACAGTTATTTCTAGAATATCAAATACCGCACTAGTAACTAATACAGTCGAATCCACTTATACAGATTCTGAATTAGACACTAAGTCCCGGGTGAAGCTAATAAAACAGGAATGCGCGTGTTGTATTCCACTTCCGACTTCCCGACAAAAATACAGCGTGCCGCCGATCGTAGCTCTAAATTTGGACTCTTAATTTTTCTAGGGCGTTCTCGACTCCCACCGTTCAACACGTTTGGACGTTCAACACGCACGAACTTCATTCCGTATCGCGCCGAGCCGAGAGCCATCTAACGTCGATGCTTGACATTAGCGCTTTTGCGCGAACAAACCCCCGTCCCGGACATAAGGATTTAGGTACGCGAGCAAACCGGTCAGCGGGACAGGGTCGCGACGGCAAGTTGCAAGAACAAATCGACAACCAAACTAGGCCACCTTACGCACCCCATCAGATCTTGCAACCCTAAACAACGCCTCAAAATTACAGCCCCAACGTGGGCTAGCCGGAGGGTTGAACTGGATGCCCTTCCTGGACATCGCAGCACATAAATAAGTCCCACTCCTAGACAGAAGTCCGACGACCTCCTTCAAACACTTAACTGCGCTCCTATGATTAGTTGCGCAATCCGCCGGATCAGGTCTGCAAACAGCGACGCGACACGAAGCGGCCCAGAGGAACCTCCTAAGCTTCAGTGCAGAGAGCACCCCCAAATTCCCCATGAGCGTCGTCTGTGGAGAGCCGAACGAAACGCACAGATAGTCCCTAGTATGAATTTTCAAACAAGTAGGCATAAACAAGCCATCCACCAAACGGTGCGACAGCTGATTTCCATCTGATAATCTACAAACCAGATAGCCCTTTAGGCAGGTTGTCCTATGCTTATATCTCAAAAAAATTTTCAAAAGCATCAATTTTCAATTACAGAAATAATTAAAACAAGTAATCACCGATGCACATAGGTCAATTTGACAAAGTAAACAAAACAATAAACGTAAGAGACAGTCCTATTTCTTATTTCAAATAAATATCTTAGACAGTGCCAACAAAATCTAAACAAAAAGAAAATTGACTCTTATTCCCTTCGGCACAAACAGGGTTATCTAATCAACCTTCCTTATCACAAAGCAAAATGATTAAACACTATCACAAAACATATACATAATCTTCAAAACAGCGCGTCATTCAATTCCAAATTAATTCAAACTTTCCTTTCAGCAAACAGACGCAACAAACAAATACAATTACAAAGCTTACGCACAAGCATTCAAAAGGACACACAATTTAATCTCAATTTTCCGTGCAACAACAAACGCAGTGATCAAATATATTTACAAAACATATGCAGCAGCATTTAAAGGAGTATTTTAAATTCAATTCTTTTAATCCCAACCGCTACAATATGAATTTCGCGGAAAACCCAAAAGCATTTTAATTTTAATTTAAAGAATTTTTAACTAAGTGCTCGACCAAACCAAATCTAATACCCCTTGAGAGCGTGATTCAACGCTCCAGGGGGCCCTAATCTTCCCACCACCAAGTGGAGGCCACACCGCGTGAACCCGAGACTAATAGAGCGCAACCGCTAACAGTCGCCACTCGGGTTGTACGACCTAACTGAGGCCGTCGGCAACAGAACAGCTTGACAAGTGGCCTGTTGACGGCATAAGGCTCAGTAGAGGCGGCCGTGGTGGGAGCTAAGGCGGCAGCTAGCTAGGGCCGCCTCCATAAAATGGGGTACAGTGGTGCACCAATCGCGGCCACTCAGCTAACGGGAGTGAGAAGGGTCCAGCGGACTGATGAGTGGCCGTGAAGTTCCTCTCCGCACGCTGAGGGGGGGTGCTGACACCCCCGCCCCTGGGGGAATTACCCCCGACTGGTCGGTGGAGGGACCCCTTTCAAACCTAGGGGCCTGGTGGCTAGCCGGCGAGCGCCGAGCGTCGCCCGTCAGAGGGCGTGGCGGAGCGCCCCCGCCCGTGGGGGTCGAGGGCCTGGCAGCGCCCCGACAGGATACGCCGTTCGCACCCGGGCACAGTACGGCATGGTGATTGCCCTGGCAATGCAGACAGGGCCGCCGGTGCGGACAGTCTCGCTGGAGGTGCCCTTCCAAACAGGAGTAGCACCAGCGGCGCTCCTTGGCGATAGTTCGCCTCGCCGGAACCGGCTTGCCTAATAATTTCGGGCAAGACGTCACCCGGTGATCAGATGCTCGACAATAGGAGCAGGGGGGGGGGGGTTATGGAATAGGGGGCAAACGAGCATGCGGCTCACCTGATGGTAAGTGACTACCGCCGCCCATGAACAACCGCAACACCAGGGGAATTGCAGATGCGTTGCCGGCCTTTTAGAAAGGTGTAATTTCTTTTCTTGAAGGTTCCTAAGTCGTATCGGTCCGGAAAATTCGCTGGTGGTAATTGATTCCACAAGGAAGTCGTGCGAGGGAGAAAACTTCTTCTAAATCGCACAGTGGTGGACCGCCAATCATCCAGATGGTATGGATGGTAACGCGAGTTTTGACGCGATGTGCGATGGTGACATTGAGCGGCTGGAATTAGTCCGAACAATTCCTCAGAGCACTCCCCGTGATAGATGTGCACGCAGTGCCAGTGTATCGAGCCGATCAGAAAGAACTCGGTCGTCGACGATTCGAACCGCTCTACGCTGGATGCGGTCAAGTGGAAGGAGCTGGCACTGGGGTGCCCCGGCCCAGAGATGAGAACAGTATTCCATGTGGGGCCGAACTTGCGCTTTGTAAAGTTGCAAGCGATGTGCCGGCATGAAATACTGTCTCGCTCTGCTGAGCACGCCTAGCTTTTTAGAGGCCAATTTGGCCTTCCCTTCCAAGTGACCACGAAACTGCACACTATTCGATATGTCAACGCCAAGGATTCCGATGCTGGCTGAGGCAGCAAGGGGAGTGCCTTGAAACTGAGGAGATACGACAAAGGGGTTCTTTTAGCGGTAAACGCGCAAACTTGTGTCTTCTGGGGATTGAACTGGACTAGATTTAGTCGGCCCCAATCCGAAACTTTGTTAAGCAAAGACTCGACTTCAGAGACAAGTTTGTTCCGGTACTCGGCGACGTTTTCCCGAGAAATATTGGCACGGCCGGTATATAAGGCATCACCAGTGCTGTCGTCCGCATAGCAATGAATGCTACCAGTTAGCAACATATCATTGATAAGCAGGAGAAACAGCGTTGGTGATAGCACGCAGCCTTGTGGAACACCAGCGTTGATAGGCTTGAGATCAGAGCATGCACCGTCTACTACGACCTTGATGCTCCGATCAGCAAGGAAACTGGTGATCCATTTGCACAATTTCTCGGGAAGCCCATAGGCAGGAAGCTTCGAAAGAAGCGCTTTGTGCCAGACCCGATCAAAGGCCTTCGCTACGTCCAAACTAACGGCTAATGCTTCCCCCTTGGACTCTACTGCCTCCGCCCATCTATGAGTTAAGTAGACTAGAAGATCACCAGCTGATCGACCCCGACGAAAACCGTACTGGCGGTCACTAATCAGCTGGTGATCCTCAAGGTACCTCATGAGCTGGCAGTTTATAACGGCTTCCATTATTTTGGAGAACAAGGAGGTGATGGCGATAGGCCTGTAGTTGGACGGGTCTGAGCGGTCGCCTTTTTTAGGGATCGGGTGCACCAAAGCTGTCTTCCATGAGTTGGGGACTACGCCTTGGGAGTAGGAGTACCGGAAAAGACGCGTTAAAACCGGTGCCAACTCCGGAGCACACGTCTTCAGCACAATGGAAGGGACTCCATCGGGCCCACTCGACTTGCTGACGTCCAGGGAGAAGAGTGCTTTGCGGACCAAGCGCTGTGTAAATCGCACATCCGGCATGGAGCACTCACATCGGGGGATGGTCGGCGGTGTGTTCCCCCTGTCATCTAGAGTCGAGTTGGACGCAAAAAGAGAGCTCAACAGATCGGCTTTCTCCTTTGCGGCATGGGCCAGTGAGTCGTCCTTTCTGTGCAGAGATGGAAGAGATGGCTGACAGAAGTTCCCTTGGACAGCCTTGGCGAGAGACCAGAATGCACGGGTTCCCGGAGGAAGGTGAACTAGCTTCTCACCAATTCTGCCGATGTGCTCAGACCTTGCCTTGGCAATGACGCTTTTGAAAGACCTGGAGGCGGAATTATACTTCTTTTTAAGTGCGCTGGTGTTTACATCCCGAGACGTTGATGCATCAGCCCAGGCCTGGTAGCACTCCTGTTTATAGCGTGATGCTATTTTACAGGAGCGACCAAACCATGGCTGGGATCTGCCACCGATGGGCACCACAGAGGATGGAATAAAAAGTTCTATACCCTGAAGTACCACATCAGCAACAGAATCGGCAACAACGCTGGGATCTTCCGGCGAGAAGCAAACCCGCCCCCAAGGGTAGGATGCAAAAAAAGACCGCATCCCGTCCCAATCAGCTGACCTATAGTGCCAAACACGGCGACAAGCTGTAGATCGCAACTGCGATTGGAGCGTGAGTGGCACCGTACTCCGGATCAGACAATGGTCCGAAGAGCCCAAAGGGGCATCGACGGAGACCTGATATCCGTCCGGATGAGAGGTCAGCAGAAGGTCCAACAGGGAAGGTACATGGACTTTCACATCTGGGATCCGCGTAGGCGAAGTAACCAGTTGTGTTAGACCATATGCCAAAGCAAAGTCATAGACAGATCTACCCGCATGATCGGTTAAACGAGAACCAAGCCATTCAGCGTGGTGGGCGTTGAAATCACCGAGTATCACGATCTCTGCGGATGGGACCTGTTGTAGCACGGAGTCTGCAGCCATTTGGACGTGGTCGATGAGACGGTCTGTGTCGGCATTACCGCTATGGGACCTATAGAGGCACCCGTAGACGCACGGATGGTCGTCGCTGTCTACGCGCAGCCATAGGATGGACAGGTCCGTACCTTCAAGACTGCCGAGGCGTCGAAAACAGATGTCCTCTCTGACATACACGCAAACTCCAGCCCGGGGCACAAACGAGTGTTCCAATTTGTACCCCGGGTAGGAGAGATACGAAGTATCAGCCGGAGAGGACACCTGTGTCTCGGTTAGAAAGAGCAAGGCCGGCTTAGCTATCTCCAGATGGTAGTGGACGGCGTTAAGGTTTGAATGAAGTCCCCTGATATTGCAGAAAGCCACGGTAAGCGTGGCAGGGGTTGCCTTTGTCTTCTTGCTCCGTTTGCCCCGAGCAGGTTTTGTCTTGAGCGGAATTTGCCCCCCCCCCCCCTGAAAACGCGGGGCAGCCTGAGCACCCACGCCCAGGAGTGGAGTAGTTTGGTCGTGGATGCTCAGCGAGGGATTTTCCAGGGGTGCTGGTACCCTCCTGGGGTAGTCTTTTATTTAATTTCACAAACCTCTACTTCACGCTGGTATTCTGTGAGGGCGTGGTACCACCCCAGTTCGAGCTGGCCCATCCGTGCGACAGCAAAAGCTACCGCTTGGCTCTACCACTGTTGACGACGACTTGCCCGGCGGATTCCACCTCTCACTAGGCACGGCTCGTAAGTCGTCAACGGTGCCCGCTGCGTTCTCAATCTGCCAGCACTGCTCCTCCAAAAACCGCAGCAGGTCATAGAAGGGCGGAATATAGGAGGCCTCGTCCCTGCCGTACCTCTCCTCAAAAAGTATTCTAAGGTCGAGAGGTAGGCGGGACAGCACGATGCGGAGCAACAAGAAGGCCCATTCGCCCACTGGTAAATCCAGCCGCCTCAACGTATTACAGGCCACCAAGACTGGATGCAACAGGTCCGGACGTAGTCTGGCCCGGTCACTAAGCAGCGGGAGGCTTAGAAGCTGCTTAACATGTTCGTCCGCAATTCGCCGGACGTTGGCGTATCTTCTGGCTAGGAGGTCCCGAGCAGTCTGCGCCGAGCGTCGTCAAATGGCTGACAACGCCCAGGGCCTCCCCCTCCAGTAAGGCCAGGAGGTACGCCAACTTCTGGCTCGGGATCAAGTCACTCCGGGCGTCCACTAGGCCGTCGAAAAGACCAACGAAGGTCAGCCATTCGGAAAGGACCCCGGAGAACCTTGGCAAGTCCAGAGTTGGGAGTCGTTCCAACAGCTCTGGCTGAGGCTGCTTCCGAAAGGACTCGGGCAGGCCACTCGTCCGAGCTTCACGCGCCTCCTCGGCATACCTGCCTTCAGCCTCGATCAACTCGTCCGTGAGCGAAAAGAACTGCTCGTAGTGTGCGAAGAAGGAGTCCAGGACTCTCTTTTCCACATCCGAATCCTCGAGCTCAACGTAAGCCTCCTCCACTGCAGCCCTTCGAGCATCGACCTGCTCGAACCACTTCATCAAGTTATGGACCCTATCCGGTCGACCTATCAAAGCATGGGCGCTGGTGGCCCAGCGTAACTTAGTCCGCAGGCAACGGATTAGCATCTTGGGCGAGGACACCACTACTAAATAAAAAATTACGGCGCGGCTCGAGCACAATTACAAAAATAACAAATAACAAATACAAAAAAAAAACCTACAGCTCACAAATGCAGTTCCTATCAAATCGGTTGAATAGAAATTACACAAATAAGAACCGCTACTTATCAAACCAAATACAAGTTAGTACAAAAGAAAAGACACAAATCAAATTGACAAATAACAAATACTAGTGCGATCAAATCAAGTTAAATTCAAATTACGTAAATACAAATTACTACGCTTTAGTTCAAATACAAATTACAATACGAAATATACATAAACGAAGATACACATCAACAAAAAATGATCAACAAAAAATGCCTAGCTCGGAAATCGACCCTTCGATAAGTAATCCACTACAACTATCCGACAACGATAATTAACCGATTACGTAAAAATAACCATCTACCTAAAAGACGCAAACTCTCGCTTGCGCACTAACCGGGCGCGGCTTTTCAAATTTACCCGCTAACAACAAAAAAGCAAGCCACCAAAGAAAGGAATTTTATTATTACGCATATAATTAAAAAAAAATATTTTTACGTATTACGGACGGGCGTGATTGTAGACACAAAATTAAACCAATCAACCCAACGCTCCCTGCCACCAAAATTATTTAATTTTTATCAAACACTATGGTCGGTGGATCGACCGGGAATCGATCCCAGAATTGCGCTCTGCTACCAAATGTTACGGCCAGCAGCTGCTTATCCCAGGAGTAGGGTCCTCCGCGGCCCATAGATGGAGAACCTACAAGCAAATACTGGTCGGGCCTGCTACAGGCCAAAGGTGAAAAGTTTCTAATTACAATAAACAATTAGGGGAGAGCATTACATTTTAATAAAGGGAGCTTACGTACCTCTATCCAAGGCGACTGGTCCCTCAGGATTCGGTCAGGTCACGTGTGGATGTATAGTGCTAGGAAAGTAAGGGTCAGTGATGTGTATCTGGGTGTGGCTGGTAGTGTTATTGACCTTATTAGACCGTTACCCTCTGCAGCAGTTCGGCCCTCAGCATCTCTCCAAACTACGGTCTCCTTCCGCAGTCACTTTCTTCGTTTTCTAAGATGACAGTTCTTTAACTCTGTCGTACGATTAACTACCTTACAGAAGCCACTAACTCTCGTTTGTTATAAGCTTAACTCGCGAAACGAACACAGAACGTACGGATAAAAGGTCACAGTTATTTCTAGAATATCAAATACCGCACTAGTAACTAATACAGTCGAATCCACTTATACAGATTCTGAATTAGACACTAAGTCCCGGGTGAAGCTAACAAAACAGAAATGCGCGTTACGTAAGGTAAACCGTATATTTCCTAGATGCGCGTGTCGTATTCCGCTTCCGACTTCCCGACAAAAATACAGCGTGCCGCCGATCGCAGCTCTGAGTTTTGACTCTTAATTTTTCTAGGGCGTTCAACACGCACGAACTTCATCCTTATTCCTCATTATTGTCACCCTTTTCCTATAAAAAGAAAATCTCGTATCGCGCCGAGCCGAGATCCATCTAACGTCGATGCTTGACATTAGCGCTTTTGCGCGAACAGCTGTATAGAATAAAAAATAATAGAATAGAGTAAAACCAAGTAGTATAGAGTACAATGGAGTAATATTATAGAAGTGAATAAAACGTATAAGAAATGAATAGAACGAAAAGAACCAAATAGAACGGAATAGAAAAGATTGATCCAATTGGCACAAATTGGAACGGAATGGATAGCAATGATACAGAATGGAAAGGAAAGAAACGAAATGGAATGGAGTAGAATAAAATGGACCGGGGTGAAACGGAGCAGAATGGAGTAGAATGGAGAAGAGTGTGGTAGAGTGGAGTAGGGTGGAGTAGTGTGGAGTAGAGTGGAAAATATTAGAAGATAGTGAAGTAGAGTAGAGCAGAGTAGGGCCTCAACGCTAATGAGACTGATAATATGTTTTACAGTAAAAGCTGCAGAGCTTAGTCTGGTTGCTAGTTTAGATATATGAGAGCCTCACCGATGTATTGTGTCGAGATTGATGCCAATAGAACGGAATATAACAGATTAAATCAGACTAGTACGGATTAGAACGGATTGGAATGGTTTGGAACGAAATAGATCGGAATGGTACAAACTGGAATGGAACGGAAAGTAATGAAACGAAATGGAACGTAATGAAACGGAACAGAATGGAATGGAGCGGAGTGGAACAAAGTAGAGTGAAGTAGAGTGTAGTAGAGTGGAGAAGAGTGGAGAAGAGTGGATCAGAATGGGGCAGAGTGAAGTAGAGCGGAGTAAAGAGAGATTTACTGTGCTATTACTCGAAGTTTAGTAGTAAAATTACGTGGCTACCAACTTTGAAAGCAAATAGTTTCTTGGAATGGATAGATTGCTCTATTTTAAGATATTCTACATGCTTCTCCAACATTCTAGACACCGATCGTGAAAAAAGTTTTTAGACGAGGTAACACAGAGAATAAGCGCAACTCTCTCGATTTTACATGTTCCACGGTAATGTAAAACATAATGAGTAAACCAATATGATATCTAAGAAATAAAAAAATATTTCTAAGGCATGTTAAGCCCGCCAATACGCGGGCTAATATTGGGGGATTGCGGCGGACATTTCCTTACCATTAAGCTCTATCAGAAATGAGAGGAGGCCTGTTTACGCACAAATGCCTCGCGGGGACAAGGACGCACTATGTCGGACTCGCACCGATTAAAACCCCATAGTGTTCCACCTTCGTCGCATGTTGGCATTGTCACGGGAACGCTTCCGCACACATCCACAGCCGCAACAAACGCTCCCGCGTCCGATGCGCGAAGGCCATGAGGCCAGAAAAAACTAGTACTTAGAGGCACTAGCCTTCTTGACCCCAGCGACTGACCTGGTCTACGATTCCGCCGCCAACTACGATTCCATAAAAAAAAGTTTTGCCGTTGCTCATCTCCGCGCGCAGCCCCACCACCATATGGGTTCACCGTAAATGATCAAGCCACGGCTACTAAGCCCTCCCCACTCCTCTCCCGCTACGACAAGCCAGGAACAAGTTCGAGGGCGAGGAGGCCTGTCCCTAGAGGACGTATAAAAGATGTAACACGGTATACAATTAGTTCCTCTAAATATTCCCGTTATTTCTGAATCAGTAAACTTTCGTGAAATGACATTGCTCACGAAATTTATGAATGTTTTTAATTTCTCAAACATACAGGTTATCGCTATATATTACTTAAAGTGAAGCACCTATTAAGCCAGGAATGGAAAAACTTATAATTTCGGAACTGACGGTAGTCCGGTACTACGTGGTTCATTTCAATGCCTACAACAATACATTACGTAATTCCATCTATCAGTCAGATTCGTATTACATGATGGTCTTCAGTTAAGAACCTTCAGTTGCGGAAATTACCTGTTAGCAATTTTCTTTTACATAAGTAACTAAAAATGACAACAGATGGCACTAATTTCATAAGAGAATTTTAGTCGTATTAAACTGCGAATGATTTCCTTCGAAATTTATTTGTTTCTTAAAATCTGAATTTTATAATAGGATGTAATATAAGATACATAGAAAGGACATGATGGTAATGATTATGGCATAATGATAATACTTACATGATTGACCGTTAGCGGCGGCGTAATGAAATCCATTACCTCATAAATAATAGATTTTGCTCGCGACTTCGGCTATGTAGTAATCGGAACTAATAACGACTTTTTTCGCGTAGAGTTCAAAGGCTTAAGGCGGAAGAGCTTATGACAACTAAGTATAGGTAGCGGCACGAAAGTCTAGTGGTGACCTTTATTGCGCATAAGTCGCGCTGACTGGCTTATTGTGCATAAGCCGCGCTGATTGGCTCGTGCGCATCGTTCGCACGCGTTGATTGGCTCTCTAGTCGCATTCGTGCATTTCAATTCGTGCGCGGCTCCTCCACGTTTCGTTCGGCGCTAGACTTCGTGTCGCGACTAGTGAATTCGAAGTATAAAAATCACAAAACTTGAAAACTCTCTATTACATAATAGGTCGGGGAAAAAGTTTCTTTGTATTTTATATACAAAATCAATACATGTTTTTTTTCAAAATTTAATTACTTTTAATTATAATATACTTTTAATTATAATATACATATTAGTGTAATTTTTTTTCGATAACATGTTACCGGATCTCTACCTTTTCGCCGAAAATTTTTTGGCAGATTATCACTTGCCAACTAACGTTTCGCAGAATTTTATTTCACCGAATAATCATTTGCCAACTTATCACATAATTTTGTTTTGTTTCCCGACCCAACAGTTGCCAACTGTACGTTTGGTCTGCCTTTTATAATGACACTTTTCAAAAGGCCAACTTTCAAGTAGCGAATGTCTCAGTTAGAGTAATATTCATTTAGTTGTATATTGTATACCAAATGATGTATTAAGTAAGGTTTTCCATAATTATTTTTCTAATATAGCACATATCCAAGTGCCCTGTGTAGTGAAACAAAAGCGATTTGTTTGTGGTACTTCGCCGGCCGCTGCCGCGGCACGCTCGCTGCGCTCGCTCGGCTTGTGCTCGTGCATTGTTGGTCGAAGTTCTAACCTTATCTAACCAATTCCTTTCGATTTCACCTAAACTTCGTTCCGCACTTTGAAATTTTGCAAATTGCATATAAAAATTAGTTTATTTTTTATCATAATATAAATGTACTCAGTAACCGTTACACAGACAAAACGTTATTCGTCTGAAAGTTGTCGGGCCTAGTGAAGGATTTGACAAATGATAAGTGCCCTGAACGTGTTGTGTCATTATAATAATCAGCTTAATAATAATTCTACCAAAAGAAACGTTGTCATACAAAAATTTGACAATCGTTAGTTGTCAAAGTGAAAAATAGGCGAACCGTTGGTTGGCAAGTGATAATCGGCCAAACAATTTTCGACGAGAAGGCAGGATCCCCTTGTTACCATATACCGTACCGTACCGTATAGACAGTGTAGAAATATTGGGATTTTGATCAAAAAATGCGACAAGTAGTTTTGACAGTCCTCTCTTGATGTTAACCTAACACTACCCAAAGAATTCTGCAGAGACCGAAACAGGTGAAAATCTGAGGGTGCAAGGTCATGACTATATGGTGGACGCATTAACATTTCCCAACCAAGCTCTCTCAATTTTTGATGAGTGGCCGAATATGTGTGTGATCTGGCGTATCACGATGAAAGATCATTGCATTTCTGTTGATCAATTCCGGCCGTATTGTCTCAATTTCTTGCTTGAGTTTCATTAGTTGTAGGCAGTAGAAATCCGTATCGATAGTTTTGCTCGGCGATAAAAGCTCATAATCGAAGAGAATATAATTACGTTTACGAGGCGGGACTTCCTAAGAAAAAGTAAATGTATGAACGGGCGTCAAGCTACTCTACCAACATCAAGACATGACATTTAATTTTTGACAAACAGTGCTGACAGCATAGCCGAATTATAATATTGCTATAAATATCTAAAATCACATTTTTATTGAACAAATAGAATATTAGCAATCACAATTTATAATTTAGTTTCTAAGTATAGTTCGTTTCGGATTGCCATCCCATCGAACTATCACATTTAGAAAATAGTGTGTTTGTATTTGTGCAGACGATCGTACACTATAAAAACCTGTCCTACGTAGATAGCTAGCCCAAAAATGTACTCGCATTAAATATCATATTACAATTAATTTTGAAAAGTTGGAAAAGTTGAAACCACCACATACCTTTCATCATCTAAGGGAAAGTATTGCTACGAATAGCCTTTTCTTGTTATTATTTTTTCCGCTTCTTGCACCATTTAATTGGCAAGTATATTAAATATTTTTTTTAAATTAAATAACAATGCATATTTAATTTTTTAACAATTCTTTAGATGAACAACGGCTCCTATAGCAAAATTAAAAGCAATCGTAATAAATACGTTTACGTGGTAGACCATGCTGCAGCTATATTAATAGTATAGTTGTAGCACGAATGGGTCGGCTCGACCGGGGAAGGACCACGCTCTCACAGAATACCAGCGTAAAATAGCAGCTTAACACTGCTGTGTTTTGTATGGTGAGTGTAGAGAACCGGAGACCCTTTTTACTGG
The DNA here is from genome assembly GCA_033319125.1 of Parnassius glacialis. Classification (NCBI taxonomy): domain Eukaryota; kingdom Metazoa; phylum Arthropoda; class Insecta; order Lepidoptera; family Papilionidae; genus Parnassius; species Parnassius glacialis. The sequence continues at coordinate 32,274,319 of JAVANC010000025.1, forward strand.
AAACAAGGGATTCTATCTTAGTCGTCACGGCTGACAACGCATCTGCATTTTAGTTCTCAAACGAAGATAGATGTAGATGTCTATGGGCCACAGCAACCACTTACCATCAGGTGGACTGTGTGCTCGTTTGTCACCCTTATTCTATAAAAAATATATAGAAATGTACTTGTTTGATTTGACATTTGAATCAATTTGATTTGACGATGTCGTTAATAGACATATTACGAACAATTACGAAAAGCAGAAAGAAGAGATAACCGTCATTAAAATTTGATCCCTGTTGTTCGCGCAAAAGCACTAATGTCAAGCATCGACGCTAGATGGCACTCGGCTCGGCCGATACGGGATGAAGTTCGTGCGTGTTGAACGTCCGAGCTTGTTGAATGGTGGGAGTCAAAAGCGCCCTAGAAAAATTAGGAGTCCAATTCATCGCGTCGAGAGATAAACACGCGTTCTTTGTCGGGAATTCGGAAGCGGAATATGATAGGCGCGTATAGTAAATATAGCACTGGGAATTGTAACGCTCATTCCTGTTTTGTTAGCTTCATCCCGGGACTTAGTGTCTAATTCAGAATCTGTATAAGTGGATTCGACTGTATTAGTTACTAGTGCGGTATTTGATATTCTAGAAATAACGGTGACCTTTGATCCGTGCGTTCTGTGTTCATTTCGTTAGTCAAGCGTTATAACAAACGAGAGTTAGTGGCTTCTGTAAGGTAGTTAATCATACGACAGAGTTAAAGAACTGTCATCGTAGAAAACGAAGAAAGTGACTGCGGAAGGAGACCGTAGTTTGGAGAGGTGCTGAGGGCCGAACTGCTGCAGAGGGTAACGGTCTAATAAGGTCAATAACACTACCAGCCACACCCAGTTACACATCACTGACCCTTACTTTCCTAGCACTATACATCCACACGCGACCTGACCGAATCCTGAGGGACCAGTCGCCTTGGATAGAGGTAAGTAAGCTCCCTTTTATTATAGTGTAACGCTCCCCCCGAATTGTTTAATGTAATTAGAAACTTTAAACCTTGGCCTGTAGCAGGCCCGACCAGCATCTGCTTGTAGGTTCTCCTTCTATGGGCCCGCGGGGGACCCTACTCCTGGGATAAGCAGCTGTTGGCCGTAACACCTGTAGTAAATATAATTTTTACTATGGAAGGTTGCACCAGCCTGCTCATAATAAACGATGCCCTTCCAACCACACCATAAATACTGCATCACCTTATTGCGTGTTAATCCGAGTATCGCTACAGTCTGTGGAGCTTGAATACCCTTTGACCATGATCTTTTTCGCACGTTCTTGTCGTAGGTGATCCACTTTTCATTACCAGTGATCAATATTTTCAAAAATAGTTCGATTTCACTACGTATCAATAGAGAATCGAAAGTGAGTATAAGATTCATGAAGTTTCTTTCAGTGAGCTCGTATGATACCCAAATATCGAGCTTATTTGTATTGCCAGACTTTTTCAAAAAGGGCAAAACTATTTTGTGGTCAATACTCAATTCCTCGGCTATGTCGTAACTACTAATATACCGATCTTGCTCTATATTTTCAAAAATGTCATCGACTTTATCTACAAGAGAGCGGACAAGGGCGAGCTGCATTTTTGACATCAAAATTCCGAGTCAAGCGTTATAACAAACGAGAGTTAGTGGCTTCTGTAAGGTAGTTAATCGTACGACAGAGTTAAAGAACTGTCATCGTAGAAAACGAAGAAAGTGACTGCGGAAGAAGACCGTAGTTTGGAGAGGTGCTGAGGGCCGAACTGCTGCAGAGGGAACGGTCTAATAAGGTCAATAACACTACCAGCCACACCCAGTTACACATCACTGACCCTTACTTTCCTAGCACTATACATCCACACGCGACCATGTGGATCTATACATGGATGTATAGATCCACACGCGACCTGACCGCATCCTGAGGGACCAGTCGCCTTGGATAGAGGTACGTAAGCTCCCTTTATTAAAATGTAATGCTCCCCCCTAATTGTTTATTGTAATTAGAAACTTTTCACCTTTGGCCTGTAGCAGGCCCGACCAGCATTTGCTTGTAGGTTCTCCGTCTATGGGCCGCGGAGGACCCTACTCTTGGGATAAGCAGCTGTTGGCCGTAACATTTGGTAGCAGAGCGCGATTCTGGGATCGATTCCCGGTCGATCCACCGACCATAGTATTTGATAAAAATTAAACAATTTTGATGGCAGGGAGCGTTGGGTTGATTGGTTTAATTTTGTGTCTACAATCACGCCCGTCCGTAATACGTAAAAATATATTTTTATTATATACGTAATAATAAAATGCCTTTCTTTGTTGGCGTGCTTTGTTGTTAGCGGGTAAATTTGAAAAATCGCGCCCGGTTAGCGCGCAGGCGGGAATTGCGTCATGTAGGTAGACGGTTATTTTTACGTAATCGGTTAATTATCATTGTCGGATAGTTGTAGTGGATTACTTATCGAAGGGTCGATTTCCGAGCTAGGCATTTTTTGTTGATCATTTTTTGTTGATGTGTATCTTCGCTATGTATCTTTCGTATTGTAATTTGTATTTGAACTGAAGAGTAGTAATTTGTATTTACGTAATTTGAATTTAACTTGACTTGATCGCACTAGTATTTGTTATTGTTAATTTGATTTGGCTTTTCTTTTGTACTGACTTGTGTTTGATTTGATAAATAGCGGTTCTTGTTTGTGTAATTTCTATTCAATTCGATTTGATAGGAACTGCATTTGTGAGCTGTTAATTTTTTTTTGTATTTGTTATTTTTGTAATTTTGCTCGAGCCGCGTCGTAATTTGTATTTAGTAGTGATGTCCTCGCCCAAGATGCTAATCCGTTGCATGTGGACTGAGTTACGCTGGGCCACCAGCGCCCATGCTTTGATAGGTCGCCCGGATAGGGTCCATAACTTGATGAAGCGGTTCGAGCAGGTCGATGCTCGAAGGGCTGCAGTGGAGGAGGCTTACGCTGAGCTCGAGGATTCGGATGTGGAAAAGGAAGTTCTGGACTCCTGCTTTGCAGACTATGAGCAGTTCTTTTCGCTCACGGACGAGTTGATCGAGGCTGAAGGCAGGTATGCCGAGGAGGCGCGTGAAGCTCGGACGAGTGGCCTGCCCGAGGCCTTTCGGAAGCAGCTTCAGCCGGAGCTATTGGGACGACTCCCAACTCTGGATTTGCCAAGGTTCTCCGAGGTCCTTTCCGAATAGCTGACCTTCGTTGGTCTTTTCGACGGCCTAGTGGACGCCCGGAGTAACTTGACCCCGAGCCAGAAGATGGCGTACCTCCTGGCTTCACTGGAGGGGGAGGCCCTGGGCGTTGTCAGCCATTTGAGCTTGTCGGACGACGCCTACCAGACTGCTCGGGACCTCCTAGCCAGAAGATACGCCAACGTCCGGCGAATTGCACACGAACATGTTAAGCAGCTTCTAAGCCTGCCGCTGCTTAGTGACCGGGCCAGACTACGTCCGGACCTGTTGGATCCAGTCTTGGTGGCCTGTAATATGTTGAGGCGGCTGGATTTACCAGTGGGCGAATGGGCCTTCTTGTTGCTCCGCATCGTGCTGTCCCGTCTACCTCTCGACCTTCGAATGCATTTTGTAGGAGAGGTACGGCGGGGACGAGGCCTCCTATATTCCGCCCTTCTATGACCTGCTGCTTTTTTTGGAGGAGCAGTGCCGACAGATCGAGCACGCGGCGGGCACCGTCGACGACTTACGAGCCGTGCCTAGTGAGAGGCGGAATCCACCGGGCAAGTCGTCGACAACCCCCCCCCCCCCCTGCTCCTATTGTCGAGCATTTGATCACTGGGTAACGTCTTGCCCGAAATTATTAGGCAAGCCGGTTCCGGCGAGGCGAACTATCGCCAAGGAGCGCCGCTGGTGCTACTCCTGTTTGGAAGGGCACCTCCAGCGAGACTGTCCGCACCGGCGGTCCTGTCTGCATTGCCAGGGCAATCACCATGCCGTACGGTGCCTGGGTGCGAACGGCGTCTCCTCTCGTGGCGCTGCCAGGCCCTCGAACCCCACGGGCGGGGGCGCTCGGCCACGCCCTCTGACGGGCGACGCTCGGCGCCCGCCGGATAGCCACCAGGCCCCTAGGTTTGAAAGGGGTCCCTCCCCCGACCAGTCGGGGGGTAATTCCCCCAGGGGCAGGGGTGTCAGCAGCCCCCCTCAGCGTGCGGAGAGGAACTTCACGGCCACTCATCAGTCAGCTGGACCCTTCTCACTCCCGTTAGCTGAGTGGCCGCGACTGGTGTACCACTGTACCCCATTTGATGGAGGCGGCCCTAGCTAGCTGCCGCCTTAGCTCCAACCACGGCCGCCTCTACTGAGCCTTAAGCCGTCAACAGTCCACTTGTCAAGCTCTTCTGTTGCCGACGGCCACAATGAGGGCGTACAACCCGAGTGGCGACTGTTAGCGGTTGCGCTCTATTAGTCTCGGGTTCACGCGGTGTGGCCTCCACTTGGTGGTGGGAAGATTAGGGCCCCCTGGAGCGTTGAATCACGCTCTCAAGGGGTATTAGATTTGGTTTGGTCGAGCACTTAGTTAAAAATTCTTTAAATTAAAATTAAAATGCTTTTGGGTTTTCCGCGAAATTCATATTGTAGCGGTTGGGATTAAAAGAATTGAATTTAAAATACTCCTTTAAATACTGCTGCATATGTTTTGTAAATATATTTGATCACTGCGTTTGTTGTTGCACGGAAAATTGAGATTAAATTGTGTGTCCTTTTGAATGCTTGTGCGTAAGCTTTGTAATTGTATTTGTTTGTTGCGTCTGTTTGCTGAAAGGAAAGTTTGAATTCATTTGGAATTGAATGACGCGTTATTTTAAAAATTATGTATATGTTTTGTGATAGTGTTTAATCATTTTGTTTCGTGATAAGGAAGGTTGAAATTAGATAACCCTGTTTGTGCCGAAGGGAATAAGAGTCAATTCTCTTTTGGTTTAGATTTTGTTGGCACTGTCTAAGATATTTATTTGAAATAAGAAATAGGGCTGTCTCTTACGTTTATTGTTTTGTTTACTTTGTCAAGTTGACCTATGTGCATCGGTGATTACTTGTTTTAATTAATTCTGTAATTGAACATTGATGCTTTTGAAAAATTTGTTGAGATATTAGCATAGGACAACCTGCCTAAAGGGCTATCTGGTTTGTAGATTATCAGATGGAAATCAGCTGTCGCACCATTTGGTTATGCCTACTTGTTTTAAAATTCATACTAGGGACTATCTGTGCGTTTCGTTCGGCACTCCACAGACGACGTTCATGGGGAATTTGGGGGTGCGCTCTGCACTGAAGCTTGGGAGGTCCCTTTGGGCCCCTTCGTATCGCGTCGCTGTTTGCGGACCTGATCCGGTCGGATTGCGGAACTAATCGTAAGAGCGCAGAAAGGTGTTTGAAGGAGGTCGTCGGACTTCTGTCTAGGAATAGGACTTATTTATGTGCTGCGATGTCCAGGAAGGGCATCCAGTTCAACCCTCCGGCTAGCCCACGTTGGGGCTGTAATTTTGAGGTGTTGGTTAGGGTTTCAATATCTGATGGGCTGCGTAAGGTGGCCTGGTTTGGTTGTAGATTCGGTCTTGCAACTTGTCGTCGCGACCCTGTCCAGCTGACCGGTTTGCTCGCGGACCTAAACCCTTATGTCCGGGACGGGGGTTTGTTTGCGCAAAAGCAATAATGTCAAGCATCGACGCTAGATGGCACTCGGCTCGGCCGATACGGGATGAAGTTCGTGCGTGTTGAACGTCCGAGCTTGTTGAACGGTGGGAGTCGAGAGCGCCCTAGAAAAATAAGGAGTCCAATTCATCGCGTCGAGAGATAAACACGCGTTCTTTGCCGGGAATTCGGAAGCGGAATATGATAGGCGCGTATAGTAAATATAGCACTGGGAATTGTAACGCGCATTCTTGTTTTGTTAGCTTCATCCCGGGACTTAGTGTCTAATTCAGAATCTGTATAAGTGGATTCGACTGTATTAGTTACTAGTGCGGTATTTGATATTCTAGAAATAACGGTGACCTTTGATCCGTGCGTTCTGTGTTCATTTCGTTAGTCAAGCGTTATAACAAACGAGAGTTAGTGGCTTCTGTAAGGTAGTTAATCGTACGACAGAGTTAAAGAACTGTCATCGTAGAAAACGACGAAAGTGACTGCGGAATGAGACCGTAGTTTGGAGAGGTGCTGAGGGCCGAACTGCTGCAGAGGGTAACGGTCTAATAAAGTCAATAACACTACCAGCCACACCCAGTTACACATCACTGACCCTTACTTTCCTAGCACTATACATCCACACGCGACCTAACTGAATCCTGAGGGACCAGTCGCCTTGGATAGAGGTAAGTAAGCTCCCTTTTATTATAGTGTAACGCTCCCCCCGAATTGTTTAATGTAATTAGAAACTTTAAACCTTGGCCTGTAGCAGGCCCGACCAGCATCTGCTTGTAGGTTCTCCGTCTATGGGCCCGCGGGGGACCCTACTCCTGGGATAAGCAGCTGTTGGCCGTAACACCTGTAGTAAATATAATTTGTACTATGGAAGGTTGCACCAGCCTGCTCATAATAAACGATGCCCTTCCAACCACACCATAAATACTGCATCACCTTATTGCGTGTTAATCCGAGTATCGCTACAGTCTGTGGAGCTTGAATACCCTTTGACCATGATCTTTTTCGCACGTTCTTGTCGTAGGTGATCCACTTTTCATTACCAGTGATCAATATTTTCAAAAATAGTTCGATTTCACTACGTATCAATAGAGAATCGAAAGTGAGTATAAGATTCATGAAGTTTCTTTCAGTGAGCTCGTATGATACCCAAATATCGAGCTTATTTGTATTGCCAGACTTTTTCAAAAAGGGCAAAACTATTTTGTGGTCAATACTCAATTCCTCGGCTATGTCGTAACTACTAATATACCGATCTTGCTCTATATTTTCAAAAATGTCATCGACTTTATCTACAAGAGAGCGGACAAGAGCGAGCTGCATTTTTGACATCAAAATTCCCGGACTGAAAACGCTTGACTCTACTTTTTGTTATTCTTACTGACACTGTGTTAGATTCATAAACAAATTATTTTCGCGGCTTGAGTCACATTTTCCCTTTTGCGTAATAAAACTTCAGAATGTATCGAATTTCTTCGTTAGATTTACTCATTTTGGCGGACAGAAAAACCATAGGCTTAGAATATACTGGCGTATAGACCAACATAGTGTGCAAGGGAGTAGAAAATTCCTTATGGCAAAAATGCAAGATAGAAAAGGATATCAAATCTCATGACTCTGTAACCGATTTTGAATTACAGTTCGGCGCAATTCGGCCCGAAAGAAATAGCTCCTAGATATTTTGTAATTTTAAAGTGGTTATTTTTAGTAAGTAACTTTTTTCCAAAATGCTTACTTGTTCAGTGAGTGATTTTGGTGTTAATTAATAATAGAAATAATCCTGATAATTGCACATTTCACAGATAAATTCTCAAGACGTCAATGTTATGAAGCGTTTATTTTTGGTTAAAATTTATGTTATATACTGTTTAAAATATATAACGTTTTCAATTATTTTGTTTATTTTGATATTTTACAAAGAAAAAAGTCACGTTGTTGATAATTTGCATGAATTTGATAAATACATTTTTATGCAAAATAGTTTTTTTTTGTAGGATGAGGGTGAAAAACGAGCACACAGTCGACCTGATGGTAAGTGGTTGCTGCGGCCCATAGACATCTGCATCTATCCTATATTACAGATCAAAATGCAGATGCGTTTTCACCCGTGAGGACTAGGATGGAATGCCTCATTTCCAGTAAAAAGGGCCTCCGGCCACCTGCACTCACCAAGCGAAACGCAGAGGTAAACCTCTACTTCACGCTGGTATTCTGTGAGGTCGTGGTACCACCCCGGTTCGAGCCAGCCCATCCATGCGACAGCAAAAGCTGCCGCCTGGCTCTACCACTGTTACACAGTTTACATGTACGGTAGGTATTGACTCAACTATATCAAAATTAATGTTGATATTTATCTTGAATGTTTATAATGAATCGATAGACTTGCCTACACAACAAGAAAATAAATTCTCGGCGCGTTCTAAAATGTTATTTTATTTTGCCGTTTGTCAAACAGGTTCCCTCCGGATTCTATTATTAGAAAAAATATTTAAGGTTTATTGGACGGGTTGGTTGTAATGCAAAGAAGAACTCAACAATTTGCAGCAAACATTTTCTTGAGAAGTATAAAAGAAAAAGTATGTAGAATAAAAACAATTTTATTATAAGTCATTTCTACATTATTTGTACGAGTAATTAAAATATTGTTATAATAAGACTTCAAAATTTAACTTTCAAAACTTCAGATACATATAGATAAAGGTTGATATTTAGAATCGTTTGGCAGGAGGGGCAGGGGCAAAGGGGAGTAGAGGGGGTGAGTGTCTCCTTACTCCCGACACTATTCCCATTAAAATTTAATACACTGTTCTTGAGAAAATTCAAAAAGAAAATCCCATAAACCTAACCTCAAAATGATAACATTTATCGTCTCCGGAACGAGGGGGAAAGAGGGGAGCAGGGGTGTGCCCTATCAGGGAAAGCCCCTCTACCCTTTCCTCCTTGAGGAAAAGTATAGTTTATGAGTAATGAGTTTTTTTTTAAATCATACCCTCACTTCTTTTTCCACAGGAATATTGACCCAAAGTTACTTCTACAACGGCTTCGGCGCAGCAGGGAGTACAGCCCCTTCGCCCTTGCATAGCGTCACCTTGCGTTCCGTGCCTACAGCTTTACAAAAAAAATCCAAGAGTAGGGCAGACAAGACTACGTGGAGTCGGGGCGTGCTAATTCAATTTTAGTACAGATTCGATCAGATCAGATATCTTATCTATAAAGCCAGGTTGCCTTCACTCCCGCCACATACTTCTATCCTATTACAACTGAAAGTATATCTGGGTGTTCAAGTATTTCTGGGCAGTTTTAAACAATTCTGAAATGAAACAGTAAATAATTATAATCATTTCTTATTTGACACTTGACAGAGAGTATAGACAGTAGAATAATGTGACCCTAGTCTTACGTCCTTGTCGCACTTACACCAAATTGTGTGTACTATCCTGCTTTCACAGTATTATTGCATACGTTTTTCCCTGTTTTACGCGTTTTAGATTATAATAGTTTTTATTTTGTTTTGATAAAAAGTCCGACGGAAAGATATGCTGATCTAATGTATACTTTACGTCAACTGATTGGACAAGTATAACCTGCAGGACGTTTGACGATGACGTCATGCGATAAGGAAAGCGTTGGTATTGATACGGAGCTGATAAGCGCGAGACGGGTCATCGGAAGTGGGAGGCGTGACGATCTGCAAACCTTTTACGCGTAGCTTAAAGTTAAAGTGTGTACTCGCAAAAAATCATAACGTGAAATGTGACTATACCAAATGCCAAGAGAACCGACTGGGCTGAGATGGTCTGCAAAGACGTATACTCATCGTAGGATCATTCGGGAAATTTTAACCTTGAAATGAATCTCGTAGCCGCCCAGCGAAGCACGTTGATAATGAGTAATGACGGACTAAAGATAATAGTGAGCTATTCAGTCAGCGTTTGATGTAAGTAATCAAAACAGAATAGATCATTTGCAATTGATAAAGAAGTAGAATAGAGTTGTTGTTACGGCCAGCAGCTGCTTATCCCAGGAGTAGGGTCCTCCGCGGCCCATAGACGGAGAACCTACAAGCAGATGCTGGTCGGGCCTGCTACAGGACAAAGGTGAAAAGTTTCTAATTACAATAAACAATTAGGGGGAGCATTACATTTTAATAAAGGGAGCTTACGTACCTCTATCCAAGGCGACTGGTCCCTCAGGATTCGGTCAGCTCGCGTGTGGATGTATAGTGCTAGGAAAGTAAGGGTCAGTGATGTGTATCTGGGTGTGGCTGGTAGTGTTATTGACCTTATTAGACCGTTACCCTCTGCAGCAGTTCGGCCCTCAGCATCTCTCCAAACTACGGTCTCCTCCCGCAGTCACTTTCTTCGTTTTCTAAGATGACAGTTCTTTAACTCTGTCGTACGATTAACTACCTTACAGAAGCCACTAACTCTCGTTTGTTATAAGCTTAACTCGCGAAACGAACACAGAACGTACGAATCAAAGGTCACAGTTATTTCTAGAATATCAAATACCGCACTAGTAACTAATACAGTCGAATCCACTTATACAGATTCTGAATTAGACACTAAGTCCCGGGTGAAGCTAACAAAACAGGAATGCGCGTGTCGTATTCCGCTTCCGACTTCCCGAGAAAAATACAGCGTGACGCCGATCGTAGCTCTGAATTTGGACTCTTAATTTTTCTAGGGCGTTCTCGACTCCCACCGTTCAACACGCTCGGACGTTCAACACGCACGAACTTCATCCCGTTTCGCGCCGAGCCGAGAGCCATCTAACGTCGATGCTTGACATTAGCGCTTTTGCGCGAACAAACCCCCGTCCCGGACATAAGGATTTAGGTCCGTGAGCAAACCGGTCAGCGGGACAGGGTCGCGACGGCAAGTTGCAAGACCGAATCGACAACCAAACTAGGCCACCTTACGCACCCCATCAGATCTTGCAACCCTAACCAACGCCTCAAAATTACAGTCCCAACGTGGGCTAGCCGGAGGGTTGAACTGGATGCCCTTCCTGGACATCGCAGCACATAAATATGTCCTACTCCTAGACAGAAATCCGACGACCTCCTTCAAACACCTAACTGCGCTCCTATGATTAGTTCCGCAATCCGACCGGGTCAGGTCTGCAAACAGCGACGCGACACGAAGCGGCCTAGAGGAACCTCCTAAGTGAAGCTTAGGACTAAGGACTAAGGACCTCCCAAGCTTCAGTGCAGAGAGCACCCCCAAATTCCCCATGAACGTCGTCTGTGGAGAGCCGAACGAAACGCACAGATAGTCCCTAGTATGAATTTTCAAACAAGTAGGCATAACCAAGCCATCCACCATATAATCATTTACCAAACGGTGCGACAGCTGATTTCCATCTGATAATCTACAAACCAGATAGCCCTTTAGGCAGGTGTTAGTTAGTCCTATGCTCATATTTCAACTAATTTTTCAAGAGCATCAATGTTCAACTACAGAATTAATTAAGACAAAGTAATCACTGATGCCCATAGGTCAACTTGACAAAGTAAACAAAACAATAAACGTAAGAGACAGCCCTATTTCTCATTTCAAATAAATATCTTAGACAGTGCCAACAAAATGTAAACCAAAAGAGAATTGACTCTTATTCCCTTCGGCACAAATAGGGTTATCTAATTTCAACCTTCCTTATCACGAAGCAAAATGATTAAACACTATCACAAAACATATACATAATTTTTAAAATAACGCGTCATTCATTTCCAAATGAATTCAAACTTTCCTTTCAGCAAACAGACGCAACAAACAAATACAATTACAAAGCTTACGCACAAGCATTCAAAAGGACACACAATTTAATCTCAATTTTCCGTGCAACAACAAACGCAGTGATGAAATATATTTACAAAACATATGCAGCAGCATTTAAAGGAGTATTTTAAATTCAATTCTTTTAATCCCAACCGCTACAATATGAATTTCGCGGAAAACCCAAAAGCATTTTAATTTTAATTTAAAGAATTTTTAACTAAGTGCTTGACCAAACCAAATCTAATACCCCTTGAGAGCGTGATTCAACGCTCCAGGGGGCCCTAATCTTCCCACCACCAAGTGGAGGCCACACCGCGTGAACCCGAGACTAATAGAGCGCAACCGCTAACAGTCGCCACTCGGGTTGTACGCCCTCACTGAGGCCGTCGGCAACAGAACAGCTTGACAAGTAGCATGTTGACGGCATAAGGCTCAGTAGAGGCGGCGGTCGTGGGAGCTAAGGCGGCAGCTAGCTAGGGCCGCCTCCATCAAATGGGGCACAGTAGTGCACCAATCGCGGCCACTCAGCTAACGGGAGTGAGAAGGGTCCAGCGGACTGATGAGTGGCCATGAAGTTCCTCTCCGCACGCTGAGGGGGGGTGCTGACACCCCCGCCCCTGGGGGAATTACCCCCCGACTGGTCGGGGGAGGGACCCCTTTCAAACCTAGGGGCCTGGTGGCTAGCCGGCGGCCGCCGAGCGTCGCCCGTCAGAGGGCGTGGCGGAGCGCCCCCGCCCATGGGGGTCGAGGGCCTGGCAGCTTCCCGAGAGGATACGCCGTTCGCACGCGGGCACAGTACGGCATGGTGATTGCCCTGGCAATGCAGACAGGGCCGCCGGTGCGGACAGTCTCGCTGGAGGTGCCCTTCCAAACAGGAGCTGCACCAGCGGCGCTCCTTGGCCATAGTTCGCCTCGCCGGAACCGGCTTGCCTAATAATTTCGGGCAAGACGTCACCCGGTGATCAGATGCTCGACAATAGGAGCAGGGGGGGGGGGGTGACGACGACTTGCCCGGCGGATTCCACTTCTCACTAGGCACGGCTCGTAAGTCGTCAACGGTACCCGCCGCGTTCTCAATCTGCCGGCACCGCACCTCCAAAAATCGCAGCAGGTCATAGAAGGGCGGAATATAGGAGGCCTCGTCCCCGCCGTACCTCTCCTCAAAATGTATTCTAAGGTCGAGAGGTAGGCGGGACAGCACGATGCGGAGCAACAAGAAGGCCCATTCGCCCACTGGTAAATCCAGCCGCCTCAACGTATTACAGGCCACCAAGACTGGATGCAACATGTCCGGACGTAGTCTGGCCCGGTCACTAAGCAGCGGCAGGCTTAGAAGCTGCTTAACATGTTCGTGTGCAATTCGCCGGACGTTGGCGTATCTTCTGGCTAGGAGGTCCCGAGCAGTCTGGTAGGCGTCGTCCGACAAGCTCAAATGGCTGACAACGCCCAGGGCCTCCCCCTCCAGTGAACCCAGGAGGTACGCCATCTTCTGGCTCGGGATCAAGTCACTCCGGGCGTCCACTAGGCCGTCGAAAAGACCAACGAAGGTCAGCCATTCGGAAAGACCCCGGAGAACCTTGGCAAGTCCAGAGTTGGGAGTCATCCCAACAGCTCTGGCTGAGGCTGCTTCCGAAAGGACTCGGGCAGGCCACTCGTCCGAGCTTCACGCGCCTCCTCGGCATACCTGCCTTCAGCCTCGATCAACTCGTCCGTGAGCGAAAAGAACTGCTCGTAGTCTGCGAAGAAGGAGTCCAGGACTCCCTTTTCCACATCCGAATCCTCGAGCTCAACGTAAGCCTCCTCCACTGCAGCCCTTCGAGCATCGACCTGCTCGAACCACTTCATCAAGTTATGGACCCTATCCGGTCGACCTATCAAAGCATGGGCGCTGGTGGCCCAGCGTAACACAGTCCGCAGGCAACGGATTAGCATCTTGGGCGAGGACATCACTACTAAATACAAATTACGGCGCGGCTCGAGCACTATTACAAAAATAACAAATAACAAATACAAAAAAAACCAACAGTTAACAAACCGTCGTTGCGACTTTAAGACCTCTTATGTGTCACTTTAGGTAAAATCACTTTTTTACGCCAGTCTTTTTCACATTTTGAAGCTCTGTCGAATGCGAAAACTCTCATGCCCAAGTAGCACACAAGGCTGCTTATCAGCCGAATAACGGATTCCTATCACGCTTAAAGCTGAATAAAAAAGCTGCACAAGCGCTGTATAGGGCCTTATACAGCCCTTATTACTCTTAAATGGGCACAAATTATTTAGCCTTAAGTTCACATCGCTGCTTAGGAACTGTGTAGCAGCAATTTAACAGTGTTATAAAGGGTAACGACAGTACTATGCGCTAAATATCGTCTGATTATGAGATCACAAGTTACTCTTTATTTAGTAAATATGTCATATGTACGCTCTTAATACATGTTTAAACCGGGAAAGGCTGCTTGCTGCCCTGTATTTAAAAGTGAACATATTTGAAGTAGCAAACATATAGAAGCAAATATAACCCTTAGCTGCCAATTGAACACTTGTTTCGTGGAGTGAATTATACGTGGATAATATTCATATTCCCTGGTAAGTACATTGTTTTACATATTAATAAAAGAAAAATGACTGGGAATGTAATTTTACTGACATTATACATATATATTATCTAAGAAAATTTTAGTGCGCCACGAAAATATTCTGTTTTTAAATAGTTTTGTGATATAAATAAGCCGTGATGAAAAGGGAAATAAACAATTTTTAGTGCTTTGAAAAGAATTATAACATAAAAAGTTATTATTATGATATCGGGAAGTAAAATGTAATGCAATACATTCCTAATTCATACACAATGCATTATAAAAGTTGAAAAATGAATCAGCATATTATAGGTTGTACTATAAAATGGTGGATTTATGTTAAATAGCGACGTGAATAGTTAAAACTCTTATATTCTGCAAAAGGCAGTCTAATAGTTCACTATTGTACTGTTAATCAACAAAAAATTGAATAAGATTACACATTTGAATTGTATGCAGCTATAAGTTGTTTTCTATACTTTTAATGGTTCACAAGCTCCACCGTTAGCCATAATGTGTGCAATTGAACAGTTGTTATACATAGTCTTTAGGGATCCGTAGTATTATATCTGTTCACGCAAAAGCGTTAGTGTCAGGCATCGACGTTAGATGGCACTTGGCTCGGTCGATACGGAATGACGTTCGTGCGTGTTGAACGTCCGAGCTTGCTGAAAGGTGGGAGTCGAGAGCGAAAGATCAGATGTCTTCTTCACGTCGAAAGAGAAGGCAGTCCGTTTGTTTGGGAGCTCTTAGATCTAATTTTATGTTAGGCGCGTATAGTAAATATACCACTGGGAATGGTAGCGCGTGTTGAGAGTTTACCCGGGACTTTAGGTTTAACGCAGAATCTGTATAAGTGGATTCGACTGTATTAGTTACTAGTGCGGTAGTTAATATTCTAGAAATAACGGTGACCTTTGACCCGTACGTTCTGTGTTCATTTTCGCGAGTCAATCGTAACAAAGGAAGAAAGTGACTGCGGAAGGCGACCTTAGCTTGGAGAGGAGCTGAGGGCCGAACTGCTGCAGGGGGAACGGTCAAATAAGGTCAATAACACTATCAGCCACACCCAAATACACATCACTGACCTTTACTTTCTAGCACAATACATCCACACGAGACCTGACCGAATCCTGAGGGACCATTCGCCTTGAATAGAGGTAAGTAAGCTCTGTTCAATAATTGTAACGCTCCCCCCGGATTGTTTAGTGTAATTAGACTTTTGACCCTTGGCGTAGGGACGCCCGACCAGCATCTGCCTGTAGCTTCTTCGTCTATGGGCCGCGAAGGATTCTACTCCTGGGATAGGCAGCTGCCGGCCGTAACATTTGGTAGCAGAGCGTGGTTCTGGGATCGATTCCCGGTCGATCCACCGACCATAGTATTTGATAAAAATTAAATAATTTTGGTGGCAGGGAGCGTTGGGTTGATTGGTTTAATTTTGTGTCTACAATCACGCCCGTCCGTAATACGTAAAAATATTTTTTTTTATTATATACGTAATAATAAAATTCCTTTCTTTGTTAGCTTGCTTTGTTGTTTGCGGGTAAATTTAAAAAAACCGCGCCCGTTTAGCGCGCAAGCGGGAGATTGCGTCATGTAGGTAGATGGTTATTTTTGCGTAATCGGTTAATTATCGTTGCGGATAGTTGTGGTGTATTACTTATCGAAGGGTCGATTTCCGAGCAAGGCATTTTTTGTTGATGTGTATCTTCGTTATGTATCTTTCGTATTGTAATTTGTATTTGAACTAAAGAGTGGTAATTTGTATTTACGTAATTTGAATTTAACTTGATTTGATCGCACTAGTATTTGTTATTGTTAATTTGATTTGCCTTTTCTTTTCTACTAACTTGTGTTTGATTTAATAAATAGCGGTTCTTATTTGTGTAATTTCTATTCAACTCGATTTGATAGGAACTGCATTGGTTAGCTGTTAATTTTTTTGTATTTTTTATTTGTTATTTTTGTAATTGTGCTCGAGCGGCGTCGTAATTTGTATTTAGTAGTGATGTCCTCGCCCAAGATGCTAATCCGTTGCCTGCGGACTGAGTTACGCTGGGCCACCAGCGCCCATGCTTTGATAGGTCGACTGGATAGGGTCCATAATTTGATGAAGCGGTTCGAGCAGGTCGATGCTCGAAGGGCTGCAGTGGAGGAGGCTTACGCTGAGCTCGAGGATTCGGATGTGGAAAAGAGAGTCCTGGACTCCTTCTTCGCACACTACGAGCAGTTCTTTTCGCTCACGGACGAGTTGATCGAGGCTGAAGGCAGGTATGCCGAGGAGGCGCGTGAAGCTCGGACGAGTGGCCTGCCCGAGTCCTTTCAGAAGCAGCCTCAGCCGGAGCTGTTGGGACGACTCCCAACTCTGGACTTGCCAAGGTTCTCTGGGGTCCTTTCCGAATGGCTGACCTTCATTGGTCTTTTCGACGGCCTAGTGGACGCCCGGAGTGACTTGACCGCGAGCCAGAAGATGGCGTACCTCCTGGCCTCACTGGAAGGGGAGGCCCTGGGCGTTGTCAGCCATTTGAGCTTGTCGGACGACGCCTACCAGACTGCTCGGGACCTCCTAGCCAGAAGATACGCCAACGTCCGGCAAATTGCGGACGAACATGTTAAGCAGCTTCTGAGCCTCCCGCTGCTTAGTGACCGGGCCCGACTACGTCCGGACCTGTTGGATCCAGTCTTGGTGGCCTGTAATATGTTGAGGCGGCTGGATGTACCAGTGGGCGAATGGGCCTTCTTGTTGCTCCGCATCGTGCTGTCCCGTCTACCTCTCGACCTTCGAATGCATTTTGAGGAGAGGTACGGCGGGGACGAGGCCTCCTATATTCCGCCCTTCTATGACCTGTTGCGGTTTTTGGAGGAGCAGTGCCGACAGATCGAGCACGCGGCGGGCACCGTCGACGACTTACGAGCCGTGCCCAGAGAGAGGCGAAATCCGCCGGGCAAGTCGTCGTCAACCCCCCCCTGCTCCTATTGTCGAGCATCTAATCACCGGGTAACGTCTTGCCCAAAATTATTAGGTAAGCCGAGTCCGGCTAGGCGAACTATCGCCAAGGAGCGCCGCTGGTGCTACTCCTGTTTGGAAGGGCACCTCCAGCGAGACTGTCCACACCAGCGGCCCTGTCTGCATTGCCATGGCAATCACCATGCCGTACTGTGCCTGGGTGCGAACGGCGTCTCCTCTCGGGGCGTTGCCAGGCCCTCGACCCCCACGGGCGGGGGCGCTCCGCCACGCCCTCTGACGGGCGACGCTCGGCGCCCGCCGGCTAGCCAACAGACCCCTAGGTTTGGAAGGGGTCCCTTCCCCGACCAGTCGGGGGGTAATTCCCCCAGGGGCGGGGGTGTCATCACCCCCCCTCAGCGTGCGAAGAGGAACTTCACGGCCACTCATCGGTCCGCTGGACCCTTCTCACTCCCGTTAGCTGAGTGGCCGCGACTGGTGTACCACTGTACCCCATTTGATGGAGGTGGCCCTAGCTAGCTGCCGCCTTAGCTCCCACCATGGCTGCCTCTACTGAGCCTTAAGCCGTCAACAGTCCACTTGTCAAGCTGTTCTGTTGCCGACGGCCTCAGTGAGGGCGTACAACCCGAGTGGCGACCGTTAGCGGTTGCGCTCTGTTAGTATCGGGTTCACGCGGTGTGGCCTCCACTTGGTGGTGGGAAGATTAGGGCCCCCTGGAGAGTTGAATCACGCTCTCAAGGGGTATTGGATTTGGTTTGGTCGAGCACTTAGTTAAAAATTCTTTAAATTTAAATTAAAATGCTTTTGGGTTTTCCGCGAAATTCATATTGTAGTGGTTATGATTAAAAGAAATGAATTTAAAATACTCCTTTAAATGCTGCTGCATATGTTTTGTAAATACATTTGATCACTGCGTTTGTTGTTGCACGGAAAATTGAGATTAAATTGTGTGCCCTTGGTTTAATGCTTGTGATAGTGTTTAATCATTTTGCTTTGTGATAAGGAAGGTTGAAATTAGATAACCCTGTGGTTGCCGAAGGAAATAGGAGTCAATTCTCTTTTGGTTTAGATTTTGTTGGCACTGTCTAAGATATTTATTTGAAATAAGGAATAGGGCTGTCCCTTACGTTTATTGTTTTGTTTACCAAGTTGACCTATGTGCATCGGTGATTACTTGTTTTAATTAATTCTGTAATTGAACATTGATGCTTTTGAAAAATTAGTTGAAATATGAGCATAGGATCACCTGCTAGGGACCATCTGTGCGTTTCGTTCAGCTCTCCACAGACGACGTTCATGGGGAATTTGGGGGTGCTCTCTGCACTGAAGCTTGAAGGTCCCTCTGGGCCGCTTCGTGTCGCGTCGCTGTTTGCAGACCTGATCCGGTCGAATTGCGGAACTAATCATAGGAGCGCAGATAGGTGTTTGAAGGAGGTCGTCTGACTTCTGTCTAGGAATAGGACTTATTTATGTGCTGCGATGTCCAGGAAGGGCATCCAGTTCAACTCTCCGGCTAGCCCACGTTGGGGCTGCAATTTTGGGGCGTTGGTTAGTGTTGCAAGATCTGATTGGGTGCGTAAGGTGGCCTAGTTTGGTTATAGATTCGATCTTGCAACTTGCCGTCGCGACCCTGTCCCGCTGACCGGTTTGCTCGCGGACCTAAATCCTTATGTCCGGGACGGGGGTTTGTTCACGCAAAAGCGTTAGTGTCAGGCATCGACGTTAGATGGCACTTGGCTCGGTCGATACGGAATGACGTTCGTGCGTGTTGAACGTCCGAGCTTGCTGAAAGGTGGGAGTCGAGAGCGAAAGATCAGATGTCTTCTTCACGTCGAAAGAGAAGGCAGTCCGTTTGTTTGGGAGCTCTTAGATCTAATTTTATGTTAGGCGCGTATAGTAAATATACCACTGGGAATGGTAGCGCGTGTTGAGAGTTTACCCGGGACTTTAGGTTTAACGCAGAATCTGTATAAGTGGATTCGACTGTATTAGTTACTAGTGCGGTAGTTAATATTCTAGAAATAACGGTGACCTTTGACCCGTACGTTCTGTGTTCATTTTCGCGAGTCAATCGTAACAAAGGAAGAAAGTGACTGCGGAAGGCGACCTTAGCTTGGAGAGGAGCTGAGGGCCGAACTGCTGCAGGGGGAACGGTCAAATAAGGTCAATAACACTATCAGCCACACCCAAATACACATCACTGACCTTTACTTTCTAGCACAATACATCCACACGAGACCTGACCGAATCCTGAGGGACCATTCGCCTTGAATAGAGGTAAGTAAGCTCTGTTCAATAATTGTAACGCTCCCCCCGGATTGTTTAGTGTAATTAGACTTTTGACCCTTGGCGTAGGGACGCCCGACCAGCATCTGCCTGTAGCTTCTTCGTCTATGGGCCGCGAAGGATTCTACTCCTGGGATAGGCAGCTGCCGGCCGTAACAATATCTAAAACCACCGCATGGATAACTAGTTCAAAATTGTCAAAGCGATATTATTTAGCACACCATTTTACGCGCGCGCGAACACTCCAAATCTGGTAGAAAGATATAAATGTATATATTATTTTTTATTGTAAAATAGATTGTACAGCGACATAAACATAAACGCAATATTTCATCTTCAACATATTATAATTTCCTTGTTTTTACATTCTCTAAGTAGGCTATTAATTAAACGTGACGTTACGCTTAATTTTCGTTTAATAAAACTATCTGTCCTTGCGTTTCATTGTAATTGAATTTAGGACGCTCATTTTTGACTTTTTATTGTATTTATGAAATTGGCCCTTAGAGACATTTGATACCTATACCTATACCTAGTTCTGTGTTTATAACTCAATTCGCAATAACGTTTCCGATTGCGGATTGACATAAACAAGCAGGTACTAGGCTTGGGCAAAAAATATCGATATATCGAAATATCGATATTTTTTAATACAAATATCGATATATATCGTCGATATTTCAAATCGCGATATATCGACACATCGATATTTATTTTAGAGTATCGAATTCGTATCAATTTTGATATTTTTTAAAATTTTGTATCGTTTTTTTCGTCATCCTACCGTCAGTAAATAAAATTTTTGGACCTTATCTTTACATCATTCAAATGATGACGATATATCGATATATCGATATTTATCACGCGATATATATCGATACTGTTTAAAAATACAGATTCGATATATATCGATATATTTTTTTCCTTTGCCCATCCCTAGCAGGTACCTACAAACTGTAAAAAGCTTATGCAAATAATACTACCTACTTTGTACAAGTTATGTATTTATTACTTATAACTAAGTGATTGTTTCATTTCTTTATTACAGAATAATGCCTTTTAAGATCGTTAGTACTTCAGAACCGGACGGTGATCGATTGAGCATAGTACCGTCACTTTGTGAGTATAATGGAATATAAAGTTGGCCTCCAAAGAATAAAAACATTTTGAAGCTGATCAAGGAAGAACGTTCGAAGCCGAGTCCTGATTGGAAGAAAATGAATTGTGATCTAAAAAGGCAAAATTTGTTTTCGTACGCACAGGCAGAAATTGAATTAGAAAGTATGGAGCGATATAGCGACACCGATGTTAATGAGCCGCAATGTCAAGAAACCGCTGATCCCGCTCCACATAATATTCAAAGTCAAATAGTGGATCCAATAGATGCAATGGATTTCGACGCTTATGCAGATACTTTGGTAAGTCACTTAATTATCTCTAAACAAATAATAATTATGGTGTCTGTGAAATTATCAATGTTCGGAAATAGGCAGATTGGTTATGTGCAAAGTGCTTGCGGGCGGGGGGGGGGGGGGGTCTAAAATCGTCGACCACGCACAGCGTGCTAAGTATGTGCATATAATACATATATAAATATACCTCCACAGAAAATTATAATATTAAAATCCGCCACATCACGCCACAGCCAAATAGTATTCTACTACGTAATAAACTGCAACTACTGTCAAATCTTCAAGTTTCTATGTAATATATATATAGCAGTTTAAGCTGTGGGGTTTTTTGTTACCAACAATGTCGACTTCAATACCGTCTACATTACCAATGTAGAGTAGTTTAAAAAAAAACTAATAATGCCAATCTTTTTTATTTACTTATGTTCGTATTCGTGCTAAGTTTCAAGTTTGTATATCCAAGAAATAAGATTTTACATTCAAAAGGTTTTCACACCTTTTCGCCCCTTTTTTGGGGTGGTAAAATCATTTTGCATTTACTCTTTCAAAGAACTTGCCCACTTCGTCGAGCTTTTTTTAACCTACAAGAGCCACGTGCCGTCTGCTAACAGTAGTGTGAGGATATATTTCATTAATGTTTTTTTTTCAGACGAACACCAACTCCATACCCGGAAACATAACAAATACATCCATCAATCATACGCCTAATACTGGAGAAGTAATTTTACAAGTTTTTGAAGACCAGAATATGCTTTCGCACAAAATCGATACAATGGTTAATTTGATTCATAATCAAAATAAAATTATAGAAAATATATTGAACAAAATCTGCATTATGTCTGTTCAATTAGAAGACATATCAGAAAAACTGAACAAGCCAAGAAACGAACAACCTGTACAAGTGACTTTATTGAAAGATGTCCGTCAAGATGAAACCGAGAGCTTTTGCTTTAATATAATTGAAGACCAACGTCAGTTGGATGCCTTAGAAGTCAAATTAGCAGATAAATCCGAATACAAGAAACTTAAGAAACTTTTGTCATTTTTATGCTCACCTTCCACTGGAGATGGTAAAACATTTGGTTATCGATTACTTGACACATTGCTTTCTCGGGAATTTATCTGTTTGTGTTCGTGGTCTGGTGGAAACCGAGGAGAAAAATCGAAAATTGCTTTGAAAAACTACAAATTATTAAGAAAGTTTTTTTTTGACATGGTTCATTCGTGGGATGCTGCATTTACATTAGAAGCTTCGGAAACTTTTTTAAAGACTGTTTTAAAAAAATCAGGAAAGAGAAAATTGATGTGAGATCTAAGAGCGTCGGTGTCGAAACGTCGAAAAAATAAAAACCCTGCAAAAAAAAATTATGACTCTACTACAAAACAAGCCGAAAATAATACACAACGAAAACAAAACACATTAGAGACGGAGGACAAACAAGAAGTTAGAGATGGAGTTATAGAGAATATTATCAGTAATAACAGTTCACCAGAAAATGATCAGAACGATGTGCGCTCATTGTGCTAATTTTGGTAGTTTTGTAGACGAATAAATCAAGAAGATTGACAATCTGTTGCAGATTCGTTCTATCTTATTATATTATTGCGGGTGACTATTATTATGACAAAAGGCTAATATAACTCTAGCTAGACTATGTTAAGTAAGTGAAGTAGGTTTCAGTTTTCGTTGTTTTGTTATATCTTTATTAACGGTATCTAATGTTGTTTAATGTTCAGATTTCAAATACTTTATTAATAAGTTATATCTTCTTCACGTGAATTAGGTTTTATTAGTTGCCTGAAAGTGTAGGTAAAAATATGATACAAAAGAATTTTATTAATTTTGTAAATTTTGCTGTTGTTACATATTATGATTAAGTAAGCTCAAATTATGTTATTGCGAGTGACTATATTATAATTAAAAGCTATTGTGATTCTAGAATCTTATGATTATGTACGTTTCAGTTTTCGTCGTTTTTTTATATCTTTATTAACGGTACCTAATGTTGTTTTATGTTGAGATTTCAAATACTTTATTAATAAGTGATTTACTATGATGCAGGTTTTATTAGTTGCATGAAAGTGTAGGTAAAAATATGATGCCATAAGGATATCAATGTTTTTGTTGTTGTTGTTACCTTTTAATTTTCTGTGACAGATGATACCTACATTGATAGAGTACCAATTGATGTAAGTTAAATGAATCAATAAATATGTATAAGTTCAATTATTTATTTTGTTTTATTAACAAAGTATGTAATAATGGAATAAAATAATGGCATTCTTTATGTTTAATACGTACTAATTTGCATTTTATTTCCCGAAGATCTAAAATGACGGCAGCGTTAGCACATTCATCCGAACTTGTAGCTTTGCATATGCCAAAGCGTGATGACTTCACCGGGTACGTGAAGATGTCATTTTTATTTTGTATTTTAGTACCATGTACCAAAACATCCGATTCATCGATTATAAACTTAACTTCAATAATATCATTATTAGTGGTTAAAATATACCTGTCACATGTTTTTGAAGATAGCTTATATTCTTTTTTATATAGAATTTTCCGACCGTTTTTACTTGTCTTTACAAACGGATACTTAGAGTTGTTTTGTGCAATATTCTTATTCACATCAATCAAATTCAGTTCGGCTAATCTTTTGGCCACCTGTGATAGTGGATTTCGGCCAACTCTTAACATTTTTTTGATCATGTACAACTGGTTTTCGAAGGGATACGCATTGAAACTATGCAGTGGCCCATACATCGTTACTTCAGCAGTCACATGAATCAAATTATGCACGTTGCTTGTGAAGTAATCGGCTCCATAAAAGTATTTATAATGTCTTACAAAATGTTTCAAAAGCTTATCTGCAAGTGGCAACATATTCTGGTAAGCTTCGCTTGAACAAATTACAATACCACAATAGAGCGTTAAGAAATGTGAATATGCATTTGATTTTAGCACTTCAGGCAAAATAATGACACTCAAATAATAAAAGAATGATCGGAATTCGGATGCCTTCCAGTAAGCCAGAGTATCCAGGGCTCGTACCGCTCTATGAATTTCTGATGGTAACTTACATCTTCTTAAAAAAATTGATACCGTTTCAATGTCACTGGCACGCCATTTTGTGATATATTTACCAAAATTTCCGTCACGCCAACCGACTAATAAACGTTTCATTATACCAAAGTCCAGTAGGTGTAGTGAATTGCCAACAGGGAAATCTTTTACCATGTCTATAGGTAGACCAAGTAATGGGGAAGCAATCTTGTGATGGGGTCCATAAAGCTTGTTCCGAAATCCTTCATTTGTTCTCTCTGCACAGTCAATATCAGAGAAAGTAACTGTGTGGGAATTGTGTGAATACTCTCCAATGGTAACACACTTCAAACAACCGTGTTTACCATTAAAGTTGCAAACACCTGAAAATACAATATAAATAAATTAAAATCAACATCTTCCTTCATTCGGGTATTTAAATTGGCATTACAATAAGTTAAACATGATTACCTTTTATGTAAGCTCTAGCTGGCGAGTCGCATATAAAGCATCGTAATAGTCTTTTCGAAATTATGAATACCTTCATTCAAAATTTTTTTCATGTCTTTAATAAAATCTTCCAAGTAACTGTCCAAATTTTTTGGTTTACCAACTCCAAAGTAAATACCAATAATAAATGGCTTTATGTCAGTATTCTCGTAGATGTTGCACAAAATTGGCAAAAATTCATGTTTAGAACTTTTAAATATTGGCAATCCATCAAAATTAATATTTAATGAGATTTCGTCTGGAGCTTCATGCCAACTATTCAACATTTTATTCAAAGAATTGGCTATTCCGTTGTGCCAGTATTCGCCACCTTCGATTTCTTTTATGTTGACATTTCGAGGAGTTGCTAAAATTGTTTTTGGATCAGTTGGTAATATTTGCGGAATCAAGTCGTCGATAATTGCCGCCAGATCTTTTAAAGCAACATGATGAATACTCTTTTCTACAGCCCATGTTCTAATTTTATCCCTAAACAGTAAGTGCTTTACATCATCGCTGTAGTTTCCGTCGTCATCATCTTCAGAACTCGATATTTTTTCTGAGTTATAATTGCCGGAGTTTAAAATTGAGCAATCAATTTTATCACCGAGGTAACTGGAAGAAGAACTTGGACACACACACAAATTTGTCGAATGTGCAACACTATTGCATTTAATATTTTGTACGGAACCATCCTGTTTCAAACTTTTTGTCACGCTTTGCGTTACTTCCCGACTTGAAGGTTTTATTTCTTCTGTCTTCATAATTCTTTGGTACTCTTTCAATAATTTTCTTCTAATTCCCCCTGTTCTAACTTTCATTTTCCACGAAGTACTCCAATTCATATTTATAAAGCAATAAAATATATACGTCGGTAATATGGCCATCAACTAGTTACACTGACTGATTACAATACCACATATGATACTTTTATTCAGATAAAGTGTGATTAGAGGTACTTATGTGAACCACTGTAAATTAGAAGCCGTTAATTCGATACGCTAGTGAGTCTATAAGCAGCTGCGAGGCATCTAGTGAATGTTTAAACAGCCGCTATGCAGACACTATCAATAGCAGTATAAAGGCTGATTAGCGGTAGAAATATTCAGCATTAAGCTGTAATGTGGGCCACAAATCATTCATTATACAGCTATTAACTTCATATAAATTCACACGTGCCCCTTTAATAAGTCAGTGTAATAAGAGTTCACAAATTCCTTCTTAAACAGTATTTGGCGTAATTTCATGCACTAAACAGCCCTTACTACGGTTAAGGCATTAAAAAATGTTAAAAGCTGAATAAAGTCGTTGAAAATATACCGTTATAGAACTCTTAGCGTATTAATGGTAGTTTTGTTGGTCTTAATCAACCTTAATGCAGCTCTTAATCAGCCTAAGCTGTTTAAATTTCACTGCCAGCTATTATGCAACTGCAGGATCACCAGTGTACTTTTAAAAGAGTCTTAATACGCGTAGAGTTTCAAATTAGTCTAAAAGTGAGTAGTTATACAGCTATCTGTGCTACTTGGGTGTGTATACGACTATTCAATCGTCATTTGTTTACCAATTTCAATATCTATAATGTGCTTCCCAATTAAAAGTTGGTGCTTAAAATATCTTATGTGTAACTGTACACATACGAGTTTTTAATTATATGTCATACTCGGGACGTTTAGGCAATTATTAGATCAAAATATCTTATGTGCGTTATTATGCACGACGAGAATGGCGGTTATTTTAAAATTATTTACCTAGGTGACTTCAGAGCACACATATCACGGGGACAAGCGAGACAGATAAATCGTGTGATTATTCTCCAATCGTAGATGATACATGTCGCTCATTATAGGTATTACACGTCAGTGCGTTGCAGGTTGTTACTTCGTCCGCTTTGCGTAAAACGAAAGTTTATTCGATTTGTGAGTGTAACACCATAAAAAATGAGTAAATCGCTCTGTCCAACTGAGATTGAGTTATTAGTTAATCAGCAAAATACAGGTGACTTTGAATCAAGTATTTTTTTATGATTTTGGGGAATCGCCTAAGGTGAAAAACTGTTCTAGCGGTTCCCTTATTACGCCAGAAGACTTAGGCTTAATATCTTCAGGATTATATAATCAAGATGACGTTACGTAAGATTTATCTCATAAAAACATCAGCATGCTCCATGCCACTGAAGATCAGGGTATTGCGTCTGAAGATGACGTTACGAATGCTTCATCTAATCTACCATCAGCATACTCCATGCCATTGAAGACCCTGATATTGCATCTGAATCGAAGCAAGTGCTATTACCAATACCTCTGTTTTGAAAATTTTAGCGATAACAGTGATGATGATCCAAATTGGGTCCCAGTGATTTCATGGCGGAGGCGGATTCTTTATCCACTGTGGAGCCAGGTTGAAGAACATTTGGACATCAATGAAAATATCAGGTCGTTGTCTGTGCAAGATTTACGAAAAAACAGAAACTTATTTTTAAGAACACGGAGGACCTTGCCTTCTCTGTATAGTGATAATGGTGATAGTGATGGTGATGACAGTGTTAGTGGGGTATCATTTCCCGAGAATATTGATGTTAATACCTCTGTATCTGTACAAAGACCACTTCCGTGCACCGTAAAATGAATAAAGAAGCCTGGATTGCCGGTAAATCGTACCTTGGGTATAAAAAGTTAGCTGATAAATGGACAGCGTGCGTTAGGAAGCCTGAAAGAATTTTGAAACCACGTTGCTTACACACGTGTGTAGTTCCTACATCTAAAAATTATTTTCTTTGTGCTCTTGTATCCAATGAAGAACGTGAACAAATTCATAAACATTTTTGGAAGCTCAAAACTTGGCCTGAGAAGATAGGGTTCATAAAATCATCAGCAATGAGAAGGTGTATAAGACGACGACGTAAATCTCAACAGAGGTTAACAAGCAAAAAAACAAATTGGCCACGATATCTTCATCAACAAATTGGACGCAAAATGCACAAGAGTGAGAGTGTGTAAATTATTTTTACTTAATACTATTTGCATTGGAGAAGACAGTTTTCGTCGCTGGACTAGAGAGGTTGATACTATCGAAGAAAATATTGAGGAAAAATCACACACTGCATCAAGTTCAAATATTATTGCTAGGCCAGGAAGGAACGTCGAATTGACAAGAACTATTAAAACATTGCTGGATATTTTACCAACAGTGCCGAGCCATTACTGTCGGTCTAGCTCAAAAAAAATTATGTTGAATCGACTTTTAGATCTGAATTCCACATGTATTAGGTTTTTAAGGAGTGGTGTATTGAAAACCATTACAGAGCTGCCTCTAAAAAGACATTTTCGAAGGTAATAACTAAAGAAAATATCGGCATTCACTATCCCCGCAAAGACCAGTGCGACACGTGCTGTAGTTATAAAACTGGTAACATTTCCAAAGAAGAATATGATAGACATACGAGAGAAAATTGAAGCCCGTGAAGCCAACCAGAATGCCGTAGCTAGTGCAAACGAAAAGGTTGTGGTTATAACAGTCAACGTACAAAGTGTTTTCCTTGCCCCAAAGCTATTGGCTAGTGCATTATACTACAAGTAAAAATTACAATGCCATAACTTTACGGTTTATGACGTGTTATCCAAAAACGTGACAATTTACTTTTGGCACGAAGTAGATGGTAATGTTACTGCTAATGAATTCATATCTTGTTTAATAGATTACTGTCAAAACCTGTCACAGTGCGCGTTATCGACATTTCTGATGGATGCGGACACCAAAAACCGAATTTTGTCAAGTGCTCTAAGCGATAAGCCGCATAGAAGGAAAATTTGTATAGAACAAATTTAACTGGAAAAGGGGCATACTGTGATGGAAGTGGATAGTGTTCACTCCACTATTGAGCAATACATAAAACCACCCAATTTTCACTCCTACAAGCTCAATGTCAAATCCATTCACCATGATTTTTTTGTAAATTTTGAAGAGATGGAATCTAACCTAAAATCCATACGGCCTGGCAAAAATAAGGGAGATCCTGTCGTGTTGGTCACTAGAGGTCTTAAATATTCATCCAAAGGCTCAATTTTTTATAGGTTAAGACATGTCGATGAGTGGTAAGTACAGAAGAAGAAATAATCAAAGAAACTGTCTGGTATCTCCAAGCCGATTGTACAGATCTCCATTAAAAATGCCTGAGAGCAAGTTTAAACATTTACAGGAACTGAAAATGGTAATAGATCGAGATTACCACCCGTTTTACGATGTATTACAATTTAATCCGGGTACTTAATGCATAATTATATAAGTATACCTCAGAAAATAGTGGTAATTTGATTTGTAATTTTTATTTTATTCTAACTCTTAATTCAACTGTTATCCTACCTTAGTGTTTCCTTAGAAATATAAAATATTTCAGTAAAATTAATAGTTTTTTATTTTAATTATTATAGGCATTTTTGTTCAAAAGCTCTGATGTGATACATAAAGCGCAACCAAAATATCTTATGTATTAAATAAATATTTTATTTTTATTTTTACTATGATACTATTTTTAATTTCAACTAACAATAGCAAATTAAAAAGCAGGAAATCATGTGGGTCTTACCTATATTTTTTATTGTAGTTGGTTTCATTATATTTTTTTCGGTAGACGGTTTTTATCGATTATAATAATAATAATAATAAATTTATTGCCTCTAAGATACACAGTTACATTCACGTTAAAAACAAAGGAACATTATAAATTATTTGAGACAAAAGGAGACGGCTCAGCTTTGTCTGTAATGAGATAGAGATCTCATACAGAGCTGTTTTTCAGCCGCTCCCTCCTCCCTGAGGTGTTGTGCGGGAGTCCAAAGTAGCAGGCTCCCCATTTACATGACTTATACTTTTAAACTATGTCCAAAATAATTAAATGTGATAAAATCGCAAATACAAAAAAAAAGATTAAAAACATTAAACACAAAATAAAAACATTTAAAAATATGCATAAACAACCATTACGAAATGAACTAACAACAGATTCAAAAAAAAACAACAACACGGGAAATAGAAAATATAAAATAAACTTTCCTTTCTTTGAACTGTTGTGTGTGTGTGTGTGTGTGTGTGTGTGTGTGTGTGTGTGTGTGTGTGTGTGTGTGTGTTTGTGTGTACGTGTGTGTGTGTGTGTGTGTATGTGTGTGCGTGTGTGTGTGTGTGTGTGTGTGTGTGTGTGTGTGTGTGTGTATATCCTTATTAATTTTTGACAAAAAAGTCCCGTAAATGTAAAAACTTAACATAGGGGTGTTTCAAATTCTCTGCAGCGAGTTGTCTTTTTAACAGAGCCAATTTATATTTGGCTTTGAAGCAATCTATTGACATTTTCTTTCTCATGGGTGGAGGGAGGTCATTCCAAATTCTCGCTGCAGTGAATTTGAAACAACTCCTATGTCTTGCTGTTTTGTGTGCGGGTGTATGAAGGAGCATTTGTGTGTGAGAACGAATACTTCGACAGGAAATATCTTTGATCCAGGTGAGTTTTTCGAAAAGGTATTCTGGCTTTTTGTTCCAAATTACCTTTTGGACTATCGAAGCATAGTGTAATTCTCTCCTGGCGCCCATATTAAGTATGCCTTTTTTATTTAAGTATGGGGTTATAAATTGTCTTCTTGGCACATTACAACAGTATCGAACACATGCATTTTGTACTCTCTGTATTGCTCTTTCGCTATTAGCTGACAATTTAGGGCCAAAGACTGAGCTGCAGTAGCTCAATTGCGATAACACCAATGAGTCACACAGGAGAAAGCGTAGGTCCTCTTTAATATACGGTCTTATTTTGTATAAAGTTTTAAGTTTAAAGTACGAACTTCTTATCTTGTTATTGATGTGTTCTACAAATTTCTGCTCTCCGTCTAGTATAAGCCCTAAATTACGAGCGGATCTTACTTGTGTCAAGGTTTCATGTTGTATTTTAACCGTATCCTCGCTGTCTAAAATAGTTTTTATTTGTTTTTTTGTGCCCAAAACTAGTACTTGTGATTTAGTTGCATTTAATACTAGGGCATTATCTCATAAAACTGATTTTTATACATAAGAGATCTTAAAGTCGCAACGACGAAATGCAGTTCCTATCAAATCGAGTTGAATAGAAATTACACAAATAAGAACCGCTACTTATCAAACCAAATACAAGTTAGTACAAAAGAAAAGACACAAATCAAATTGACAAATAACAAATACTAGTGCGATCAAATCAAGTTAAATTCAAATTACGTAAATACAAATTACTACGCTTTAGTTCAAATACAAATTACAATACGAAAGATACATAAACGAAGATACACATCAACAAAAACAGATCAACAAAAAATGCCTAGCTCGGAAATCGACCCTTCGATAAGTAATCCACTACAACTATCCGACAACGATAATTAACCGATTACGTAAAAATAACCATCTACCTACATGACGTAAACTCTCGCTTGCGCACTAACCGAGCGCGGCTTTTCAAATTTACCCGCTAATAACAAAAAAGCAAGCCACCAAAGAAAGGAATTTTATTATTACGCATATAATTAAAAAAAATATTTTTACCAATGATATTATATATAAAAAAGAGATAGATATCGCACTAGTGCGCGCAAATTGTTGCAGACAAATTAAGACAATTGTTATAATTTTATTTAGTCGGCCAAAAGCAGCGAGCGAAACAAAGCGTGTCCGTGGCGTGACAATATTGACAATAATATATCCAAAATGCCAAGTTGTGTCTTAAGAAAGTGTAAAAACTATGGTTCGAAGATAAATAAGAGTAAAGGAATTTCATACCATACGTAAGTATAATAAAATAATATTATATATTTATATTTTGTCACGATTTTATTTCTCATTAACAAATAAATGTTGAATTGTTAATATGGTGGTTCGAAAAGGATAGAGAATATGATGGCAAATATAGCGCGATAAGGACAAATAGAATGCGTCATAGATTAACAAACATAAGCGAAATCGTAGGCACAAAACATAGCCTTTGTTATCCGCTTGATCGCGAGTTTTTTTGTTAGTTAGTGAGTGCCTTTGTAACATAATATTATAATGATCATAATAAGTTCTGGCTTTCTACGTTTTATAATTAAGATGATATAGAATGAGATTATTAAATAGCGCGATATTAGATATTTTATTAGTAAAATTAAAATATATGTAATGTACCTAGATAGAATATAATTTTTCTCATTATGTTTTATTATTTTCCAGATTTCCGAGTGATGATTTTACAAAACATAAATGGGTCAGCATAGTTCAGGCGGAAAGAAGTGAATATGACTGGATGCCTACAAAAAGTAGTATAATTTGTTCTGCATAATTTAATCAGGAAGATAAATATAGTACTTCGAAAGCATACCGGCGTCAAAAAAAGCTGCAGTACCTGTGATAGCCTCGGTAAAATTTATTATTATAAAAATTACCATACTTCATTATTTTAACAAAAGTAACTTCTGTAACTTCACAATTTCAATTTTAAAACTATTGTGTGTAAAAGGGCAATTTAAGTTTTTTTTTTTTATTTAGGGATCACAAACATTTTTGTGCCGTGTAGGAATCGAACCCGTTACTAGTGGCACTTAAATCACTAGACAACCTGTGCAGTCAATTTTGGTTAATTAATTACTACTATCATTCTTGTATAATTTACAGTAACAATTAAGACAATTTCTTCTTTTTCAGGACACTGATGTGACTGAGAATTTGTTTGTGAATAAATATATAACAATGTTGTTTATAGTTTTATTTAATATATCATTACCAGTGTAATATGCCTATTTTTATATTCAATGTCTCTTCTGTGGCAAATCCGTATACTCTATAATTCACTCGTACACTTCAAGCGCAATACACTACAGACAGTTATCTCTTTCTGTATTTAACATCCGTATTATCTATCGCGGTCGTAGTTGAAAATTACTATACACGTATATGTAAGTACATTTGTTATAACAACGCAACGATATGTAAACGCCGCTTAGTATGAACGTAGCGTATCTTTCCTTTATAATATCATTGATTTTTACGTATTACGGACGGGCGTGATTGTAGACACAAAATTAAACCAATCAACCCAACGCTCCCTGCCAGCAAAATTATTTAATTTTTATCAAACACTATGGTCGGTGGATCGACCGGGAATCGATCCCAGAATCGCGCTCTGCTACCAAATGTTACGGCCAGCAGCTGCTTATCCCAGGAGTAGGGTCCTCCGCGGCCCATAGACGGAGAACCTACAAGCAAATGCTGGTCGGGCCTGCTACAGGCCAAAGGTGAAAAGTTTCTAATTGCAATGAACTTTTAGGGGGGAGCATTACATTTTAATAAAGGGAGCTTACGTACCTCTATCCAAGGCGACTGGTCCCTCAGGATTCGGTCAGGTCACGTGTGGATGTATAGTGCTAGGAAAGTAAGGGTCAGTTATGTGTATCTGGGTGTGGCTGGTAGTGTTATTGACCTTATTAGACCGTTACCCTCTCCAACAGTTCGGCCCTCAGCACCTCTCCAAACTACGGTCTCCTTCCGCAGTCACTTTGTTCGTTTTCTAAGATGACAGTTCTTTAACTCTGTCGTACGATTAACTACCTTACAGAAGCCACTAACTCTCGTTTGTTATAAGCTTAGCTCGCGAAACGAACACAGAACGTACGGATAAAAGGTCACAGTTATTTCTAGAATATCAAATACCGCACTAGTAACTAATACAGTCGAATCCACTTATACAGATTCTGAATTAGACACTAAGTCCCGGGATGAAGCTAACAAAACAGGAATGCGCGTTACGTATGGTAAACCGTATATTTCCTAGATGCGCGTGTCGTATTCCGCTTCCGACTTCCCGACAAAAATACAGCGTGCCGCCGATCGCAGCTCTGAATTTGGACTCTTAATTTTTCTAGGGCGTTCTCGACTTCCACCGTTCAACACGCTCGGACGTTCAACACGCAAGAACTTCATCCCGTATCGCGCCGAGCCGAGAGCCATCTAACGTCGATGCTTGACATTAGCGCTTTTGCGCGAACAGTTGCATAGAATAAAATAGAGTAGAATAGAGTAAAACAAAGTAGTATAGAGTACAATGGAGTAATATAATAGAAGTGAATAAAACGTATAAGAAATGAATAGAATGAAAAAGAACCAAATAGAACGGAATAGGACAGATTGATCGAATTGGCACAAATTGGAACGGAATGGATAGCAATGATACAGAATGGAAAGGAAAGAAACGAAATGGAACGGAGTAGAATAAAATGGACCGGTGTGAAACGGAGCAGAATGGAGTAGACTGGAGAAAAGTGTGGTAGAGTGGAGTAGGGTGGAGTAGTGTGGAGTGGAGTGGAAAGTATTAGAAGATAGTGAAGTAGAGTAGAGCAGAGTAGGGCCTCAACACTAATCAGACTGATAATCTTTTTTACAGCAAAAGCTGCAGAGCTTAGTCTGGTTGCTAATTTAGATATATGAGAGCCTCACCGATGTTTTGTGTCGAGATTGATGCCAGTAGAACGGAATATAACAGATTAAATCAGACTAGTACGGATTAGAACGGATTGGAATGGTTTGGAACGGAATAGATCGGAATGGTACAAACTGGAACGGAACGGAAAGTAATGAAAAGAAATGGAACGTAATGAAACGGAACAGAATGGAATGGAGCGGAGTGGAACAAAGTAGAGTGAAGTAGAGTGTAGTAGAGTGGAGAAGAGTGGAGAAGAGTGGATCAGAATGGGGCAGAGTGAAGTAGAGTGGAGTAAAGAGAGATTTACTGTGCTATTACTCGAAGTTTAGTAGTAAAATTACGTGGCTACCAACTTTGAAAGCAAATAGTTTCTTGGAATGGATAGATTGCTCTATTTTAAGATATTCTACATGCTTCTCCAACATTCTAGACACCGATCGGGAAAAAAGTTTTTAAACGAGGTAACACAGAGAATAAGCGCAACTCTCTCGATTTTACATGTTCCACGGTAATTTAAAACATAATGAGTAAAGCAATATGATATCTAAGAAATAAAAAAATATTTCTAAGGCATGTTAAGCCCGCCAATACGCGGGCTAATATTGGGGGATTGCGGCGGACATTTCCTTACCATTAAGCTCTATCAGAAATGAGAGGAGGCCTGTTTACGCACAAATGCCTCGCGGGGACAAGGACGCACTATGTCGGACTCGTACCGATTAAAACCCCATAGTGTTCCACCTTCGTCGCATGTTGGCATTGCCACGGGAACGCTTCCGCACACATCCACAGCCGCAACAAACGCTCCCGCGTCCGATGCGCGAAGGCCATGAGGCCAGAAAAATCTAGCACTTAGAGGCACTAGCCTTCTTGACCCCAGCGGCTGACCTGGTCTACGGTTCCGCCGCCAACTACGATTCCATAAAAAAAAAGTTTTGCCGTTGCTCATCTCCCCGCGCAGCCCCACCACCATATGGGTTCACCGTAAATGATCAAGCCACGGCTATTAAGCCCTCCCCACTCCTCTCCCGCTACGACAAGGCAGGAACATGTTCGAGGGCGAGGAGGCCTGTCCCTAGAGGACGTATAAAAGATGTAACACGGTATACAATTAGTTCCCCTAAATATTCCCGTTATTTCTGAATCAGTAAACTTTCGTGAAATGGCATTGCTCACGTAATTTATGAATGTTTTTAATTTCTCAAACATACAGGTTATCGCTATACATTAGTTAAAGTGAAGCACCTATTAAGCCAGGAATGGAAAAACTTATAATTTCGGAACTGACGGTAGTCCGGTACTACGTGGTTTTATCATTTCAATGCCTACAACAATACATTATGTAATTCCATCTATCAGTCAGATTCGTATTACATGATGGTCTTCAGTTAAGAACCTTCAGTTACGGAAATTACCTGTTAGCAATTTTCTTTTACATAAGTAACTAAAAATTACAACAGATGGCACTAATTTCATACGACAATTTTAGTCGTATTAAACTGCGAATGATTTCCTTCGAAATTTATTTGTTTCTTAAAATCCGAATTTTATAATACCATGTAATATAAGATACATAGAAAGGACATGATGGTAATGATTATGGCATAATGATAATACTTACATGATTGACCGTTAGCGGCGGCGTAATGAAATCCATTACCTCATAAATAATAGATTTTGCCCGCGACTTCGGCTATGTAGTAATCGGAACTAAAAACGACTTTTTTCGCGTAGAGTTCAAAGGCTTAAGGCGGAAGAGCTTATGACAACTAAGTATAAGTAGCGGCACGAAAGTCTAGTGGTGACCTTTATTGCGCATAAGTAGCGTTGATTGGCTTATTGTGCATAAGCCGCGCTGATTGGCTCGTGCGCATCGTTCGCACGCGTTGATTGGCTCTCTAGTCGCATTCGTGCAATTCAATTCGTGCGCGTCTCCTCCACGTTTCGTTCGGCGCTAGACTTACGTGTCGCGACTAGTAAAGTCGAAGTATAAAAATCAATAAACTTGAAAACTCTCTATTACATAATAGGTCGGGGAAAAAGTTTCTTTGTATTTTATATACAAAATCAAACCTACATTTTTTTTTCAAAGTTTAATTACTTTTAATTATAATATATATATTAGTGTAATTTTTTTCGATAACTTGTTACCGGATCTCTGCCTTTTCGCCGAAATTTTTTTGGCAGATTATCACTTGCTAACTAACGTTTCGCAGAATTTTATTTCGCCGAATAATCATTTGCCAACTTATCACATAATTTTGTTTTGTTTCCCAACCCAACAGTTGCCAACTGTACGTTTGGTCTGCCTTTTATAATGACACTTTTCAAAAGGCCAACTTTCAAGTAGCGAATGTCTCAGTTAGAGTAATATTCATTTAGTTGTATATTGTATACCAAATGATGTATTAAGTAAGGTTTTCCATAATTATTTTTCTAATATAGCACATATCCAAGTGCCCTGTGTAGTGAAACAAAAGCGATTTGGTTGTGGTACTTCGCCGGCCGCTGCCGCGGCACGCTCGCTTCGCTCGCTCGGCTCTTCCTCGTGCATTTTTGGTCGAAGTTCTAACCTAACCTAACCAATTCCTTTCGATTTCACCTAAACTTCGTTCCGCACTTTGAAATTTTGCAAATTGCATATAAAAATTAGTTTATTTTTTATCATAATATAAATGTACGAAAAGGGAACTGTTACACAGACAAAACTTTATTCGTCTGAAAGTTGTCTGGCCTAGTGAAGGATTTGACAAATGATAAGTGCCCTGAACGTGTTGTAACATTATAATAATAATTCTACCAAATGAAACGTTGTCATTCAAAAATTTGACAATCGTTAGTTATCAAAGTGAAAATACGGGAACCGTTGGTTGGCAAGTGATAATCGGCCAAACAATTTTCGGCGAGAAGGCAGGATCCCCTTGTTACCATATACCGTACCGTACCGTATAGACAGTGTAGAAATATTGGGATTTTTATCAAAAAATTCGACAAGTAGTTTTGACAGTCCTCTCTTGATGTTAACCTAACACTACCCAAAGAATTCTGCAGAGACCGAAACAGGTGAAAATCTGAGGGTGCAAGATCATGACTATATGGTGGATGCATTAACATTTCCCAGCCAAGCTCTCTCAATTTTTGCTGAGTGGCCGAATATGTGTGTGATCTGGCGTATCACGATTAAAGATCATTGCATTTCTGTTGATCAATTCCGGCCGTGTTTTCTCAATTTCTTGCTTGAGTTTCATTAGTTGTAGGCAGTAGAGATCCGTATCGATGGTTTTGCTCGGCGATAAAAGCTCATAATCGAAGAGAATATAATCACTACGTTTACGAGGCGGGACTTCCTAAGAAAAAGTAAATGTATGAACGGGCGTCAAGCTACTACTACTACTACTCTACCAACATCAAGACATGACATTTAATTTTTGACAAACAGTGCTGACAGCATAGCCGAATTATAATATTGCGATAAATATCTAAAATCACATTTTTATTGAACAAATAGAATGTTAGCAATCACAATTTATAATTTAGTTTCTAAGTATAGTTCGTTTCGGATTGCCATCCCATCGAACTATCACATTTAAGAAATAGTGTGTTTGTATTTGTGCAGACGATCGTATACTATAAAAACCTGTCCTACGTAGATAGCTAGCCCAAAAATGTACTCACATTAAATACCATATTACAATTAATTTTGAAAAGTTGGAAAAGTTGAAATCACCACATACCTTTCATCATCTAAGGGAAATTATTGCTACGAATAGCCTTTTCTTGTTATTATTTTTTCCGCTTCTTGCACCATTTAATTGGCAAGTTTATTAATTTTTTTTTTAAATTAAATAGCAATGCTTATTTAATTTTTTAACAATTATTTAAATGAACAACGGCTCCTATAGCAAAATTAAAAGCAATCTTAATAAATACGTTTACGTGGTAGAGCCATGCTGCAGCTATATTAGTAGTATAGTTGTAGCACGAATGGGTCGGCTCGACCGGGGAAGGACCACGCTCTCACAGAATACCAGCGTAAAATAGCAGCTAAACACTGCTGTGTTTTGTATGGTGAGAGTAGAGAACCGGAGACCCTTTTTACTGGAAAAGAGACTTTCTATCTTAGTCGTCACGGCTGACAACGCATCTGCATTTTAGTTCTCAAACGAAGATAGATGTAGATTTCTATGGGCCACAGCAACCACTTACCATCAGGTGAACTGTGTGCTCGTTTGTCACCCTTATTCCATAAAAAAACAAATATAGAAATGTAATTGTTTGATTTGACATTTGAACCTATTTGATTTGACAATGTCGCTAATAGACATATTACGAAAAGCAGAAAGAAGAGATAACCGTCATTAAAATTTGATCCCTGTAGTACATATAATTTTTACTATGGAAGTTGCACCAGCCTGCTCATAATAAACGATGCCCTTCCAACTACACCATAAATACTGCATCACCTTATTGCGTGTTAATCCGAGTATCGCTACAGTCTGTGGAGCTTGAATACCCTTTGACCATGATCTTTTTCGCACGTTCTTGTCGTAGGTGATCCACTTTTCATTTCCAGTGATCAATATTTTCAAAAATAGTTCGATTTCATTACGTATCAATAGAGAATCGAAAGTGAGTATAAGATTCATGAAGTTTCTTTCAGTGAGCTCGTATGATACCCAAATATCGAGCTTATTTGTATAGCCAGACTTTTTCAAAAAGGGCAAAACTATTTTGTGGTCAATACTCAATTCCTCGGCTATGTCGTAACTACTAATATCCGATCTTGCTCCATATTTTCAAAAATGTCATCGACTTTATCTGTAAGAGAGCGGACAAGAGCGAGCTGCACCTTGACATCAAAATTCCCGGACTGAAAACGCTTGACTCTACTTTTTGTTATTCTTACTGACACTGTATTAGATTCATAAACAAATTCTTTTCGCGGCTTGAGTCACATTTTCCCTTTTGTGTAATAAAACTTCAGAATGTATCGAATTTCTTCGTTAGATTTACTCATTTTGGCGGACAGAAAAACCATAGACTTAGAATATACTGGCGTATAGACCAACATAGTGTGCAAGGGAGAAGAAAATTCCTTATGGCAAAAATGCAAGATAGAAAAGGATACCAAATCTCATGACTCTGTAACCGATTTTGAATGACAGATCGGCGCAATTCGGCCCGCAAGAAATAGCTCCTAGATATTTTGTAATTTTAAAGTGGTTATTTTTAGTAAGTAACTTTTTTCCAAAATGCTTACTTGTTCAGTGAGTGATTGTGGTGTTAATTAATAATAGTAATAATCCTGATCATTGCACATTTCACAGGTAAATTCTCAAGACGTCGTCAATGTTATGAAGCGTTTATTTTTGGTTAAAATTTATGTTACATACTGTTTAAAATATATAACGTTTTCAATTATTTTGTTTATTTTGATATTTTACAAAGAAAAAAGTCACGTTGCAAAATAGTTTACATGTACGGATTGACTCAGCTATATCAAAATTAATGTCGATATTTATCTTGAATGTTTATAATGAATCGATAAACTTGCCTACACAACAAGAAAATAAATCCTCGGCTTGCGTTCTAAAATGTAATTTTATTTTGCCGTTTGTCAAACAGGTTCCCTCCGGATTCTATAATTAGAAAAAATGGTTAAGGTTTATTGGACGGGTTGGTTGTAATGCAAAGAAGAACTCAACAATTTGCAACAAACATTTTCTTGAGAAGTATAAAAGAAAAACTACTTTTTCTAACTTAATAAACTAAAAACAATTTTATTAAAAGTCATTTCTACATTATTTGTACCAGTAAGTAAAATATTGTTATAATAAGACTTCAAAATTTAACTTTCAAAACTTTAGATAAATATAGATAAAGGTTGACATTTAGAATCATTTGGCAGGAGGGGGGGGGCAAATGGGAGTGGAGGGGATGAGTGTCCCCTTACTCCCGACACTATTCCCATTAAAAGGTAATACACTGTTCTTGAGAAAAATCAAAAAGAAAATCCCATAGACCTAACCTCAAAATTATGACATTTATCGTCTCCGGAACGAAGGGGAAAGAGAGGAGCAAGGGTGTGCCCTATCAGGGGAAGCTCCTATACCCTTTCCTCCTTGAGGAAAAGTATAGTTTATGAGTAATGAGTTTTTTTTAAATCATATCCTCACTTCTTTTTCCACAGGAATATTGACCCAAAGTTACTTCTACAGCGGCTTCGGCGCAGCAGGGAGTACAGCCCCTTCGCCCTTGCATAGCGTCACTTTGCGTTCCGCGCCCACGGCTTTACAAAAACACTCCAAGTGTAGGGCAGACAAGACTACGTGGAGTCGGGGCGTGCTAATTCAATTTTAGTACAGATTCGATCAGATCAGATATCTTATCTGTAAAGCCAGGTTGCCTTCGCTCCCGTCACATACTTCTAACCTATTACAACTGAAAGTATATCTGGGTGTTCAAGTATTTCTGGGCAGTTTTAAGCAATTCTGAAATGAAACAGTAGAGTATTATAATCATTTCTTATTTGACACTTGACAGAGAGTATAGACAGTAGAATAATGTGACACTAGTCTTACGTCCTTGTCGCACTTACACAAAATTCTGTGTGCTATCCTGCTTTCACAGTTATATTGCATACGTTTTTCCATGTTTTACGCGTTTTAGATTATTTTTATTTATTTATTTAAGCTTTATTTGCACACATAAAAAAAATGTACAAAACGGCGGATTTAATGCCTAAAGGCATTCTCTACCAGTCTACCTTTGGTTTGTGCAGAGAATCTAGTGATGGGTGCAAAAATCATAATTAAAAAAAATTAAAGGTTTAAGGAAAAAAATACAAAATTATAATATAATGATAATAAATACAATACACATACATATACATTTCCATTACTACTTACATGCATACAATAGTATTTTATACATATACACAAATACCCACAATAAATACATACACAATAAATAAATATGATATTTTTATATTATACCTACTTGAGAATATAACAGTTTCCGAAGTTTTTTAAATTTTTTTTCTTTTTTTTATTATTTATTTTATATTTTTAGATTATAATAGTTTTTTGTTACTTATTCGATAACGGTGCATTACCTTTTAATGTGAGATTAATTTTAATGTATTATTATAATCGGGGACCAAACCTCTATCAAATAAAACACCTTACACCTCCAAATTCCTGCCAAACGATTCTAAATCCAACCCTAGATAAATATAGAGACAGATTTTCATACATTTTAATACTGTAGTAGTAGTAGTAGTAGTATATACTTTATTGTACACCACACATATACAACGAATAAATACATTACAGAGAAAACTTAATATATACGTATGTACAATAAGGCGGTCTTATCGCTAAAGAGCGATCTCTTCCAGACAACCTATGGGCTAAAGAGTAACTGGAATTAAGAACAGCAGGAGGTGGTGCGTTTTATGTTACACTTACATACTAATATCTAAATAAACTAAACTATATTTTGTTAAAATACCACAATAATACATAAAAAAATAACAATAAAATAAACATACATATTAATAAAAAGGTATATATATATATATATATATATATATATATATATATACATACACATATATACATAGATAATAAATAAATATATACAAAACAAAGAGAAAAAAAACATAAAAAAAAAACTGTAGTACATTAAAGACAAAAAAAATCTTGAGATTATCCTCTTTAAGCCATTATGAACCTAACTAAGTATCTATTTATCACCCAAAATAAATGTATAACCTTACTTAACTAACCGCACAACCTCACGGTCATCCTAGTACAATATTCATAGCATCACGCTATTTTCCCCAAGGGGTTGAGCAGAGCTTCAGAACTTCAGATTATGTTCCTGTTGCGTGCCACTAATAATGTCTTATACATGGCAACACTAGTTACCACTAACGCCCTCTAGTATCGAGTAGCAGAACTAGGAGAGTCAAGATCCTTCTAGAAATAACGGGACCGATATGTACTCGAACATTCTAGATGTTTCTACAGTAGAAGGTTTTGGAAACTATCTGAGACCCTATATAAGGCCGGTATAGACCACAACCGAATCAGTATTGAATTGGCGATACAAGCGTATATTTCTAAGCGATATAACTGCGAACTAAAGTGATCTGTAGTACAATTGTGTTTTATTATTAGTGTGGTTTTAAGTTGTAATACGTGTTCTGTAATTAAAGTGTCAGTTTTGGTAATTCACTCGGCAGTTTTTAATTGTCTCGAACCCCAAGCTCGTAACATTCTCAAGTTACAATGATAAAACTTTTAGCGTAGTTAGGTATAGATATTTAGTAATGATAGTATGATAGTATAAATTCCATAGTATTTGATACTCACAACGGTCGATGCCCAATTCATGCTTGCTGGTCGACGACATTGTGCCGAGGGCTTAAATAGCTTAGTTCATCGGCTACAGCGTTAGTCGTAGAGAAGAGGAACTCTTGTTTAAGTAATAGCTGCGCAGATCAATAGATCTGCGAGATTAAGTTGCACTTGCCGCGGTCAGTCAATGAGTGAATGACCATTTCCTTAACATACCGAGATTGAGAGAATAAAGAGTGCATCTGTATCCTCAGACACTTAGTCTACTTTACTGTGTTAAGATAATAATGTTTTTAAAATTCATGAACCGAAAATGATAATAAGTTTATTATTACTTTATACTTTTCAGGGACAGATGAAAGAATATAAACATGAAGCATGATGAAGCCTCATAAACATATTGGCCTTTAAACAGAACAATCTTATTTAACTGATTCCTACAAGTTTCCTTCCTTGAATTATTAAGTTTACATTTATACTTAAGTCGAATGTTGAAATAAAGTTCTATAATGTATTTAATTATTAATTATTAAATGTTTATAATTATCACAAATAATACTTATATGAAAAATAAAGCAGCCATTATGTACTCCGTGTCCCCGTTTTTATTTCCCCATCAAAACATTTTATAAAGTATATAGAATATAAATAGGTATATACTTAGTTAAGTATCTGTCTATTTATATTAACAATATGTTA
The DNA here is from genome assembly GCA_033319125.1 of Parnassius glacialis. Lineage (NCBI taxonomy): Eukaryota > Metazoa > Arthropoda > Insecta > Lepidoptera > Papilionidae > Parnassius > Parnassius glacialis. Next base: position 32,317,078 of record JAVANC010000025.1, read on the forward strand.
AAAAATAAATTCCGGGGAAACTACCCACGGCAGTAAATATTTTTCCCCAAAGATCATAGCTCGAAAATACAACTTTCCGATCTGATTATTGGGGCGTGTTTTAAGTTTATCGGTAAATTCTCCTGGGATTTTATACATTTTAATTAAAATCCAACAAAAGGCAGTTAAGCTTAGTTTATTCCCAGGAACATGTTATATGAATACTATTTAATTATTTTAGAACTATTATGGTTAAAATTCAGTTAATTTTTGAACTTATTCAACTTCATGCACTAAACACTTTTTTTAATCCTTTTACCGCTTCCTTAAGAATCATTTTCGATAGTCCTTGTAAGTAAAATATACATCACTAGATAACGCACACAATAACAAATCAAAATTGGTCACGCGTTTTCGGGCTGTCAGGTGGTCTATACACCAGTATATTCTAACGGTACGTGTACACCAAAACCGATTTTGTCGGCCGATGGCGGACAGAACTTTTCGGATGACTAACTCGGACGTGTATGTGCTTACACTGCAACAGTGTACCACTTGTGCCGACATTGAACGTTGCCGGTATTCTGTAGTTGATTGTGTTTTTTTAACAGAGTGAAGACGCATTTTTTAAAAATATCTGGAACCGCTATATCCATTTCCGATCCAACTTCAGTCCATAACCGTTTTGAAACCTCTCGATTATTGTAATTGTCTAGTATAAACACAACTAATCATAGTCGTTAAGGTAGATAACAACACTGACAAAAACTACAGAATAAAGACAAAATGATTAAATTAAACTATAAATATACTCAATTTGCACTGTACACGCCGGCAGTCGGGCGAGAAATCCCAACAAGTTCGGACTTGACGGTTGATCGGCCGATTTCGGGAGTCATCGGATGATAACGGTCGTGTTTGTGTACGCGCTCTCTTTCTTTTACAAGTGTTTGACTCGATCGTCCGCGTTCAGCCGTCGTCGCCCGAGCAAACTTCGGCCGATGACGGATTAAGGCGGATTTATATTTGCCTGACGTGTTGTGTCGTGACGGGCTCTGACGTGATGGCTAATGTTCACATCTTTATGTTGTGTTCTGACGGCCTCTGACGATATTTTGAATCAATACAGTCATAGCTCTCGGAGAGTTCATACGTTTACAATGTTTTCCCATGAATCATCCGACTCTGATTCAGAGTATGAAGAAGATATTGAATTTTTGGTGCTGGCAACTCTTATAAAAAAGAAAGAAATAAAGAGAAGAAGATATTGGGTTCATCCAGTGAATAATAAAAGAGAGTCTAAAGGCGAGTTTCAGTGTCTCGTTAAAGAGATTGAGAACGATGCTCAAAGATTTCATCAGTATTTTAGAATGTCCAAGGTACAGTTCGAGGAAGTTCATTCATTGATTGAAGGGGACATAAAAAAAATACATACGAAGTTTCGTAAACCTATAGGGACAAAAGAAAGACTTGCTGTGTGTTTAAGGTAAGGATTTATTTTATTTTTTTTAACATTATTATTAAAGACAGGTAATCAGTTATCATCAGAAAAGTCTGCATTGCTATAATATGATGAGATGTTATCTTCTTCAAAATTATAAAGTGTTGAGGCCGATTGTTGAGAGTTGATGTTGTCGAGAGTTGATGTAGCTGGGACTGCTGGAAATGTCGTCATGGATGTGGATGGTTGAATGGGTAGCTGGAGTGGCAGCGGTTGTTGTGGCCGAGTAACTATCTAGTGAGTCACATTAATTGGTGTTCTAAGAATTTGTGCTTGTGTCTGAAGTTTCCTTATTTCAGCTTGGGATACAGCAGTGTGCAAATCCAATTTTATTTTGGTCTGATCTAGTTTCGGAAGTTTTTTAACTGCTTTGCTCATGCTCAGAAAAAACAAGTCTGTTTCATCCATCATATTATCCTGCTGCTGATTTGAATGATGCTTATGGATTCTCAAATCGTGCGAAGACTTCATCATATCATATAGATCCTGTAAGTTTGGTTTTCTAACAGACTGTTGGGAGTGCGAGGAACTACCAGTATGTGGTGTTGCTGGACGAGAATTGTCTGATTGAGTACTTTCTGAGTGAAATTCTGGAGATTCAGGAGGTGATGAAAGATTTGTTGTTGTCGACCTTGATTCCATAAATGGCTGTAAAAAACTCATTTGTTCTTCATATTTCCATGGCGGGATAAATTGAGCGGCTTGCCCACTTTTTTTATTTTTACGGCGTTTCAATGCGTTGACGTAGCAATTTCGTAATTTATACCAGTCATCTTTACATTTTTCCACTGAAACAAAAATAAATTATCTGTGTTTTTATATTACAGATTTATATCAACTGGAAATTCTTTTCGATCATTGGGGTTCAATTACCGTATGGGGTTTGCTACAGTAAAGATCATAGTAGAACAAGTATGTAACGCAATTTGGAAGAATTTGGCCCCTATTGTAATGCCCCAGCCTACAGAACAAACTACAGAAAAACAATTGCGAAAGGATTCGAAAATGTATGGCATTTTCCGAATTGTATTGGAGAATTGGATGGAAAACATATTTCTATAATATGTCCAATAAATGCAGGATCCAGTTTTTATAATTATAAAAATGAGCATTCTATTGTACTGCTTGCACTTGTTGATGCGCATTACAGATTTATTATGGTAGATGTAGGAGCGTATGGCCGAAATAGTGATGGTGGCATTTACCAAGAGTCGTTAATGGGAAAAATGTTTGGAAGCAGTCAATTAAATGTGCCACCGAATAAACCTATAAACCAAAATACAGAACCTTTACCCTACACTATTGTGGCAGACGCGGCATTCCCACTGAAAACTTATTTATTAAAACCATACAGTAAAGCTAAATTAGTTAACAATAACCCAAATAAAATATTTAATTATCGCTTATCACGTGCTCGCCGTACTGTAGAAAATGCATTTGGAATATTACGAGCTAGATTTAGAGTGTTTCAGGGACCTTTACAGGTACAACCAAACATGGCGGACAAGATCGTACTTGCTGCCTGCTGCCTTCATAACTTTTTGACCCAAGACACACAGGAAACACAAGAAACTTTGATGGATGAAAGCGAGGTGAGCGACGCTAATGGCTTAGTAGACATCGAACCGTTAAATAGAAATCCATCTCAAGAAGCTATTCAAGTTCGTGAAGCATATAAAACATATTTTGTAAGTCCCCAGGGACAAGTTCCATGGCAAATGCAAGCTATTACACAAAGTAGAACACGGTTTAATTAAAGCAGTATAGTACTTACGGGGTTGTTTAATTTTTTCTCCTATCTCCTCCCAAACAGATGCTCTAATGGATTGGTCCCTATATTCTTTACATTTTGTGTCATAAATCACTTTATATTGTCGTACTATTTCTATCAAGTCGTCCATACTTTAAATTCTTTTCTAAAACTTTAAATCGAGTGGATAAACAATAAACGCACGTGGCTCTGACGCGTCACAACGCAATACCACGCAATACTGTCGCGTGCACACTTGTCTGATGCGTCGCCAGGCGGCCGCTCCCCCGCCCACCCACCTCCACCCCTCTGATGCGATCGGAATCTCGTCTGATGCGTCGCATCAGAAGCCATCACAACAGATCGCGACACACAAATATAAATCTCACCATACTAAATGTATGAAACCGATACCATTCTGATGCGTCACAACACGTCAGACAAATGTAAATCCGGCTTTAGGTGTACGCGAGGCGTAAGTCTATGAGAAAAACGGTTTAAAAATGGCGGGAATGTGTTTTTTTACTTTTATTTTTCTTTTTTATTTAAATGGTCTATATGTATTGATGTTAAAACCAGCCAGATACAATCAGTACAAACAAAGAGATTTTTCTTCAGTTTTAAACAAACAAAATACGAAGAAACTTTTTCCCCGAACTAATATATTTGTGAATAGACTTGAATAAATTGAACTAAGTTTAATACTAAATATATTTAACTCAAAATTCCAAATAATTATAATTTTTTGCAATGAAAAATTGATCGTATAGAATAGGCGGCACCTAGAATTGCCAACCCCAAATTACTTAAGATATGGGCAGGAAAAAGAAGGAAAGTATACTTAGCTGTCGTATTTAACAACCGTTTTTATATTATTTTTAAAATTTACGATAGTTGTAGCACAAAATCATCACAAAATAGTTAAAGATAGGTCTACATTTACAACAGCACCACCTAGCAATAGTACTAGTTGCGTTCAATTCTACTAGTCCCACTAATAATAAAATGCGAAAGTTTATTTGGATATTTTCATATTTGTATGTTTGTTGCTCAATCACGCAAAAACTAGTGACCGGATTTTGATGAATCTTTGTAATTTAATAGATTACGAACTAGAAAAGGATATAAGCCATATTTTTAGTGATAAAAAGATTTAGGCACCTACCCCAAAGATTGACACAAAATATCACCAATTTTAATTTTTTAATGTTGTAGCTAAATTTATCGACTAACCTTGTAGGGACAGTGTAAAAATATATAATACCCTATAACGACTCGTTAGTATCTTAAGGGACGACAGAGGGTAAACTAATCAGGAGATTGGCAGCAGCGTCCTTTTAATAACAACTAAAAATAATAAACTGCGGATTGCCACCTAGCCTGCCAAACGTGGCAACTATAACAAATGTCCCCCATATGAGGCAACCCAAGTAATTATCTCTGAAATTCGCTTTTTTTAAATATTATAAGAAATCAACAACTCTATTAAGGGGGATCCCTATGAGGCAATCTATGAGGGAAGTTTATGTTCAACAGGGGACTTTTGATAGGCTGGAACGGTAACGGTCAAGTCCTATATTTCCGCCTTATCGCCATTTTTGTGCCCCCAAATAGCTATGAAAAGATCTTAGTTTGCGAAAAATACTAGAACCTGAATTTGGCGCAATGATTGACGTTAAATATTGACCTTAAATATTTTAGTAACATATTTATCAAAAAAACTAATTTAAAGTCAGCGCCAGCGGATTTCTACTCCTGTTTTATCGATCAAATAATGATTTTTAAGTGAATTATAATACGTAAATATGGTACAATTTTGTGAATTAAATGTCTGTACTTGTATTAGTAGTCGATACGATGTAAGAAGTAATTCAATAATTATTATAAATCTTGGCCATAAGATAATATTACCATCAATTTCTTTCCGCTGAGTTAAGCGACATTTTGTGAACAAAATACAAATCAGAATGGGCTGTATGGTCGAAGGACGTTGCCCGCCTAAAAGGCCAGTCACCAGTCGGATTTGTGACTCGACTCTTTTGAGCATAGAAAATAGAGGAGATGGCAAGCCTACCAAAAAATCGTGTCAAATTGAAACAATAAATGGCGGACGTGGTAAGCTCCGCCCATTTTTTAGTGATGTGAAGTCAAAAGCCCTTTTTACTGGTAATGAGGCATTCCAACTTAGTCCTCACGGGTGACAACGCATCTACATTTTGATTTGTAATAGAGGATAGATGTAGATGTCTATGAGCCGCAGCAACCACTTACCATCAGGTGGACTGTGTTCTCGTTTGTCACCCATATCCTATAAAAAAATCCACTTTTAAAATTAAGTAACACCTGTATGTATTTTTATTTATTTTTAAATATGCAAAATTATATTTTCTCTAACGATTAAGGAGGCTAGGGGAATTTCACGTGAATTTAACCGCCAGATGATTGCTGGTCCAGTTTTATCGTTTAAATAATAGTTTGAAGACGATTTTAATACTTAATGCACGGATAGCAACTCGTGCTTGTAAGTTGTAAGTTACGAGGGTGGATTGAAAAGTACTCGGCCTAACACAGATCCATTCAATTCTAAAAATCAAATCTACCCACATTATTTAGTTCAGTTCAGACTAGTTCATTGTGTGAAGTTCGAAACGTGTGCGATAATTAGTTGTGATTTTATAAATTTATTAACAAAGTAATCGGACATAATTTCCGCGAATGGAGCAAATCGAGCAGCGTGCCGTCATTAAGTACCTCCATAAGAAGGGGCTATCATTAAAAGCCATCCATGATGACATGGTCAGTACATTAGGCGATTGTGCTCTGTCATATACATCCGTCAAAAAATGGATAGCAGAATTTAAGCGTGGTAGAGAGAGTGTGAAAGATGAACCCCGCTCTGGAAGGCCTTCGACGTCAACTACTGACGAAAACATTAAAAAATACTTGATTTAATAATGGGAGACAGCAGATTAAAAATTAGAGAGATAGCCGAGATTATAGGCATCTCTTATGAACGAACTCAAAACATCATTGTCAACGAGTTGGGTTTCCACAAGGTGTCTGCGAGGTGGGTTCCGCGACTGCTTTCAGTTGAACAAAAAAGGACGCGATTGACTATTTCACGCGACTGTTTGGAGTTATTTGAAGCCGATGCAGATGATTTTTTGAATCGCTTTGTTACTATAGACGAAACATGGGTTCATTACTGTACACCGGAAACAAAACAACAATCAAAACAGTGGAGAAGACCTGGTTCACCACCCCCTAAAAAGGCTAAGTCGATTTTGTCGGCAAATAAGGTGATGGCTTCAGTATTCTGGGACTCGAAAGGTGTGATTATGATTGATTATCTTGAAAGGGGTCAGACTATAAACTCTGATTACTACTGCACCTTACTACGTCGTTTACGAGAGGAAATAAAAGAAAAACGTCGAGGAATGCTCAGAAGAAAAGTCCTGTTTCATCAAGATAACGCCCGTGTTCACACGTCAGTACAGTCAATGGCTGAAATTCACAACTGTGGCTTTGAACTGTTACCGCATCCACCGTATTCACCTGATCTGACACCATCAGACTTCTTTCTGTTCCCTAACCTAAAAAAGCACTTGGGAGGTCAAAGATTTTCGACAAACGACGAGGTCAAAGCAGCTGCAGACGCATATTTTGACTCTAAGGAAGAATCATTTTTTTTTCAACGGTCTAAATGCTTGGAAGGGGAGGTGGCAAAAGTGTATTGAACTTGATGGTGATTATGTAGAAAAATAAAAATATAACTGATTTAGTATGTGTTTATTTTCTTGGTTAGGCCGAGTACTTTTCAATCCACCCTCGTAGCAAGCTAGTTGCTCTGACTTCATATTATACAGATTAAGCGTTACTTCTGGGCTAATAAGTTACTATCTAAAGCCAGGATGGTTAAACAGGATGGAGTTCTCTTTTTGAGCTAGTAGCACCCCCCACCATTTTTTCTACTATTCTGGCTTGTGCACCAGTTTCGTGTGGCTGGTTAAGCTAATATCTTTTGAAGTAAAAACTACTTTAGAATCGCTGTGATTTGAATATTATTATACTTTACGATGCACTTGTGGTTACAAATTATCTTATCAAATGAATTAGTTGCCGTGAAATATTTTTTTATTTTATATCCATCCCGGCGTAGCATGGGTGATTTCTGGATTTTGCCAACAAAATCAAGAAAGACCAAGTGAAGTAGACACTAAATAATAAAAATCTGCCGATACTAAACCGCCTGCCAAGCGTGGTAGCTGTTACAAAATGCCCTATGAGGCAATCATAGTAGAGACCTACATAGGTACAGCAATTACCTTTTAGAATGTAATTGATGGATGGATGGAGTAGGAAAATAAATAATTCTAAATTTTTGTTAGCAATAGAAAGCAGTTTAATAATGAAATATTTTTCTAATATATATATATATATATATATATATATATATATATATATATATATATATATATATATATATATATATGATAGAACAGAAAATAATGATTTAGATCTACGAAACTGCAAATAATATTACAAATTAAATAACACCATGGTTGTTATAAAAGGTGAATTAAGGTAATTATAGATAAAAATATGCTTAACATTTATGTATACTGCATTATTAGAAGGCACGGATGGGCTAATATATACAATATATAATAATGTCCATAGTCTCACAGGTATTTGCGTTTTTGCCTACAGAGAGAGATTACTTACAGGCGCTAGATTGTACTTTATGTAATCTTTGTTGCTTTGCTTCACTTTTATTATGTAAGTACCGTAGGTACTGAGGTGGAAACTCCGTTTCCGTATAATTTAGTTAATCATTTATGCTCACTGCTCAGACCCATGACACCGATATAATACAATGCATAACGCAAAACTTTTTCACATAATATCACAGAATAAATCAAGAAAAACCTTAATAAAGTATGTCCTTCAAAGAATTTATTGTTAGCAATGTAACATCACTATTTACGAACAACAAAATTTTATAGATACGCAAAGAATGATAAGAAGTAATTAAATAATATGAATTAAAGGTTTAGGGTAAATAATTACATCCATCTACTTACTGTCGCAAAAGACATAAACGTTTTTACATTATATTTACAGCAAAAAATAAATCACTCACATAGGAAATGATAGTCCGCGTGATTTTTGACTATATTTTGAGGCATAGCCTCTTACACAACACTTAGTCATCTTCGTACTTTATAATGAATTGGAAAATTCACTATAAACTGTTTAAAAATTCGTAACATTTTCAAATTAAAAAATATCAAACGACTTTTTATAACTGCAAATCTGAAACAATAAATGGCGGAATCGACCGCAAGGCGGGGTTAAATTACTTCATGTTAAAAATGTTTACAATGAGGGCATGCACGACTTTTTCTGCCCCCAGGGCGGCGCCACTTTCGAGTGAGGTAAAATATTTGACAGATTTCATAGCGGGGACGATAATTTCTTAGGAAAATGTAATCTTTAAGGTTTCTCTCTGTATTATTAGTTATATTTTATATTAATTACATTAGAAATGAATAAACCAAATTATAAATATAACTAAAAGACGACTTTATAAAAAAAGAGTTATAATGTGCAAAAAATTAAAAATCAAACCATTGACGCATTGTTATATATTAATATAATACTCTAGACAATGATAAACTATTATTTAAAACTAATCTCTCAATTAAATGACACTGTGTAACAAAAAACTTTACCTCAGTCGCTAGTAGCGACATCTGGTGAGTGGAAGATTATTAGCCCTCATTGTAATAAAAAATGTAAACAATTTCTATTATCTGTTTCATTTATGAATGACACTTAGACATAGATATAAGAAAAATAGGGGATATGGCATGTGGTCACGTGATCTGAAGTCAAGTGTTTCTCAAATATGGCGACGACTCCACCCACAAGAAATAGCGTTGTTTTTGTCGATATTTTTAGTATCGATGCTATATCAATTACGTACGTTACGTATTGTATTACGTATTTAATTATATCGTTACGTATTGTCCATCTCATAGGTATATATTAAATAAACAAATATTAGATCACTACACTACTGCATTGGATTAATCCTGTAATAATAGTTGTATTGAGATGATAAATAAATAAATCTTCGTTCAACTCAGAATAGGAAAGTTTTGAAACTGTAATTGCTTTAAGATATGGTGAAGCAACAGTCAAAAGTGAGCGAAGAGACCAAGGAAAGAGCACTTGATTGGAGCTTTAACTCCTTTCTTTTCAGAACACGTATACGACGTGCACCAGAATATTATGCTAAGTTCGTGCAACGAGCTAACGTTTTTTCGTAACGACGGCAATCTGCACATAAGCACTCCATCTGTGCGTCCCTGGGTCGAAGCATGCATTTTTTTTCTTATCTGCAGAGATTAACGAAACCACCACTCATCATCATTATCATCATCATTACAGCCTTTCATAAGTCCACTGCTGAACATAGGCCTCCCCCAAGGAATGCCACAAAGCACGGTCCTGAGCCACCTGCATCCATCGACTTCCTGCATGCCTTACCAGGTCGTCACTCCATCTCGTGGGGGGTCGCCCTACACTTCGCCTACCGGTACGAGGCTGCCACTCGAGAACCTTTCTTCCCCATCGGTTGTCGGTTTTTCGAGCTATATGGCCGGCCCACTGCCACTTCGACTTACTAATCCGTTGGGCTATGTCGGTTACTCTAGTTCTACTGCGGATATCCTCATTTCTAAGTTTATCACGCAGAGAAACTCCGAGCATAGCCCTCTCCATAGCTCGACGAGCGAACTTGAGCTTCCTCATACGGCCAGCAGTGAAGGACCACGTCTCAGTTCCGTAAGTCATCACTGGCAACACGCACTGGTTGTACAATTTCGTTTTAAGGTTTTGAGGTATGTCTGACGAGAAGATGTGTCGTAGCTTCCCGAACGCTGCCCAGCCGAGTTGAATCCGTCGATTGACCTCTCGGTCGAAGTTGGACTTACCTAGTCGGACTATTTGTCCCAGGTAAACATACTCGTCAACAACTTCGAGCTTAGTGCTCCCAACAACAAACGGCATAGGTGTGACATGGACATTAAACATAATCTTTGTTTTGTCCATGTTCATCTTAAGACCTAACCGTTGGGAGACACTATTGAGGTCATTGAGCATGGTGCTTAGGTCCTCCAGCGATTCTGCCATAAGGACTATATCGTCGGCAAATCGAAGGTGAGTGATGTACTCGCCATTGATGTTGATACCGTATCGTTTCCAGTCCAGAAGCTTGAAAACGTCTTCCAATGCAGCGGTGAAGAGTTTCGGGGATATCACGTCACCCTGTCTTACACCTCTCTGCAATTGGATAGGTTTCGTACTCTGGTTCTGTACAGATAGCCATGTATCGGATATCCATCGTAGCTCTACTGTACAAACACTTCAGCACTTCGATATACCGACAGTCAACTTGGCACCGCTGAAGGGACTGCAGCACCGCCCAAATTTCGACGGAATCAAAGGCTTTCTCATAGTCCACATACGCCAGACATAGTGCAAATTGTACTCTTCGGACTTCTGTACAATTTGCCGAAGGGTATGTATGTGGTCTAGGGTGCTAAAGCCCTTTCGGAAACTGGCTTGTTCGGGAGGCTGGAAGTCGTCAAGTCTGCGCGCGAGACGATTCGTAATGACTCTCGAAAACAGCACGTAGACGCGGCTCAGAAGGGAAATCGGTCTGTAGTTCTTCAAGAGAGCTTTGTCACCTTTCTTGAAGAACAAGACCACCGCACTTCTGCTCCATGCCTCCGGTGTAATGCCACCATGGAGAACGGAATTAAAGAGCTTTTGAAGGACTTCAAGTACCGGTGTTCCACCCGCTTTCAGAAGCTCCGCTGTAATTCCATCCTCGCCTGGGGCCTTACCGTTTTTAAGGTGCTGGAGAGCCATTCTAATCTCGCTCAGACTGACGTCCGGGATATCTTCGGAATTGTGTCGGATGAGACTCGCTCTTGGATCGTTACTCACACTTGCGTGTGGCTCCAACGATGACGTGTACAACTGCCCATAGAACCTCTCAATTTCACTCAAAATCTCAAGTGTCCCGGAAACGATGCTGCCACACTCTGTCTTCAGCTTTGACAGTTGGCTCTTTCTGGCAGACAGATCTCTGGCAAAGACTTTGGAGCCTTGGTTCCGCTCGATCGCTTCTTCAATACGAGCCGTATTGAAGTTGCGTAAGTCCCGCCGCATGCATTTGGAGATCTGTCTGTTCAGATGCCTGTATGCTGTCAAATCTGATGAAGAATGTAGCTTCATCTCCCGTCTAACAGCCATGAGATTAAGACTGTGATCGGAGAGTTTTTGTGTTCTTCTGCGGCGGGTCTTGCCGAACTTAGCTCCGACCGCATGGACACTTTCCACGAGCTTGTCATTCATATCGTCCACTTCATTGCAGTATTCTAGGCACTAAAAACGGTTTTGTAACTCGAGCTGAAAGGTTTCGGGACTTTGAAACAGATCACGAGGGGGACGGAGCGTTGACTTCATTAGACGAGACCTCTCCAACTTAACGTTTAGATTCAGTGTGCCTCTAACCATTCGGTGATCGCTACCAGTTTTCACCCTCGCGATCACGGAGACATCACTGAAAAGTTGTCGTCTGGTCGTCATAATGAAGTCAATCTCATTTTTTGTCGAACCGTCGGGGCTCGACCAGGTCCACTTCCTGTGGGGCCGCTTCTTGAAGAATGAGTTTTGCATTGAAGTCTCCCATTAATACCGTATATTGGGTTTTGGAGGAATGCATGGCTCTAGAGATATCCTCATACATTTCCTCCAGCTCCTCATCGGAGTGTGCCGAGGTTGGTGCGTAAACCTGTATGACCTTCAGCGAATACCGTTTAGTGATTCTGAGTATAAGGTACGCAACCCTCATCGACACACTCCCGATCTTTATAACGTTGTTAACGAGAGACTTGTGGACGATAAATCCGACAACTCCTTGGGACAGACGGTCGCCCTCCCGGTGATAGAGCAAGTTGCCGGATTCGAAGATTACCGTGTCCTCCCCCTCTCTTCGGACTTCGGATAATCCTATAATATGCCAGCGCAACTTGTCTATCTCTTCTTCCAGCTCCACGATCTTCTCGTCAGTCCTCAGGGTGCGTGCGTTGTACGTTGCCAGGTCGAGTCGTCTAAGGTGGCAACCGAACCTCCACCGGAGATTCTTAGCACCCCCTGCCCCGCCGTTACCATGGTCGCCACCGTAGCCAGGAATAGCGGGGCCGCCGCGGACTGGGGGCCGTTTGTTTGTTGCTCTATTCATTGGCCATATTTGCCACGCTTGGCGAACGGGTTGGCAACTGCAGTTTTTTTATTGTAATTTTGGCTATTATCAAGAAGTTGCTGCTGCCCATCTCCTACCTGTTTCCTTTTGTCGCCTTTTACGACACCCACGAGAGGATATGGGGTAGTGGATATTCTTGACCGCCACTACATGGCATAAACCACCACTAAAGGCAATGTATTAGGCTTCGTATGATTTTTTGTCCAGCCCATGCTGTCCCACTACTAGGCAGAAGTCTCCTCTAAGGTTTTCCCAGTGGTTTTGTCCTGCACCACATCGAACCAGCCCCAACGGTATGCGTCCAGGTTGCGTGAATTATATCATATATATAGACTTTATAGCGGCTGGGAAGTTATTTGCGAGCGCAAGTCCTGTACCTTCACGCTTCGCTTTACGTACTTTGATCTGAGACACCATCAAGTTTTTTTCAACTATATCTGCACGGACTAGCACTCGCTCTTAACTTCCAAGCCGCCATAAAGATTCGACAACACCTTTCTTTCGTGGTAATGGTCGGTTACCAGTTCAAGTCACCATGAAAGTGCAGTAGACTGACCTTTATCTTGATTTATTTTAAGTTTGTGGAGCATGTGCTCTTTCATACATGGTTACTTTTTTTTTTGAATAGAATAGGGGGCAAACGAGCATGCGGTTCACCTGATGGTAAGTGACTACCGCCGCCCATGAACAACCGCAACACCAGGGGAATTGCAGATGCGTTGCCGACCTTTTAGAAAGGTGTAAGCTCTTTTCTTGAAGGTTCCTAAGTCGTATCGGTCCGGAAAATTCACTGGTGGTAATTGATTCCACAAGGAAGTCGTGCGAGGGAGAAAACTTCTTCTAAATCGCACAGTCGTGGACCGCCAATCATCCAGATGGTATGGATGGTAACGCGAGTTTTGTCGCGATGTGCGATGGTGAAATTGAGCGGCTGGAATTAGTCCGAACAATTCCTCAGAGCACTCCCCGTGATAAATGCGATAAAATACGCAAAGAGATGCAACATCTCTACGCAGTGCCAGTGTATCGAGCCGATCAGAAAGAACTCGGTCGTCGACGATTCGAACCGCTCTGCGCTGGATGCGGTCAAGTGAAAGGAGCTGGCACTGGGGTGCCCCGGCCCAGAGATGAGAACAGTATTCCATGTGGGGCCGAACTTGCGCTTTGTAAAGTTGCAAGCGATGTGCCGGCATGAAATACTGTCTCGCTCTGCTGAGCACGCCAAGCTTTTTAGAGGCCAATTTGGCCTTCCCTTCCAAGTGACCACGAAACTGCACACTATTCGATATGTCGACGCCAAGGATTCCGATACTGGCTGAGGCAGTAAGGGGAGTGCCTTGAAACTGAGGAGATACGACAAAGGGGTTCTTTTTAGCGGTAAACGCGCAAACTTGTGTCTTCTGGGGATTGAACTGGACTAGATTTAGTCGCCCCCAATCCGAGACTTTGTTAAGCAAAGACTCGACTTCAGACACAAGTTTGTTCCGGTACTCGGCGACGTTTTCCCGAGAAATATTGGCACGGCCGGTATATAAGGCATCACCAGTGCTGTCGTCCGCATAGCAATGAATGCTGCCAGTTAGCAACATATCATTGATATGCAGGAGAAACAGCGTTGGTGATAGCACGCAGCCTTGTGGAACACCAGCGTTGATAGGCTTGAAATCAGAGCATTCACCGTCTACTACGACCTTGATGCTCCGATCAGCAAGGAAACTGGTGATCCATTTGCACAATTTCTCGGGAAGCCCATAGGAAGGAAGCTTCGAAAGAAGCGCTTTGTACCAGACCCGATCAAAGGCCTTCGCTACGTCCAAACTAACGGCTAGCGGTTACTAGCCGTCATCTCTTTTTTTTAAATAAAAATTATTTATTTATTTATCTCAGTAATCTAATCGAGTTGAGCAGCCCCTTTCTAACCATACCACCGTTCACACAATCCATTAATCATTTAATTATCCTAACGTATTCCTCAATCTTCAGCATCCCATGTTCATACCATATGACAACCAATTTCCATGCAACATTCCGATAAATAGGGGTGGCTGCGCCACTTCAGACTTCCACTTCCATATTCATTTCTCATTATATCCCATTTGTGTAACACCACAAAATATCAATTTTATAGTGTTTGCAACCTGCAAGTTGTAATGACTTCCACCAGTAGCGTAATTATTGGTGGATACTGGAGGTAAACGAGAGAGTAAGGATTAAAATAAATAAAATAATAACAATGTATGCTGATTAAATTCATTTATTTGTGACGAAATAATATTATTTAGTAGTAGTAGTAGTAGACACATGAACCAAATCACCCTTAAGCCGAACTACATCCAGCGTTCTATTTATACATTCTTTTTCAAAATGCAAGGAGCATATTCTTCTTACTACTGCAGGTTTTATGTTTTCCTGGCCCATATTATTAATCCACAATTTTAGAAGGCCTTCATTTTTTGACAACCTAAAATAAATATTATGCATCCTTAAGTACCAATCAAAAATAATCTTAACATCATCAAATCTTTTGATGAAAAAAACTAGTGTAGAAATTTACGATTTACACTATTTTGAACTTCTTTTCTTAAATGAAAGGCTCTCAATCGATCGTTTGATTAAATATACAGTTTACGTATCTAAAACGATATTTGATCATAGGACTACATTAATATTATTGTTAGAATATTATCGATAATTTCAAAACATGACAGCACGTAAGGTCAACACTATGTAAAAATGTAAACAATCAAAATGTTTACTTGTTTAAATTTATACAATAATAGTCATTGGAAATTCTAGATACTAGGGGGAAACACGATTTATAACCCATAACATGAACACGAAACGCAATTCACACGAAAAAATATACAATTATGGAAAAAAATTACAACTAACCTGAAAAATGACAATCCTTCTTCATTTTTACGATAATTTGAATTACATCCATTGATGCAACACTTTGTCATGTTGCTTTTGCTCAATTACCCTTTACTAATGAACAAAAAAGCTCCAAAATAGTCAAAATTCACTGTAACACTGCAAAATAACTCCGAACAAGGCTTAGATGACAGACGAACTACCACAAATGAACGTCATCCTAAAATGGCGTCATGCTTCAAGGTGGAGCTTAGTGAAATTATGAAAACTGTCAACAGAAAATTGAAGTCTACGATAATTATGTACTTATCTTTTTTTACATTTGAAAATCATAACGTGTGAGAATGAGACAGATATATTTTTGTTGGCAAGGTTCATGTTTGCATGATATTTGTATAACCAAAAATATATATGCAATTTACTACTTATCCTCTTTTTCTTATATCAATGCACTTAGACTTACACTTCGCTGAGTGAAAAAGAGATAGGCAGCATATTGACAGTTCAATGTCGAATATAACCATATTAAGGCCCGCCCATACATACGGAATTCCGTTTCGGGATTCCGTTTCGATATTCCGATTCGAGATTCCGAATGCAGCAAGTTCATATAAAATCTATGACCCGTCACACACGTACGGTAGTTTTCCGTTCGAAATTTAGCGGGCAAAACGTGATTCCGTATGTGAGTGGCCGACCCGTTCGGAATTCCGAAACGGAATTTCGAAACGGAATTCCGTATGTACGTGGCAGGCCTTATACAACCAATAAAACATATAGACGCTCTGGGCAGCTCCTCTATTTTCTAGGTTCAAAGCTCGAGTCACTCAGACTCGGACTATTTTATTATGTCACTCGAGTTGTACTCGAGTTTTTGAGTAACTCGAATAAAATACTTACAGTCCCTGCAAATTGGGTAAAAGTTTATTTCTCAAATTAAGTTTCGATTACATTATTAGTTAAAGCAGTTTGAAAATAGTTATCACCTTTATTAAATAAGTAATAAGTTGTGGTAATATGAAATAAAACACAAATATTTATTATTTATATAATTCATTACGAAAAACTTACTTCGTAAGATTAATTAAGATTCCATGTAAGCATGTCTATCTAATAATTATGTTTTATGCAATTTAAATTGAAAATTTAATTAAAAAAATTTATAATCAGATGCAATCGGGATTTTGTTTCTACCTACCTTATTATAATTAAATATTAATTATAATATGCAATCATTTTTATTTAACCTTTAAGTACCGACGTGCATTTTTTGTAACGTTACTACCGACGTGAGGTCTGAAAGGCCGCGTGTATTATGTAGTGTTTTTTTTAAAGAACGTGATGATTTAAATATCCGTCTTTGCATCATGATGAAAAGTAAAGGGTTTTAAGTAAAAATAAGTATAAAAAGGAATTCAAGGAGGCATAAAAGCGGGGATCGGTATTACGCGGGGAAAGGGGTAAACTAGCAAGTCAAGTGTCTGCCGGGGCCTCATAGACCGCACGTCGGTACTTAAAGGTTAAATAAACTCACAGTGAACAATGATAGCACAACCACGACATGAATCAAACATAATATATATTATTATCTATGAATCAAACTAAGTTTATGTTTATTTGCAATATGCAAGATGCAAATTTGACAATAGTATTATGCAATATCTATCTAGTGCTCGCTGAATCTAGTCGATGCGCCGAGTTGACTGGCTTCGGAAGTTGACTCGAGTAAAATTTATTTTCACTTCCAAGTACCGAGTTAGACAAATTCACTCGAGTCATTTGAGTGAAAACAGAGCTCGAGCCGCATCGCTAATTCAATTATTCAATGTTTGTGATCACTGATTAATATTAATAAGATGCTTAAGCATTTTGTGAGTGATTGTAAGATTGTGTTTAGCTTAGTGATTGAGTCATTCGCCAGTGATAGCTTAGTCACTCGAGTGCCACTCGAATGAAGATAAAACTCGAGTGACTTCTTTGACTCGAGTTACTAGCCTGTCAAAAACTAATAACAATTTGTTTTCCACTATTTGTAAAGTCTTGATAAATCAATTTTATTAGTGCTTAAGATATATTTTTTGTTTATGTGAAGTGATGCATTAGGTCTTGCAAGCTGTATTTGTTGAAAACGCCGTTTCATTGATGTAGAATTGGGATCAGCAGACTAAGCCACGGCGCCCACCTAAGCTACATGATTTCGACATGGCTTGTAGCATGATTCTGACGATGCTCTGACGTGACCACGAGTGACACTGCTTGCACAAACCTGTGCAACAATAGCATGTCGCAAAGTTCATTTTGGGCCAAAATCTCGCCTGAAGAGGATAAACATGCCCTTGTTTTGCTACAGATTTCAAACATTCAAAGTGCCAGCTGAAGATTTTGAGTACATCCCTAAGGGAAAAAATTTGAAAAGTGATGGTACTTTCAATTTTATGAAGGAATTAGAATTACATTTCGCATAGATTTGCCCTACAAGTTGCAAGAAGCATCTTGCGAGTTCCTGTTATTGTAATCGTGTCTAGGATAATCATATAAACATGGTTTTTCAAAAACTAAATCAATGAATTTAATATTAAAACTACAAGTTTCGTGTTACGTGCCACTTCAATGCGTCACTAGTAGCAAGCTGAATGGCACGTCAGATCATGCGGCGTCACGCCACGCAAATGGGCGTTACTACATAAATTCCCTTTGAATGTTGAGGCGAGTGACAAGTTACGCGTCAAATCACGCGTCAGATCACGTGTTACGTTACGTAGGTGGGCGCCGGGCCGTAGAAGCAGAACTCTCACCTTCAGTAGTTTAAAAATACGCATGAGAGGAACTTGACTGACTCCTGAAGTCTTTGTAAATAACTGTTAAATAACTGTTTTTTGTTAAACATTTCTGTCGTAAAAAGTTCCAAAAAAGCTATCTATCACTCATTTCGAACACCTACTAATAGCAAACAGTCTTAAATAGACATATTACTAAAAACAAACAACTCATTCAAACAAATTTGTACTTGATTTCAAATGGAAGATACATCGGCTAAACCTGTCTTAACTTGAATTTCTCTCTCGAGATAGTACAGGCCACTCGAGTGGTCCGAGTTATTCGAGTTGACTCGAGTCACTCGTAATCCGAGTAATCATAAATATTACTCGAGTGCGAGTAAAATAAAAGCTACTCGAGTGATTCGAGTGAAACACGGCTCGAGTCGCATCACTAGTTTACATCTATGACATAGAAATATTAAATAGAGGAGAAGTGGCAAGGGGGCGTGTCTGTGTCCGCACGATATGATCAAAATGCTCAGATTCTATTCAAATGGCCGTCTTTGCGTAAGTATACTACATAAAGTATACTAAATACTTTTAACCGTAATCGTGAAACAATATCAGAATGCCGTGTTATTCAGTGGTTTCTTGTAAAAATCGAAGCCAAAACAAAATCTTTGTAGATCATGGAATCACTTACCATATGTAAGAACAAGTATTTTACTATCCTTATCTTTAAAATCATGAAAAACAACAAAACGTAAAATATTTTTTGCTCTTAATGCGTTATTTTTGTTTTCAAATATCACAGCAACGGTACTATTTTGTAGTAAATACATTGCTCCTTAACTACTATTTATGTATATCGCTAAGCGACTGAACAAGCAATGTAAATATGACAAAACAATACTTTATTTATGAGGATGCATTGTGTAGTACGGCCACTGTATCTTGCGATGAGTTAGTGTTGTGCTTGCGCAGATCCACTAACGTATGCTATCGACAACAATGTCGATTGGCGAATTGCTATTATAGTTTATTCTTTCAATTTGTCAACCGTTTCAGCCCGGTGGGAAGACTGATGTGACACAATGGTATTTAATTATTTTGATTATTTTCACCGTTTACTACACTGAATTCGTTACTAGCGATCATAAAGTAAGTTGCTTAAATAATTAGGTTAATCATCGGTGAAGTGTTTTGGGTTGAATATATATTAGTATATTATGCCTTATCTTCGTGTTAATTCCATACTTTTATGTTTTCAAAAGCTTCGAATGCTTTATTATATGTAATTGGCATGGTTCGGAATTCAGATAATATTATAATAGTGACTTTTGTTAAAAATAAGTCAACATAATTTTCCTGGCTATTTATTTGTTATACATGAGTGTGTGTTTGTTTTCATATATCTTAACCAACCCGGGGTTTTTTAACAAAGGCTTGCCAGGTACATGGTGAGGTTAAGAAATTGCGTAGGATATAATATGTAAATGATAAATAAATTATTATCGTACATTTTTAACCCAAAAGATGCTAATTTAAAAAAGAAATTAATTGATGCCACAGGAAGGCCACCAAACTGGTTCCCTACAAAAACTAGTACCATATGCCAAAATACCTACTTATTCAATACGCTATGACAATCTAAACCAACATAACCGGATTGTTTTATTATATTTGTTAGGTAGGTTAGGTACTTAATAATTTACGTTTAGCTACATATTGTTTATTTTTATTATATAATTTCCTGTGCATATTTATTTTATTTTCAATTTTAGTACAATTTTAGTATAAATGGAAGAGAATCGATAACTTTCCAATTTAGTCAATCACTAATGTATATGTAAAATAAATGGCTTTTGTTTTTAAAATGCACAGCACAACGATAGCGACTGATATTTTTGTGTGAGTAAGTACTACGGTGCATGGTAAATGCACGCTGTTTCTGTAGGGATACGGTTTATAATTGATTGTGTAGTACGTTCTGATTTATAAAATGCGGGAGTGTGCGCGACTGCGTATCTATTGCTTTTACTGATCTGCAAGTGTAGTAGTAGGCGGGTGGTAGGGGCCAACTGGAGACACCGGGTTCCGATACATTTTCAACTACCGGGCATATCTCCTTCTATTATTATATCTATGATCTATGATGACATCGATGTTGACATCGATAGCTCAACATCGATGTTCGATGTTTATCCTACGCAAAACATCGATGTTGGCCATGATCGGTGTTTTTTTGCACATGTATTTAATTGGTTAGAATCAGATGAATAAAAAAATTGTCATGTTGTTTATGATTTATAATTAATGAAATATAAGAAATTAAGAAACAATGTACTGTAAAACAGTAATTAAAAAAATTGGAAGAAGTTCACAAATATCTAATTCATTTGTTAAATTGTCCAATATTTTTGCCAATTGATTGAAGAAATAGTAATTTTGACAAAGAAGTACCTTTCAATCTGTTTCTCTGTTGATAAAGAGTTGAGCCAGCTATTGAAAATAATTTAAAAATAAAAATTTTGTCCAACTGACTTCAGTATAAATTATTAAGGATAACTCAAAAACTATCGGTCACACTTATATGGGTCAAATTTTTATGGGACCATATGTGAAGCACCTGATTTCAAATAAAAAAAGAATCAACACATATTAAAAAAGAACTTACAGTGGAATTGAGTACCTCCTTCTTTTTGAAGTCGGTAGATAACCAATCAGATTGCGCTGATGTAGCGATTGTGGTTAAATATCTCACCGCAAGTTTTTTTATATTTTAGGTAGGTAAAACCAATAACATTGTTCTAAACGTGCATTTTATAGTGTTTAAGATCAACCATCGGATCTTTTAAAAAAAACAACCGATAATAAAACAGACAACTAACAATGACACCAATAACAAACGAAATCAGTGGCAATTGCGATATTACAGTTGACACTTGACTGTTAAATTTGATACCCCATAATGGTATAGTTTTAGGTTATGGATGCGTTCAAGCATTCTGAATTATTCAAAATTTTAAATATTTTAGGAGAGGCAATATTTAATTGATATTGATTTCGCGGGTTCGCAAGTAACCAATATTCGATTATGGGTTTCTTTGACATCAATGTTTCGATGTTTGACATGTGGCAACATCGATGTTTTCATTTTTGACATCGATGATCATCGATCATCCCTATTGTGTTTGTTTGGTATCATTTTAGAAATTCCGGATTTGATTCCAGATTCGGATTTCCTAAATAAATAGTAATTTACTCCTTATATATACGATTTATTTAGTGTGGAGGAGTATCTGTAAAGCAAATAAAGGTAAGATTTTAAATTATACACTGCATTTTCAAAGCCTTCATCAAATGCATACATTTAAATTTTAGGTTATTTACAATAATCTTTTAGTTTATTACTAGTAATCTCAACTTATTGACCTTAATAAATTAATTTATGATTACTAAATGATCCGTGGTGAGCAAAGGTTGTTATATTTGTATTATATCTCACTCAAATTTACACCCATAGATAATACACATCTATTATCTTACACCGTTCACAAAAGCAGTCAGTGTCATTAAACAAAAAATTTAAAGAATTTCGTTCAAATAATATAAGACTACATATTAAATTTATATAAACAACAGAACATTGTGAAACAACATACTTCAACGAAAATTGCAGAATGTCGAACCAAGAAGACGCACCTTTGCCGGAGGGTTGGGAGATGCGAACCAGCCGATCAACGGGTATGACGTACTTTCTCAACATTTACACAAAAAAGTCGCAATGGGAACGGCCTGAAGCACCAGCTGATCCTGGTGAAGTTCGATGCAGCCATATCTTAGTGAAACATGCTGAAAGCCGTCGACCATCTTCATGGCGTGAAGAAACAATCACCAGAACCAAAGAAGAGGCTATGGACTTGCTAAAAAGTTACCGTAAGCAGATAGTTACAAATGAATCAACATTTGTGGATATTGCAACAAAATATTCTGATTGTTCATCTGCGAAACGTGGTGGTGATCTTGGAATGTTTGGACGTGGACAGATGCAACAGCCATTTGAAGAAGAAGCATTCAAACTTAAAGTCGGTCAGCTGAGTAAACCAATAGAAACGGAATCTGGCTATCATATTATTTTAAGAACAATGTAGGGAATTAATAGTACAATGTCAGAAACTATTCTAACATCAAAAATGTCTTCTATATTACCTTTGCCTAATGAAAGAGTACCTATGTATTTTTTAATATTATACACAGTTATGTATGGCTGTACCACTTCAAAACCCAGTAAGTGAAGAAAAAGTGGTTAAATTTAAAATCTTACAAAGTAATTCTCTACAGAAAATGGAAACACCTGCAATAAATCCTTAATAATAAATAACCAGAAATTTTAATACCTTAAATCCTTTAATGTTGTATCATCATCACCATTACAGACTTTCACAAGTTCTTTGCTGAACAAAGGATCCCAAGGAATTGCCAAAAAATCAAGGTCCTGAGATATCTCCATCCATTGATTTCTTGCATATGTTACCAGGTTGTCACTCCATCTAGTGAGGGGCTCCAAAACTGAGAAGTAGTTAAGTATTATCATGAAATACCTTTGTCAGATAAAGTTTTTTTGCAATATTTTATTTTTTAGCATGTGAGATTATAACAGCTGCAATTAAAAGGCGTTGTGTATTTATTTATTTTTCGTTATTTAAAGGTTACAAGTAAACCATGTAATAATTACAGAAGACTTAAATTTACTGCAATATAACTCATTCTGTAGCCAGGAAAGTGTACAAACAGTGCATGTTGCCAGTGCTGACCTATGCAACTGAGACATGGTCCTTCAGTGCTGGCCGGATGAGGAAGCTCAAGGTTGCTCAGTGAGCTATGGAGAGGGCTATGCTCGGAGTTTCTCTGCGTGATAAACTTAGAAATGAGGATATCCACAGTAGAACCAGAGTCACCGACATAGCCCAACGGATTAGTAAGCTGAAGTGGCAATTGGCCGGCCATATAGCTCGAAGAACCGACAACCGATGGGGAAGAAAGGTTCTCGAGTGGCAGCCTCATACCGGTAGGCGAAGTGTAGGGCGTCTCCACACTAGATGGAGTGACGACCTGGTAAGATATCCAGAAAGTCGATGAATGTAGGTGGCTCAGGACCGTGCTTTGTGGCATTCCTTGGGGGAGGTCTATGTTCAGCAGTAGACTTGTGACGGGCTGTAATGATGATGATGATGATAACTCAATCGTCACATTTACATGGTATCAAGTGTCACACTGCAAGGTATAAGACAGAGTGAATGATAATACCACACAGAATAAATAAATTTACATTCTATATACGTCTCACTGTTGTGCACAGGTCTCATTTCTGAGAGGATTCTGTAATGATTAAACCGCAGTACTGTGGGTCTGTACATCAATCATCTTTTCTTTTGTCAGATGTAGATTTCCCAGATTGTCCAAGGTTCGCATTATTAAAGGTTCTTTTTTTCTTACTATTCTAAGCCAGTGCTTGACTACTATACCACCTGATGGTAAGTGGTGATGCATCCGAAGATAGTAAAGTGCACCGACCTAAAAAAAAGCCTGTTCACTCTTGCCATGAAAACACTTGTCGTGTAATTGGATGGAAAGACAGTTGGTAGCAACTGATTCCACTCCTTTCCTACAAACAATGAAACAAACCGGTTTCGAATTAAAGGTTCTGATATTGCGATCATTAACCTGCTTACCAAACTTGGCGATTACTGGAAATCCTCACAAACTTATTATTTATTTCATCCTAAGCATGGAAAACCGGTACTTGTAGTCCTTCAGAATCTCTTTAATTCCGTCCTTCATGGTGGCATTACACCGGAGGTATGGAGCAGAAGTGCGGTGGTCTTGTTCTTCAAGAAAGGTGACAACGCTCTCTTGAAGGACTCCAGACCGATTTCCCTTCTGTAAGCCACGTCTACGTGCTGTTTTCGAGAGTCATTACGAATCGTCTCGTGCGCAGACTTGACGACTTCCAGCCTCCCAAACAAGCCGGTTTCCGAAAGGGCTATTGCACCATAGACCACATACATACCCTTCGGCAAGTTGTACAGAAGTTCGAGGAGTACAATTTGCCACTATGTCTGGCGTATGTGGACTATGAGAAAGCCTTTGATTCCGTCGAAATTTGAGCGGTGCCGCAGTCCCATCAGCCGTGCCGGTGCTGGGATTAGTGGTGACGGTGATAGTGCAAACAATTGAGGGAGGGCGGGAAGTGCTCTTCAAACTAGGTAAGACCATCATTTTATTTTATCGAGCCGATGTATGCGAAGTAATTTTTTACCAACTTTAATGTAATGGACTTCCGCAAAGTAACGCCTGATTCTATTAATTATCTAATCTAGTTATATTACAGACAGACAATTCAATTTTATTTATGTGTAGATGCCTATACTTAAATATTCTTTCCAGCTAAATATTTCTATATTTTATTTTAATAGGTACTGGTTATTTTCTGCCGACTTCCAAAAAGGAGACGGTACTCAATTCGACGCGTATGTTTTTTTTTTATGTGTTACCTCATAACTTTTTACTGGGTGGACTGAATTCGATGATTCTTTTTTTATATGAAAGCTGATTCTCGTGTGGTCCCATACGATCAAGGTCAGACCAATAGTTTTTGAGTTATTTGAGTTATTCTTAATAACTTATATTGAAGTCGGCTGTACAAAATTTTTAATTTTAAATTATATCTTTGGAAGTTTTAATGATAAGTGACCGCAAGTTGATTGCTGTTCTTATACTAACGCCGAATAATAGTGTGAAGTGGATTTTAATACATATAAGTGGAATTTTATGCATTAAAAATGTCTGCGCACGTTAACAGTGAAGATGATCCAAACGCCTGAAATTGTCATCGTTATCAACTTACTGGTGTGTTTAGCTGACGCCGTCATCGAATCCAAATCTTCAGCAAACTGCGCAATGTTATCACATTGCTATCGCAACACTGAATAATACGTACACTAGTACATTATTCCTCAATGTAGCAACATAATATCATTGTTAAGAATTATGATGATGTATATGTACACGATAAAAGTATACTCCTTTTGGTCGAATGCCTTCTAGCTAATACCACAATGAATTAAAAAAATATATTCACATAGAAGGAAAAACTGATGAAGTTTTGGCGGGAACTTTTTCCCGCCTAGTGGCTGCTCCAGTGTTATTGTTTAAATAATGGTTTAAAGTGTAATTTGATAAGTAAAAGTAGTGCGATTTTGTGTACTAAATGTCTGCGCATGAACTCTGCCTGTGAATATAGTGGAAACGATGAAACAGGTGCTCCAATGGTCATGTGAGCTGTTAAGTTACTCAAGTTATTATATATATCTGCTTTGCCATCAACTGTCTGTTGGCTCAAGCTGCTATCAGATTCTCCCAAAAACTTTGCAATGTGAAGCATCAGCATATTTATTGTGAAGAAGTTTTTAAACAAATTAGGTATTGATAAAGCAGTTATTTCATGACACTTGACACCGGCAAAAGTACAACCGTACCAGTCCGTTACCAAAGAAAGAAAGAAATTTTAACATTGAACACAAGGTTTTAACATTAAAACTTATTGCACTAAGGGTGTAATAAACAAATTACAAGAATACGTGTGACATCTTTTATTTGTTCAATCTTTGCTCACCATAAATTACCTACGGCACAACTTTAAACTTTAATTCCATAATATAACAAAGTAGCATTACAAATACATATAACAGATAATAGAAGATTTCTCGTAATAATTTACTTCATTCATAGATAACAATTTTAATACGATATCTCTAAACAAAATTTGTCCACAACGAATCCAGCCTCTTCATTGGGGAGAATCTACATTTTTTTTCTTATTTTCGACCAGTATTTTTAATATGGCACTTAATTTTAATCACGCCTAAACAATGATTACGTCATAGTATGTCACATTAACCTTTGCCAATAAGGCTTAAAAAGATTCGAATTTTATCAATAGTTTCCGCAATATGTATTTATAGTAGTTGTTTAGTTATTAAATGCTCTTCATCTGGATTGTTTCGAATTAAGAGTATAGCATTTAATGTCGATTCTTTAAGATTCTGTGGCGCAGGGGTCCAAATTGGCCCAATGATTGGTGGTGACCGCTTACCTCCCCATGCGCTAAACTTCACTTTTCTTTTACCGTCAGTTTTTAAAGCCACATCTGAATACGTATGTCCAGGCTTGAAGACCTTTGGAATATTTTCCATGAAGGTTTTATACGGTAAAGCTTCTCGGAGTGTACGTTCGTCGACTTTAGTACTGAGAGCCAAGATCTTGATTGGATGACGTTTGTCCAATGATGGTACGAATTGAAACCCTCTCAGGTCAAATCTTTCATTGGTAGGGGAATAGTTAGTTACAATACGTGTCAGTTCAGGTACTGTAGTTGAGAAAATTAGTTTGGATCCTTTAGAACCTGGCTTGTAGATCATTTGTCCACCTCGCTTGCCACCCCAAGGGCTGAAACGGACACGTTTAGGCATGCTGGGTTCTCGGATGTTCGACGCCCGTTTCCAAGTGTACATATTCTCAATAGTCGCCTTGTCTCTCTTCCCACCCCAAGGGCTAAAGTTTCTTTTCTCCAACTCGTTTATTAAATTCAAATCTGTTCCGTTCTCTTCCATATTATTAGAAAAATTTTGGACAATGAACGGGTTTTCATCTCTGTCATCGTTTCCTAAGTATGTTGTTTTGTCTAAGTCGATCAGATTCGGCTGCCAGCGTCTATCGCGTGTTTCATCATTTTGACCGTCATTAACTGTCCGCCGATTTCTTTTCAAATCGGCCAATTGGTTATCATTACTTTGATAAAATTGATTATGCAAATCGATGTTAGGCGTATCGTTGGGATAATCGAATTCATTTCGTGATGGTAGGTTAAAATAATTGACATACGGGATAGGCGGATAATGAATTGTGGAGTCCAAAGGGTCTAGAAGACCTTCAGCGGCTGGACCTCCGGTGTTTATGAATTGAAGACTAACCCTGCTGAACCAAGAGCAGGTTATGACAAGCCAGTAATACGCCATAATTCTGTAAACAAAAATTAATTATTAGATTAATTATTACAACAAAATAGTGATGATGCACGTAATATAAAGAATATTAGTGCAAAGATATTCCCCAGCACCGTGCTCTAGATATTTCACGAATGACATACTTGTAGAGATTATATCGACATTAGTTGAATCCTGATGCAAAGGAGATTCATAGGTTCTCCTAGCGTAGTCATAAAACGGCATAAAAGTTAAAGTTACAGGCTATATACGTCCCACTGTCCAACTCTCTTTTTTAGGGCAAGTTTTCTGAGTTTTAGGACAAGGGAATGTCCGCCATGCTGCCCCAATGCGTGTTAGCGAACTTCACCTGTGTTCGATTTTTTTTCTTATTTCTCAGACATGCAGGTTTCCTTACGATGTTTTCCTTCAACGCCGAGCACGTGGTAAATCAGCGCTTAAAATTGTAATTAACAATTTCATTGGTGTCGGCGGGGACCGAACCCGGGTTGCTTGCATACTGTGAAATTTAAAGCGAGCGCTAACCATCTGAGCTACCACGGCTCATAATATAATACTCACGAGCCATAAAAATATATAATATCATCGTTAACTTTTTTTAATTCACTGACGGCCTAGTCTAGTCAAAAGTATTTGTTTATAACCATGAGGATGACAAACGAGTACACAGTTCACCTGATTGTAAGTGGGTGCTATGGCCCTAGACTTTTTTCAAAACTTAAATAATAAATGAACTTAAAACCACCTGATTGTAAGTGGCTACTATAGTTCATGGACATCTGCAGCCAATTTCTATGATTCAGTTAATAAGGGTGCTTTTCCACCAGAGATGTGCTAAGCTACGTTGCTATGGATGCGTTTGATATCCACCCAGGGGCGTAGCTACCGCCGTATCAGCCGTATCAATGATACGGGGCCCCCGGGCTACATGGGCCCCGAACGTATGTAAGCAAAAATTCTAAGGACTTCTATGGGACAGGATGTTGGTTTGAAATGTTTGGCTAGCTTAGTTCCTCCAAGTATTAATTGTAAGTTATAACTTATAATCAATATATAATTATTTTAAATCTGTGCGAGAGTTTTTGTTCCTTTTGTGAAAAATCTTTACCCTTCATTTGGGCCCCCCACCAAATTTTGATACAGGGCCCCTCTAAAGCACGCTACTCCACTGTATCCACCAATTATATTAATTGGTCCATATAGCTTAGCTCTGGTGAAAACAGGCTCAACTAAGCTATGTTTTTATAAGGATGGATGCGTGCTCTGGATACGTGCTATGGGATGGTCGCGAGTGGTGTAGCTAAGTGCAGAGCAGAGCTCCCCGTGCCCTCCCTACTGTCGAGACATCGCATAGCTCGAGCTGTGCATCGCATCACCACTGAGGATTAAGATGGAATGTCTCACAGACTAATTATTCTGGTCCTCTAAGTTTTTTTTTTTTATAAAACTAAAGCGGCAAACGCTGATGTAACGTACATTTGATGCTTAGTGACACAAATCTGCCGACTTCCAAAAAGGAGACGGTACTCAATTGGAGTGTGTGTGGTTTTTTTATGTGTGTTACCTTATAACTTTGTACTGGGCGAACCGATTTGGATGATTCTTTTTTTATATGAAAGCTGATAGTTCTCGTGTGGTCCCATATGAAATGAATTGATCAAGGTCAGACCAATGGCTATTAAGTTATTCTTAAATAACCTATATTGAAGTCGCTTATATTGAAGTCGGCTGTACAAAATTTTTCATTTTAAATTATAACTATTTTAAACAGATAATGTTTTTAATTTTAAATTATTTTAAACAAAGAAAGCTACAATTGCGTTATCACATCTGAGGACTAAGATGCGTTGACGGCTCTGTGGCGCAGTGGCTTAGTAATGAGTTGTTGCGCTGGCCGCGGGTTCGAATCCCCCGAACGGATCAAGTATTTGTATGGCCTACAAATAATTGTTCCGGGTCTGGATGTTTGTCCTTGTGCAATTTATGTTTGTAAACTGCTTCCACGACACGAGAAAATCCTAGTGTGGGGGTAACGGTTCTTAAAAAAAGAAAAAAATAGAAAGATGGAATTTCTCACAGCTTGTAATTGTTATCAAACTAAGTAACCATTTTAGGTTTCACGCGAATCATAGCATCTTTTTTTGAGGTAATTAAGTTTTTCATCGTTACTATAAATCTGTTTTCGCATATTATTATTGCCTGATTCTAATTATTATTATTTTATATTTATCCTACTTTCATAATTAAAAATTTTAATTGAAAATGCAATAAATAATAATGTTAATTATTAAAATGGCAAAAAGCATTTTATGCATTACTAGCCGTTCCCCGCGACTTCACTGGCGTGTTATTTGGGGCATTAATTTTTTTGCGCGGAACCCTAATTCTTTACTAAATTAAATGTAGCCTAAGTTACTCAGTTTGACATCAGTTATCTGACAGTGACAGCCCCGTCAAAATCGGTCCAGCCGTTTTGGAGATTAGCAGACAGATAAACAGACAAAAATTTATAGTTGTATTTTTGTTATAAGTACTATACTAATAACTAAATACTATACTTTCATATGCATTTCGCTTTTCATTATTTGTATAGATTACATTTAAGCTCCGTGTAATGGCGGTGTAAGGTAATCCACTACTCCATATCGTCCCGTAGGTGTCGTAAGAGGCGACAGAAAGAAACTGAAACAGGAGGTGGGCAGCAGCATCTTTCTGATAACAACTGAAGATAAAAAAAAAATTTGGTTGAACAAGTGGTAAAATTAAAAATGTTGTACAACCGACTTCAATATAAATTATTGAGGATAACTCAAAAACTACTGGTCAGACCTTCATCAAATTTATATGGGGCCACCCGAGCAGTCAAAAAAGAATTTTCCAAATCGGTTCAGGCGTCTTCGAGTAATCGGTGAACATACATAAAAAAAAAATTCCGACGAATTGAGAATCTCTTCCTTTTTGAGGTCGGTTGAAAACGCAAGCCAAGCGTGACAATTTGGGCAAACGTTGAAAAGTCCCCCCTATGTGACATGAGGATGGGCTGTGGGGGGCTGTGGGCTATGTTCGAAAGTTCACTTTTCATAGGCTGTAGTGAATAAATGAATGAATTATTTTTAAGAATTGTTTTTTCTAACTTTCTTAACCAGTAGGTACGGTATCTAAAACAATAAAAGACTAAAAGATAATATCAAGGAGGTTTTGATTAAGTTCGCTCGTTGCGAGTTATTGTAACGAATGTTATCGTTTACTTTTTGTTACGAAAACATTTCTCCTTCAGTGTTACGACTTTTTAGCCGACTTCGAAAAATGAAGAGGTTCCTAATTCGAGTGTATATTTTTTGGTATATCTGTTATGCGATATCTTTGTGAATTTTTGAAAACCAGCGTAAAATAGCAGCTTAATGCTGCTGTTCCGTATGGTGAGTGTAATGAACTGGAGGCATTTTTACAGGAAAAGGAGGCATTCCACCTTAGTTCTAAGGGGTGACCACGCATCTGCATTTCGATCCTTAATTGAGGATAAATTTAGATGTCTATGAGCCACAGCATCCACTTACTATATCAGGTTTACTGTGTTTGTCACATTTATTCTATAAAATTAAATAATAGAGGACCGATTTTGATGATTTGTCCCATAAATATGGAGAAAATACTCCACTCCTGCCGGGCTAGCATGGGCAGGAGACAATTTTATCCCCAGGGAAAGGAGAAAATGTTTATCCCCTCGCTTAGCTTTATCCACCCTTCGAGCATGGGCATACCGGTTGATATAATATCCACTGTAGATAAAATGGGAGATAGACTTAGATAGATTTTTTGTATGAATTTTATATTATACCCACGTCTAATGAACTAGGATAAAACTGTCCCTCTCAAATGTCAAAAAAGCAAATTTTTTTACGGACTGGGGATATATGTCTACTTTTTATGTCAAACGGGGATATACTTCTCCCCGTTGCCGTGCTTTGGCATAAGGCAAGATAATTTTGTCCCTTGTCAGTGGAAATATACGTTGGATAGATTTTTTGTCCCCAGCCCCTGCTAGCCGTGCTGATAGTGGAAAATAGGTGATGAACTTTCTAATATAACTATTTGGACTACATTCTAGGTATTACCTTGACCTTATGACATTCCTTAGTCCACTCAACCACCACTACAGCCTCTCAAAAGTCCACATACATAGAACAGAACATAGGCATCCCCAGAGATTGCCTCACAGGGGGCATATTTGCCTCGCGGAAAGCGCATTGGGTACCGCAGTTTTTTATAATTTTGAGTTTTTTTTTATAGGATAAGGGTGACAAACGAACACACAGTCCACATCTATCATCGATTACGAATCAAAATGCAGATTCGTTGTCACCCGTGAGGACTAAGATGGAATGCCTCGTTTCCAGTAAAAAGGGTCTCCGGTTCTTTACACTCACCATACGAAACACAGCAGTGTTAAGCTGCCATTTTACAGTGCTGTGAGAGCGTGGTCCTTCCCCGGTCGAGCCGACCCATTCGTGCTACAACTATACTACCAATATAGCTGCAGCATGGCTCTACCACGTATAAACGAATTATTAGCAGCTGCTCCATTTTGTGTGTCATTTCATGCATTATAAGTACTCTTTTTTTTTAAATACACCCACGGGACGAAATTAAGTAGTTGTTATTCTTACACAGCCACTAAAGGTCAAAAAGTCCACTTAAAAGAATTAAAAAATGGTAAAGTCGGTGCTTTAATTATTTAATGCGTGCGTATTTTTGTCCATCTTCTACATTTCTATTCTATATAATATGTACAGCTGCTGAACCCTGCTGCCCTGCTGGGTTTCTTGCTGTTTCTACCCAGGACAGAGGATTTTTTCCGAAACAGTGGTAATTGAACAAAAAAAGAGTGAGCTCTCTCTCATCATTAATCTATATTGAATTTTTTTTTTGTTTCTGTTGCTGTAATAACTACTATATTCATACCAACTGCACATGGTACTAGTATCATAATATAGTAACCTTTTCTCACGGGCACGTATCATCTGTCCATGTCTGAGGCACAATGTGGTTTGCGTTTAGCCATGTTTTATCAATGAATGTAACGTTGTACCCATTTGTTATATTTTTTAAGAATAACCCTTATTTTATAAAAACAAAACTAAATATTAATAAAAAAGTGTGTGTGTACTTATATGATATGTACGCACGTGGGAAGTTATACTTCTTTAGCGTTACAAAACAAAAATAATAACCTTAAATATAGTTATCAGTTCCCACGAAAACTTGAGAGACAGTTACCCAATGAAGTTGTCGCTTTGAGGTGTCAGTGTACGCGGGCATCGTAACAACTTCATGGTGTCGTTTTTAGCTGTCGGTGTGCGCGCGCATCGTGTAAAATTCACTCTCATAATTTTCCCCGAACGCCCCAAAAGAAGTAGAACTTCAAAAATAACAAACAACACACAGTCCACCGGATGGTAAGTGGATGCTGGGGCCCACAGACATCTACATCTATAGGTCTCAATTGAGAATCACAATCCAGATGCGTTGTCATCCCTCAGGATCAACATGGAATGCCTCATTTCCTTTGAAAAGGGTCTCCAAAGATATGTTCTGCCGACTTCCAAAAAGGAGACGGTACCCAATTCGACTGTATGGTTTTTTATGTGTTACCTCATAACTCTTTACTGGGTGAACCGATTTCGATGATTTTTTTTTATTTGAAAGCTGATACATCTCGTGTGGTCCCATATGAATTTGATCAAGGTCAGACCAATAGTTTTTGAGTAATTCTTAATAACTTAAATTAAAGTCGGCTGTACAAAATTTTTAATTATAAATTATTAATTTCTCGAAAAAAAGGTTAGTCTTTGCATTCATGTCTCTAAATAATTATTTCGCGTTTGTATATATATTTTTTTTTTGTATCGGAAGCCAATTCCTTTTCAAATGGTTCTCAATGACTATACTCCCATTGTACAAGCCGGCATCTTTTAAACTTACTCGCCACAGTGGGATTCACAGAAATTATTTAAAAAAAAATTAAAAATTTTGTACAGCCGACTTTAACACAAATTATTAAGAATAACTCAAAAACTATTGGTCTGACCTAGATCAAATTCATATGGGATCACACGAGAAGTACCAGCTTTCAAACAAAAAAAGAATCATCGAAATCGGTTCACCCAGTAAAAAGTTATGAGGTAACAAACATAAATAAAAACAAAAAAAATTCAGTCGAATTGAGTACCGTCTCCTTTTTGGAACTCCGCAGAAAATAGACTTGTTTAATTCATTTTTCATATACGTTTTGCAACTGTAATAAACAAATAATAAATTAAAAAATGTGAAGTTTCGATTATTTTCATATTTTAACGATTATTCGCATTAGAATGAATTTGTAAAAGGTATTTCTTAGATTTGTTTGAGTATAGCTGTACCTGGCCTCGTTTCTGTGGCTCAAAAGTTTTAAAAAATATAGTAAAGTTCCCGTGTATTCAAATCGGAACAATAACTAAAGCAATTTTTCTGAGATTCGAATGCAACGTAGTGTCAAAACTTGAAATTAATCCGCGAAGAACTTATCGGATTTAAGATCTTGAACAAAGGATAATTTACATTTTTATGTAAGCCTTCTTAAAATAAATAAATTTAGATTTGGTTTTATATTATGGTTATTGTACAAATGGGTCGACCGGGGAACGGCCCACGTTCTCACGGTATACCACCGTAAAATAACAGCATAATGCTGCTGTGTTTCGTATGGCGATTGTAGAGAACCGGGGTCTCACTGGAAATGAGGCATTGTGTACACAAGTGACAACGCATCTGTATTTTGATTTTTAATCGAGGATTGTTGTAGATGTCTATGGGCCACACGACCTACTTACCATTAGGTGGACTGTGTGCTCGTTTATTACAGTTTTTCTACAAAAATACGGAGTAAAGAATTTTTCGTCCCTATTACGTCGCGCCTTAGACAGACGTTTCCTTACGGATCCCATTACCAGAACTTGACCAAATTTATATTGGACTACTCCTGGTGTACCTCCTTTCTAACAAACAATTAAAAATTAAAAATTTTGTGCAGCCGACTTCAATATAAGTTATTAAGAATAATTCAAAAACTATTGGTCTGACCTTGATCAAATTTATGTGGGACCACACGAGAAGTACCAGCATTCAAACAAAAAAAGAATCATCTAAATCGGTTCACTCAGTAAAAAGTTATGAGATAACACACATAAAAAAAATAAAGAAACAGTCGAATTGAGTACCGTCTCCTTTTTGGAAGTCGGCAGAAAAGAATCATTAAGTCGGACAGCGTGTTAAAAAATTATCGCTGAACATACGTAAAACTTCCGACGAGTTGAGATGCCTCCTTTTTTTGAAGTCTGTTGAAAATCCTATTCAAGACACCTACATAGTAATAGATGATGGCAAACTATTCCGGTCCTTTGCTCACGTAGTAGATTCAAAAGGCTGGTATGTAGTTTTTAAATGTAACTAAAAACTAAGAAGCAAATTTAGTCCACTGCTGGGCACAATACATAATTTGACCTCCTCAAAGTTCAAAGACTACTAAACAAAGTTTAAATAAAATAGGAACTTATGGATGATACCTGGGAATGAGGTGATCACTACCATGCTATTTCTAATTTGTTTCGTTTTGTTAATTGTATAACGTATATGACTGTAAACTGTATTTTTTTTAAATAGTGCCCCTTGGTTTCTTGCTGGTTCTTCCGAGGACAGGGATTTTTTCCGAACCAGCGGTAAAGTCAACATAAGAGTGGCTTTCAATAAGTATTATTTATAATCTTTATTGAATAAAAAATATTCTGTTTCTGTTTTTGTTACAAGCCTCCTCTCATTTCTCAGGAGTTTTAGGACAACAAAGTGTCCGCCGCACGCACTTACAATTTTTCAAGTTTTTCAGACATACAGGTTTCCTCACGATGTTTTCCTTCGCCGAGCACGTAGTACAATTGCAAATAACATTTTCATTGGTGCCGACGGGGATTGAACCCGGGTTGTTCGTTCGTGTAATTTACGGACTCCCTGATCTATCACGGCTTATTACTTTTAATGTATTGATATATAGAACAAACTTAAAAAAGGAGGAGGTTCTCAATTCGACTATATTTTTTTTATGTGTGTTACCTCAGAACTTTTTTCTAGGTAAACCGATTTTGATGATTTTTTTATTTGAAAGCTGGTGCTTCTCATGTTGTCCCATATAAATTTGATCAAGATCTGACCAGTAGTTTTTGAGTTATCCTTAATAATGCCTATTTAATTGACTTCGACTGCGTTGATGATGTTCTCATTTTATTTATATTGAGGTAGGTTGTACAAAATTGTTAATTTTACCACTTGTTTTACTAGTTATCGAATGATATAGAATTGCCTTTTTTTGTGCGTGTGCATAGATTACATTATAAATAAATAAAAGAATATATTTGCAACGAACACACAGTAATGATACTTACATACAAGTTAATTAATTGTTTAAAATAAATAAATTAATATTAAAAGGGTGTTGCCCTAAATTACATATTATTCAGTTTTGAACACTTGTTGTTTTACTTTAAACATTTACTACAAGGAACGATAGGAGATCACATGTTGCTACTGCGTAATAGGGCAGGTTGGATTGCATTTTACTGTATCAAAAGAAATGACTTGAAATAGAAAAAAATATTGGCTATAAGTAGCGGCACGAAAGTCTAGCGGTGACCTTTATCGCGCATAAGTCGCGCTGATTGGCTCGTGCGTATCGTTCACATTACGGAGTAAGAATATCCACTACCACATTACGTCCCGTGGGTGTCGTCAAATACGCCAGAGGGAAATCGAAACAGGTGATGGGCAGCAGCATCTTCCTCATAACAACTCAAAATAATAAAAAACTGCGGTTGACAATCCACCCGTAACCGTGTCAGCTATGGCCAAAATCCCCCTTTATGAGGCAATCCATGGGCTAGGCCTATGTTCAGCTGTGGACTGTAATGGATGGACGGTAATTGTTATTAGTTATTACTAACCATTCGACCGTTACAAGCTTTGGGCCTTTTTACATACTGATATCATATTTAATCGCGTTGTTGATTTCTTATAATTAGGTAGGTGAGGGTAATATGGCCACCTGAAGATTTGCCGCTCTATAAAACCAAAACTAGAAGGAGGACCGAGACAAAAACACAAATTCGTGTACTATAACTAATATATTAAGAAAAAAATAGCAAACAAGCTTTGGCAATAATTAGATTAGAAACACTTCGAAAAATCAACTTCAACTTAAAAAATATAACCATAATACACAATAATAATATGAACTTAAATAATTACAATAATTTCAACTGTCAAAATGGCGTCGATAAAGCAGAGCCCTTTTTTTGACCCTTAATTATTTGATTGGCTTAAAAAGCGCTATCGTATCGCAGAGCCATCGCATTGATGCAAATAAGGCTGTAGTTTTTGAGTTATAAGAAAGTGACCACACTAACCGGATGATCATATTGATTTAAAAAATAATTATAATTTCAAATAAAATATTTTGTACAACCGACTTCAATATAAATTATTAAGAATAACTCAAAAACTATTGGTCAGACCTTAATCAAATTTATATGGGACTACATGTGAGGCATCAGCTTTCAAATAAAAAAATAATCATAGAAATTGGTTCACCCAGTAAAAAGTTATCAGGTAACATATATCGCCGCTTTGGTGGTGAAGAGAGTCAAGCCACAACTTTGTTCAAATTGACTTTAATACTCTAGCATAATCAAAAGAATACGATTTATACGATGGTGAAGAGATCTATCAGCCAAATTATTTTATCTGTCCAATAATTTTGAAGTCATGGACTAATTATAATTGTTTGTGTAGTATCGCATCTTAAATGCTCATTATCTCAAAACTTCTTAAGTGTGGGTTGACTCTCTTCACTACTAAAGCGATGATATATAAAAACAGTTGAATTGAGTACAGTCTCCTTTTTGAAATCGGTAGAAAAACGATAAAAGACATGGGTTGTGGGAAATGACACGGGTTGCCTGATATGGGGGACATTTATAGTGGCCACGCTTGGCAGGCGGGTTGGCAACTGCAGTTTCTTATTGTTTTAAGTTGTTATCAGGAAGATGCTGCTGCCCATCTGTTTCAGTTACCCTCTGTCACCTCTTTCGACACTCACAGGAGGATATGTGGTAATGGATTATTGTACGCCGCTACTAAACGGTTTCATCTTCCTTTGGCAATGCATAACTTTGTCTATCTTACATGCTAAATTAGCTATTATCGTTGCGATTAACAATGTTGGTAGCTCTGGTGAAATCGAACTTGATTACTCGCACAATAAATGTAAGGCGAGAGATTTACTATGGCGTATATAAAGAGCTTAGAAATTACAGTTAATTTTATAAAGAATCATTCAATTTTAAGTTTCTTTTAAATCAATATTTAATATTGTAATTTTTATTTGTTATTTATTTGAAAACTACACAAAATTGATTTTATAGCTTAATGAGTTCCATGTTATATAATTTTCTTTAAACTGTATTAATGAATTAATCAGTTTAACTTTCTAAAGTAAAAATATTACCCATATTGTAAACTTTTTGATTGATTAATCTAGTGTTTAATCAATCAAAAAGTTTCATTTTGATGTATTTGTTTTAAAATAGCATATTATATTTTAAAAAGTACTTAAGAATACAATCTCACCTGAAATATTTTACAGCATAACAGCGAAATGTCACAAAATGCACTCTGTTTGTGTAAACTTTATTGAACGTATTTATTATATTTGTCTATTGGGAGCACTTTCAATGGAAATGAGTGAACCCGACGGCAATCGCTAGTGTTATGATTGTAGCTACGATCGCTCGCTCTTATATAGCGCGAATCTTTGAGGCGCAAGTAAACATGTAGCGTTGGCAGAAAAAGATTCGTACAATGTAGTCGACACAAAATTTATATAAGTTTATAATTTGTTGTGTTGTTAAAATGGCGGAATTATTGACTGTTTATTCTTTTTATACTAAACTAGCTGATTCTCGCGACTTCGCCCGCGTGTTATTTGGGGTTTTAATTTTTTTGCGCGGAACTCTAATTATTTTTCTAAAATAAAAGTAGCCTAAGTTACTCCATATGTTACTCCAGTGGCCCATAGGCATCTACATCTATCCTCGACCACGAATCAAAATGCAGATGCGTTGTCAGCCGTGAGGACTAAGATAGAATGCCTCTTTTTCAGTAAAATGGG
The DNA here is from genome assembly GCA_033319125.1 of Parnassius glacialis. Classification (NCBI taxonomy): domain Eukaryota; kingdom Metazoa; phylum Arthropoda; class Insecta; order Lepidoptera; family Papilionidae; genus Parnassius; species Parnassius glacialis. Next base: position 32,355,600 of record JAVANC010000025.1, read on the forward strand.
TCTCCGGTTCTCTACACTCACCATACGAAACACAGCAGCATAAGCTGCTATTTTACGCTGGTATTCTGTGAGAGCGTGGTCCTTCCCCGGTTGAGCCGACCCATTCATGCTACAACTATACTATTATATAGCTGCAGCATGGCTCTACCACGTTCTTCCCCAATAATTGTGAAGATTGTGGCGCAGTTAATTCGCGCGTATTCCAGTGCATGTTAGCAGAGCTCGCAGGTCCTCGAAATACTTTACTGCGCTGACATGCAGTATTCCACACAATGTATCCCTTCACTATCGAAAAAGTTAATCGGCACCTAAAGTTGCAATTGCGTATTTGACACTCAAATCAACTGAAATATTTTTTAAAGAGTTGTGAAAAGAAACATTTCTACAAAAATTGTATGAGTATGTAGTGTAATGAGTTTAGTATTCAAATAATCGGCTTATTTGTATTTTGTAACTTTTTGTAATAAGACGTACTTAATAACAAAAAGTAGTCTCTTTATATAATAATTTAAAATTTAAAAATCTGTACAACCGACTTCAATATAAATTATTAAGAATAACTCAAAAACTGTTGGTCATACCTTGATCAAATTTATATGGGACCACATGAGAAGCACCAGTTTTCCAATAAAAAAGAATCATCGAAATTGGTTCACCCAGAAAAAATTATAAGGTAACCTCGTTATGAGTACCTCTTCCTTTTTGAAGTCGGTAGAAAATCAATTGCTGTCAATTGATTGTCAATTGTAGTCTCGCTAAAACTCGCAACTGACTTGATCGATTCTGACGAAATTTTTTGTGTGTGTTTGAGTGGGTCCCTGGATGGTTTAGATTCACAATTGGACCCGGTTGGTGGCGCAGTTGTCGAGATCCAGAAATCACCCGTATATAACCGTATAATATGTAATAAATCTCCGGTTTAAAGACAGTTTAGAATCAGTTTAAAATTTTTCTTTTATAGGATAAGGGTAACAAACGAGCACACAGTCCACTTGATGGTAAGTGGTTGCTGCGGCCCATAGACATCTACATCTATCCTCGTTTGCGAATCAGAATGCAGATGCGTTGTCACCCGTGAGGACTAAGATGGAATGCCTCATTTCCAGTAAAAAGGGCCTCCAGCCACCTGCACACACCAAGCGAAACGCAGAGGTAAATCTCTACTTCACGCTGGTATTCTGTGAGGTCGTGGTACCACCCCGGTTCGAGCCGGCCCATCCGTGCGACAGCAAAAGCTGCCGCGTGGCTCTACCACTGGTAAAAATAATGAAGTATAATAACTAAATGAAGAAGTCCCGTGAAAAATATAAGAATTAAAATTAAAGTATGGAATTTAACAGCAATTGTCAAATTTTGCGAGATTTCGCGCCGTGGCATAGGGAAGTCTCTATATATTGTGAAAAAAATCTTCCGAGTCTATCAAAGAACCAGACTTTGTAATAATACCGTAAAAAATCAGATTTAGTAAGTATTTTAAAGTGGTATAGCCATACGAGCCGTGGTAGCTCAGATGGTTAGCGCTCGCTGTAAGCTTCACAGTACTCTAGCAACCCGGGTTCGATCCCCGCCGGCACCAATGAAATTGTTAATTGCAATTTTAAGTGCTGATTTACCACGTGCTCGGCGGTGAAGGAAAACATCGTGAGGAAACCTGCATGTCTAAGAAATAAGAAAAAAATATTTCGAAGACATGTGAAGTTCGCCAACACGCATTGGGGTAGCGCGGCGGACATTTCCTTGCCCTAAAACCCTCTCAGAAATGAGAGGAGGCCTGTGCCCAGCAGTGGGACGTAAATAGGCTGCAACTTTACTTTACTTAGCCATAGTTGTAGCACGAATGGGTCTGCTCGACTGTGAGAGGACCACGCTTTCACAGAATATCATCGTAAAATATCAGCTTAATGCTGCTGTGTTTCATACCAAACCGGAGAGCCTTTTTAATGGAAACGATTTTGATATATAATCAAAGATAGATGTAGATATCTATGGGTCACAGTATCCACTTTCATCTGGTGGACTGTGTGCTCGTTTGTCTATAAAAAAAAATTACCAAGCTTTGAGATATCTCAAATATATATACAATAGTGAACAATAGTGAGTGAATATAATAATTTATCAATGATGGCGTTCACTATCCACTTTTTGAAAAATAACCCTATATAGGGATTTATCACTCAGTGGAGATTGTAGTCAAACCCACACAAACACACACACACAGAAAATTACTTAACCGACTTTTACATCATACAAAACTACTGTGACTACATATTTAGTTTTAAGTCAGAATCGTCGTGAAATTGTTTTGCCGACGCTACCCCAAGCGTGCAACCAACTGTTGAATTGCAATGGGGCATTTTCACCGCATCGTAGGACGAAACGTCTCTGCCGACCCTATGCTTCATATTCATTAGTTTGTCGCGCTGAAATTGTTTGCCATCCATTGTTTCTGCCGTCTTTAATGCAGGTCCTATTCCACAATAAGTGTATTTATAAAAGCATAGATCGACTTTGTTAGTTACTTGATTAACGGCCGATTTCAACCCTCATCATCCCTCAGATAAAAGTTATTCATATGATAAAATACAACACAAATCATAACCATAAATATAAAAACTCGCGCTTGTCACCCAGAAAAGTGGACAGAGACTACATCTTCCATTTGGCACGATCCTGACACATCCATATACCTGTCTGTCTCGCCTCCTTTACATCCATATACCTACGCGTACATGCCCGTCGGTTAAGTACATCTTCAATATATAGCCAATTTGGTCGATAAACTTTCCGACATAAAAAATTACAGATATGTACGAATAAGGTACGAATAAGATTGTTCAATTGTTTTACTTTTATATTCAGTCAGGTTATAATCTATTTGATGGATAACTTTTATCTGACGATTGAAAATAATTGTACTATATTTTACGTGATAGATATATAACACGAAACGAAAAATGTATCTGCCCAGTCCGTTAAGGACCAAGCTCGCATAGACCAACTTTTTTTGCGTGGTAGAGCCAAGCTGCAGCTATATTAGTGGTATAATTGTAGCACGAATGCGTCGGCTCGACTGAGGAAGGACCAGGCTCTTACAGAATACCAGCGTGAAATAACAGCTAAACTGAAATAGTGTAGAGAACCGGAGACCTTTTTTATTGGAAATGAGGCATTCCATCTAAGTCCTCACGAGTGACAACGCATTTGCAGTTTGATCGAGAATAGATGTAGATGTCTATGGGCCACAGTAACCTGGCGAATTGTGTGCTCGTTTGCCACCCTTATCCAAAATTCCTTATATAAAAAAATAGAAAACCAACGTGGATACTGGACACTGCTGTACTGTGCTGTCTCGTGTTACTGGAACGAGGCATTCCATCTTAGTCCTCAGGGATAAAAATTCATCTGCATTTTATTCTTAACAGGGAATAGATGCAAGTAGGTGGAATGGACACTCGTTTATCGCCCTTAAAGTTAAGTAAAGTTTTCCGGCGCATGTCAGATTATCTTTGTTTTCAACAATTTACTCTGAACGTCCACCACGAACTAAATTATGTAAATACTAGGCTCAGTGAACTAAGCTAAGCTAACCTGGAAAATTGTTGCACGTCCACCGAAAAATAAGCTAAAACAAACAACACTAAGCAAAAAGCACCAGAGGGGGTGAGAGGCGGTTAGCTTCGGCCTACACAACTAAGTTTGACTTAGTTTGGCTATTTTTAATACTATAACGCGTCTCGCTCATGTCAGCCATCTTAGAATTTCAAAAATTTTATCGATTCGAAATCTACATTGGAACAAGAACAATGTGTCTTGTTGTCGATTTTCAAAACAAAGTTGTATTTGTCAACTTTTAGCGCGCGCCTATTGCTTCAACGCTACGTGGTACGGACGTGCATGCCTTAGATAGCATACACCGCTTATTGTACTTACATCCACACTACAAGTTAAATGAAAATATTGGATGCGGCTTCAACAGGTAGCTCCCTAGCGAAGAGGCTTATTATTGAGTTGGTGCGCTGTGGGCCGCAGGTTCGGAATCCGCTCGGGACAAGTATTTGTATGAAGTACAAATAATTGTTTCTGGTCTCGATGTATGGCGTTGTCCAATTTACGTATGTAAACAGTCTCCAAGATACAGGAGACGTAACGTTACGATACGTTACGGGGATATTGTATTTTTTTTAAATAAAATAACTATTTCTTAACGTGGTAGAGCCATGGTTTAGCTATATTAGTAGTATAGTTGTAGCACGAATGGGTCGGCTCGACCGGGGAAGGACCACGCTCTCACAGAATACCAGCGTAAAATAGCAGCTTGACACTGCTGCTGTGTTTCGTATGGTGAGTGTAGAGAACCGGAGACCCTTTTTCTGGAAAAGAGGCATTCCATCTTAGTCCTTACAAGTGACAATGCATCTGCATTTTGATTCGCAAACGAGGATAGATGTAGATGTCTATAGGCCAGAGCATCCACTTACCATCAGGTGGACTGTGTGCTCGTTTGTCACCCTATCCCATAAAAAAACGTAGAGACGCGTCTGCTATACTATGGTTTTAGCACGAATGGGTTCTCACCGATGACGACGCATATGCATTTTAATTATTTATTGAGGATAGATGTAGATGTCCACGGGCCACAGCGTCCACTTACCATCAGTTAGACTGGGGGTCCGTTTGTCATCCTCACATATTCTATAAAAAAGACTATGCGAAATGCTAGAAAAATCTAATAGATTCCGAAAGATGTTTGTATATCATCTCGTTTGCACCAGACGTCAAACATCCAGACCGGTGACGGGCAGCAGTGTCAAAAGTGCAGTGCAGTAAAAACATCAGTACTTTTTTTTTTAAAACGTTACCTCCACACTAGGATTTACTCTTGTATCGCGAGGCAGTTTACATAGATTTCACAAGGACAAACATCCAGACCCAGAACAATGAGTAGGCCATACAAACACTTGTTCCGTGCGGGATTCAAACCCGCGACCCTTACAGCTGCAACTCATTGCAAAGCCACTGCGCCACGGAGCCGTCAAAGTATGATGAAGTACTGAGTTCGTTAATCCGCCTGTCAACATAAACGTCTTGATTAACATTCTTTCTTATAGGTTATCAACAATTAAATCTAGCAAATATTATATAAATAATAATATCATAAATAAACCAGAAATCTATAATAATATATGTAATTTACACTGTAATATAAAATATGTAAAAAATAAAGCTTATGCTATTTGCTCACCCATAAAATAAAGTAAAACAAAATGGCCGCCAGTCATGTATACTTTTCTTATTTCTAGGCGCAGTGAAAAATCAATTATGATACGGTATTTTTTTAACAAATTTCAAAAAGGAGGAGGTACTCAATTCGATTGTATTCGATGTTGATTGTTTTGATGTTCGATTGTTGTTGTTGTTTTCTACCGACTTCAAAAAAAAAAACAGTCGAATTAGACTATGTTTTTTATGTGTGTTACCTTATAGCTTTTTACTGGGTGAACCGATTTCGATAATTCTTTTTTTATTTGAAAGCTGGTGCTTCACATATAGTCCCATACAAATATGATCAAGGTCTGACGAATCGTTTTTGAGCTTTTCTTAATAATTTATATTGAAGTCGGTTGTACAACATTTTTAATTTTAAATTATTTTAATGTGTGTTACCTCATAACTTTTTTCTGGGTGTACCGATTTTGATGATTCTTTTTTATTTGAAAGCTGGTGCTTTTCATAATTTTTTTTGTTATTAATTTGATTTGATTGAATTTGAATTGAAAATTGATCAAGGTCTGACCAGTAGCTTTCGAGTTATCTTTAATAATTAACATTGAAGTCGGTAGTACAAAATATTTAATTTTACAACTTGTAGAAAGCCAACTTGGCTAAGCCCACAGGTTTCCCCCACCCTTTCCAAATAGGTATGAAAAAGGAAAATTGAACACGCTGCTATAATGCTAATTGGGAACCTAATCGATTTTCCTATGACTTGGTAATTTTGTTGTTTTTTCAAACACTTCAAGTCCTTGGTGCAAGTACTTGACTACAGCTTCACCTGATTATAAATTATGATATATCTGTATAACCCTTTGATTGTAAAGACAATGGTTTATAGAATTATAGGATTGGGGTGACATACGAGCACATAGTGCACCTGATGATAAGTAGGTGCTGTGGGCCCATAGACACTTACATCGATCCTCAATAAAGAATCAAAATTACTTAAATAAAATGCCTCGTTACAAGTAAAGACGATCTCCGGTTCTGTACATTCACCATATGAAACACAGTAGCATTAAGTTGCTCTTTTACGCTGGTTTTCAGTGAGTGCGCGATCTAACCCCGGTCGAGTAGACCCGGTCATGCTGCCAACCATAATATAGCTGCAGTGTGGCTCTACTTCTTTCAAGCTCTTAGTTTAGTTTTGCATGAGCCATTTGCTTTAAGATAACGCTCCCACTTTATTGAGATTAACAAATTTGGGTAGCTATTGTAGAACTTTGTTTGCTTTGCGTAGCATAAAACTTGAAACGGGCACACAACCCATGGTTTATTATGACTATTATAAAAAAAACCCGTTTCAGTTTACTTTTGCTTAGAAAAAGTATGTTTTATAATATCTGTGAAACCCATTTTTGTAACTGTCTCATAATATTAAATACATGTAAAATTACGTATTTTCACAACGCTTATAATATGTGGGGCGAAGGCAAGCACCTGACTCAGTTAAGTTGATTGTATTATACATTGCGTTACCATCGTCATCTAAAGATTGTTAACACCTGGCTCGTCCCAGAGTAAAGAGCAAAGATACCTTTTACCTTATTTTTAAAACAGATGAAATTGAAAAAGCATGGACACATCTGAAAGGTCGGATTTTTGAGCCAGCTAATAGACGACCGTGCATACTCAATCTAAATTAGTAATTATTACTGATTCCCGAAATATTTTCTATCTAATTTTATTTACTCTCATTGTCCTTGGAAACGCTAAGCCAATAATTTGAACTACGGAATTTGAGTTGAAATCTACGGAATTTGATTTCCATGTTAATTTTTTTTTGTATTTCACAGTCCTTTCAGAATAATTAGATTTATAAAAAATAAAAAAAGTATTTTTATTACGTTTTTAAAAATATTTTCATGGTATTTTTTGTATACCTGACTAAATTTGCGATCATTTCTAAAAAACTATGAGGTAAGGAATTTCCAAATTTTAAAGTGTATGTTAATTTAATAAATAGTATTTTTTCATAAAGGCGTTGAAACACTTTCTATGCAAGAAAAAAAATGTCATTCACTCTCTCTTCTCCTGTCTTTCTTGCTTATAAATGCACTTTCGCAGATCTACGGATATTTTGAAATAGCAACTACGGAATTCTACGGAATTTTTTATACTAATCTACGAATTTGGATAAAATTCGAGTGAGACACTGAATTTGATGGACAAGTCTAGCTCATCGGAACTTACTTGACCACATAACAATTATCTCAAATGTGTCTCTTCACCGGCAAATCTTCAAATGAACGTAGATAAGATGACGACGATGGGAGTTGCAAACCCAATTACTTTTTGACGATCGTGAAGACCTGAGTATTAGAGATTAGCACGATTTTATCAAATCATCAGGGCCTAGGATACCGTAAATATGATATGATCTTCTACTCGCTAAGAGCTTTTATTTAATAACAAATACGATATTATAATCAACATTTCTTTGTTTAAAATTTATGAATGCATTTAGCCACCATGTTCGATTTTATCTGACATTCTAAGGCATATAACCCGCGGAAGAGGACGCTTCCTAACTATACCCAATTTGTCAAAATAGGACGAGTAATATAGATGAGAAATATATACATAACCCCCCTTTTGGATTTACCATAGTGACAAAGGAGGCCTATTACCTACGAATTTCTGCCTACTCTGTAGTTACCTACTTTGGTGTAGTAACCCACTCATGTTTTTATTTCAGTTATGTCTTTTTTTTAACTGACTTTACGGCTCTGGGTTCTAGCCCTTCTGAGCCTGAAGTTACAATGTCAGTTATGTCGGAAAGAAACTACCAAAGAGAATATAATCACTACGATTAAACTACTAGTTGGAAACTACTAGTTAGCCTGTGGTCGGAATCATTTTTGATGCGGAAGGACGCTTATCATAAAATACTATATTGTATGTGACGACATGATGACGATTTCATGACGTTGTCGTCAATATCAATTGAGCAGAACATATTGTATTGAATTAAAATAATTTTACGGATGTTATCGCGTTTAAAATATCAATACAATTATTACTCTAATGAAATGTCGTTAAAACTGACTTTAATTCTCTAAAACGAAGTGATATAATATAGTCTTTGATTCAGTGAGCGAATTGTCTATGGTTTTATCTTTTATTTTATTTTTATATTTCTACATATTATTAGCCAGTGCTTAGGGGGAGGGGGGTTCGAATCTGTTCTGGGTCTGGATGTTTGTCCTTGTGCAATTTGTGTTTGTTAACTGCCTCCACGATACAGGAGAAAATCCTAATGTGGGGGTAACGTATTTAAAAAAAAAATTCGGTAAATTTTTGCTGAATCATCGAGCGAAGTAACTTTTACTTGTCTGATCTAAGACTAGCACTTCCTGGAATGTCTTTTTAGTTGATATTTTGATATACTTACGTTGGAATAAAATTATGGTGCTCTGCATCCCACCAAGAAAGTTAAAAATGCTATATTTCTTATGCGTTTGGTCCAGGTAATTTCATTTGGTATAACCAACAAGCGCTTTCCTTTCGTATTACGCGAGCAAACCGAGTTCGATCACGCCGGCATTACTGAAATTGTTAATTGTTAATGAAAAATAAAAATAAAAATCATAAATAACAAATTGATAAATACTTATTTACTAAATTCTCGGCAGTTAAGGAAAACATAGATACAGAATCTACATATATGGAATCTAAATCTGCATCTGCAAATATACTAGATACCTACTCGTAGAGAAGAGGGAGCATGACGGACTCTTCCTTCCTAAAAACCCTCTCAGGAATGAGAGGAGGCCTTTGCTCAGCTGTGGAGCGTGTTCCCGATGAATTTAGTCATATTAACTTGACATGGTATTAATTTCTATGCTTTGCATAATAGATTCGTAATCCCCTTCAATGAACAAAGAGACAACCAGCGCGATGTTAAAGAAATGAATGTCTATAAATAACCCATATTTAAAATGCACTGTCAGTGCTGGATTGTTGAGCGAGGCAGCCTTTATTGTGATTTCGATTTTGTTGTTGTTGCTATTGACTTATGTGAAAGGAAATATTTCTATATCTATCTATTACAGACTATAAAAGTCCACTGCTTAACAAAGGCCTCTCCCATAGTACTAAAAATAGGCATTTAGTACTCACATCGTACGATAACATTTGAAATTAAATATTTATATCACTTGAAACTATATTCATAAATTTCCTACCGTGCTATTGAATTCAATCTTGCTTACGCACTTACAAAATGGTGTCTATAGTTTTGGAACATCAAAATTCATGGGGCGTATATTTATCTGTGTAAAACATGTCCCTGTTCGATATGTGTAGAGATTTCTATGTTAATTTTATAACGTTAAACATTCAATTGTTTCAGATCGTTGAGTCTACGTTCACTGGCGCTTAGACATGGTAAGTTACTAGAAGAAAATTATACAGAATCCAATCCATGAAAAGATTTTAAAGGATTTTTACATTTACTCTTTTAATGATTTCTTATATTTCCGCGAATGCTACACATGGAATAAACTAATTTTACGGATTCTATCGCGTTTAATTTAATTTTTTTAAATGCCCGACGTTTCGGGCACTTTCCAGCGCCCATGGTCACAGGGCGGATTGAGGTGTTTGACATCCCGATTACATAGTTAACGAAGGCTACCTTCAACTTTTAATTATTAATTTTGGTCTGATCTACGCAGAACGAGCTTACAGTGTCTTGAAGTCTTGCAGTAGTATGCTTGGGTTTGGATTTAATTTTATTAATTACGGGATCCTAAGTATCTACTAGAAGATGGCTGGGTGCTACCATCTGGTAGCACCCAGCCATCTTCTCTATTGAAGTTGAGATATTTTTTAAATTCAATAGCCTCGCGAATCATATTTGGTAGGAATCGGTGTTCTTTTGCGAGGATTGGTAATTTATGAAATCTGATATAATGGTGGGAATCATCCTGAACATGTTGACATACAGCAGACTTTCCGGAGCGTCGATGCTTCACATCAGCGATATGTTATTTCACGTGGATTTTTATGGATATTTTGTTTGTCCTATGTAGGAGTATATGTTCTTATGGAAGCCCGCTTCAAGATGTAGCTAATCTTGTCTGTGACTCCTCTGACGTATGGCGGTAGTACAGCAGGCACACGCTCGACTGGGCCGGTTTCACTCGGTCTTGACTCACAAGTGGCTATCTATTGTGCAACAACTATTGTACAAGTAGATGGTGTGGCGATGGGTTCACCTGTATCTCCCATTATCGCCGATATATTCATGGAGGAACTTCCAGGAGAAAGCCCTTCTCACTGCACCTGTGTATCCTACATTCTACAGGTTGTTGTTTGTTCTAAGGTTGTCTTCGTTAACTATGACCCCCCCCCCCCCCATGACCACGGGCGCTGGAAAGTGTCCGAAACGTCGGTAATTAAAAAAAAAATTAAACGCGATAAAGTCCGTAAAATTAGTTTTATTCCATTTAGCCTTTTTTTATAAAACTGAAGTGACAAATCTTAGTCTACCTGATGGTAAGTATCTATTGTAGCCCATGGAAACCTGCAACCGACTTCAAAGAAAGAAAACTTCAGATAGGTTATCACCTCTGAGGACTAAGATGGAATATCTCATTGTCTGTAAGCTTTATCTACCAGGTTATTTTATTTGGTAGTAGAGGTCCTTTTCTGTCTGAATAAATTTAGGTTGGATCCTTTTACAGTAGTATGTTATTTTCCTTTCTAGAAATTCAAGTTCTGCTCGGACGGAGACTGTCCGCTGTGGGTGCTCGCGGCCTTACACGCTATCAGCAGTCTTCCGACGCAATTGTTCAGAACTCTTCTGCAACATGTGCTGGAAGAACAACCTGTAAGTATTTGCTGTATTTTGAAACTTATTTTGTTATTAAGTAATGATTGATTTTTTTCTAATAATGGCGTAACCATTATTAGAAAAAAATCAATCATTACTTGCTGCCTCAAGCGCAGAGCAAGACCTAAATTTAGTGTAGGCAAAATTATGTTTTCTAAGCACCTGGCGACGAATAAACATTTTTAATTAATTGTATTTAAATTTACATTACAACCCGTCGCAAATCCACTGCTGAGTATAGGGCTATATCTTGAGCCACTTAAAACAAACGTTTAACGTGGTAGAGCCATGTTGCAGATTTAGAGAACCGGACACCCTTTTTACTGGATACGAGGCATTCCATTTTAGTCCTCGGAGGTGACAACGCATTTGTATTTTGATTCTAATAGAGGGTAATTCTACACGTCTATGGGCCACAGCATCCACTTACTTAGGTGGGCTGTGTGCTCGCTTGTTACGCTTATTTTATTAAAAATTAACATTCTGCATGTTTTACCTGTTCATTTGGCCTCCATTTATTGAGGGTACACCTCGGCACGGTCGGGAATCTTTCTTCTCCATAGGTTTTCGTTCTTCAAGCTATGGCTAGACCATATCGTATTTATTACTGATACATTGAACGATGTCCGTAACTCTGGTTCTGTGGATATCTTCCATGTGAATTCTGTTACGCAAACTAACTCCAGGTGCAGCCCCCACCACCAATCTATGGCTACATAGGTCATCGCTGGCGACACGCACTGGTTGTACACTTGTTTTGAGATTTTGCGATTTACGGGACTACTGAGTCGAGTTCAATTCGTCGGTTGACCACTAGGTCGAAGTTGGATTTGTTTAGGGGGATAAATTGTGTGTTGGCAGACACAGTGTTGGTTAAACTGAGAAATAGTGCTAGGTTTTAAATCAGCTTATTCGTATTTTTTTATAGGATAGGGTGACAAACGAGCACACAGTCCACCTGATGGTAAGTGGTTACTGTGGCCCATAGACATCTACATCTATCCTCGTTTGCGAATCAAAATGCAGATGCGTTGTCACCCGTGAGGACTAAGATGGAATGCCTCTTTTCCAGTAACAAGGGTCTCCGGTTCTCTACACTCACTATACGAAATATAGCAGTGTTAAGCTGCTATTTTACGCTGGTATTCTGTGAGAGCGTAGTCCTTCCCCCGTCGAGCCGACCCATCCGTGCTACAACTATACTATTAATATAGCTGCAGCATGGCTCTACCACGTTAATTATTAATTTACCACGTATGACTAGAAGTCTGGAGTCTGCATGCAAGACGGTTCGTAATGACTCTTGAAACCAGCGGAGAGATGCAGTTTAAAAGAGAATTCAGCTGTAGTTCTATCATCTTTTATGAAAAACAAAATATTTTGTTCCACTTTTGCTTCTCTTCCACGCTTGTGGCATTGTGCCAAGTGGAAGAGTAAAATTAAATAGCTCCTGAAGTACATTATGTACCGATTCTCCACTCAGTTCTTAAGATTATAGGGCCATTATAATCTCATTCAGGTTGACGTCCGGGACTTCATCTGGATAATGTCGAGTAAGATTTGCACATAATCGCAGAAACAGAAACTTTTTTAATCAATGTACTTATTAGATTATAAATAATACTTATACTCTTTTTTTTTAATTACCACTGGTTTGGAAAAAACACACTTCTGTCCTGGGAAGAACCAGTAAGAAACCCAGCGGTTTTTTAAAAAAAAATTAACAGCTTACCATTATATATGTTACACAATTACCCACACAAAAAATTAGAAATAGCTTGGTAGCGATCACCTCATTCGCAGGGGTTATTATCATCCATAAATTCCTTATTATTATAATATAACCCTTTTTATGCAAACTAAGTTGAATAAAGTTATTGAACTTTGAGCAGGTCAAATTTAGTATGTTTTCTGGGATTTTGTTGTAAAAGCGTATACATCGCCCCAAGAATGAATTACTGACTCTGTAGAGTCGAGTACTGGTACTTGTATCTGTTCCTAGTATTTACATAATGAATATCACTTATTTTTGTAAAAAATTACATTTTCGTAAATGTATTGAAAGGCTTAAGTTAATATATTAATTTCCTTAAATTTTTGTCTGAGCGACTCTTTAGGTTTTAAATCATAGATTACTCATATGGCCCTCTTCCGTAAAACAAATACTCGTGTAACTTCAGTGTCAGTCGCGTATCCCCATAGCAAAATATCATCACTCAAAGTATCTTGTCACCGGCAATGTCGTTGACATTGTTGGTCTTCAAATTAATCAGTCAACAACCACTTAATAATAATAATAATAAGGGCTAACCCCTCTATCCTTAGCCAAGGAGCAATGACAAGACCGAACAGTACAGTGCATTTCCGATCAGAAGACCGTATGGAAGGAGAAAGAGCTCCACGGGAGGTTCTACAAGGCTCTTCACGATCCTTTCGTAGACACAGTTGCCTCCCTCCACTGGCTACGTTTTGGTGACCTCTTCGGGGAAACCGAGGGTTTTGTCTGTGCAATATAGGATCAGGGTATTAAGACCAACAACTATCGGAGATACATCCTAAGGGATGGCATCGTCGACATCTGTCGTGCTTGTCGCCATCCCGGTGAGTCACTTAGGCATGTCATCTCCGGTTGTACGGCGCTTTCTAACTCTGACTATTTGCACAGGCACAACGTAGTAGCCAGGGTCTACACCAGGATCTCGCTCGGAAGTACGGTCTCGTGGTTCGGAAACTGCCTTATTATAAGTACTTGCCGGAAGCCGTGCTCGAAAATGACCGCGCCATGCTTTACCAGGACCGGGCCATCATCACAGACAGGACCATTTTTGCGAATAAGCCTGATTGTGCTGATGGACTGGGCACAGTCAAGGGTATTTTTGGTCAACATTACCATTCCATATGACGAGAACGTCGTGAAAGCCGAAACAGATAAGCGAACAAAATATCTGGACCTGGCTCACGAGGTGACCGACATGTGGGGTGGACTGCCGACCGAAATTATACCTGTAGTCGTTTCTGCAAACGGGTTAATCCCAGTCAGCCTCTTGGGTCATCTGAGGCGACTGGGACTCCGTGACGGACCGCTCCAAGCTCAAATGCAGAAGGTGGTGCTCCTCGATAGCGCCCGCATCGTCTGCCGGTTTTTTCCCTTTCCCCCTAACCCTCGGCCGTTTGGTCTCCTCTGCCGAGGGCTTCCATCTGGTTAGGTTTTTATTTATTTATGTATTTTTTTATGTTTTTTTTTTTTATAGGAGAGGGGGCAAACGAGCATGCGGCTCACCTGATGGTAAGTGGCTACCGCCGCCCATGAACAACTGCAACACCAGGGAGGGAATTGCAGATGCGTTGCCGGCCTTTTAAAAAGGAGTACGCTCTTTTCTTGAAGGTTCCTAAGTCGTATCGGTCCGGAAAAATCGCTGATGGTAATCGATTCCACAAGGAAGTCGTGCGAGGAAGAAAACATCTTCTAAATCGCACAGTGGTGGACCGCCAATCATCCAGATGGTGTGGATGGTATCGGGAGTTCTGCCGCGATGTGCGTTCGTGAAATTTGGCGGCTGGGATTAATCCGAACAATTCCTCAGAGCACTCCCCATGGTAGATGCGAAAGAAAATGCAAAGAGATGCAACATCTCTTCGCAGTGCCAATGAATCGAGCCGATCGGAAAGGGCTCGGTCGTTGACGATTCGAGCCGCTCTGCGCTGGATGCGGTCAAGTGGAAGGAGCTGGCACTGGGGAGCCCCTGCCCAGAGATGGGAACAGTATTCCATGTGAGGCCTAACCTGCGCCTTGTAAAGTTGCAGGCGGTGTGCCGGCATGAAATACTGTCCCGCTCTGCTGAGCACGCCAAGCTTTTTAGAGGCTAATTTGGCCTTCTCTTCCAAGTGACCACGAAACTGCACGTCACTCGATATGTCGACGCCAAGGATTCCGATACTGGCTGAGGCAACCAGGGGAGTGCCTTGAAACTGAGGAGATACGACAAAGGGGTTCTTTTTAGCGGTAAACGCGCAAACTTGTGTCTTCTGAGGATTAAACTGGACTAGATTTAGTCGCCCCCAGTCCGAGACTTTGTCCAGCAAAGACTCGACTTCAGACACAAGTATATTCCGGTACTCGGAGACGTTTTCCCGAGAAATATTAGCACGGCCGGTGTATAGAGCATCACCAGTGCTGTCATCCGCATAGCAATGAATGTTACCAGTTAGTAACATATCATTGATATGCAGAAGAAACAGCGTTGGTGATAGCACACAGCCTTGTGGAACACCAGCGTTAATAGGCTTGCAGTCAGAACATGCACCGTCTACAACGACCTTGATGCTCCGATCTGCAAGGAAGCTGGTGATCCAATTGCACAATATCTCGGGAAGCCCATAGGAAGGGAGCTTCGAAAGAAGCGCTTTGTGCCAAACCCGATCGAAGGCCTTCGCAATGTCCAAACTAACGGCCAACGCCTCCCCCTTGGACTCTACTGCCTCCGCCCATCTATGGGTCAGGTAGACCAGAAGATCACCAGCTGATCGACCCCGACGAAAACCGTACTGGCGGTCACTAATCAGCTGGTGATCCTCAAGGTACCGGATGAGCTGGCAGTTAACAATGGATTCCATTAATTTGGAGAACAAGGAGGTGATCGCGATAGGCCTATAGTTGGACGGGTCTGAGCGGTCGCCTTTTTTAGGGATCGGGTGGACAAAAGCTGTCTTCCATGAATTCGGGACTACGCCTTGGGAGTAGGAGTACCGGAAAAGACGCGTTAGGACCGGTGCCAACTCCGGAGCACACGTCCTCAGCACAATTGGGGGGATTCCGTCAGGCCCACTCGACTTCTGGATGTCCAGGGAGAGAAGTGCTTTGCGAACCGAGCGCTGTGAGAACAGCACATCCGGCATGGAGCACTCACACCGCGGGATGGTCGGCGGTGTTTTCCCCCCGTCATCAAGAGTCGAGTTGGACGCAAAAAGGGAGCCTAAAAGGTCGGCTTTGTCTTTTGCGTCATGGGCCAGTGAGTCGTCCTCCAAAGATGGTAGTGATGGCATACAGAAATTTCCTTGGACAGCCTTGGCGAGAGACCAGAATGCACGGGTTCCCGAAGGAAGGCGAACTAGTTTCTCGCCAATTCTGCCTATGTGCTCTGACTTTGCCTTGGCAATAACTCTTTTGAAGGACCTGGAGGCGAAGTTATACTTCTTTTTAAGTATGCTGGTGTTTACATCCCGAGTCGCCGAAGCCGCAGCCCAGGCTTGATAACACTCCTGCTTACTGCGTAATGCAGTTTTACAGGAGCGACCAAACCAAGGCTGAGATCTACCTCCGATGGGTACCACAGATGATGGAATAAATAGTTCCATTCCCTGTAGCACCACATCAGTGACAGAGTCAGCAACAGCGCTGGGATCATCCGGCGAGAAGCAAACCCGCCCCCATGGGTAGGATGCAAAGAAAGATCGCATTCCGTCCCAATCCGCCGACCTGTAATGCCAAACACGGCGGCAACCTGCAGAACGCAACCGCGAAGGGAGCGTGAGTGGCACCACACTCCGGATCAGACAGTGGTCCGAAGAGCCGAGAGGGGCATCGACGGAAACCTGATATCCGTCCGGATGAGAGGTCAGCAGAAGGTCCAACAGGGAAGGTGTATGATCCTCCACATCTGGAATCCGCGTAGGCGAAGTAACCAGTTGTGTCAGACCATATGCCAAGGCAAAGTCATAAACAGCTCTCCCCGCATGATCGGTTAAACGTGAACCCAGCCATTCGGCATGGTGGGCGTTAAAATCGCCAAGGATCACGATTTCTGCGGATGGGACCTGTTGTAGCAAGGAATCTGTAGCCATTTGGACGTGGTCGATGAGTCGGTCTGTTTCGGTATTACCGCTATGGGATCTATAGAGGCACCCGTAGACGCGCGGATGGTCGTCGCTGTCTACGCGTAGCCAAAGGATGGACAGGTCCGAACCTTCAAGACTGCCGAGGCGTCGAGAACAGATGTCCTCTCTGACATACACGCAAACTCCAGCCCGAGGCACAAAGGAGTGCTCCAATTTGTACCCCGGGCAGGAGAGATACGAAATATCAGCCGGAGAGGAAACCTGCGTCTCGGTCAGGAAGAGCAAGGCCGGCTTTGCCGTCTCGAGATGGTAGTGGACGGCGTTCAGGTTAGAGTGAAGTCCCCTGATGTTGCAGAAATTCACGGATAGCGTGGCAGGGGTCGCCTTGGTATTATTGCTCAGATTGCCCCGAGCAGTTATGTTTTGAGCGGAATTTTGCCCCTCCCAGAATACGCGGGGCAGCCTGAGCACCCACGCTCAGGATTAGAATAACATGGTCGTGGATGCTCAGCGAGGGATTCTCCAGGGGTACTGGTACCCTCCTGGGGTAGTCTTTTGTGTAATTCCGCTACCATGTTGATGGGGGGGGGGGGGAATTGGGCCTCCGGCCACCTGCACTCACCAGACGAAACGCAGAAGCAAAGCTTCTACTTCACGCCGGTTTTCTGTGAGGTCGTGGTACCAACCCGGCTCGAGCCGGCCCATACGTGCAACAGCGTAAACTGTTGCGTGGCTCTACCACCGTTAAATAATAATGTATATATTTTATTGATATTCATGTATGTTTACCATTTTCATTTACAATTATATATTTATACGGCCCAACCAGATGAGAAAACTTTATAGATACACCATAATAATATTAATATATTTAGTCCCAAAAATAAATATAAATCAACTTAACACAAAATAATTTAGGAACTATTTTTTTTTATGAAAGAATAAGTGTGACAAACGAACACACATTTCACCTGATGGTAAGTGGATGCTGTGGCCCATAGAAGTTCTCCTATCTAACCTCTGAAATGCAGAGGCGTTGCCACCCCTAACAACTAAGATGGAATGCCTCTTTTCCAGTAAAAAAAAAGCCTCTGTTTCTCTCAGCATACGAAACACAGCAGCATTGAGCTGCTACTTTACGCGGGTATTCTGTGAGAGCGTGGTCCTTCTCCGGTCGTGTCGACCCATTGGTGCTACAACCATAATAATAGCTGCAGCATGGCTCTATCACGTATAAAAACCATATAGCGGTAACTATAACGCTTGGCCTGTAAAACTCGACTGACATAAACAAATCATTTATAAATAGAGTACGTGAGGGTAATATGGTCATCCGGTTAATATGGTCACTTTCTTATAACTCAAAAATTACAGCCTTGTTTGCATAGAACGCTCTGTGATACGATAGCTCTTCATCAGTCATTCAAATAATAAAGGGTCAAAAGGCCGCCGCTTTATCAACGCCATTTTGACAGTTGATATTATAGTAAGTACGTGAGGGTAATTTTGTTACCTTAAGCTTTATCGCCCTATAAAACCAAAATTAGGAGGAGAACAGAAACAAAAACACAAAGTCGTATACTATAACAAATATATTAAGAAAAAAATAGGAAACAAGCTTTGAACATAATTAGGAACACTACGAAAAATCTACTTAAAAAAACTAACTGCACTACTTAATACAAAAATCGACTAAAATGTTCACAATAATATCAACTGTCAAAATAACTTCGATAAAACAGTGCCTTTTTGACCCTTTATTATTTGATAGACTGAAGAAGAGCTATCGTATAACAGAGCGTTCTATGCAAACGACGCTGTAGTTTTTGAGTTATAAGAAAGTGACCATATTAACCGGATGACCATAATACCCTCATGTACTATAGTTAGTTTTTTTTAAGTTGATTTTTCGAAGTGTTGCTAATTATTGCCAAGGCTTGTTTGTTTTTTTTTCTATATTAGTTATAGTATACGACATTGTGTATTTGTCTCTCGCCTCTTTCTGGTTTTGGTTTTATAAGGCGGCAAAGCTTAAGATGGCCATATTACCGTCACGTACCTTAATAATAATAATTATTATTATAAAATATTTATTTGCATAAAACATGGTACATTTTTAGGTATTATAATATAGTGTGAACATGCATGGTTTACCGATTTATCGGTATGCAAATATTACGTCGACATGCAATTGAATAATTAAAATTACAATAACGTTTCATATCAAATTTTATTAAAACAGTATACCTAATGTCAATAAAAAAGAGAAAAAAATAAAAAATATACAGGCATGGTCATGTCATAATGCATAATGTCAAACTAGTATAATGTTAATCTAACAAATTCTAATTCATTTGTCAATTAAAAATTTCAAATATCCAACAACAATTCGCTAGACTAGATTGGTGACCGTCACGGCAGAATTTGATAAATCCATTTACGTTATAAGTCAAAAGAAATGTATACGAGCCCTATGTAACGTTGGGCCCCTGAAATCATGTAGACTTTTATTTAAAAAGAAATAATTTGCTAACGCTGACTGGATTGTATATATTAGAGGTGGATATTTGTCAAAAAAATCAGAGTTTATTTCATAGCACTCGAGACAATTCAATTATAGGTAAAAGGACCCAATTAGATTGTTAATGCCTGACTGCAGAACAGCTTTCTTCCATAAAAATTGTTACATAGTGTATATAAAAGTTTTTAATAAGGTACCTAAAGAGATTAGAGTTACAAACAATGAGAATGAAAACACAGCTAAAAAAAGGGCTCATCCAGCACTCTTTTTATGCGATGCTTTTCAGATTTTGTCGTAATATATGAAATTATGTTTTATTTTTGTAAATTTTCTAGTTAATTTAATTTTATGTGATGATTCACTGATAATTATTATTAATTTGTTTTTATAGGAGAGGGAGCAAACGAGCATGCGACTCACATGATGGTAAGTGACTACCGCCGCCCATGAACAACTGCAACACCAGGGGAATTGCAGATGCGTTGCCGGCCTTTTAAAAAGGAGTAGGCTCTTTTCTTTAACGTCTCTTAAGTCGTATCGGTCCGGAAAAATCTCTGGTGGTAATCAATTCCACAAGGAAGTTGTGCGAGGAAGAAAACATCTTCTAAATCGCACAGTGGTGAACCGCCAATCATCCAGATGGTATGGATGATATCGCGAATTATGTCGCGATGTGTGATGGTGAAATTGACCGGCTGAAATTAGTCGGAACAATTCATCAGAGCACTACCCGTGGTACATGTGATAAAATACGCAAAGAGAAGCAACATCTCTACGCAGTGCCAGTGAGTCAAGCCGATCGGAAAGAACTCGGCCCTCGACGATTCGAACCGCTCTGCACTGGATGTGGTCAAGTGGAAGGAGCTGGACTGGGGAGACTGCCCAGGGATGGGAACAGTATTACATATGAGGCCGAACCTGCGCCTTGTAAAGTTGCAAGCGGTGTGCCGGCATGAAATACTGTCCCGCTCTGCTGAGCACGCCAAACTTTTTAGAGGCCAATTTGGCTTTCTCTTCCAAGTGACCACGAAACTGCACGTCACTCGATATGTCGACGCTGAAGATTCCGATAATGGCTGACGCAACAAGGGGATGCTTTGGAACTGAAGAGATACGACAAAGGGGTTCCTTTTAGCGGTAAACGCGCAAACTTGTGTCTTCTGGGGATTGAACTGTACTAGATTTAGTCGCCCCCACTCCGAGACTTTGTTCAACAAAGTCTCAACTTCAGACACAAGTTTTTTCCGGTACTCAGCGACGTTTTCCCGAGAAATACTGGCACGGCCGGTGTATAGAGCATCACCAGTGCATATCTTACCTGCATAGCAATGTATGTTACCAGTTTCCAACATATCATTGATATGTAGAAGAAACAGCGTTGGTGATAGCACGCAGCCTTGTGTAACACCAGCGTTAATAGGCTTGTGGTCGGAGCACGCACCGTCTACTACGACCTTGATGTTCCGATCAGCCAGAAAACTGGTGATCCAATTGCACAATTTCTCGGGAAGACAATAGGAGGAAAGCTTCGAAAGAAGCGCTTTCTGCCAGACCCGATCGAAGGCCTTCGCTATGTCCAAACTAACGGCCAATGCCTCCCCCTTGGACTCGATCGCCTGCACCCATATGTGTTAGGTAAACAAGAAGATCACCAGCTGAGCGACCCCGACGGAAACCGTACTGGCAGTCACTAATCAGCTGGTGCTCCTCAAGGTACCGCATGAGCTGTTTTTTTAGGGATCGGGTGCACGAAAGCTGTCTTTCATGAATTTGGAACAGCGCCTAGGGAGTAGGAGTACCGAAAAAGACGCGTTAGAACCGGTGCCAACTCTGGAGCGCACGTCCTCAGCACAATTTACGGGATTTCGTCAGGCGCACTCGACTTATGGATGTCCAGGGAGAGGAATGCTTTGCGTACTGAGCACTATGTGAATCGCACATCTGGCATAGAGCACTAACACTGCGGGATGGTCGGCGTTGTGTTCCCCCGTCATCAAGAGTCGAGTTGGACGCAAAAAGGGGGCGATTCTGAAGTGAGTCATTCTCCCTGTGCAGAGATGGTAGATGGTAGTGATGGCTTACAGAAATTCCCTTGGACAGCCGTGGCGAGAGACCAGAATGCACGGGTTCCCGAAGGAACGCGAACTAGTTTCTCGCCAATTCTGCACATGTGCTCTGACTTTGCCTTGGCAATAACTCTTGAAGGATCTGGAGGCGCAGTTATACTTCTTTTTAAGCATGCTGATGTTTACATCCCGAGCCGCCGAAGCCTCAGCCCTGCTTACTGCGTAATGCAGTATTACAGGACCAAACCTAGGCTGAGATTTGCCACCGATGGATACCACAGATTATTTTTATTGTATACTGGAAATTAATTAATTAATTTTGTGTATGATATTAATTATCATACCACAAACGGAAATCAGCTACATTGCACTCATTTACCATCTCCTGTTACAACGTTTCTTGCAAATAAATATTTATTTATTTATTTAATGAAACCGGAGATGGGCAGCAGCATCTTCCTGATTACAACTCAAAATAATAAAACTGGGGTTGCCAACTCGCTTGGCAAGCGTGGCAACTATGGCGAAATCCGCCCCATGAGACCTATGTTCAACAGTGGACTTTTATAGGCTGTAATGGAATGGACCAGAAACAACATCGAAAAATTGTCAACAAAAATTGAAAACATAGTGACCACTTTATAGTAACACATTATTATCATCATCATTACAGCCCTTCACAAGTCCACTGCTAAACATAGGCCTCCCCCAAGGAATGCCACAAAGCACGTTCCTGAGCCACCACCTTACCTATAGATGTTCTATATAATCTATGCCTATAACGGAATATTCATAATCTATCAGCGAAAAACCGAAAACTGGAGTGAACTTCGTTGTTACAGAACAGAACTTTTATTTGTTTAAAAAAAATATATATATATACTCGTATATATGCTTGCTTTAAGTAAATACATGAACTTTCTTGTGTTTCGCTTCACTGTTTTGTATTTTAATTTCATCATAATCACCGTCATTATAGACCTTCACAAGTTCACTGCTGAACATAGGCCTCCCCGAAGGAGCCACAAAGCACGGTCCCGAGCCACCTGCATCCATTGTCTTCCTGCATATCTTACCAGGTTGTCACTCCATCTAGTGGGGGGTCGACCCACACTTCGCCTACCGGTACGAGGATGCCACTAGAGAACCTAGAACCTTTCTTCCTTTTTATCATGTAGAGAAATTTTGAACGCAGCGTCCTGACATTTCATCGTTCTAGCTTATTATTTTTCTGAAATGAAAATTCTTTGAACTTGCGGGGTGATGCCGCCAGGCCGTAGGCGGTCGCCCACGTCGCCCACGCCCTTTTTCACATAAGCGTAAACTTAAAGAAGAAATAATAATGTAATGTATAAAAATTAATTTTTGTTTGTTCGTATTTTATGCGCTGTCATATCGTTCATCAGATTGCGGTGAAACTTTGTCAACTTATTGCTTGCACTTGCGCGAAGGCTATGTTATGCCAGTATAAATAAATAAATAAATAAAATCTCTTTATTTCGGACAAACATCCGTAATTGTTAGTAGGTACAGGGAAGTTATAGCTATGTTAGTATTAATTAGGTGCAGACACGAATAATTAGTTTAAGTTGCATCACGCTATAAGCAGGAGTGCTACCGGGCCTGGACTGACGCATCAATGTCCCGGCGTGTAAACACCAGCGCTCTTAAAAATAATTATAATTCCGCCTCCAGGTCCTTCAAAAGTGTCATTGCCAAGGCAAAGTCAGAGCACATCGGCAAAATTGACGAGAAACTAGTTCGCCTCCCTTCGGGAACACGTGCATTCTGGTCTCTCGCCAAGGCTGTCCAAGAGAACTTCTGTTAGCCATCTCTGCACAAGGTGGACGACTCACGGGCCCATGACGCAAAGGAGAAAGTCGATCTCCTAGACTCTCCTTTTGCTTCCAACTCGACTCTAGATGACGGGGGGAACACACCGCCAACCATCACACGGTGTGAGTGCTCCATGCAGGACGTGGTGTTTACACAGCGCTCGGTGCCTAAAGCACTTCTCTCCCTGGACATCAACAAGTCGAGTAGGCCTGATGGAGTCCCACCTATTGTGCTGAAGACGTGCACTCAGGAGTTGGCACCGGTTTTTACGCGTCTTTTTCAGTACTCCTACTCCCTGGGCGTAGTCCCGAACTCATGGAGGACAGCATTGGTGCACCCGATTCCTAAAAAAGGTGACCGCTCAGATCCTTCCAACTACAGGCCTATCGCTATCACCTACTTGTTCTCCAAAGTAATGGAAACCATTATTAACTGCCACCTCATGCGGTACCTTGAGGATCACCAGCTGATTAGTGACCGCCAGTACGGTTTCCGTCGAGGTCGCTCAGCTGGTGATCTTCTAGGTTACCTAACCCATAGATGGGCGGAGGCAGTGGAGTCCAAAGGGGAGGCGTTGGCCGTTAGTTTGGTCATAGCGAAGGCATTCGATCGGGTTTGGCACAAAGTGCTTCTTTCGAAGATGCCTTCCTATGGGCTTTCCGAGAAATTGTGCAATTGGATCACCAGTTTTTTTGCAGATTGGAGCATCAAGGTCGTAGTAGACGGTGCATGCTCCGATTACAAGCCCATTAACGCTGGTGTTTCACAAGGCTGCATGTTCACCAACGCTGTTTCTTCTGCATATCAATGATATGTTGGAGACCCGTAGCATTCATTGCTATGCAGACGACAGCACTGGTGATGCTTTATACACCAGCCGTGCCAATATTTCTCGGGAAATCGTCGCCGAGTACCGCAACAAACTTGTGTATCTCCTCAGTTTCAAGGCACTCACTCCCCTTCTTACCTCAGCCAGTATCGGAATCCTCGGAGTCGACATATCGAGTGAAGTGCAGTTTCGTGGCCACTTGGAAGAGAATGCCAAATTGGCCTCCTAAACGCTTGGCGTGCTCAGCAGAGCGGGACAGTATTTCATGCCGGCACGCCGCTTACAACTTTACAAGGCGCAGTTTCGGCTTCACATGGAATAGTGTTCTCATCTCTGGGAACAGTATTCCATGTGGGTTGTTGTACATTTGTTTAATAGAAATGGCGTGTGACGAGGAGTTATTTACTCCTCGTAAATCATTGGTCAGGACTCCGTCGCACTCAGTCGGCTGGTCGCGTTGCCACCCCCACCACCAGTAGCCAAGAGAAGCGGCCTCTGCCGTCCCGGAAGAGGTGCAGCCATCTTCTCAGTGAGCAAGGGTGGGCAAGCGGCACTGAGCCTCGACGGACTGTGGCCCAAGTGGCAGGTCTGGATGTGGAGAAGTCTGTTGCAGAGCCCGAAGAGGAAGACCGCCGAAGGAAGAGCTGCCGGGGTATCAGAGGGATCTTCAAAACGTCGACCGCCTCCAAGTTGGAGGTGATCGACCACGTTCGTGATGCAGTAAAGGGGATCATCACCGGACCAGGGTCGAATCTCAATAAGGCGGAGGTTGACAGGGTAACTACATATGGCCATGATCTCATTGCCATGGTGGCGACAATGGAGGTACATATATCGAAACTGGAGTTGGCAGCGCTCAGAGCAGAACAGAGGGGAAGATTGCTGCGGAAGGAAGATTGGCGCAGGTTGGGGTTGAGACCAGTGCAGTTCCTTGCGACGCGACGGACCCGGCACCGCAACGGTCGTACTTGGCGGCGCTGAGGCTGCCGAAGGAGGCCGACAAAATGATGATGCCAGTGAGCGAGAGCCCAGTTGTCGCCTTCTACCCGGCTGAGACGGAAGGTCCATTGAAGACTGCAGAGGACACAAAAATTGAGCTCAAGAAAGCAGCCAACCCCAAGACCAGCGTGCTTCAGATCGACAGATTGAGAAAGGTTGGAAATGCGGATGTCGTGGTCCAAACCACGTCCCAGGAAGAAGCAGAGAAGCTGAAGACTGCTGCCCCTTCGTCATTGAGGGTGACTGAGCCCAGGCAACGTTTACCCCTATTGGCTCTCAGGGGTTTTGTGGAGGACCCCAAGAACGAGAATGTCATTAGCGGCCTCTACGAGCAGAACTTTGCTGCTTGTTAACTGCAGGATCGCTTTCAAGAAGTCCTGGAGAGGAAGCAGGCGGACAACCGTGATCGTTGAATGTTCGGCTACCTTGAGAGATATCCTGATCGGGTACAACCGGCTATACGTTGGCTGGGACGTGGTGGAGCGTGTGATTACGTGGATGTCACGTGCTGCCAGAGGTGTCAACAGTATCGGCATCCTGCGAAGTACTGCCGATTGAAGGAGGAGGAGAATCGCGGCAGACCCAACATAACCCTGAAGGCATTATTATACTGTACTCGGAGTGCGCTGAAAGCCCCCCGCGTATAATCAACCCACAGATTACAAGTGTACATTGTTTGGCAGAAGGCTTTAAACATGTTATTTTAACTTCTGTGGTACATCGTGAAAATCTGCGGGTTAACATATTGCAGCGGACTGCCAACGCTCTCCTTTCCCTCTCCATATCACAGTCATCCCTCAGTCTCTCGTTCATAATGTGACCGAGTTACCTGAAGGACGACACGCGATGTAGAGCTACCCCGTTTAGGTTCACTTGCGGAACATTGCGAGCTCTGTGACTATCTGTACATTTTCGTCTTAAGATTTTGAGGAATATCAGACAAGAAGATTTGACGCAGTTGACTTGTGATAGGCTGTAATGTATGTAGTTATTATAGTAATTTTAACTTTAACTGATTATTAAATAAAGGCCAATCCTACACATGATATCTAACTGCCGGCTTTTTAGAGCATCGACGTTTTACGTTGATAGCATTGCTATTAATACTTTAAAATGAAAAAAAAAAAACATACGTATATACAAAAAAGAATTAATGTTATTATATTTATGTTTTAAGTAACTTTTGTTCGTGTAAAGTGCAATCATTTCATATTAATGTGACGTACGTTGACGCCTGAAAAATTGAGTTATATCTATCTTCATAAACGCAATAATACATTTCGATATCGCTTACATGTTGAAACATTTTAAACTTTATTATATTTGATGAGTCTTTTTTATCATATTATCTGAATATAATGTATTGTGTCGCTGAATATGTTTAAACTTTCCAAAGTAAGATGCAAGGTCATATTCAACCTCGAGCACGTGCTCGTGTACTGCACTGTATAAACATTTTTGCATGCCGAGCGCAAAACGCATAAGTATGTTCTACTAGCGCTTAAAAGTCAAGATTCCAACGTTTTGTCGCATGAAATCGTATCTAGCAATCATATTATACATGTAAATGATATAAAAAGCACATTCTCATAAAGATAAATGATTGTTGAACTTATTAATATATTTTTTTAAATTGATTAATTCCTATTTTTACATAAAAAAGGTGTTTTAGTGGCTTATGGTGTGGATTTATCAAGTCCGTATGGCTTTGTAAACACGATAACTTTTGAAAATATCAATTTTTCAACTCAATCTATTTTTAAACTCTTCATCTATCATGTGGGAAGCCATTGAATGTAGTTGGCAGTTTAATTTTGTTTTTTTTTTAGTTATAACTATTTTCTTCGGCTGCTAAATGTCGAAATTTTCGATGTTTTCGCAGCCTTGTGTTAGAATTTATTTCAGTAAATAGAGACTGCCTGTGCCTCACTCGCTTAGTTCGGCGCACAGAGTACATTATATATAGGGTTCGGCGTCTACCGCCGTTGTGAGTGGATACTGTATCGGTTATTTGCAGCGACTCAAAAAGATTGCTGTACAAATAAATACAAAATATTCGAAAAACAAATTTCATACATACTCGTACTTGATTATTATAATAATCAGAGATTTTTATTACAATATTTTAAAAGCACAGAATAAATAATAGTAGTACGTACTAATACTAAAAGTAAGTAGGATGTAATATTTATACTTGAATACGTCTTGGACTTTTTGGAGTGACATGAATGATGATCATCAGATCATATGAGCATTATGATTCGTGCACTTTGGATTTTCCAAACTTTTTCAAATTGAAGTTTGACATAGAATTATCGGAAAATTGGAAGTATAATAAGGTTATTAGTGAAAACTTGTGTGTATTTAAACTACTTTAAAAAAAAATCCGTATAATCAAACTGTACGTAATTTTTTTAATGTGAAGGCGTGCTCAATGGGATTTACCAATAGTTTTATTTATTTATTATAAGCCAGTGCTTGACCACAATCCCACCTGGTGGTAAGTGGTGATGAAGCCCTAGATGGTAAATCGCACTGTCTGAGCGTAACACTCTCTATAAACACTCTTATGCACTCTTTCCTTGAAGATGCCCTGATTGTATTTGGACGAAAAGACAGACGCTGGCAAATTATTCCACTTCTTTCCTGTACGCATGACAAAAGATGAAGCAAACCGTTTGGTTCTAATCCGTGAAATATCGACAACAAAGGGGTGAAGACCCGCCGACCGTCTGGTAGTCCGATGGTGGAAAAGAGAGAAAGGAATTAAAACATGTAATTCCTGCGTATTAATATTTTGTTTTATAATAAATTCGGTACCATTAGCAAGGCGTTATGGTAAACAGTGTTTTATTTACATCCTACAGTCTCAGTATTTGAGAGGTACTATTCAACACCATTTACTCTTGCATTGCATTGCATTACATATTTGCATAGTTGCGCACACACAACTAATCACATAAAGTTATGTGTAAATGGGGCCAAAATCGATACAAACGACATTCAGGGTTGTCGGTTTCACCGATTAAAGAGTTGAGAACTAAACGGGCGTCAAACTCCATAGCAATTGCTTAAATCCTAGGTTCTATAGGAACGTGCAACGTTCTGGAACTGCTATAGTTTGAACATCTATAACGAAGAATATCTAAATATATTATTTTATATTTCAAAATATTACAAACTATAATTTTTTTTTCTTTTCAATAAACTGTACAATTAATTCCAACAAGGCCTGAATCTAAAACACACAAACACAGGCACCTGAACTAGGATAAACCTGTATCTAATATGTGTTAATTAATAGATTTATTAACAAATGTTTGCCGTTCCTTATATAAAATTAATGATCAAGAAATTAATATAAATATATTTTACCGAATTCCTGCAATGGAAGGAAGGAAGGAAGGAAGTCGATGGATACAGGTGGCTCAGGACCGTGCTTTGTGGCATTCCTTGAGGGAGGCCTATGTTCAGCAGTGGACTTATGAAAGGCTGTGATGATGATGATGATGATATTTTACCGAAATACAGATATTACAGATTACCTATATAATCTATGCCTATAACGGAATATTTATAATCTATCACCGAAAAACCGAAAACTGGAGTGTAGAGGTAGCACTCCGTACCGAAAACCCCGAACTTCGTTGTTACAGAACAGAACTTTTTTTTGGTTTTTTAATATATATATATGCTTGCTTTAAGTAAATACATGAACTTTCTTGTGTTTTGCTTCACTGTTTTGTATTTTAATTTCATCATCATCATCGTCATTACAGACCTTCACAAGTTCACTGCTGAACATAGGCCTCCCCGAAGGTGCCACAAAGCACGGTCCCGAGCCACCTGCATCCATTGTCTTCCTGCATATCTTACCAGGTCGTCACTCCATCTAGTGGGGGTCGCCCTACACTTCGCCTACCGGTACGAGGCTGCCATTCGAGAACCTTTCTTCCCCGTCGGTTGTCGGTTCTTCAAGCACTCTGGTTCTACAGCGGATATACTCATTATATTTTTAATTTAAGCTATAAGAATTAATTGTTCACAATGTTATTGGTGGTCAAACACTGTACTTGAAACTAACCGCTTTAATAACTTTGAGAGTCAAAATGCAGATGCGTTTATAACCTCCGAGTACTAAAATCCAATGTCTTGATACCAGCAAAAAGGGTCTCCGGTCACCATACGAAACACAGCAGCATTAAGATGCCATTTTACGCTGATATTCTGTGAGAGCGTGGAACTTTTGAACTTCCCCGATTGATCCGACGCATTCGTACTACACCCACAACATAGCTGCAGCGTGGCTGTACCACGTAATAGAAAAGGATTTTCTGAAGTGCTTAAAAATTGCTGTCCTTAATCCGTAATTTAGGTGGGATAGTATGTACTTGATGGATTTTTTACATATGCTTAGGTACTCATAATTTAAAAATACCTTTACGTTATTTTACTTCATCATCATTACATTCCTTCACAAGTCCATTTTTTATAGAATGAGGGTGACAAACGAGCTCACAGTCAACCCAACGGCAAGCGGACGCTTCGGCCCACAGTCACCTACATCTATCCTCGATTAAGTTAGCAATGTGGACTAAGACGGAATACCTCATTAAACATACCCGTTAAACTGGGTCTCCGGTCCTCTACGCTCACCATACGAAACATATAATAATAATAATAATAATATCATTTATTCGCTTAGCTTAGCTTAACAGTGGTAGAGCCACGCTGCTTTTGCTGTCGCACGGATGGGCCGGCTCGAACCGGGGTGGTACCACGACCTCACAGAAAACCAGCGTGAAGTAGGGGTCTACCTCTGCGTTTCGCTTGGTGAGTGCAGGTGGCCGGTGGCCCTTTTTACTGGGAATGAGGCATTCCATCTTAGTCCTCACGGGTGACAACGCATCTACATTTTGATTTGTAATAGAGGATGGATGTAGATGTCTATGGGCCGCAGAAACCACTTACCATCAGGTGGACTGTGTGCTCGTTTGTCACCCTTATCCTATAAAAAATAAAAAATAAAGCTGCTATTTTACGCTGGTATTCTGTGAAATTGCTAAACATACGTCAAGTAATGCCACAAAGTATGGGTATAATCTGTAAGGACGATAATCACAGCAGAGCTAATAACTAACATTTCCCAATGCCTCAGTAAACTAGAATAACAATGAGCTGGCCATACAGCTTGACATATCGACCACCGATGGGGAAGACGGGTTCTAAAGTAGCAGCCTCGTACCGGCATATAGAGAATAGGACCACTCCAATACTAATAAACTACAATAGCATACGTACAGCCACCCACTATATGAAGTGACGACCTGGGAAGACATGTAGCAAAACACGTAGATAGATGCAGCACGGCTAGCATGGGCTGGGGACAAAAAATGTATCCGCCGATTATATCCACTGACAAGAGATAAAATTATCTTGTCCCTATGCCAAAGCACGGCAACGGGGAGAAGTATATCCCCGTTTGACATAACTAGTAGACATATATCCTCCGTCCATATCATGGAGCCAAATGAAAAATAAAAAAACCGGCCAAGTGCGAGTCGGACTCGCGCACCGAGGGTTCCGAACAAATCTGTAGGTATATAAGTTTAAAATTCTAAAAATCTATGCTTTTCGCAATTTTTTCTTTACCTGTGTTATAAAATGTTGCTTGGTACCAAATTTCAAGCCTGCCCTGTAGGTTTTGATTCCCTTGCGAAAGTCGAAAATTTGCGGCATAAATGGCTGTATCTTTTGATTGCGTTGGCTTAGAAGTTTGATTTTCACAGCTCCAAGGGACAGTAGACTTGAGTTTTGGATACGAATTTCAGCTTGATACCTCCACGCGTTCCTGAGAAAAAGGGTCTTGACAGAGAGACAGACGGACAACAAAATGATTCTATAAGGGTTCCGTTTTTTCCTTTTGAGATACGGAACCCTAAAAATTATACTTTTTTGACATTTCAAAGGGACAAATTTATCCTAGTTCATTGGACATGGGCTTAAGTTTGTATTCATACAAAACATCTATATAAGTCTAAGTCTATCTCCCATTTTATCTACTGTGGATATTATATCCACCGGTATGCCCATTCTCGAAGGGTGGATAAAACTAAGCGAGGATGCCAAAAAAATATAATGCCAGCCCATTGTCATTCTAGTTTACTGTTGGGCAATGTTAGTTATTAGTTCTGCTGTAATTATCCTCGTTACAGATTCTATCACGTAGAGGAACTCCGTGCACAGCCCTCTCTATGGCTCGCTAATCAATCTTAAACTTCCTTAAACGTTCTTGTATTTCTTCCTCATATCCTACTTAATATCTTTTAAGGCTTCTGTTCTTTATATCCATTCATCCATTACAGCCATTAAAAGTCCACGGCTGAGTAGTTCCGCGCTTGGTATGCTAGTAGGCAAGCGCAGTTTTTTTTTTTTTTTGTTAATTTTGAGTTATTATGAAGAAAACGCTCATTTCCTATTTTGGTTCCTATGTCGCTTTTGACGACACCCAACCGTATAGTGGCGGTGTAAGAATATACACTACCCCATATGTTTTATACGTGATTTTATACGTGACTCTACATGCTGCAGCTATATTAATTGTATAGTTGTAGCACAAACGGGTCGACTCGACCAGGGAAGGACCACGCTCTCACAGAATACCAGCGTAAAATAGCACCTTAATGCTGCTATGTTTCGTATGGTGAGTGTAGAGGATCGAAAACCCTTTTTACTGGAAAAGAGGCACTCCATCTTAGTTCTCACGGCTGACAACTCATCTGTATTTTAATTCGCAATCGAGGATAAATGTATATGTATATGGGCCACAGCAACCACTTACCATCAGGTTAACTGTGTGCTCGTTGTCACCTTTATCGTATAAAAAAACATATAATTAAAAAAATTAAATAATCTAACCACTCCAAGAATGATTATACTTGAAACAATGTTACGTCGTGTCCTTTGCAAATATTCGGTCTGCAAATAACATTTGGTGATCCACTTCGCGCAGGCTTTCCCCGGGCCTTAACATAATAACGACGTAAAGAACCTTTGTAAAGATATCTTTCGTTTGTTGTCATTAGCGCGGGAACGGTCACCGACATTTTGAAAATATATTTTTCATCTATGAATAGCCCAAACCTTATTTGCTGTAAATTACTATTTTATTTTTATATTTAGAGCATGTTTCGGTATCTGTAAAATTTAGGTACCATCTCCATTCTGGTTATCACAATACAGTAGGCACCTCTGGCCATGGCTGTATACGCTGATGGTGGAGTTTTAGGTGGCAGGAGTCCGACATAACCTTTATGTTTGGCCCGCAGACGAAAGTACCCATTAGGATATCCCAACGATAAAAAGCACTGTTCGACATGGCACTTTATCAAACGGAGAAAATTGACCACTTACCATCATGATCTTAGTATATATTTCTAGTGGTCGTAAACGCGACTGCTGATTTTGAGGTCCCGGCTTCGAATCCAAGGTCGTACACATAGATAAATTTTTTGAAACCAAAATCCAAATGCGTTATAACCCTGAGGATTTTGATGAAGTGCTTCGTTACCAATAAAAAGGGACACCGGTTCTCGACACTGGCCATAGAAATGACAGCAACATTGATCTGATTTTTTACGCTGGTATTCTGTGAGAGCGTGGTCCTCCGCTTGTCGAGCCGATCCATCCGTGCTGCAGCCACAATACAGACGCATCCTTCTAATGGGTACGAAAGTCAGTATAATTACAGACTCTAACGCCTTCTGTCTAAGACTCAATTTACATTGCGGCGGAATGGAATGGAAGCGTATATTATACATAGTAAAATGAATTTTATGTCAATTAAGTAACGCGCAAACTAGATATGAGCCGAAAAAAGTCGCACGTCTTCCGTGGAATTCTCGAGCATCGACTTTTTTTGGTTCATATCTAGTTTGCACGTTACTTAATTGACATAAAATTTATTTTACTATGTACAATTTCGTTACAGAAATTCGCTTCCATTCAATTTCGCCGCAATGTAAATTGAGCCTTAGTCATCAGAGGCGACAACGCATCCATAGCTCTATAGTAGTTGGTTTTTAAGACACACTTGCGTTCAGCTACCGCAGAGTCTACTTCACCTGAGTATACCTCGTGTAGAGGCTAAACACGTGTCGTATTAACGGCGGTAGTGTGCCTTTCTTATTGTAGCGGTGACGGGGATAGTTCACCAATTGAGGGAGGGCGGGAGGTTCTCTTCAAACTGCGTAAGACACATCATTTTATTTTATTACGCACATCTTAGCAAGTTAATTTTAAAAAAAATTTATAATGGATTTCCGCAAAGTAACGCCCGATTCTATTAATCAACAAATGGAATGTAGAATACGCGCGATATTGCGCTGTCCTCTATAAAAATTTCTAAATTAGGAGACAAAATCAATTTTAGTGTGTGAAACAGAGGACATCCTTTAAAATAAACAACGTCTGGCAATCCTAACTGCATTGGTATTTGGAATTAAATAGGTTTTGACGAGTGACTGCAGAATAGTGTTGCCCAAAATCGATCTTGGTCTTGCAGTCTTGGTCTGTCTTGGTCTTGCAAAAATGCAAGAACAAGACCGCCTATTATTAGCAAAACCAAGACCAAGACTGTCCGTGCAAGATTTGCGCAAGAACAAGACTAAGCTTGCGAGACTCTTGCGTCTTGCAGTTAGGACTGAGTATCGTTACGGGAGTATAGGAGTTCGGGTATACGCTTACGGACTCTATGAGACGCAAAAAAATATAATGAATAAAAAAATGAAAAATTGGACAATACCATAAATATAGATAGCGAATGAAAATATCCATTAAAAGAAAAAAGAGTGCATCCCTAGTTTTGACCATCGGCACTTTGATAGTGCGCGGCGTCTTGTTGTCGGCGTCATCAAAGGTCGGATACTAACCTGTCAAAGAAATTGTGCAGCTGTAGCGGCGCTGTCGTCGCGCCACAAGCGAAACACATCGAAGCCTAAATCGCGCTAACAAAGTTCCGAAATTAAAGCAATATATATAGAATAGCTTCGAACTACCACTCGGAGCGCTGGCCGCTCCCCGGGCAGAACACCTTACCCGGCGGGAGATCTCCCCTTTTCCTTCCTACGGCTACAGTGGTAACCCCGACGTGATCTGAACACGCAACCAATAACCTTCGGAAACTACAACTTCAATATCTTCATCATCCTCAAGTACGTGCACCGCCACACAGCTATTCGAAAGTACAAGGTCAAGATACACGTGCCAGCGGCTAATATTGAGATGGCATACAATCGTCGCCGCCGCGCCGCACGCACTACATATGACACTGTTTGATTGCCGCCACAGAGTACATGTTCCAAAGAATAAAAAAACTTTCCGGGTACTCAGAATGGAGACGAATACATTATGCTGATCTCGTAAGGAATATTGTAATTAGATGATGGTAAGGATAGGTACATATCATAACAATTTATTCTAGTAAGTAATTATTATGACATTAACTATATGGGTTTATAATAATTACTTACTATTATTATTATTACCTAATAGATAAACATGTTTAATAAGTTCACTGCAAATCTCAACTTTTGGAAGTGTGTGTTTTTAAAACACAAAGTGCTCGAATATGTCGTCACCTATTTGATAAATATCGTAGACACTTTAAAACACTTGAAATGTGTAAAAATGTATATGATGAGACCTTCAATACCTGAAATTTCAGTACCTGTTGAGAGATTATTTTCTAAAACATCATTAGTAATTAGAAAACATAGAAATAGATTAAGTGATGAGTCAGCCAGATGGTTACTTTGTATTAATGCTTTGTCAAAAGAATTAATATAAAGTAACAGTAATGTCAAAGCTATTATGTAGATACTGTGAAGTAATTTAATTTGTATCGTATTTTATTTTTTATTTAAATAAATGGTATATTGTATAACTCTTTTATTCCATTTCATATATGGTGAGGGTCCATCAATCTCTTTCTAAACAGATAATATTCTTTAAAATACAGTGAAGTTAATGCCATTAATTTGTTTTTATATGTTTAACCACGTTTTAGCACATGTAAGCTTATTAAATGCAAACGTTTATTAAGAAACAGACTGACGCCCGTGGCCGTGGGACATAGTAGATAGCGCAGCTGATTAGAGCATAGGCACCGATCGCTTAGGGCGTGGGTTCAAACCCCACCGGGTGTCAGTTGATTTTTCGAATTTCTCATTAAATGTTTAGACATTTATTAATTTGGTTGGCCTTTACTAGGGCTATGTTAATTTAAGCTCAATATGTACCTACTCTGTTAAGTTGTTCTAAGATCTAAAGTAACGTTTAATAAACAGTAATAGGCTAATAGGTAATTGCGAGACTCTTGTTGCAAGACCAAGACCAAGACTGGGAGCGCAATACCAAGACCAAGACCAGGTGAATTGGCGCAAGACCAAGGCCAAGACTTGCTAAGTCTCGTCTTGTTCTTGCATTTGGGCAACACTACTGCAGAATGGCTGAGTATTTGCACGCACACACCTGGGCATGTCTAAATATAATTAGTCCACGGAAATAATTCGAGTGTTGTCGCTACGGTTCAGCGTCGGCCATGAGGACATAAAAATCATCATCGATCTCCATATTACGGAAATAATATAATATGCCATTTCTGTTACAGGATGATGGAATAATGGAGATATTAAAAGACACCAACCTATGTAAGTACCTACTACATCAATAAACTGTCGTCTTTTTCATCGGTGACAAACGAGCACACAATCCACCTGATGGTCATCTATCCTCGATTAAGAATAAAAATTCAGATGCGTTGTCACCCCTGCAGGTTAAGATGGAATGCCTCGTTTCCAGTAAGAAAGGTCTCCGGTCCTCTACACTCACCATACAAAATATTGCTGCAATGAGTTGCTATTTTACGCTGGTTTCTCCGGTCGAGCGGACCCATCCGTGCTACAGCTGCACCATGGCTCACCACGTAAAAACATTACGAAGAATCCTGCATTTGTAAGGAAAAAAAATATTTCTAGGACATGTCAAGTTTTGGCGGAATTAACTGACGCTTGGAGCAGCGTTGTAGAATACTTGCTTTGTAACCCTCGCAGAAATGAGAAGACGCCTGTGTCCAGCACGTATATAGGTCGAAACTTTACTTTTTACTTTTATATATTACTAGCTGTTCCCCGCGAATTCGCCCGCGTGTAATTTATTACGATTGGATTTCATGAGTTTTAATTTTTTGCGCGGAACCCTAATTCTTTTTCTAAAATAAATGTAGCCTAAGTTACTTCTTATAACATCAGCTATCTGCCAGTGAAAGTCCGGTCAAAATCGATCCAGTCGTTTCGGAGATTAGCCGGAACAAACAGACAGAAACACATACAGAAAGACAGACAGACATAAATTTTATTAATCATTAAATATCGTGTGTTTGTTTACATTATTTCGACATTACAAACAGACACTTCAATTTTATTTATTTGTTTAGATTGCTTCGTAACCCTCGCAGAAATGAGAGGACGCCTGTGTCCAGGACATATATAGGCCGTAACTTTACTTCTCTGCCGATTTCCAAAAAGGAGACAGTACTCAATTCGACTGTATGTTTTTTATGTGTGTTACCTCATAACTTTTTACTGGGTGAACCGATTTCGATGATTCTTTTTTTGTTTGAAAGCTGGTACTTCTCGTGTAGTCCCATATGAATTTGATCAAGGTCAGACCAATAGTTTTTGAGTAATTCTTAAGAACTTGTATTGAAGTCGCCTGTACAAATTTTTTAATTTTTAATTATTACTTTTATATATTATGTGAAATAAGAATAGAAGGGGAGTTGATTGAGCAAGTGGATGAGTTTGTATATTTGGGATGTTTATTTAGCAGGGATGGTAGATATGATAAGGATATAGAACGACGAGTGAACGCAGGAAATATAGTGAATGAGGCTCTACACGCTATTATGAAGAGTCAGAATCTGTCAAAGAAGGCACGTATGGCAATTCATAATGCTGTGTTAGTCCCTACTTTAATGTATGGTAGTGAAAGTTGGGTCTGGCAGAAGAAGCATGAGAGTAGAATAAATGCTGTAGAAATGCGGTCATTAAGGAGTATGCTAGGGCTGAATCTGAATGACAGGGTGAGAAATAGTGTGATAAGAGAAAAGTGTGGTTTGCAAGATGACGTTGTGACCAGGTTTAAAAAAGTAATGCTTCGGTGGTTTGGTCACGTAGAAAGAATGAACGAGGAAAGAGTGACAAAGAAAATTTATGTTTCAGAAGTGAACGAGACAGTCGGGAAGGGACGCCCTAGACGAAGATTTATCGACCAAATCGGCGATACATTGAAAATGGGCCAGATTAGGAGTACCCTTAACCGACGAGCGTGTATGCGTAGATATATGGATGTAAAGGAGGCGAGAGAGGTGTGTCAGGATCGCGCCAAATGGAAGTCCATAGTCTCTGCCTACCCCTCTGGGTGACAGGCGTGAATGTTTTGTGTTGTACTTTTATATATTATGCGCAGTGCAGACTTGATATAAAAATAGAAATTTAGGAGTTCGTCTTTGTAGGTACCACACCACACTCGTACTTATTTCTGCCACCAAATGGAAGCCGCCGCCGAGAAGAAAGATCGCCAGACCGGTCTGAAGTGTGTGGCGGCGCTGTCGTCGCGCCACAAGCGAAACACATCGAAGCCTAAATCGCACTAACAAAGTTCCGAAGTTAAAGCAGCATATATAGAATAGCTCCGAACTACCAATCGGAGCGTTGGCCGCTCTCCGGGCAGAACACCTTGCCCGGCAGGAGATCTCCCCTTTTCCTTCCACCCGCCACAAATGTATTGAGAACCAGTATACCTAAATACAGACTGTGAGGCATTCCATCGCACGCATGTGTAGCCTTCCTTGCTTTTAGGTGGGCTGTAAGTTCGTTAGTCTCTTCAGATTCATACTTTCATAACACTTTTGTCAGCGTCTCGTGATGAGTGCGCGCGGGCGGCGGGCGTGCTGCGCTGGACGCTTCAGCAGGCGCAGCGCTGCGCGTGCAGCGGCGTGCAGTTGGCGCGCGACCTGTTGGTGCTGGGCGTGCCGCGAGCACACGCTGCAGCGCTCGCTGAAGCCGCTGACCGGACCCGCGACGCGTACGTCGCCCATGCGCATGAACACGGTTTCATGGGTAAGATATTAAATTAAAGAGTTTTAGTTTTTGTTCTTAATTTTTTTCAGAAATGCTTTGGTTGAACTGGTTTTTAGACTACTATTGCTGATCAAGGAAAACAGTCGCTACTCTCCTATGAACATAGGTGTTTTAAAGTACTCGAGATGTCGGAAATATAAATTATATTAATATACGCGATAAAATTCGTGAAAACTAGTTTTATTTAAATGTTGTAGTGTTTGCGTAAACATAAGAAATCACTAAAGACTACTCACAATTCCTCTAGGTAAATTACAGTCTCTCGGTTCCCGTGCTGGACTTAGGACCCTACAGTTGGAAGGTTTTAGAGCAGCGAGCGTCCAACGCTTTGCTTCAATGCGTGTCAGGCTTCAACTAACTCTGAAATATTTTTGCTTTCTTCACAAATATGCAGGTTTTCTCCAGAATTTTACTACTATAAACATTAAGGTTAGCCAGCACACACTAGCTCTCCCACTGCGGTGCTTCATAAAACCATATCTTTGTAAAAAATATTTATATGAAAACTTTATTGTTTTAACCACAAAGGGCAGACTTAATGACAGTTAGCATTTTTTTTACATGATAGAGCTATGCTGCAGCTATATTAGTAGTGTATTCCATCTTAGTCATCATGGGTGACGATGCATCTGCATTTTGATTCTTTATTAAGGGTAATTGTAGATGTCTATAGGTCACAGCGACCACTTACCATCTGGTGGACTGTGTGCTCATTTGTCACCCTATACTATAAAAAAATAAATACAAACATATGTTTATTATGTAAATATATTATACCAATTATCTTTAACACACATACATACATATATACACATAAATACAATAAGTAGGTACTATGCTATGTAACGACCTGCAAGTTTACTTGATGGTAAATGACCCGATACATATTGCACCCATGATCCTCTACAACCAGCTACAAACAAAGAAGAATATAATTGCATCGAAACGTATTAAGAATATGATGAAACACCTTATAACATGCAATTAAACTGGTTGATTCTCCACACTAGACAGTAATCGTGTATGAGCTATTTACTTCCATCAGATTAACTTTAAGCCCATTGACAATTTTTCTAATGCACTCTTTCAGTGAACAAATTGACTGACATCGCGGCAGCTCCAGGCCCCGAAGGGACAGTAGATGTGGTCAAACTTACTCTCTATTCGGATGAAGTGTTCACCGGTGAACAGAACATCACAGAGTTATTGGTTGATAAATCATTACTGAAAACAATGTTAGTGGACCTGAAGACCGCTAGGAAGATGATGGACGAAATTGAAACAGAGGAAAATTGATTGAACTGAGGACAAATATACTGGCACCACGCACGCCACGTACGATTCTGTAAACGTCCCACTGCTGGGGTTAGACTTCCCGAGGTTTAGGAATGCGATTATAAAGTAGACGGAACTGCACGGACTGCATACGTTTCAAGTGACGCCGAAATCAAATCGAAACCATGCCCAGCTTATTGTAAGAACACCGGATGTGCACCTAAAATCACATATAACGCATTAACAAATCTAAAATCTTTTCCAACCAACCACATGGTTTTAGACGCGTATTATGTGTACGTCCAGCTGTGGACATTAACAGCCTAGTAAAGAAAGAAAGAAGAATAATTTTGTTGGTTGGCACGTGAGTGCGTGCTTACAATGAGTTGAACATAGCTTTGGCTACACTTGAAACCTACGCAGAGCTTTGTTCTTTTTTGGTGACACATGACAAAATTGTTACGTAATTAAATCTAAATTAACAATAAAATATATTTCAATTCTTGGAATAATTTCGGTAAGAGTCACGGTATCAGTTTACGGGTATGTTTCCATACACGTAAACTGATACCGTGACTCTCTCACGTACCTACATTATATTTTTATCGTTTTATGTGACGATTAGGAGGATCTATGACAATGTGAATATTTAGTAGCACCCACTCTGCCCACTCACTGCAGCCTATATCATAGACCTCTCCTCATTGGAGAGATATTTGCCATAGCTGCCACGCTTGGAAGATGGTTTGGCACCCAAACTTTTTTAATAGTTTGAGTTGTAGTTTGGAAGATGTTACTGCCCATCTCCTGTTTGATTTCTCTTCGTTGGCTTTTATGACACTACGCGGTATGAATTGTTATTAACAAGTTAAAAATAAAAAAATAACAGTACATAATTTAGCCGAAGCTTGGCCCTTGAGTTACTATGAACCTTCGGTAGCAGTCTTTCCCCTTCCAAAAACCCCTCAGAAATTAGAGGAGAATTTTAAGTCCAGCAGTGAGACGTATGCGATACAATTTAGAAACTTAATGTAAATAAGTTTATAATTGCAAAGATTGTATTAACGTGCATTTTATAATATTCTAAGGTTACGTTTAGATATATGTTGTAATTGATTTAATAATAAAACATTCCAAGCTCTACATACCTTTTTTCTTTTATTATGGACTTGTACGGTATACTTTTGCCAGTGTCCAGTTATAAGCCGTGTAGTGGCGAGGAAGAATATCCACATCCATATCTTCCCGTGGGTGTCGTAAGAGGCGACAAAGAAAAACAGGCTGGTGAAAGGCAGCAGCATCTTCGTGACAACAGCAATAGTACAATAAAAACTATGGTTGCCAACCAGCTCGCCAAGCGTGGCAACTATGGCAAACATGAGCAACGACACAAATAAACGGCTCTCAGTTCCCAGCGGCCCCGCTATGTAACCGCCCATCTCCGGTGGAGGTTCGGTTGCTACTTAAGACGACTCGACCTGGCAACGTTTAACGCACGCCCTCTAAGGACTGACGGTAAGATCCTGGAGCTGGAAGAAGAGATAGACAAAATGCGCTGGAATATTATAGGATTACCTGAGTCTGAGGTTCGAAGAGAGAGGGAGGACATGGTAATCCTCCAATCCGGCAACTTATTCTGTCACCGGGAGGGCGACCATCTGTCCCAAGGAGGTGTCGGATTTATCGTCCACAAGTCTCTCGTTAACAACGTTGTTAATATTATGTCTCGACTAGAGTTGCGTATCTTATACTCAGAATCACCAAACGGTAGTCCTTGAAGGTCATACAGGTTCACGCACCAACCCCCTCTCACATTCCAATGAGGAGGTGGAGGAAATGTATGAGGATATCTCCAAAGTTATGCATTTCTCCAAATCCCACTATGCAGTGTTAATAGGAGATTTCAAGGCAAAACTAGGCACAAAAGAAAACGGTGAGCTGATGGTAGGGAAATTCCGGCAACGGAACCCAAGAGGCTAGCAGCTGGCTGACTTCATGGAAAATGAGAGAAACTTTGTGATGAAATCTTTCTTTCAGAAACAACCACACAGGAAGTGGACCTGGTCGAGCCCCGACAGTTCGATAAAAATGAGATTGACTTAATATTTTTATAGGATAAGGGTGACAAACGAGCACACAGTCCACCTGATGGTAAGTAGTTGCTGTGGCCCAGACATCTATATCTATCTTCGATTAGGAATCAAAATGCAGATGTGTTTTCACCCGTGAGGACTAAGATAGAATTCCTATTTCCAGTAAAAAGGGTCTCCGGTTCTCTACACTCACCATACGAAACACAGCAGAGTTAAGCTACTATTTTATGAGATATATTATGTCAGAGCGTGGTCCTTCCCCGGTCGAGCCGACCCATTCGTGCTAGAACCATAACATAGTTACAGCATAGCTCTACCACGTAAAAAAAATCATTTCGACTCATTCATTATGACTAGACGGCAATTGTTCAGTGATGTTTCAGTGATCGCGAAGGTGAAAACTGTCAGCGATCACCAAATGGTTAGAGGAATACTGAAACTAAACGTTAAGTTGGACATGTCACGACTAATGAAGTCGACGATCCGTTCCCCTCGTGCTCTAATCCAAAGTCCAGAAAACTTTCAGCTCCAGTTACGAAACCATTTTCAGTGCCTAGAAGACTGCAATGCAGTGGACGATATGAATGACCAGGTCGTGTAAACTATCCATGCAGTCGGAGTTAAGTTCTACAAGACCTGTCGCAGAAGAACACAAAAACTCTCCGATCACACTCTTAATTTCATGGCTGATAGACGTGAAATGAAGCTGCAGTTGCAGTTCTGTCTTAAGCAGATTTGACAGCATACAGGCAACTGAACTGACTGAATAGATCTCCAATACATGCGGCGGGACTTCATTACAGCCCTTCACAAGTCCACTGCTGAACATAGGCCTCCCCCAAAGAATGCCACAAAGCACGGTCCTGAGCCACCTGCATCCATCGACTTCCTGCATGTCTTACCAGGTCGTCACTCCATCTTGTGGGGGGACGCCCTACACTTCGCCTACCGGTACGAGGCTGCCACTCGAGAACCTTTCTTCCCCATCGGTTGTCGGTTCTTCGAGCTATATGGCCGGCCCACTGCCACTTCAGCTTACTAATCCGTTGGGCTATGTCGGTTACTCTGGTTCTACTGCGGATATCCTCATTCCTAAGTTTATCACGCAGAGAAACTCCGAGCATAGCCCTCTCCATAGCTCGCTGAGCGACCTTGAGCTTCCTCATACAGCCAGCAGTGAAGGACCACGTCTCAGTTCCGTAAGTCATCACTGGCAACACGCACTGGTTGTACAATTTTGTTTTGAGGTATTTCTGACGAGAAGATGTGTCGTAGCTTCCCGAACGCTGCCCAGCCGAGTTGAATCCGTCGATTGACCTCTCGGTCGAAGTTGGACTTACCTAGTCGGACTATTTGTCCCAGGTAAACATACTCGTCAACAACTTCGAGCTTAGTGCTCCCAACAACTACCGGCATAGGTGTGACATGGACATTAAACATAATCTTTGTTTTGTCCATGTTCATCTTAAGACCTATCCGTTGGGAGACACTAGTGAGGTCATTGAGCATAGTGCTTAGTTCCTCCAGCGATTCTGCCATGAGGACTATATCGTCGGCAAATCGAAGGTGAGTGATGTACTCGCCATTGATGTTTATTCCGTATCCTTTCCAGTCCAGAAGCTTGAAAACGTCTTCCAATGCAGCGGTGAAGAGTTTCGGGGATATAACGTCACCCTGTCTTACACCTCTCTGCAATTGGATAGGTTTCGTACTCTGGTTCTGTACTCGGATAGCCATCGTAGCTCTACTGTACAAACAACTTACGCAACTTCAATACAGCTCGTATAGAAGAAGCGATCGAACGGAACCTGGGTTCCAAAGTCTTTGCTAGAGATCTGTCTGCCAGAAAGAGCCAACTGTTGAATCTGAAGACCGAATGTGGCAGCATCGTTTCCACTTGAGATTTTGAGTGAGACTAAGATATTCTATGAGCTGTACACGTTATCGATGGAGCTACACGCAAGTGTGAGTTACGATCCAAGAGCAGGTCTTATGCCACACTATTCCCATGAAATCGCGGACGTCAGTCTGAGCGAGATTAGAATGACTCTCCAGCACTTTAAAAAGAGCAAGGCTCCAAGCGAGGATGGAATTACAGCGGAGCTTCTGAAAGCGGGTGGAAAACCTGTACTTTAAGTCCGTCAGAAGCTCTTTAATTCCGTCCTACATGGTAGGACTACTAGGGAGGCGTGGGCCAGAAGTACGGTGGTCATGTCCTACAAGAAAGGCGACAACGCTCTTTTAAAGAACTACAGACCGATTTCCCTTTTGAGCCGCCTCTACATGCTATTCTGGAATTTATTTTATGTATTGTGTTATGTACATGTATTTTACTGGAAATGAGGCATTCCATCTTAGTCCTCACGGGTGACAACGCATCTGCCTTTTGATTCGTAATCGAAGATAGATGTAGATGTCTATGGGCCACAGCAACCACTTACCATCAGGTGGACTGTGTGCTCGTTTGTCATCCTTATCCTATAAAAAAGCCGGTTTCCAAAAAGGCTTTAGTACCACAGACCACATACATACCCTTCTCCAAGTTTTAAAGAAGACCGAAGAGTAAAATATTGCCTTATGTGATCTATGAGAAAGCCTTTGATTCCGTTGAAATTTGGGTAGTGCTATAGTCCCTTCAGCGGTGCCAAGTTGACTGTCGGTAAATCTCAGTTCTGAAGTGTTTGTACAGTAGGGCTACAATGGCTATCTGAGTACAGA
Source organism: Parnassius glacialis (assembly GCA_033319125.1). NCBI lineage: Eukaryota > Metazoa > Arthropoda > Insecta > Lepidoptera > Papilionidae > Parnassius > Parnassius glacialis. Next base: position 32,400,087 of record JAVANC010000025.1, read on the forward strand.
AACACGGTACGAAACCCAACCAACTGCAGAGAGATGTAAGTCGTAAGGGTGACGTTATATTCCTGAAACTCTACATCGCTGCATTGGAAGACGTTTTCAAGCTACTAGACTGGAAAGAATATGGTATTAACTTCAATGGTGAGTACATCGCTCACCTTCGATTTGCCGACGATATAGTCCTAATGGCAGAATCGCTGGAGAACCTAAGCACTATGCTTAATGACCTGTCCATGCATGAATGCCGAATGTCTCCCAACGGATAGTTCTGAAGATGAATCATCATATGACAAATCATAGATCATGTGCAACGTCCGTGTCACATCAATGCCGGTAGTTGTTGGGAGCACTAAACTCGAAGTTGTTGACAAGTATGCTTACCTGGGACAAATAGTCCGACTAGGTAAGTTCAACTTCGACCGTTAGGTCACTCGACGGATTCAATTCGACTGGACAGCGTTCGGGAAGTTACGACAAATCGTCTCGTTAGGTATACTTAAAACTTGAAAACGAGATTGTACAACGACTCGTGTTGCCAGTGATGATCTCAAACGTTGTCTAGAGAACACTAAGCTAAGTTTCTATGTGTGATATACTTATAAATAAGGACATTTGCAGTAGAACCATAGTAACCGACATAGCCCAACGGATTAGTAAGCTGAAACAAAAACAACCGACAACCGATGGGAAAAAACGTTCTCAAGTGGCAGCCTCGTACCGGTAGGCGTAGTGTAGGGGATTCCCCACTAGATGGAGTGACGACCTGGTAAGATGTGTAGGAAGTAGATGGATGCAGGTAGCTCTGACCCTGCTTTGTGACATTCCTTGGGGGAGGCCAATGTTTAACATTGGACTTGTGAAGGGCTGTAAAGATGATGATAATAATGGATTGAATAAAACTACTCTTATTGATTTTATCGCGTTTAATTTACTTGTTTTAATTCCCGACGTTTCGAGTGCTTTACAGCAACCCATGGTCACAGGGGGGACTGAGATATTTGACGTCCCAATGTCACCGTCAGCCCGGCTAACTTCAATTTTGAATATTAATTTTTGTTTCGATCTACGCAGAATGAGCTTACAGTATCTTGAAGTCTTGCAGTGGTATGCTTGGGTTTCGATTTAATTTTGTTAATTATAGTATCAGGGTGCTTTACAGGGACCCGAAACGTCGAGAATTAAAATAAGTAAATTAAACGTGATAAAATCAATAAGAGTAGTTTTATTCAATGTGTAGTGTTCGCGTAAAGTATAAGAAATCATGATGATAACTTCATTATCATCATGATTTCCATATTACATCAATATTTAAGTTAAAAAAACTTTTTAACTTGAGGTAGGGATGGGCAAGCGGAAAAAATGTATCGATATATATCTTTATATATAAAAAGTACGTGTCACGTTGTTTGTCCGCGATGGACTCCTAAACTACTGAACTGATTTCAATGAAATTTTTGGTCAATATGCAGTTTGGTCCAACTTAAAAGATAGGATAGCTTACATCTCAATTTATAGTCGCAATACAATAATATTTTATTGAAAATTATTTGTCTATTATTTGACAGTCACAATTATCTGTTAGCTTCAAACGATTCTGTCAGATGACGATATCTGTTGACTGGATTGAGTAAATATTTAATAGATGGCGCTATGTTAAAAATATAAACGTTTAATATAAGCTACAATCGGCTACAATTTAGTAGTATAACCACCACGTGTTGCTGTAAGTATTCAACAGATAGAACCGATTTCAAAAAAATTTTGCAGGCTGTGTGCAGTTTGGGCCAACTTGAGAGATAGGAGAGTTTTTATCCCGATAAGTGACCCTCAATTTTTTATTGCTAATTTCAGGAGTTTTTTTTTGGAAAGCAAATGGTCGTTCGGAAAGGGCAGAACAACGTCTGCCTGGTCAGCTAGTATATATATATATATATATATATATATATATATATATATATATATATATATATATATATATATATATATATAGTTATAGCGGTTTTTGAAAATACGAATAAATAAGGCGTCTACTTTTATTTGAAATTATCAATATAAAAGGGACAGAATGTTGGGAATTGTTTTAATTAATTTTTCTTCAACATCTGCCTATATTACTTATTCTGTACCTTCTCTGCAAAATTGGCCGGTTATTGCAAAATAACCCTGTTTATCGCGTGTTACTAGGATAAGGCACAACTGCACATGAATGCTTTTGTAGCTTCTTTTGTTGCTTCATGTTTTGTTCATTAGTACATTTTAAAATATATCGGAACTGATACGAATTCGATACTCTTAAATAAATATCGATATATTGATATATCGCGATTAAAAATATCGACGATACATATTGATATTTTATGACTATGGATCGATATTTCGATATATCGCTATTTTATACCTAAGCTTAACTGGAGGTTTCTACAATAAGTAGGTATGATAGTATTCTACGAAGTGACATGAAAATAGAGACAAATACCTTGTTTGCTACTTATTAATGGACACGTCGTTTTAATACTTACAAAGCGCTGACCCTGTAGTAAATTGTGGATAACGGTGTTGATTGCATGAATATTAATCCTATATGTTACTACATATAGGATTAAAAACCTTTATTGATATGATTATATTGTATAATTGTTTGTTATCTGGAATAGAGATAAAACGCTTGAGGACTTTAGCTCCTCCTTAATCCTCCACTCAGTAACCTGTTTGTTTTAACCAACCTCAAAAAGGAGGAGGTTCTCAATTAGAGTCTATGTTTTTGTGTGTATGTTACGCGATATCTTGATGACTGACCCAATTTTTATGGTTCTTTTTTTGATTAAATAGAATTTTTTTTAGAAAAAAATTCAACACCTATGGGTAGCAAATAAACAACTACTTTTTCAGCAATTTGAAGTCGGTATTTACTTTTTATTCAAATTTATAATTATTTTCATACATATTTATACCCTACCATACCCTACCATAGTTTCTAGCGTCAGTTTATAATAAATCTATATTTAAAGTTAGTATAATATGGCCTTTTTTATTTGTATTTTATATATACTAATACTAAATATACGTTTTGATACATGTATGCTTTTCGGTTCAAAGCCTTGTAGTCAATGCCACAAGAAATTTAAAATAATAACAAGTGTTGCCAGAATTATAGTAATTACCGTTTTGTACAGTTTTTCATAATCGATTTCATGTCACAAAGATATAATAAAAATCTTTTTATCATAATAATGAAAGGTGTATTTGACATGATTACAAAATTGTATATATCTTGGTCAAAATTTATATAGTGCTAGGAGTTACTCTCGAAATTATTTAAATAAGAGAAATACTTCCCAGCAACGACTTTACGTTATAAAATATTACTTAGAATAAGTAGCCCACTGACCTCAGTGAAGTAGCCTCTCCACAACATATAAGTTCTTAATTTTATGAAGGAATTACCACGGCATACAAAATTATTTTGTAAGGTATTTAAATAGTAACATTTGCGGTAATTCCGACAAAGCAATCTGACAATAATAAAGTTACTTGTTACTTTCAATCGAGTTTTGCAGAGTTTTGGCGGGAACTTGATCTGCGGCGGTTTGCTTCTCCTGTTTTATAGTTTAAATAATAGTTTGAAGTGGATTTTGATATGTAAAAGTGGTGCGATTTTATGTATTAACTGTCTCCGCATGTGAACTATTAGTGGAAACGGTGAAACAAGTGCTCTGATGGTGATGGATTCTCAAGATAAGCTGTTTGCATAGGCGCCTTTAGATACCATCGCCAACTGTCGGCTGCCTGCTGGCTCAAGTTGCCGTCAAAATCTCCTAAGGGCTGCACAATGGGACGCATCAATATATTGTGAAGCAGTAAACTATGAAGGATAATAATACATAAATACAAGGCTTAGGGAAATTATAATAAACCGAATAAAAATACTCAAGACTTGGCCTAAAGGTCTGGATACCAGGCCACAAACTCCAAAAAAAAATTACTTTCAATCAAGTCAAGTCAACCGAAATACTAGATTATAAGCCTTATTATACTATTACAGGCCCGTGACAGCTTAGTTCCATTCTACGCCATTTGGCGCTACCGTCGCAATTTGTTATCTGCCTACGGACGCCATTTTGAGCATTTTGAGACGCCAATGTCAAATGTCAAATCATTTGTCAAAAGCCGCCAATATTAATGCGAATTTTCCTCAGTTATTAAAATATTCTGTTTTTGTGCTGCTCGTGTGAATATTGCATATACCAACATAATGGTATACGAAAAGTGTTGTGTTGGTGGTTGCAATACAACACATGAAACGCACCGGCTTTTCAGATTCTCTAAGAACGATAATTTAAGAAACTTATGGATATCTTTCGTAGTGCCGACAAATCCCCAGCTCATTGTACTTTCCAAAGAACAGTTACTTAACAAACGTGTCTGTGAAAAACATTTTGATATGTTTCAGTTCGACAATGAAGGCAGAAGACTTCGATACTCTTACCCGTGCTTGCTTACTGACAATGAAATAGCTCATGGTGTGCCTCTGACTGCAACAGGTGAGTCATTTTATTACTTTCAATCATGGTACTTAAAGGAAAAAAAGACATCTCTATACATTCTCGGGCCCAAGTGTTAACAAGATGAAAGTACGTATTATAAAGCGTGTATATAAACAATTCCTAGCTAAAAATCTGCAAGATTTGTCAATCTAGGAACTAAGTTATTGTAGAATAAGTAAAAGTGAGATTATCTATTGGCTACACTGTAACAGGTGATTTTTCACTATTATTACACAGTAACAGGCTATTTTTCACTATAATTACTTCAATATATAAAAGCAGGATCAGTAAAAAATCACCAAAAAAGCTGTGGTTAATAATTAAACGAAATGGTGAAACGATTAATGAAAGTTAAAACAACAACAACTAAGTGGAGTGAATATTAGGAATTCTGATCTTATAGATGTGCCAACTTAGAAAATTATGACTTGATTTAACCCAAGTTGAAATCCACGCAACTTGAGTTAGCAGTACAAATCAGAGTAAATGATTTGTTACAAACTACTTTTTTATAAATTTGTTTTTCTATCTCTTTGGTGGGTTGAGATAATTATATTTCCTTTTTTATACCTATTAAAACTTATTATGTAGGATTGATATAAAAAGGTATATTTAGTATGTATCATATACTTATGTATTAGTCTAGCTTTAAGATGTATAATATTAGTCTAGCTTTAAGATGTAGGTACATAAGCTATTACTAGTTTAATTACAAAAGGTTGAAGTTTATAGTCAAAATATTCTTAAATAAATTCAATATATTTTTTGTGAGTTGTGTTACATTTGGCGTTAATTTAAAGTATGGTGACACTATATTGATCATAGTAAAGTTGGAGCCTATTTACGTCCCACTGCTGGGCACAGGCCTCCTCTCATTTCTGAGAGGGTTTTAGGGCAAGGAAATGTCCGCCGCGCTGCCCCAATGCGTCTTGGCGAACTTCACATGTCTTCGAAATATCTTTTTTTATTTTTCAGACATGTAGGTTTCCTCACGATGTTTTCCTTCACCGCCGAGCACGTGGTAAATCAGCACTTAAAATTGCAATTAACAATTTCAGTGGTGCCGGCGGGGATCGAACCCGGGTTGCTCGAGTACTGTGAAGCTTACAGCGAGCGCTAACCATCTGAGCCACCACGGCTCAGATGGTTAGCGCTCGCTGTTCATATTGATATTGATCATAATTAATCAAATTTATAAAGGGAATTAAATTACACAACTAGCTATAATAAAATTCTAAATAACAAATTGTTTTGGTTGTAGCTAAATACTCTTTGAAATGCAAAGCTCTCACACAACGAATGAATTACACTTTTACTCTTTTGCTAGCTTACTTGATCCGTTCATGTACCACAACCCAAACTCAAGTTAGGAAGATTCAACTCGAGTTAACTCATTACTAATCGATCTGAGATCTGAATGAATTATTGTTTTAGCTGTTACTTGTTGGAATGTTGATATTTTGTATTTTTTATTATTATTTTCTAGACAAGTATGTAATTATTTTTTATCTCCCTAGTTAACACAGAAAAATAATCAAAAATAGATATTAAAATGATCAATTTAAACGAGAATTGATTATTATATTATAGATATTATGTAATAAACAATATTGAATAAAAATCAGGTACGACTTTCCATTGACGTCAGTGGAGTTTGGTGTTGATACGTATTTTTACAGAAAGATTACACTATTATAAGCACACACACAAAGTCTCAATATACGGAAACGCGTAATTTTTGAGAAAAGAATAATTGAAAATCAATTATTCTTGCAATGTTTATGTCTAATCTGCTAATAAACTGGCGCCATTTTGTAATGTCATTGTCGACGTCAATAGGGATGTCGATTCTTTCCGAAAAAGGTCGTTTTTTAAATCGATTCAAATCGTAAGCTGATGTATCGATTCCTAAAAAATCGATTTCTAAAATATCTATATTTTTTTCATGTTTGCATTTATAATGTAAATATATATCCATTTTATGAGAAAAAAATCCCCTTCATCATAAAATATAGGGGGACTGATTCAGAAGGATTTCTGTATCTATTTTGAGACTGCTACCTCTCCGGCGCTGCGGGAAGAGCAGCCTCTACGCCTTAGCGTAACAAATCGCAGGCATCCCTCCTCGCCTCCGCAGCTTCTATCCGGCTCTATAAAACCACTCTAGGGGTAGGACAGACTCGTACCAGGTGGAGTCGGGGTCAATCAATTCGGTTCTTTGACATAAGTTGAACCTAACCTATTTTATTTATCTGCCCTAATAGGTACTGTTAAATAAAACAAATTTCAATAAGAGATCATTTATCATGGTATCTTTCTTGTTTTTCATAAAATGGGTTTATATTTACATTATAAATAGAAACATTAAAAAAATATAGACATTTTAGAAATCGATTTTTTGTGAACCGATACATCAGCTTACGATTTGAATCGATTTAAAAATCGACCTTTTTCGGAAAGAATCGACATCCCTATTGACGTCGACAATGACATTACAAAATGGCGCCAGTTTATTAGCAAATTAGACGTAAACATTGCAAGAATAATTGATTTTCAATTATTCTTTTCTCAAAAATTACGCGTTTCCGTATATTGAGACATTGTGTGTGTGCTTATAATAGTGTAATCTTTCTGTAAAAATACGTATCAACACCAAACTCCACTGACGTCAATGGAAAGCTAAGCCAAAAATCATTCTATTCTATAAAAATATCTCAATATCGAAAAAGCAGCAATTTATTACAAATTTCCAAAGATTGCATGTGGGTAAATTTTTTTCCAGAATAAGCATTTTGTGGGTTGGCTAACTAAGGATTCTCTTTTTACTCTTTGACTCTATGCTTAGTAAAGTACAAATGTCATTGACTCTACATCGTTATTTGCCATGATTATGTAATGTTTTCAGGATGGGATGTCACAACTGAACATAATTATTGTAAAGTGCAAGATGACGATGATTTCACAGAAGCTGTGGTATTGATTAGAAAGCCTGGTATGTACAAATATCTTAATTGATGTTAATTGTAAATTATAGTAAACATATTATGATGAACACCATGATTTCTAAAAATATTTTATTTAAATTTCAGTCAGTGGCAAATTTTTCAACATTTTGAATAATGTTTTCAGGAAGTGATGTTACGATTGAACACAATTACTGCAAAGAGCAAAATGATTGTTCCAAATCATCGGTAGAGATTGGATCATCAGGTGTGTACTAATATTCATATAGTACTAGTTACGAAGTAGCAAAAAAAGCTTTCTATGCCATCAAAAACATAACTTGTAAAAAAAGCCAAATCTCGCAACTCAGTTCTTCTACCGTAAAAATTTGTGAGATCCATGTAATACCAAGTCGGTTAATTTATTCAGTCCATAGATTGATACATAGATTAACTTGGCAATCGCATGAAAACACAATATATCTCACAAGTAATACATATTATATTAAATTAGATTGTTTAGTGCGATTGCCAAGTCAATCTATGGACTGAATAAATTAACCGACTTGGTATTACATGGATCTCACAAATTTTTACGGTAGAAGAACTGAGTTGCGAGACTTGGCTTTTTTTACAAGTTATATTTTTGATGGCATCTCATTTCTTTTTGTAGATAGTTATATCTAGGTAGCTATTTACACCTATTATTCCATTATATGTACATATATAGGTACACTGATTCATTAACTGCAACTGTAACTTTGTAATACTATATGTTTATATGGGATTACAAAGCTATTTATGCAGTTGGTGTATCTCGAAAACTAGACCGAAATTGTAAAATATTTTAATTTTTCCTTGATTTATATACTAAACAATAATTAAATTCCAAATTTGAAGTTTCTATGTCTGCTAGAAGTGCCTTAGAGTTTTGATGATCGGTCAGTCAGTGAGTGACAAAATTAAGAAACTTTGACTAGTTATAATTCTTAAACTACTGGTTCCAATTTAATGAAATTTCAAATATACCGAGTTCATACAATTCCTACTTGGTTAGTAAAAATGCAGGCTTCTAGTTTTATCCATAACGAAGTTATAGGGTTTCGGAAATGGCCTGAACTGCTTCGAGAAAAGGATGGTACGGCTGTGCCGCTTTTTTGCTCGACTTGGCGGGGGCACTGCCGTGCCCCCAGATTTCATAAATTTACTAACCGTTCATTTTCTAATAATGTGTTTGCCTAATCATACTGACATCTATAAAAATGCAAACTACAAATTTCAGATGTTAGAAGGTCGCATGAACAGCCTTCATGTTCAAATTTTTCAACTGTTGCAACAGATGTAGAAAATAAAGGTATGTGAAATTGTATTGGACATAATTATTTATACATTTATGTAGGGATCAAATCAAAAGAAGTACTAATATATCGGGTAATAGAAAAAATACTTTAAATGCTTAAAAACAGGCTGTGGACTGAAGGTGTCACTGCATACCTAGAACTGCATCAGTTCTAGAGTATGGTTATGTGTATTTGATCCTAAGTTGACACTAGGATAATATTGCATGCCTTAAGCGCAACCATTGAGTTATATGTACTACGTACTAGAGAAGCCATTCCAAACAAAAATTGTGTCCTACTCTGTCTTCGCGCATGCGCGACTACTACCCCCGCGCATGCGCGAAGACTTTAATTTAATATAAAATAAGATATTACTATAAAATAAATATAAGAATTTAATATAAAATATCTTAATTTAATCTAAACAAACATATTTCTAAATAAAATGTAATAATAATTATTTTATGGAATTCACAAATCTTCAATTTACGCAATATTTAGTTTGTATGGATTGCACTACAGTTCAGTTGAACATAGTCAATGTTGGGAATGGCTTCTCTAGTACGTAGTACATATAACTCAATGAGCGCAACGCACGTAGGTATGTTCTACTAGCGTCTAAAAATCAAGATTTCAACGTTTTGTCGCATGAAATCGTAGCTAACAATTATATTTGTTTATTTTTCAGATGCATTCCTGGAGCAACCACCAAGTGCAAGTACCAAAGGCATGGAGGCAGATGTTCTCGAAGAAGTCGTAGGTTTGTCTGCTTATACTAAACTAACTTTTATTAACTAGAATATATTTTATAACTAGATATATTACTAACTATATTTTACTAACTAGACAGGCCTGTTGGTCTAGTGGTTAGTGACCCTGACTGCTATGCCGGAGGTCGTGGGTTCGATTCCCACCCAGGACAAATGCATAGTATAAAGACAGGGAAGTACGTTATCTTCAAACAAATGCACTGCGCGCGGCTTGTATGTGTGCGCCATAGTATCTATGGGCGCCGCACGCACACTTAAACACAATCTCGGAATGTTTCTCACTACGCCAGTCTGGGCTAACACCGCACGAGGTTCGCGCGTTACGGCTTTTTTACATACAATTACATATTTTTGTTGTATTAGTTGTCTATCAGAGGAAGAATAGTAACTAAGTACCTACTTACGGTTATAAAATCGTAATTAATTATAATTGCAAAAGTTATTTATAAGGATGCGGATATATTACACATTAAAGTTTAATAATAAGTCGTTTCGTAATAGTCAAAACCGAAGAAAGTATTTTTCTGTAGCTAATTTGTAATTTTGTAATAAATGTGTGATTCAATATATATATGCTTGTATTAATTAAAAATAAAAATTAATATGGTCCTTTATGTGTGCAAATACTATATTATGCCTATTAAAAATAAAAAATAACTAGAATATACTAAGTAAATAATTTAAACACGAGCTCACACACCGCCCCGCCGGTTTATTTTATCCCTTTTTTTATAAATAATACTGCTCTGAATCTTAATACATTTCTGTATTTGTTAGGAAAACCATTGTTGAACTTTATCGACTAATGATCACTGAATTAGTTATACAGAGATGTATTATTTTTGGCAAAGGCCGGGCTTTAAACTAATGATTTGGTGACAATGACAACCCTGAGACAGTAGGCAATTATATCGCGGATTGGGCCGGAGACAGCCTACTTCCCTGTCTTTATACTATGACAAATGTTTGTGTGATGAGCACGATCATTTGTTCTGTGTCTGGGTGTAATTTATCTATAATATTTATGTATTTAGAAATATATAAGTATGTTTATCAGTTGTCTAGTACCCATAACACAAGCTCTGCTTAGCTTGGGACTAGATGGCGTTGTGTGATAGTTGTGGAATATTATTATTATTATGGGGTATCTATATAGTTTTCTCATCTGGTTGGGCTGTATAAATATATAATTGTAAATGAAAATGATAAACATACATAAATATCAACAAAATAAAATAAATACATAAAAAATACATAAATAAATAAAAACCCAACCAGATGGAAGCCCTCGGCAGGGGAGACCAAACGGCCGAGGGTTAGGGGGAGAGGGAAAGAAACCGGCGGACGATGCGGGCGGTATCGAGGAGCACCGCCTTCTGCATTTGAGCTTGGAGCGGTCCGTCACGGAGTCCCAGTCGCCTCAGATGACCCGAGAGGCTGACTGGGATTAACCCGTTCGCAGAGACGACTACAGGTATAATTTCGGCCGGCAATCCACCCCACATGTCGGTCACCTCGTGAGCCAGGTCCAGATATTTAGTCAGTTTATCTGTTTCGGCTTTCACGAGGTTCTCGTCATAAGGAATGGTAATGTCGACCAAAAATATCCTTGACTGTGCCCGGTCCATCAGCACAATATCAGGCTTATTCGCAAGAATAGTCCTGTCTGTGATGATGGCCCGGTCCCAGTAGAGCCTGGCGCGGTCATTTTCGAGCACGGCTTCCGGCAAGTACTTATAATACGGCAATTTCCGATCCACGAGACCGTATTTCAGAGCGAGCTCCTGGTGTAGAATCCTGGCTACTAAGTTGTGCCTGTGCAAATACTCAGAGTTAGAAAGCGCCGAACAACCGGAGATGACATGCCTAAGTGACTCACCGGGATGGCGACAAGCTCGACAGACGTCAACGGTGCCATCCTTTAGGATGTATCTCCGATAATTGTTGGTCTTAATAACCTGATCCTGTATCGCACAGACAAAACCCTCGGTTTCCCCAAAGAGGTCACCGAAACGTAGCCAGTGGAGGGAGGCGACTGTGTCTACGAAAGGCTCATGGTATCGGTATGTTTCAGCCTCGGAAAGGGTCCTTATGTTGATGGGCATAGATAAGTCTATGCCCTCCGAGTTAGCAACCCTTCCCCTTTCAACATGGAGGACCGCACACTTATCCGTCCCCAGCTCCATTCTAATAGAATTGCTAAAATCACAAGTGATGTTTAGCAATTCCATAAGATGAGAGCGACTGGAGGCGAATAACTTGAGATCATCCATATAGAAAAGGTGGGTCACTTTTGTACCTCCTCTCCGAAGCTGAAATCCCCTCCCGGAACCCTCCAGTAATGTACTAAGAGGGTTCAGAGAGTTATTATTATTATTATTAACAGTAGCTAGATTTAATGTAGACATACAGAGAAGCATACATTGTAAATTTATTATTTAATATTGAGTTTATGTTTAAGACCATAACATTCATAACTATTGCTTCTTTTCAGGAATTGATTCTAATGTTAATGTGGTGAATGAAATGTTGCCAAAAGGTAGTACATGTACAAAAAAGCAAAAAGGTATGATAAATTCAGTTTATTCATAGACATAATTAGAAAAAGTTTCAATATCTACCAAATCACAATAAGAGTTCTTTGTTCTTCATCTAATCCCAAGATTACAATTCCACTACACTTCAATGGTTTTATCAACAACTCCTTTACTGTTAAGGTTACATTTCTCTGGAACTCTACCCCTGATGACATCCACTTTATTTGTTATCTTTTCAAAGTAAATACATTAAAAGTTTAAAATAAAAATATATAAATAATAAATTAATATTTTTAAGTGTATCATTCAGTCATGAAATATGAATATAGAACTTAATTATTTTATTTATTTCACTTCAGGTTACATGGTGAAGAAAATAGTATCAAGGAAAAGAAAATTGGTTAAAATTTTGACTAATATTGCAACTGAAACTTTAAGTGACTCAGTATCACAAAGACTTGATCAAGCACAATCCCTGTCAAGAAATAAAGACCTTTTGGAAAACTTTTATTTGTTAAACAAACAAGCGCAGACTTTCTTGTTTATGCAATTAAAACAAATTCATAAAAGCAAAATGGCCAGAAGGTTTACCTTAGATGAAAAATTAATGGCGTTGCTCATAATGAAACAAAGCCCCAAAAGTTATAAACTATTAGAAAAAATGTTTGCCTTGCCTAGTAAACGGACATTAAATAGACTTTCTGAGAAGGTTTCAATACAACCAGGACTCAATCCATTAATATTTGAACATATATCAAATACAACCAAAAAATGGGACACTAAACAAAAGCTATGTACAATCGTTTTTGACGAAGTCTCTCTGACACCACATTTAACTTTTAATGAAAAAGATGATATAATTAATGGGTTTGTAGATATAGCTGGAGAGAGAAAACTGAAATATTGTGATCATGCTTTAGTTTTTATGCTAAGAGGAATATGCTCTCCATGGAGACAGAGTGTAGCATTTTATTTCTGTGAAGGCACAGTATCAGCAGCAGAGCTGCAATGCATTTTAAAACAGATTGTGTCCCAAGTAATACGAACTGGGTTAATACCTTTAGGACTTGTTTGTGACCAAGGGTCCACATTTCGAACAGCAATAAGAAGACTTAGGGAAGATACAATTCGTAGGCGGAATATTCAAGGTGTTCATGATGGTGTGTACCATTCTTAATTACTTAAAAACTAGTTCTACTTCATGACAAATAGTATTTATTTTAATTATTTTACAGATGGGTCGGTTAATATTGCTGATCACAATTTAAGCATATTTTTTGACCCACCTCATCTCTTAAAGGGTTTAAGGAATAATTTTTTAAATAAAGATATAATTTGGGAAGAAAAAACTGCCTCTTGGAAAGATATTGAGTTCATTTTTGATTTGGATAGCAAATTGGGACACACAAGGGCACTACCAAAGTTAACGGCTCATCATGTTGATCGCCAAAAGATTAAAAAAATGAAGGTCAGCGTAGCTGCTCAAGTATTTAGTGCTCGAACTGCTGCTATGCTCAAATATACAAATGCACTCAGTAAGTAACGATTGCTATATTGATTTGTAGACTTATTCAATTTATGTATATACTATTGTAAAATTTGACCATAAGTCTCAATTTGTAAAAAAATGGTTAAAAAAGTATGTTGTTGTAACCAAATACGAAGTGTCTTTTGGCGAAAGATTTGCAGTTACAACTGTAAAAGAAATTAAATTAAAAATACTTTTTTTCAGATTATTTTCATACTGCAAACTCTGACGCAACAATGGCCACAACAGCGGAAGTTGTTGAATTCTTCGACACACTGTTTGACAGCGTCAATGGCTACCCGGGTGGTGTGCAAAGAGGAAAGTTAAGACGAGCGGTTAAACAAAATTCACAACATCACAATTTTTGGATTGAGGCCATTAATAAAATAAAAAAAATTGTTTTTGTAGACACCAGTAGCAAACATGCTACAAAAGCAGGAAAACCTCGACTTGTGCGAGTGCCATCCCAACAAGGATGGGTTACAACTCTTGAAAGTTTTATAAGGGTCTCCAAATTATTATTTGAACAGTATAATGTAGAATATTATTATCCGAGGAATATTAATCAAGACCCATTAGAAAATTTTTTTGGCCGTATAAGAGCTATAAATTATAGAAATGTTAACCCAGATGCAAACACATTTATATATGCCTTTAAATCTTTGATATTATCTAACATGCTTAGTCCACATTCCAAATTCTCTAACTGTGAAGAGGATAATGGAGAAACATTATTAAATGTTAGTGTTCTTTTTAAAAACCTTCATAATAATAAAGAAAATGATTCGGAAAACACTATCAGTGTTTCGCGAGATCTCCCATCTTCTTCACAAGCAAGTTCAAGTGAAAAGTTGCTGGTGAATGATGTTGTCATGGAAAAAATCAAAGTCCACTGCTCAGCTTACACTGCTGGATACATTTGTCGGAAAATAACGAGAGCGATTCGTTGTAAGAATTGCATCAAAACATATATTAGCAGTACGGAGACAAACATTCACTCTTACATTAAATTTAGAGAGTATAAATTGTTAAAAAATAATAATTTGGCATACCCTAACGAAAAATTCCTTATCTTGTACAGGGATGGTACTCACTTTATTCATAACTATTTGAATTATAGTTGTATTGGAAGTAATATAAAAAGTAATTTGAAAAGAAAAATATTGAGCACTTTGAGTTTTTCCTGCCTAGGGTGTGATAAGCATGCCTTTATTGTAAAAAACTATTTCACCAATATTTTAATTAGATTACATGGACACAATTGGTGCAACATAAATAATAAAATATTGAAGGGTGATATTGATGAAAAATATGTATCTAAAATGGGTGAACCCCAGAAATTGGCCTTAAAGAAGTATAAAAGTCTTAGGTTAAGAAAAAAATTTTTAAGTAAATAAAATGTTGATGAAGTGACGACCTGGAAATGCAGGTGGCTTAGGACCGTGCTTTGTGGCATTTCTTGGGGGAGGCCTACGTTCAGCAGTGGACTTGTGAAGCGCTGTAATGATGACGGTGGTTAAATAGAATGTTCGGATTCCTGAAACGTAAACGCTGTTTCAGGTCCCCGCAAACCAAGTATATAACGAGGCGATATTGCGAATGGCTATGTTGTGTGTGCCGGACAGGTACGTGTGGTGCCGGAAGCGGCCCCCACCATTCGAGACACCGCGCGCACGTACCTTCTAAACGAGGCCCACTGACCAGAGTGCTGCACATTAAATAAAGTAGCTCAGGATGTAGATTTATTCTCCTGTTTCTTTGGTGAATTTACCTAAGTGACATTATATTACGTATTATGTTATAATAGTAGACTTCTAAACGAGGCCCACTGACCAGAGTGCTGCACACTAAATAAAGTAGCTCAGGATGTAGATTTATTCTGCTGTTTCTTTGGTGAATTTACCTAAGTGACATTATATTACGTATTATGTTATAATAGTAGACTTCTAAACGAGGCCCACTGACCAGAGTGCTGCCCACTAAATAAAGTAGCTCAGGATGTAGATTTATTCTGCTGTTCCTTGGGTGAATTTACCTAAGTGACATTATATTATGTATTATGTTATAATAGTAGATAAGTTGTGTTCTGTCCTTATTAAATTAGATAGTTTAATGTGCCTACACTGTCGTATTAGGTACGCCTGTAAAGACAAAGGTAGAAATAAATAAAGTTACTCCCTAAAAATCTCTGGTCTGTAGCAACCTATAATATGCTTCTATAGCGCGGAGTCGATTTTATGCTATATTACGCTATTAGCATCTTGAGCATACTTGTTATTTTTAATGTTGATGTCGATATTTGTTTATTTTTCAGATGCTTATCATGGAACAACCTCCAAGTGAAAGTACCAACACCAAGGAGATAAATGTTCTTTTTAAAAGTAATTTATGTTACCATATAACTGAGTTATATGATAATATAGATTACTTTTTAATTAAGATTATACTAAACTGTCGTTAACAGTTAATATATACAATATAGACGTATAC
The DNA here is from genome assembly GCA_033319125.1 of Parnassius glacialis. Classification (NCBI taxonomy): domain Eukaryota; kingdom Metazoa; phylum Arthropoda; class Insecta; order Lepidoptera; family Papilionidae; genus Parnassius; species Parnassius glacialis. The sequence goes on from JAVANC010000025.1 coordinate 32,416,235, forward strand.
ATTATATATTTATTCTTTAATTTTGGGTTCAAGTATAAGAGCATAAAATTCACAAATATTGTTTGTTTTCAGGAATAGAAATCTAATGCTGATGTGGTGAGACAAATGTAGCCAGATGATACAAAATGTACACATTGGCAAAATGGTATGATAAATTCACTTTATTCTAAGACATAATTAGGCAAAATTTCAACATATCTATTATATCTATATTCAGCATATCATCTATCCTCAAATCACAGTAAGATTTCTTTATTCTTCATCTAATCTAAATATTACATTTCCACTACACTTCAATGGTTTTATCAACTACTCCTTTAGTATTAAGATTACACTTATTTGGAAGTGCCTGAAGACATTGAGAAAGCTCCTGATAATGGATGTATACAATGTTAATATTTATATATTTTTTATTTCTTATTTACTGCATCTACCACTTTATTTTCACCACACCATGGCTGACCGAAAGAAAATGCCAACTGCCATGAAGCTGCCCTTTGTTAATTTAATATGAATAATATATGATTTATGATTATCGTTCAGTCATAAAATATGAATATTAGACTTTATTTTTATTTATTTCTTTTCAGGTTACGTGGTGAAGAAAATGAAATAAAAGAAGAGATGTTAAAATTTAAAAAAAGATTGTAACTTGTAGGTGAACAATCCTCACAAAGACTTGCTTAATGTCCAATCTATTTTAAAACTATAGAGAATTATTTGAAAACCTTTATATGTTAAACAAATAACTTTCTTAGTAATACAATTAAAACAATTTTGTAAAAAAATGGCCAGGTTTACCCTACATGAAAAGTAAATAGCATTGCTTCTAATAAAAAGTAACTTGAAAAGTAAAATATTAAGCACTTAAATATGATTCATGTGGTTTAATTTGCTTTATTTAATGAACTATAAATATTGCTCTGTTTCTCGTCAAATTGTACTTATTTATGTTCAATGTTATGTACAATTTTCTAATTTGTTTATATAACTTAGTGTGCCTTTAATTTAATCCTAAGATTACGTATGTATATGATGTTGGTGTGCTTGAATAAAAAATAAATGTTAATGTATTATAAGTGTTTCATTAAGTAATATTAGTATTCCTGTATAATGCACTTCTGTAGATATCGACAAAATAAGAACACCACTAAACATCGATATCGATGATTTGAAGGATGTGTGCTTGCAATCTCTAAGCTATATTTTTTTTTATTACACATCTGTCAAAATTGGCGACTGCAGCGCCAAAACGCGTAGTTTGGAAACTTGACTAAAAGTCACTGTCGTATCTGTAGCTTGCTACATATATATTTATCTATGATTATAAGTTGTTGCTTGTTGTTTGTTTTGAATTTTTCGTTTTCCTATATATAATGTTTCAAGACTTAATAATGATTTAAAATGGAAAGAATATTAACGAGTAACGATGAAATTTAAACTATAATAATCACTTCTACCATACATCTAAATATTTTAAAGTGCATTCCCATTGAGTTCAAACAAGAGGTTAGGTATACTATTTTAATAACTACCTTTTAAATGATTATAATTAGTCTGAAAAATTTGTTAGTTATTTGAACTAATCATTTATCTATTAAATGGCTACATAAAATCTATTTCAATATGTCAGCTTTTATTATATTACCCTTTCCTTAACATTATGTTCATAAATTTTGATCGTAGTTTTCAGACAAAATGCATATATTATGTACAATATGCAGTGATTTAGTAAATCAAGCTGAGAGTATATATGTGACGAAATGTGGCCACGTCTTTCATCATAACTGTTTAGCAAAATGGATTGCAAGGTATGTTTATTTTGTTTAGTCCAGTGTTTCCCAATTAGTAGCACGCATGGTACGACTTTCCATTGACTCCCGTCGAGTTGGGGGTTGATACGTATTTTTACAGAAAAGTTAGGATAAAATTTCCAATATGAACCATCGATTTAAATGCCCATATTTTTTTTTTGTAGATAGTACTCACTAAAAGAAAGCGTTTTACAAAGTTTCAATACGCGGAAACGCGTGTTTTTTGAGAAAAAAATTATTGAAAATCAATTATTTTTGCAATATTTATGTCGATTCCTACGGTAAAACTGAAACTATTTTGTATTGTCATTGTCATCATCGGTAGGGATGTCGATTCTTTCCAAAAAAGATCGATTTTTAAATCGATTTGAATCATAAGCTGATGTATCAATTCACAAAAAAATCTATTTCTAAAATATCGATATTTTTTTATGTTTGCATTTATCATGTAAATATAAATCCATTTTATGAAAAACCAGAAAGATACCATAGTAAATAATCTCTTATTGAAATTTGTTTTATTTTTATTAGGGCAGATAACAAATAAAATAGGTTAGGTTCAACTTATGTCAAAGAATCGAATTGATTGACCCCGACTCCACCTGATACGAGTCTGTCCTACCCCTAGAGTGGTTATAAAGAGCCGGACGCGTGTAGGGGGAGCAGCCTCCTCCTGCTGTAACAAGTCCCTTTAGTTCTTAAGTCATTCCTCGCCTCCGCAGCTTCGGCTTGTTGGTCGCCTTCGGCGACCAGCCTCAGTCGCTCCGGCTCGTCCGATGGCTACGATTTGTTACATCAGGCGGAGGCTGATTTTCAATAACTTTTTTCTCAAAAATTACACACTTCCGCATGTTGTAACTTTGTGTGTGTGCTTATAATAGTGTAACTTTTCTGTAAAAATACGTATCAACCCCCAACTCGACAGGAGTCAATGGAAAGCTAAGCCGCACACATATCGCCAAGGATAAATTAGGCTACCTGAAAAGGTCTGCTCTTGACTTATCTGAGTTTAAAGTTTAAAGGCAATCTCTTGACTATGGTAAAAAAAAACTAGGCAAAAATTACAATCTCCAAATTGTACCTACATGTACAACACACATTTTGTATCATTGAAGTCACATGAGCAATTTCATTTTTATTATTATAAAAATTGTTGAGAAATTATTAATTACGAAAATATGATTTTATATTTAATTTCTTCATTTCGAATACAAAGTGCAAGTGCGCTTAAGCTTTATCTTGAAGTTGTATGCATCATAAATTAATTGGAAACCACTGGTTTTAGTAATAATAATGTCTTCCAACGAATTCGGTCATTTTTCTTCCTTATTAGGAACAAGTTTAGCCACCTGCACAGTACAGGATTATAGTGTCAGAGTGTATATTCAAACACAGGCAGTTGCACTATTCCATATCTCTCATAGCCTGATAAGTAAAAAAATTTGTCAATAAATATGTAATTTTGCAATACATTATATTTCTAATATTAGGTCAAAATCGTGTCCTCAATGCCGAAACAAAGTGACAGATCGGTGTATGTTTCGCCTTTATCCCACTATATCAAATGAAAACACAGGAGATGATGTCACCACTCTACAATCAAGACTTGACGATGCGCAGTTACAGTTACGTGAACAAAAGACATTATGCAAGGAGAAGGAGGAGAGGCTGGCTGTAATTGATGCAGAGTTAAAGAAAAATGAGTACGTAAAAGCATTTGACTTGCTGCATTTTATGTTTTGAATACGAAATAATGTCCATATATACTTTGAATTTAAGTCTAATCTTTACCATGTTTATTACTATTATGTCACATTCTTGTTTGTCTATCATTCTGAGTGAAATTTAGTAATTGATTTTAAACTAACTTTCCGATGAGCTGGAAACTTGAAATTTTGAATACAATTCAAATTCAGATGACAATGCATTCATTGATAAAATAAATGTGGTGAAATAAAAAAAAATCACTTGCTTAACTTTTATAAGCCAGTGCTTGACAACAATCCTACCTGATGGCAAGTGATGATGTAGCCGAATATGCTAAGTGCACCGATTTAGCTTAAAGCAAAGCCTAATTCACTCTTGCCTTGAACACCCACACTATGGTATAAATCTAGCCCTTTGCAGTCACCTCTCACTTAAAATGATGGATTCTCTTATGCCACCACACCTGCCAGTTTTATATGGCTGTATAGAGAGGTTTGGCAATATAGGTAAGTTGGTTTATAAGTGAAAAAAGTTTGTGATGTCACTGGTCATCAAGCAAGTCATCTTATTTCAAATATTTAATTTCAGGGAACTCCTAAGAATGTGTGAAAAAAAGATAGTTGTTCGGGACTCTGCCGTAACTGCATTAAAAGAGCAACTTGAATATGTGAAAATACAAAACAGAGAGACTCAACGCTTGAAAGAAGAGAATGAGAGTCTGAAGAAGAATATACAAACTATGAATGGGTAACATTTTTTTATACAATAAAATGACAAATTACATAATATAATTTTTGTATGATACAATGTTTGTTATATATATGTTACACAGATATTTACATATATTATACAGATATATACATATTTATATTTAATATACATATTTATATTTAATATACATATTTATACAATTAGTACATACAAATAACTATGAATATATTTAGTGTTACGGCCAGCAGCTGCTTATCTAACAGTAGAGTCTCCCAGGCCCATAGAGGGAAAACCTACAAGCAGATGTTGGTCGGGCCTCCTACAGGCCAAAGGTGGAAAGTTTCTAATTACAATAAACAATCCGGGGGGAGCGTTCTATTCTATTAAACCGAGCTTACTTACCTCTATCCAAGACGACTGGTCCCTCAGGATTCGGTCAGGTCGCATGTGGTTGTATAGTGCTAGGAAAGTAAGGGTCAGTGATGTGTATCTGGGTGTGGCTGGTAGTGTTATTGACCCTATTAGACCGTTACCCTCTGCAGCAGTTAGGACCTCAGCACCTCTCCAAACTGCGGTATCCTTCCGCAGTCACTTTCTTCGTTTTCTACGATGACAGTCCATTATCTCTGTCGTACAATTAACTACCTTACAGAAGCCACTAACTCTCGTTTGTTATAACGCCTAACCCGCGAAACGAACACAGAACGTACGGATCAAAGGTCACTACCGTTTCGCGTGGCCACAGTTGTTTCTAGAATATCAAATACCGCACTAGTAGCTAATACAGTCGAATCCACTTATACGGACTCAGCGTTAAACCCAAAAGTCCCGGGTGAAGCTCTCAGCAAGGAATACGCGCTACAATTCCTAGACAGTATATTTACTATACGTGCCTACTATTCCGAGTTCCCGACAAAATGGACAGCGTGCTATCTATCGCAGCGCTGAATTTGAACTGTTATTTGCCCCTGCGCGTCCTCGACACGACGGGACGTCAAACCGGTCTCGCCGAGGCGCGCGCGCCCTCTGACGTCAATTCTTGACATTAGCGCTTGGCGCGAACATTTAGTATAACATGAATGATTCATGTAGGCTTCCTACATGAATCATTCATATTGACATTGTTGTCTTTAATAGGTGATTACATACCAACTTTTTAAACTTATTGGGAGCTTTTCGACGTCATCGGGCAAGGAGTTCCAAAGACGTGTAGCCTGAACTGTATAGGAGTTACCATAGAACTTGGTGAAGTGAACATATTTTGTTATTAAATAGAATTATTCAATTTCAATCAAAATCTAGATTCATAGAATTTCTTATATGTCAGTTGTGTTATTTATATTAGTTATGTAATAATAATTCGCCTACGCGGATTCCAGATGTGGAGGATCATACACCTTCCCTGTTGAACCTTCTGCTGACCACTCATCCAGACGGATATCAGATTTCCGTCGATGCCCCTCTCGGCTCTTCGGGCCATTGTCTGATCAGGAGTGTGGTGCCACTCACGCTCCCCTAGCGGTTGCGTTCTGCAGGTTGCCGCCGTGTTTGGCATTACATTTGGTCGGCGGATTGGGACGGAATGCGGTCTTTCTTTGCATCCTACCCATGGGGGCGGGTTTGCTTCTCGCCGGATGATCCCAGCGCTGTTGCTGACTCTGTCACCGATGTGGTTCTACAGGGAATGGAACTATTTATTCCATCATCTGTGGTACCCATAGGAGGCAGATCTCAGCCTTGGTTTGGTCGCTCCTGTAAGAATGCATTACGCAGTAAGCAGGAGTGCTATCAGGCCTAGGCTGAGGCTTCGGCGGCTCGGGATGTAAACACCAGCATGCTTAAAAAGAAGTATAACTTCGCCTCCAGGTCCTTCAAGAGTTATTGCCAAGGCAAAGTCAGAGCACATAGGCAGAATTGGCGAGAAACTAGTTCGCCTTCCTTCGGGAACCCGTGCATTCTGGTCTCTCGCTAAGGCTGTCCAAGGGAATTTCTGTAAGCCATCACTACCATCTCTGCACAGGAAGGACGACTCACTGGCGCACGCCGCAAAAAAGAAAGCCGACCTTTTAGGCTCCCTTTTTGCATCCAACTCGAATCTTGATGACGGGGGGAACACACCGCGAACCATCCCGCGATGTGAGTGCTCCATGCCGGATGTGCGGTTCTTACAGCGATCGGTCCACAAAGAACTCCTCTCCCTGGACATTCATAAGTCGAGTGGGCCTGACGGGATCCCCCCAATTGTCCTGAAAGCGTGTGCTCCGGAGTTTGCACCGGTTCTAACGCGTCTTTTCCGGTACTCCTTACTCCCTTGGCATAGTCCCGAAATCATGGAATACAGCTTTTGTCCACCCTATCCCTAAAAAAGGCGACCGTTCAGATCCGTCCAACTACAGGCCTATCGCCATCACCCAGGACATTGCGAAGGCATTCGATCGGGTTTGGCACAAAGCGCTTCTTTCGAAGCTCCCTTCCAATGGGCATCGCGAGAAATTGTGTAATTGGATCACCAGCTTTCTTGCTGATCGGAGCATCAAGGTCGTTGTAGACGGTTAATGCTCCGACTACAAGCTTATTAACGCTGGTGTTCAACAAGGCTGTGTGCTATCACCAACGCTGTTTCTTCTGCATATCAATGATATGTTGTAAACCGGTAGCATTCATTGCTATGCGGATGACAGCACCGGTGGTGCTCTATACACCGCCCGTGCCAATATTTCTCGGGAAGACGTCGCCGAGAACCGAAACAAACTTGTGTCTGAATCGAGTCTTTGCTGAACAAAGTCTCGGATTGGAGGCGACTAAATTTAGTCCAGTTTAATCGTCAGAAGACACACGTTTACGCGTTGACCGCTAAAAAGAACCTCTTTGTAGTATCGCCTCAGTTTTAAGGTACTCCCCCCTTCTTGCCTCAGCCAGTATCGAAATTCTCGACGTCGACAAAGCTTGGCGTGCTCAGCAGAGCGGGACAGTATTTCATGCCGGCACACCGCCTGCAACTTTACAAAGCGCAGGTTCGGCCTCACATGGAATACTGTTCCCATCTCTGGGTTGGGGCTCCCCAGTGCCAGCTCCTTCCACTTGACCGTACCCAGCGCAGAGCGGCTCGAATCGTCGACGACCTAGTCCTTTCCGATCGGTTCGATTCATTGGCGCTGCGAAGAGATGTTGCATATCTTTGCATTTTCTTTCGCATTTACCACGGAGAGTGCTCTGAGGAATTGTTCGGATTAATCCCAGCCGCCAAATTTCACGAACGCACATCGCGGCAGAACTCCCGATATCATCTACACCATCTGGATGATTGGCGGTCCACCACTGTGCGATTTAGAAGATGTTTTCTTCCTCGCACAACTTCCTTGTGGAATATTTTACCACCAGCGATAATTCCGGACCGATACGACTTGGGGACCTTCAAGAAAAGAGCCTACTCCTTTTTAAAAGGCCGGCAACGCATCTGCAATTCCCCTGGTTCCCCTGGTGTTGCAGTTGTTCATGTGCGGCGGTAGTCACTTACCATCAGATGAGCCGCATGCTCGTTTGCCCCCTCCTATAAAAAAAAACAAAAAGTTATGTTATATTTTGATAGATTGTTTTATAAAAAAACATTTAAAAATTTTGTTTCACACGACAACCCTTTATTGCACGCAAACATACTTGCACGGCCGCCGTACTTTAAATATAGTTATCAGTTCTTACGAAAACTTGTGAGACAATTACCCACTGAAGTTGTCGCATTTAGGTGTGTGCGCGCATAGTAACAACTTTACGGTATCGTTTCTAGGGGCGGTGTGCGCGCGCATCGTAAAAAAATCATTCTCATCATTTTTTAATGAGATGAAATGAAATGAAACATAACCTAACTCATTGAATCAAATCATTAAATCTGATATTGAAACAAATTAGTAGCTTTTTTTGAAATATTTGCATGAATCATAAAACTTCTATGAATTTTTTTTACTAAAAACTTCGTGGTTGATTTTTTTCTTTTTATTAGACATTATTTTGACAGTTGGAAAAGAGAACGCACGAGTTCGGAAAAGGTAAAGAAAAAGCACGAGTTGTAATAGCCCACATCCCGAACGCTATACGTCCCTGCAATACGCCACTTTTTGAGCAATTGTATTAAAAACATTATTTATGTTTATACTGTCAATGTCAAACACATTATAGTTTGTGGTCAAACAGTTACACAGAGCAGAGATTGTCTAAAAAATCACTACATTTTTACGTTGTGTATTTTGTGTATTTACCAAAGACATTTAAGTAGTAGTAGTAATAGACCGGACATCAGCAGCAAAATTGTCGTCTGTAACTTATGTCCTATAGGATATATCTCCGATTTTTGTCATTTAGTCTTAATGACATCGTCAAAAAGTCAAGACGCATTCGTTTCATATATTTAAAAAATATTTTTAAAGAAAATATGCCCGGTTGAGCATTAAAGTATTGTAAGTCACGATATGGAGCAAAAAATTAACGTGATTTCGGGTTATTAATGTAAATATAACACATATTTACCGAATAATCTTTAAATTTGATTATTTCTAGTAGATTGTTCTAGAACATTTATTTTTATTGTAATAAGCGCCCTCTGTTATCCAGTAAACGTCACTGTTTAGTTACCAATTGTAAAGTTAGTGATTGACGACGTTTATCGATTGGGATTATCGATAAAAAATATACAGGATGCCGATTTGATCCTTTACAATATTTAAAGAGGTAAAACAGTCAACGATACTGTACCCATACCAACAAAAATGAGTAGCATATACCAACTATGCTAAGTAGCCTACTTTATGTTGAGCAAGGGTGAGAAATTTTTTTAGGCATGCTGATGAGATTTTCTGTGTTGCTTTTGAGCATGCTGAGAATACTTGCTGTGTTGATGTTTATTAATACAGCAAGTCTTCTCTTTTACATACTAGGTTTCATAGTCTGGTGGTTTTACACCGGGCTTCATTGTCTGGTGGTTTCCAAGGACAAAGCCATTATAGATCCTCGCTTACAGTGATAGGAGAGGGCTATGGGGTTCTTACATTAAAAACTATTTGTACTGTTAAAGACATTAGATGCAAGAAGTTGTAGGTTAAGCCTGAGTTAGAAAACAAGGTAAAAACTTAAAATAACGGTTTTTTTTTATGTGGGTAGTGTCTTTAAGTACTCCAGCAGATGAAACGTGAAAAATCGTGAAACGGCTATTAGGTTCAGTGTTTTCCTAAAATATTTTAGATTTGAAGTGTATTTTTGTAATAGAAACGAATTTAAAAACATAGAGGTGCTCTCTTATTAAGGGGCGAAGCTTGCGAAGACACTTATTAAGTGGCGAAGCTTGCGAAGACACTTATTGATTTCACGATGTCTGTCCGTCTGTCCCACGATTATCTCGAGAACGGTTTCGAATTTTCAAATTCTGTTTTCAGCAATCGATTACTGATCACCCAGGCATCTGAACCTCCTATTTTGAAACTGATTGCTCAACGGCAAAAAAAAAAGCTGATTGCTTCGCCACTTTGCTATGCTGTTAGCTTGCTAGGTTTATTGGATTTGACGTTTCTCGATGTGTCTTTAACGCCGACTGAACAATCATACGCTATTATTATAGCAGCTAATGGACCGAGTGACGTTATCCAAGATGCCACCAAGGTGGCAACCAAAGTGACTACTGTTTGAATTGATTCTTAGTTATTGGAAATTACATATTTTATTTCATGACACTAAAGGGGCGTAAAAAGTTAATATGATTTTTTTCGTGTGATGGAAGTCATGATAAATAGGTTTATACATAATTTATACAAACATACACTCACACACACACACACACACACACACACACACACACACACACACACACACACACACACACACACACACACACACACATACACACACACACACAGCGTTCACGTGTAAATTCGTTTTTAGTTTTTAAAATTGTTTTTTTTTTATTCGTCCTCGTTTATTGTAACTTTAATTACAGAAACTGCAGTTATAAATCATATTGTCGCACGATGCGTACTAAAGTTAAAGTTATGTTGATAAATGTTACATTAAGGGACGAGAGTCTGGTGATTAGTCATACAGGTATTTCCTAGTACTAACACCAGGCTCTCACAAATTAAAATGTTTATACCTCCAATATTATTAAAAGGCAATGTAAACTTGTGAGAGCAAATAAAGCAAACATTATTATATTATATATTCTTATAAAATAAAACAATCATGTACCTATTAAAAATTTGAATTGAATTGAAAATTACTAAGTTTGATATATAAAAGTTGATTATAATCAAACTTAGTCATTTTCATAGTCATTTCAAACTTAGTAATCTTCAACAACATTATCGATACTTTGATATCGAAACGGTAACATTCCTAAAACGACGTTATATTTATTAGCGTCACCTTCTGGGGAATAGCTAAAATGTTGTTTTAATAAATGCTTAGCGTTGTTTTGCTATTTTTAGCTAGAGGGTGCCACACGCGCCCTAGCTCAAATTTTTTGTATATAAATGTTCCCAATGCCCGCTCTATAGTATACCTATATATTTAAATCTCTTTGGTAATTACAAATGTTTCTTTTTCAATAGTTTGTGGAGTGAATGTAAAGGCGTTTATTTATATATTTTGTATATTATATACCTATATGTATATATTAACGTTCGGTGTAAAGAGAAATACAGCTTGCTTAATTTATAAACTTAAACATTACGGTCGAATTTGGACTACTAGACGAACACTTGTACTTAATGATATTTTTAAATAATGTTTCTTTTCTGTAGCCTACAGAAAGTTCTAAATGCAACCAGTGATGAAGTGGAGATGATGCTGCAAGGGTATTCAGATGTAAAGACTGTCGCGACTTTTGCTACAGCACTGAAAAGGTAAGCAAGAAGATGAAGATGTGAGAAGAGGAAGATGCTGCTGCCAATTTCCTGGTCCAGTTTCCCTCTGTCGACTCTTCCGACACTCACGAGACGATATAGTGTAGTGGATATTCTTACACGGTCACTACACGACTTATCCTAATCTACGGCAAAACGATGAAAGAGATGGATAGTGGACATTTTTGCCATGAGCGACCGAGACAGATAGTGACGCCACTCAGTGAGACGGAGATTCGTCTGATTCCCGTCCGTTTCCCGAATCATATACGGGCTGGAGGTAGAGCTCGCTTTCCTTACGAGGAAGAAGTGTTGCAAGAGGTCCCAGATGACCCAAGTATTTCCGTTCGTGGAATTGAAGAAAGAACGGGAATACAAAAACGCACATCACGTCGTATTTTACAAAGAGCCGAAATGCATCCGTTTCACGTACGAGTTCAAAGTCTTCTCATGCTCATAGCAAACATGTTCACTATCCACCTCTCTCATCATTTTTCCGTAAAGTTAAGAACCTACCAAGAGCTTGTGCGAACAAAAAACATTTGAACTGAGTAAAATGGGTTAGCAAAAATCGGGTTACTCGAGGTTTTTATTTTTTTACTAGTTTTTTTTTTAGTATGAAACTAACAAGTATTGTACCATTTTACAATCCTGCTTAAATGCGCGAACTTTTAATGGCCCTTGCCAAGGCACTTTAGTACATTTTTTTTAAAGGAGGGCATTTCAAAGTCGACAAATTTTAAAAAATTTTAGATTCATAGTTTAACAAATAGTCTTAATTCTACAAAACTTGGGACAGTTGTGTCATTATTTTTGACTGTGGTTCTAGAAAATGTTATTTAGGGGTTACGGTTCCATAGTTTAAATGAACAAAAATAATAAAAATTTACCACAATAACCGAAAAATGGTTACAGTTTGACCAAATTTCTAGGTTTTTCTTAAATGCCCATAATTTCCAAACTGCATGAGATAGATTTTTTTTTATTTTTCTCATGATGGTTACAATCAATCCTGTCACCCCGTTTCGGCTTGACGTTGAGTTCTGGGAAATCCTGTATAATAATGCTTATATCGTATTTAATTATATATTACTTATGCCTCCCTAGCCTAGGTTTTAGAGAAAGAGATTGATAGATTTATCTAGACAAAATAACGACTAAAAGTGGCTGACTGAAATATTTTTGTCCGAAACTGTCGTAACCAAAATTTCGTTCATGGACGTTTTAGATCTTTATATTTAGAACCGTTTGGAAACTTCGATAGTGTGATGGAGGCTTCTTCTGCTGTTGTTTGGTGCTTGAGAGAGCCGCAAATTACAATCTACATACTTATGTAATGTATGTACTATTGACACTATACTAATCTCGACAAATAAATAATAAAAGGTTCCACACATTCCTAGGGCACTCCGTGAATCTGAGTCCAAGAAAGCTGAAACCAGGGATCGCCTCCAAGCAGTAAAGCAACAACTTGCGGCTGAAAAGAATACAGTGGCCGACTTGCAGGCTAAGTTACGGTAAATAATAGTGGTGTTATGCATTGCTAAAATATTCATGTTCATGACTTTAACATTAATCTTGTCATAAATAATTAGGATTATGGTTCAAAAGCCTATATTCAATTTCTATAGATTATTTAAATGGAACTAACAATTTTTTATTACATTAAGGATGCTAATCTTGATATTAATTACCTAATGCGGTTCATGGAAAACAGCGCCACGCCTTTTCTTATAGAATAAGGTTGAAAAATTAGCACACAGTCCACCCTATTGTAAATGGATGCTGTAATTCATAGACATCTTCATCTATCTTCAATTAAGAATCAAAATGCAAGTGCTTTGTCACCCAGAGGGCCAAGATGGAATGCCTCGTTACCAGTAAGTTCTCTACACTTACCATACGAAACACAGCAGCACTAAGCTGCTCTTATATGCTTGTATTCAGTGAGATTGTGGTACTTTTCCATTCCTGCTATAATCATATAGCTGCAGCATGGCTCTACCATGTGTGAAATAAAAAGTTCACATGTACACCTTTGAGGATTTAGATAAAATAACACAATCTGTAATTTTGCTAGATCTCGCGCCCTACAAACAGGAACAGAGCCAGTTTTTGTACATCTATTTGGTGGTAGAAATATGTAGTGTTATAATCTATGTGTGTGTGTGTGAAATTGTTAGTTTATTGTTTAATTGTTATGTGTGAGTTTCGTAGTGACATACGATTTTTTTTTTGTGATATCCCTCCGTAAAAAATATGACAGTTCTGTATCGGTGGAAAATGCTATGGCTACTCCCCTCCGGTCCGCCGTTGGCCCGTGTTGCTCTATGTAAAAAGATTATATCGATGTTGACATCAATATTGATTATAATAATAATAATAATATTTATTGAGAACAAAAACATTTTAACATGAACATAGTTAACGTTAACATCCGCAATAGTCAAGGACTGTGTCGCAGATGTTAGCGCCCACTTCACATATAAACAGGCGTTTTCATTTAAAAGTAGTACATAATAATATTTATAGTGACTTATACTAAGGACATAGCAAAATATTCTGAGTAATTTAGCATGGGTGTACGTGCGCGTGCATGCGCATGTGCACGTGTGTGTGTGTGTGTGTGTGTGTGTTTATGTGCGTGTTTGTTGAAGAACTATTGCTCAATTAAAGCTTCCACCTCGTCATAATCTAGGCTTAGTAGCCACTCCTTCCGGCTTTAAATTTATTTAAAGGCAAAGGGTAAATGTTTAATTTGATTGGGTATTTGTTTCTACATTTGTAATCAATATGAACCATTTTTAAATTTTTCTTTTTTATAGGATAGGGTGACAAACGAGCACACAGTCCACCTGATGGTAAGTGCTTGCTGTGGCCCATAGACAACTACATTTATCCTCGTATACGAATCAAAATGCTGATGTGTTGTCATCCTTGAGGACTAAGATGGAATGCCTCTTTTCTAGTAAAAGGGGTCTCCGGTTCTCTACACTCACCATACGAAACAGCAGTATTAAGCTGCTATTTTACGCTGGTATTCTGTGAGTCCTTCCATGATCGAGCCGACCTATTCATGTTACAATTATACTATTGATATAGCTGCAGCATGGCTCTACCACGTCGTAAAAGTATAGTAGTAGTTTCCTATAGTAATACAGTGCACATGACATGCCTTTAACATGTAGGTACAATCGAGTCGCCTCATAAGACGGCCACGGAGGGAGGTGTTCTTTGCGAAGACGTTAACAAACAGGTTGCAAATAGCTCTCGGCACCACATAGTGTCTCACTTTAAATGTGACTGGCAGCGGCAGCATTTTTCAAAAAGTTTCGGATTACCAGGGATTCGTTGCAGTACTCTATAGTCCGACAAATTTGATAATCCGACATCGCCTTGCAAAACATTTGTCGGATTACCGCGGGTCAACTGTATCTATGGAAATTTTATGTATCGTATTTTACCAAACTTGAAAGGTAACCATATGTTGTTGTATTGCAGATCATCATTGTCTGCTAGGCGTGATTTATTTTAAGATTTCATTTGAAGTGAACTTCCGCAGGTCAGCAGAAGAGCATATTGCCCAGTATCGTAGAGAAAAATCACAAGACAACAAACGTAACGCTGTTGAAGCGTTCGATGGAAACACTGCCATAGCCGAGGAGACTGCGGTGAAGCTCCAGCGAATCGATCCACCGGAAACTAAAGCAGAGGGCGCTAGCAATATGAGTTTTGTAAGTACTATTTTATGTTTTTATTTATTTATTCATTAACGGACTCCCTACAGTAGTTACAATGTATGTATATTATATTAATAAATAAATGCTTTATTTCAACAATAACTTACAACGAATAAATTTAAAGTAATTTATTAAGTTCGGTAAGTTTATTGCTTTCTATCATTACATTACTTATTGTGATTATTGAACCACTAATTACAGGTTGTCACATGATTAAATGAAATGAAAATAGAATAAAAGTACAAAAATTAAAGAAAAGGGTAATATTATGCAGAGGTGCATCAACCACTCAGAATAATTTTTCTTTTATAATTATTTAAGCTGAACGCACATTTATCAGCACCGTACGCTCCGTATTTTATAAAATGCGGTAGGTATCCGAACATTGAATGAGGCTCGCTGATGACGTCATATAACTCGGCGCGTGCTAATACTCAAATGTTGTCTAATGTTGCTAACTTAGTAGATTTTCCCCTGAAAATGGTGGGTTCGACATTCGGTTGGTAATCTTTATATATAAAAATTACGTGTCACATTGTTTGCCCGCGATGAACTCCTAAACTACTAAACATATTGCAATGAAAATTTGCACACTGTGTGCAGTTTGATCCAACTTGATTTATATATATAAGTGACCCTCAATCACACGCTACGCGCCCGCCTCGTTCCCGCTCCGCTACGCCTTGCGCCCGCGCTTTTTATAATTTCAGATTAATTTATTGATTTGTCACAAGACTTAAATTATATGCAACAAATTTCAAAGCTAATTAGAGGCGGGTGCTGACACGCGTGGCGTGCGCGTAGCGGGTGCGTGTCGTCGTGCCAGGGAATTACCTAGTAAGTCTGCGGTGAGTCGTTAAGAAGGCAAGTAATCTGCGAGAGTGCTGTGAAGCAGAGACGAGCAGTAAGACTCAGAGCCGTGCCGAACACTGTAGCACAGAGAGTAGCTTGAAGGAACAGGAAGCATTATTATTCCAGTGCTGCGATTTTTAAAGCTAAAGCTTTGAAAATCTAAGATGGCTTGCAGAATGGGAAGACTGCAGACAATATCTGCTCGGGAGCGAATGAATAGGGTACCTGAGGACGATGACGAATGTTATTGAAGTTGTATTTTCCGAAGGTTATTGGTTGCGTGTTCAAATCACGTCGGGGTCACCACTGTGGCGGGTGGAAGGAAAAGGGGAGATCTCCCGCCGGGCAAGGTGTTCTGCCCGGGGAGCGGCCAACGCTCCGAGTGGTAGTTCGGAACTATATATGCTGCTTTAACTTTGTAAGCGCGATTTAGGCTTCGATGTGTTTCGCTTGTGGCGCGACGACAGCGCCGCCACAGTGGAAAATACGAACGGGACTTGAAGGGAAAATAATTTAACAATATTTTATACTGAAAGGAAATATTCCTTTGTTTTTAAAAATGAGAATTACTACATTCAAACATTAAAAAGCTTACCTAAGCCATGAATTGTACTCACTAAAAATGCAAAAAAAAAAATAGGCTATCACTATTTTAAACAACCAATCGATAGGGTCTATGCTAAGGATACAATCTCTCAAATAAACATTGTATATATCGTACAAAATTAAAAACTCCCCTACTAAAAACGTGTTTATTTGCATACATAGAATTAAATCTTGTATATTGGGTTCCCCTTCATACGCGAGTCCGAACTCGCACTTGGCCGGTTTTTTTTTATTGTATTAACTTTCTATATATTTTGTATACATTGTTAGAGTGAACGCAAGCGAATACCCGAAAATATCGTTTTCTCTTTTATCTAATTATTTTTAAATAAAAGTTACTTAAAATATTTTTTACAGATTTTTAATGTTTATTTCAGACTACTCTAGTAAATTCAATAGAAACATCGGATTCGCCTTACCTGAGGCTGAAGCAAAGCAATCTGGCCCTTGCAGCATTGCAGCAAAGGCATCCGGTTAATGTACCTGATAAAAGTTTAAAGGTAAATACATAGATTAGATAAACCAAATAAAAGTAGTTGTAAAGTAACACTTTGCCTTAGCTCCATAATTATAAATCTTCAAGAATAATTTACGCTGATTATTGTACACTCCGTAAGAACCATGGAAACTCGGGGGCTGCGAGGGCGGCACTGAAAATTTCGGGAATCAAGGAAGTGACACAACGTTACTATTTAAAAATGTATTTATTGCTTTTCGAAGTATTCTCCGCTAAATTTGACACATTTTTCCATACGATGGAACCAATCATTGAAGCAACCATTCCATTCGGAAGTTGGGGTCTCCAAAATTACCGTTTTGTAGGCGTCCACAGCTTCTTCAGGTGATGAAAATCTCTGTCCACGCTATTTATTCTTTATTTTAGGGAAAGTATAGAAATCATTAGGGCTTAGGTCGGGGCTGTACGGCGGATGGTCTAATAATTCTATGTTTTCTTGCTCTAAGAACTCTTTTGTTCTGTGTGCGGTGTGAGAACTCGCATTGTCGTTATGGAGGATGATGCGGCGCTTGCAGTTCTCTTTACTGAGTTCAGAAACGACCTGTGGCAAACAAATGCTAGCATACCATTCTGCATTAACCGTTCTTTATCCCTCAAGAGGAATAGTCGTAACATGGCCGGTTTTGGAGACAAACGTGGCCACCATTTTTTGCAAGTTGCATTTGCAACACTCCGTGAACGAACAATTTTTGTTGGCTTTAACTCATTTTCGAACACCCAAACTCGTAACTGGTTTTTTGTTTCGGGTTCGTACGCGTATATCCAGGATTCGTCATCTGATACGATGTTGTATACAGCATTTGAGGATCCTGCGTAGAATCTTTCGAGAGTTCTGACGCACCAAGTAACGCGAGCCGCTTTTTGCTCTTCACAGAGCGAATGCGGTATCCATCGGGAAAACAACTTTTTTACACCTAATTGTTCATGCAAGATTATTTGTATTAGACTCATGCCAATGTCTAAAGTTGCCTGAATTTCGCGGTATGTCACATGTCGATCTTCCTCAATCAGCTTACGCACAGCATCAACGTTTTCTTGGGTGACTACAGTTTTCGGACGACCTTGACGGGGATCATCACTGAGCTTGACACGTCCACGTTGAAATTCAGCAAACCAGCGATAAATTGTGGTTTTGGATGGGGCTTCATCAACAAATGCAGAAATCATCCGGTCAACACACTGTTTATGTGTTAAACCACTTCGAAAGTCATAATAAATCATCGCTCTTGAATTTTCTCGAATCAATTCCATTTTCTCAACGACGAAACAACTTTGACAAAACCTTGTTACAAGACCGAGAATCTTTTTTTAAATAAATAAATGGTATTCGATTTTAAAACCAAGGAGTTTTCAATTAAAAAGATGTTAATATGTCAGGAACAGTGGAAATATTCCATTCCCGATACTTTTAGTGCAGCCTATGTAATCGTATGCTGTAAATTTTACAGTACGCGAGCAACCTGGCTTCGATTCCCGTCGGCACCAATGAAATTGTTAATTGCAATTTTATGTGCTGATTTACGTGCTCGGCGGTGAATGAAAACATCGTGAGAAAACCAGTGAATATTTCCTTGTCCTGAAACCCTCTCATAAATGAGTGGAGGTCTGTGCCTAGCAGTGTGACGTATATAGGCTGTAACTTTATTGTCGGTTGAAGATTTTTAAACAAATAAATAAGAAACACTGACGCTCCGAGAAGTCTGCAATATTTCAAAATGTCCATGATTGGCGCAACCCATTACATCAGATTTAATAGAGCAAAAATCCTCATGAAAGAAAACCAATTCAAGGATGATTCGCAAGGTTATTGAAATTAAAAAAAAAAATAATTTCAATAGAGAAGATGAGTGGGTGTTACGATCTTCTTGCGATCCCATAATTAATAAAATTAAATCAAAGACCAATCATACAACTACAAGATACTGTAAGCTCGTTCTGCGTAGATCAGACCAAAGATTATTATTTAAAAAGTAAAGGTACCCCCCCCCCCCCCCCTCCCCCCGTAAACATGGGTGCTGTAAAGTGCCCGAAATGCAGGAATTCGTTTGTATAGATAGTGATAGTCTTAAATTAAGTATATAAATTCGGAATTGTAAAGGGGCGCAGCCTTTACAATTCCGAATTTAAATATGGATGCAGTACATTCTTAATCGAGGTCTATGGGCCACAACATCTACTCACTATCAAATGGAAAAAATCAAATAATCAAAAATCTAAATTTTATATGTGGTAGAGCCATGCTGCAGCTATATTAATAGTATAATTGTAGCACGAATGGGCCGGCTCGACCGGGGAAGGACCACGCTCTCACAGAATACCAGCGTAAATTGCAGCTTGACACTGCTGTGTTTCGTATGGTGAGTGTAGAGAAACGAAGACCCCTTTTACTGGAAAAGAGGCATTCCATTTTAGTCCTCACGGGT
This sequence comes from Parnassius glacialis, assembly GCA_033319125.1. NCBI lineage: Eukaryota > Metazoa > Arthropoda > Insecta > Lepidoptera > Papilionidae > Parnassius > Parnassius glacialis. The sequence goes on from JAVANC010000025.1 coordinate 32,435,489, forward strand.
GACAACGCATCTGCATTTTGATTCACAAGCGAGGATAGATGTTAGATGTCTATGGGCCACAGCAACCACTTACCATCAGGTGGACTGTGAGCTCGTTTGTCACCCTTATTCTATAAAAAAAAATATCTATCCTCGATTACGATTCAAAATGAAGATGCGCTGCCACCCCTACGGACTAAGTTAGAATGCTACTAGTAAAAAGGGGTCTCCGGTTCTCTACACTCACCATACGAAACACATCAGCTTATGCTGCTAATTTTCGCTTACATTTTGTGAGAGGATGGTCCCTTCTTCAGTTGACCCAACCCATTTATGCTGCAGTCATAATAGCCATAATACAGCGGCCATTGAGTTATATGTACTACGTACTAGAGAAGCCATTCCAAACAAAAATTGTGTCCTACTCTATGTCTTCGCGCATGCGCGGGAGTAGTAGTCGCGCATGCGCGAAGACTTTAATATAAAATAAATATAAGAATTTAATATAAAATATCTTAATTTAATCTAAACAAACATATTTCTAAATAAAATGTAATAATAATTATTTTATGGAATTCACAAATCTTCAATTTACGCAATATTTAGTTTGTATGGATTGCACTACAGTTCAGTTAAACATAGTCAATATTCGGAATGGCTTCTCTAGTACGTAGTACATATAACTCAATGACAGCGGCAGTGTGGCTCCACCTACCAGTAATACTGGCTTATGGTATTTAAATTACTTTTCTCTTTTTCTTTAAAAGAAATAATCTACCTCAAAACCTAAAGTATATTGCCTTTTTAGTGCATAAGTTGGTATTCTTACTTATGTGCACCATAGCCGTTAATTTTTTTTTCTTATTTTTACTTAATTCCTTTTCAGAGTAGTCTGGAAGATAGAACTATGTTATGTGTATTTGTTTATTTTTGTTATATTAATCTTTCCTTGGTGTACAATAAAGAGTATTGTAATGTACTACGTGTTCATTTCATGAATGCCGTTACCTCCCGCCGCGCTTCCTCATACCGCGCCTCAAGCGTCGCCCTTATTGTACCGATAGCAACGCCGAAATATATCTACGTCCGTTGTTTGTGCTCCCGTGCGACCTCTAGTTTTTTACTGTTATTGTTGTTGTTTTTGGTACTGTTGATTTTTCGTTACTGTTGCCTTTTTACGTTCGTTAATTTGTGATAAACACAGAATGTAGTGATGACAGTGATAAATAAACGAACGATTTCAATAAAATAACTGGTATCGAAGTTATGGATGCTTAAATATCTACCCACCAGCTTTTGTTCGCGCCTTTTCAATTCATTTAAATTGCATAATAAAACTATAATAAAAATATTTTATTTTATCGGACACGTTTCTATTCAGTGTTATTATTTTAATTTGCTAAGTAAATAAATTATTTAATAATATTATCCGTTTTATCTACTTCCTTGCCCTCAATTTCTCTGTACCGGGCAACAAACTAAAAACTCGAACTTCTTAACAATTTTTTTTTTATTTTATTTTATTTTATTAACACTTACAGTAGTTTTGTCTACAGTACCTTCAGATGTGACGTCATAACGATCGACGACGGCAAACTCGAAATGAACGCGTAGTACTAGCAATGCATTTTCTTTAACCACTCCTAGTGAGCTTAAAGTGCTTGTGTTATGATTGGGAGTTACCTCTTTTTCGTATCTCCTTAGTTTCGGGGCACTCCCCTTGTTGCCTCAGCCAGCATCGGAATCCTCGGCGTCGACATATCGAGTGACGTGCAGTTTCGTGGTCACTTGGAAGAGAAGGCCGAATTGACCTCTAAAAGGCGTGGAGTGCTCAGCAGAGCGGGACAGTATTTTAGCCGGCACACCGCCTACAACTTTACAAGGCGCAGGTTCGGCCTCACATGAAATACTATTCCCATCTCTTGGCTGGGGCTCCCTAGTGCCAGCTCCTTCCATTTGATAGCATCCAGTGCAGAGCGGTTCAAATCGTCGGCGACCGATCTCTTCCTGATCGGCTTGACTCAATGGCGCTGCGAGGAGATGTTGTAACTCTGCGTATTCTATCGTATCTATCACGGGGCGTGTTCAGAGCAATTGTTCGGACTAATTCCAGCCGCTTAATTTCACCATCGCACATTGCGACAGATCTCGAGATACCATCCGTACCATTTGGATGATTGGCGATCCACTACTGTGCGATTTAGAAGATTTTTTCTTCCTCGCACAACTTTCTTATGGAATCTGATACCACTAGCAATTTTTCCGGACCGATACGACTTAGGGACCTTCAAGAAAAGAGCTTACTCTTTTTTAAAAGGCCGGCAACGAATCTGCGATTCCCCTGGTGTTGCCGTTGTTCATGGGCGACGGTAGTCACTTACCATCACGTGAGCCGTATGCTCGTTTGCCCTCTCTCATATAAAAAATATTAGAGTGGTTTACGTCAGTAGTCGAATAGCCACGACCTTTTGACATCGTGGTCCGCACCATGCTATTAGGCTACTGTTGCTTTAATTTACTTATTTTTCAATAATAAATTATTATTTTTTTCAATATAATTTTTTTTTATTTGTTCCAGCCATCGGAGTTCGCGATTGTAAACTCCGCGCAAACCTCACTCTTCAAGAAATCCGACAATTTGAGCAACAAAACAAATGCACATAAACTCAGCATCTTCCACAAGAAGGAGCCGGCAAAGGTTGACTTTGAGATGTTCGAACAAGTTTCCGAATTAGACGTCTCGTACGATGGCTTGGGTGGGCATTCTAAGCCAAGTCTGTTCCCAGTACCTAATACAAAACCAGCACTAAAAGCACTTATCCCAAGATTATCGGCCAAGCACAAGCTAAAAAGGCCCAACACTGCTGGCAGTCAAGACATTGGGAAAATGTTGGAGAAAATTAGAGAAAATAATGTTTGACACAGTACTAAAATACTTCTGGACAACTCGCTTAAACTTTAAATAAAACGAAGATCCTCAAGCGATCCCTTGCAAATTATAAATTAACATGTGTCGCTTTTTTCTTTAACAGTTTCTCTTAAAATACTGTTGGTTAAAGGCGTATTGGTACGCAGCAAGAGGACTGCATATGCATATTTGTCAGATTTGTCCACACACAGCAAGCTCTTTTGTGGCTATCCCCGCTTATACACAGTGAACTTGTGATGGACTGTAATGACGATGATGATAATGACTCAGCATGCTGTTCTTTATCACCACTCTGTGTGAAGCTTGCACTGATGCATAATTTCATGCAAATCATGCATAATTTTGAGTGTGAATTATTGATTTCAGTTCTCACATTTGATTTTCATAGTTTTTACAGAGATCTCTTAATTGCACTTAATTACGTACTTGGCGATTAAAGTGCTTTGATTTTGAGTTTATTCACTTCAATTGTAAATATGTGTATAATTGGAAATATTATTTAGTATTTGTTTGGATAATAATTAATAAAATATACACTTTTTCGTTTTTGATATTTTATTGTAATATTTTACCCAAATTAACAATGTGTTTAAGTGTTTTTATGTTATTCAACCTGCGCATTTATTTTTTTACATTTATTTACTAGATGACATAAAAAAACACATAATTATTCGAATTGTAAGCAACTTGCACAGCTACAAACATAATTGGAAAAAAGATAAAAATATAAACATTTTCATTACCAAAATATCATAGGCTATTATGTAATCTGTGGATTAAATTAATTTTTTTTTATTTAATATAGAATACAAGAATACACAATTTTTTATGCTTTTACCAGGAAAAATCTTTGTCTTGGGAGGACCAACAATTATATATTGTAAAATTCAATGTGAAAAATGCACTTATGCCGCCACGCACTAATGCCGCGGCAGTGCTGCGGAGCTCGGAATGTAATCTCATATAAACCTATAGATAATATAATATGGGGTTACACCAGTAGTGCTGCTTGCAACGGAGTTCTGAATCATACCTTTATCCAAGAACGGATTGCTGTTCCAAGTAGGGTTGCCAACCGTATAATAATATGTAGTATTGTAGGTCTGCGTACTGTATACTGTTGAAGAATTATTATATAGTACGCAAAAATACTATATTTACAACACGGAAATCTAACAAAGAAATCCTCAATTTTAAAAATTTTTGAACGCGCTTTTACATTAACTTTTGATCGTTGCCATAGCGTGTATCCTAAAAGATTGTATTGGGTCGCGGTACGATAGCTCCGCAGGGGTACTGCCGCGAACAAATTGAATTGCACGTAGGCGTTTGGAGAGCCAATCCGCGCGTGCGAACGATGCACGCCCGCCCCGCTTACTACCCCATGATAAATTATTTTCGACTTATGCCCAATAAAGGTCACCGCTAGATTTACGTGGCGCTATTTATATCTGTGCAACTATAAGTATTGTTGTATTATTATACTCTATGGCAAGTATTCCGAATAGCCGAAGACCAGGGTGATGCAACTTTGTATGAAATCCGAGAAATTTGCACACAATCATAATTTTGTCTATGTGTGGGTTGGGCGAATAAAAAAAAACGATTGCCATTTTAAAAATTAGATACAAATATACTTAATTACGAAGGACGAAGTGTAGGGCGTCCCCCCACTAGATGGAGCGACGACCTGGTAAGATATGCATGCATATGGATGCAGGTGGCTCAGGACCGTGCTTTGTGGCATTCTTTGGGGGAGGCGTATGTTCAGCAGTGGACTTGTGAAGGGCTGTAATGATGATGATGATGATACTTAATTATTATATCTGAAGAATGGGGTTGTTATAAACTTCACGCACAATCCCTGACGGGGTAGCCAGAGAGAACAGATCGCCAAGTGTCACGATCCTTACATACCTCTTTCGCTTCTTTCAGATTCATTATCTTCATACATGCACGTCTAGGTATCCGAGTACTCTTGACCCTCCCCTCTTCGAGCAATTTGCTCACATGGTCTTCGAAAGTTAGTCTCGGTCTACCTCGACACCTTTTAATATTAACTTTCGCGCTATATATTTTCTTCACCATTCGGTCTTCACTCATTCGCTCAACGTGCCCAAACCATCGAAGCACGCCCTTATCAATTTTTGTGATAAGGTCATCTTTCAAACCTGCCATATTGCGAATCTCTTCGTTTCGCTTTCGGTCGGCCATGGTAACGCCGCACATTTTACGAAGAGATCGCATTTCCACTGCATTCAACTTGTTTTTATGCTTCTTCTGGCATACCCAGGTTTCGCTGCCATACAACGAAGTCGGTACCAACACTGCGCTATGTATTGCAAGGCGTACACTCTTCACTTGCCTTTTGACTAACGCAGTCAGGGCACCATTGACTTTGTTCCCGGCAGCGACACGCCTGTCCACATCTAAATCACATCTTCCATCCCGGCTAAAAGCACTCCCAAGGATACAATTTCATTTATCTGTTCTAGACATTCCTGATTTACCCATATTTCACACTTCGTTCTCTCTTCGTCCCTTTCAAATACCAGAACCTTAGTTTTATTAGCATTCAAACGTAGACCTTTAATTTAATATTCCTCTTTCATATACGTGACTAATGCCTGCAGTTCTGCCTCTGATGGTGCAATAAGCACTGCATCATCAGCATACAGCAGACAATTTACTTTTATGTCACCCAATTTCACACCCAAACAGCTATCTTTCAGCTTCTGTAAACATAAAATAAACTAATTTGCTAAATTCTTAGTTAAGTAACTTAGCGGCCAGCCTCCGCAGAGTCTACGTCATCTCAGGATGCCTCGTGTAGAGGCGAAACACGTGTCGTAGTTTCGAAAGTGGTGCGTCGTGCCTGGTGTGGTGGTGGTGGGGGTGGCAGTGCTGAAATTGACGGCGACGGGTATAGTGCGCGCGATTGAGGGAGGGTGGGAGGTCCCCTTAAAACTGGGCAGGACACATCATTTTCTTTCTTTCTTTACGCGGAATTAAGCAAATTAGTTTATAACAACCCCATTATTTTTTTTTACAGGAGAGGGAAAGAAAAGAAAGATTTTGCAATTTGCGTAAGTCCAGCCGCATGCATTTGGAGATCTTACGGTTCAGTTGCCTGTATGCTGTCAAACCTTTTGAAGACTACAGCTTCATTACCCGTCTAATAGCCATGAGATTAAGAGTGTGATGTTTTTTGTAGGAGAGGGGCAAACGAGCATGAACTCACCTGATGGTAAGTGACTACCGCCGCCCATGAACAACTGCAACACCAGGGAGGGAATTGCAGATGCGTTGCCGGCCTTTTAAAAAGGAGTACGCTCTTTTCTTGAAGGTCCCTAAGTCGTATCGGTCCGGAAAAATCGCTGATGGTAATAGATTCCACAAGGAAGTCGTGCGAGGAAGAAAACATCTTCTAAATCGCACAGTGGTGGACCGCCAATCATCCAGATGGTGTGGACGGTATCGGGAGCTCTGCCGCGATGTGCGTTCGTGAAATTTGGCGGCTGGGATTAATCCGAACAATTCCTCAGAGCACTCAACGTGGTAGATGCGAAAGAAAATGCAAAGGGATGCAACATCTCTTCGCAGTGCCAATGAATCGAGCCGATTGGAAAGGACTCGGTCGTTGACGATTCGAGCCGCTCTGCACTGGATGCGGTCAATTGGAAGGAGCTGGCACTGGGGAGCCCTTGCCCAGAGATGGGAACAGTATTCCATGTGAAGCCGAACCTGCGCCTTGTAAAGTTGCAGGCGTTGTGCCGGCATGAAATACTATCCCGCTCTGCTGAGCACGCCAAGCTTTTTAGAGGCCAATTTGGCCTTCTCTTCCAAGTGACTACGAAACTGCACGTCACTCGATATGTCGACTCCGAGGATTCCGATACTGGCTGAGGCAAGAAGGAGAATGCCTTAAAACTGAGGAAATACGACAAAGGGGTTCTTTTTAGCGGTAAACGCTCAAACTTGTGTCTTCTGAGGATTAAACTGGACTAGATTTAGTAGCCCCCAATCCGAGACTTTGTTCAGCAAAGACTCGACTTCAGACACAAATTTGTTCCGGTACTCGGCAACGTTTTCCCGAGAAATATTGGCACGGCTGGTGTATAGAGCATCACCAGTGGTGTCATCCACATAGCAATGAATATTACCAGTTAGCAACATATTATTGATGCAGAAGAAGCAGCGTTGGTGAAAGCATACAGCCTTGTGGAACACCAGCGTTAATAGGCTTGTAGTCGGAGCATGCACCGTCTACAACGACCTTGATGATCCGATCTGCAAGGAAGCTGGTGATTCAATCGCAAAATTTCTCGGGAAGCCCATAGGAAGGGAGCTTCGAAAGAAGCTCTTTGTGCCAAACCCGATCGAAGGCCTTCGCAATGTCCAAACTAACGGCCATCGCCTCCCCCTTGGACTCTACTGCCTCCGCCCATCTATGAGTCAGGTAGACCAGAAGATCACCAGCTGATCGACCCCGACGAAAACCGTATTGGCGGTCACTAATCAGCTGGTGATCCTCAAGGTACCACATGAGCTGACAGTTAATAATGGATTCCGTTATTTTCGAGAACAAGGAGGAAATCGCGATAGGCCTATAGCTGGACGGGTCTGAGCGGTTCCATGAATTCGGGACTATGCCTTGGGAGTAGGAGTACCGGAAAGACGCGTTAGGACTGGTGCCAACTCCGGAGCACACGTCCTCAGCACAATTGGGGAGATTCCGTCAGGCCCACTCGACTTCTGGATGTCCAGGGAGAGGAGTGCTTTGCGAACCGAGCGCTGTGAGAACAGCACATCCGGCATGGAGCACTCACACCGTGGGATGTTCGGCGGTGTATTCCCTCCGTCATCAAGAGTCGAGTTGGACGCAAAAAGGGAGCCTAAAAGGTCGGCTTTGTCTTTTGCGTCTTGGGCCAGTGAGTCGTCCTCCCTGTGCAGAGATGGTAGTGATGGCTTACAGAAATTCCCATGGACAGCCTTGGCGAGAGACCAGAATGCACGGGTTCCCGAAGGAGGGCGAACTAGTTTCTCGCCAATTTTGCCTACGTGCTCTGACTTTGCCTTGGCAATAACTCTTTTGAAGGACCTGGAGGCGCAGTTATACTTATTTTTATATGTGCTGGTGTTTACATCCCGAGTCGCGGAAGCCGCAGCTCAGGCTTGATAACACTCCTGCTTACTGCGTAATGCAGTCTTACAGGAGCGACGAAACCAAGGCTGAGATCTGCCTCCGATGGGTACCACAGATGATGGAATAAATAGTTCCATTCCCTGTAGCACCACATTAGTGACAGAGTCAGCGACAGCGCTGGGATCATTCGGCGAGAAGCAAACCCGCCCCCATGGGTAGGATGCAAAGAAAGACCGCATTCCGTCCCAATCCGCCGACCTGTAATGCCAAACACGGCGGCAACCTGCAGAACGCAACTGCGAAGGAAGCGTGAGTGGCACCACACTCCGGATCAGACAATAGTCCGATGAGCCGAGACGGAACTCTGATATCCGTCCGGATGAGAGGTCAGCAGAAGGTCCAACAGGGAAGGTGTATGATCCTCCACATCTGGAATCCGCGTAGGCGAAGTAACCAGTTGTGTCAGACCATATGCCAAAGCAAAGTCATAAACAGATCTCCCCACATGATCGGTTAAACGTGAACCGAGCCATTCGGTGTGGTGGGCGTTAAAATCGCCAAGGATCACGATCTCTGCGGATGGGACCTGTTGTAGCAAGGAATCTGTAGCCATTTCGACGTGGTCGATGAGTCGGTCTGTTTCGGCATTACCGCTATAGGACCTATAGAGGCACCCGTAGACGCGCGGATGGTCGTCGCTCTCTACGCGCCCCAGTACCCGATGGCCCTGCTATTCCTGGCTACGGTGGTGACCATGGTAACGGCGGGGCAGGGGGTGCTAAGAATCTCCGGTGACGGTTCGGTTGCCACCTAAGACGACTCGACCAGGCAACATACAACGCACGCACCCTGAGGACTCACGAGAAGATCGTGGAGCTAGAAGAAGAGATAGACAAGTTACGCTGGCATATTATAGGATTATCGGAGGTCCGAAGAGAGGGGGAGGACACGGTAATCCTCGAATCCGGCAACTTGCTCTATTACCGGTAGGGCGAATATCTGTCCCAAGGAGGTGTCGGATTTATCGTCCACAAGTATCTCGTTAACAACGTTGTAAAGATTGAGAGTGTGTCGACGAGGGTTGCGTATCTTATACTCAGAATCACCAAAAGGTATTCGCTGAAGGACATACAAGTTTACGCACCAACCTCGGCACATTCCGATGAGCAGGTGGAGGAAATGTATGAGGATATCTCTAGAGCCATGCATTCCTCCAAAACCCACTGTTACGGCCTACAGCTGCTTCTACAAAGGTTCAATATCCGGGGCCCATCAGCGGAGATTCAACAAGCAGCCGCATGTTCGAGCCCGAATATATGGAAGAATTTCCTATAATACTAAGCTTTATAGAAAATGTTTTATCCTAGTACAATTTAATGGGGAGGCTAATCAAATAAATAGTACGTACCTGGGTTGAGCCGAAAACTGTCTCAGGGCTCGGTCAGGCCGTAGGTGTGTATGTGTTAAGTATAGTGGTGGTTTGTGGTGTTGGTGTTGATAGACCTGCCGGGCCTTCGAAGTCGGCAGCAGCCCGAACTCTGGCTCCGCTCCAAATTGTGGTAATCTCCCGCGGCGTCACCCACCGTCATTTTCTTCCTTCTTCACTATGACAGTCTATCAACTATACTTCCAGACGCCACTAACACTAAACTAAAACGTAAAACACCTCTTATACCGAAAACGTATCCGAACTATATCAAAGGCTACTCGAGCAAATTAATATTGTCAAATGCACTTATATGCTAGCAAATTAGAATAACCAAATTCGCGGTAAATTAGGCGCGCATAGCACGCAATTCAGACTTTGATCGCAGTCAATGTTAACTTCCTAACAATTTGTCAGCCCGGCGTAACAATTCTAGACTTAACACAAAAAAAACCCTCGTCGTGGCAACAATTTGCAAACAAAACCGACTCCAAAGAATGGAGGTTTCCCGGGCGACTTTAAGACGTGCTCTCAATGGCACTGTATTCTAGCAACTCTGTTGCACTCATGTTCTGACCTCGCGTCCTCTACGCACGGAAGTGAGGCCAAGGTGACCTTTACAAGTCGGCGGGCGGAAGCTAGTGTGAATGCAAATTTCAAAGTTAATTTTTTGGCCTAAACACCCACTATAAGGTGCTAATGGGAGACTTCATTGCAAAACTAGGCACAAGAGAGAACGGTGAGCTGAAAGTAGGGAAATTTGGAATAAGGCAACGGAACCCAAGGGGCCAGCAGTTGGCCGACTTCATGGAGAAAGAGGTACTCTTTATGATGAACTCTTTTTTCCAGAAGCGGCCCCACAGGTAGTGGACCTGGTCGAGCCCCGACGGTTCGACAAAAACTGAGATTGACTTCATTATGACGACCAGACGACAACTGTTCAGTGATGTCTCCGTGATCCCGAGGGTGAAAACTGGTAGCGATCACCGAATGGTTAGAAGCACACTGAACCTAAACGTTAAGTTGGAGAGGTCTCGTCTAATGAAGTCAACGCTCCGTCCCCCTTGTGCTCTGTTCCAAAGTCCCAAAACCTTTCAGCTCGAGTTACAAAACCGTTTTAGTGTCTAGAAGACTGAAATGAAGTGGACGATATGAATGACAAGCTCGTGGAAACTGTCCATGCGGTCGGAGCTAAGTTCTGGAAGACCCGCTGCAGAAGAACACAAAATCTCTCCGATCACACTCTTAATCTCATGGCTGTTAGACGGGAGATAAAGCTACATTCTTCAACAGATTTGACAGCATACAGGCAACTGAACAGACAGATCTCCAAATGCATGCGGCGGGACTTACGCAACTTCAATACAGCTCGTATTGAAGAAGCGATCGAGCGGAACCAAGGCTCCAAAGTCTTTGCCAGAGATCTGTTTGCCAGAAAGAGCCAACTGTCAAAGCTGAAGACCGAGTGTGGCAGCATCGTTTCCAGGACACCTGAGATTTTGAGTGAGATTGAGAGGTTCTATGGGTAGCTATACACGTCATCGTTGGAGCTACACGCAAGTGTGAGTAACGATCCAAGAGCGAGGCTTATCCAACACTATTTCGAAGATATACCGGACTTCAGTCTGAGCGAGATTAGAATGGCTCTCCAGCACCTTAAAAACGGCAAGTCCCCGGGCGAGGATAGAATTACAGTGGAGCTTTTGAAAGCGGGTAGAAAATCGGTACTTGAAGTCCTTTAGAAGTTCTTTAATTCCGTCCTCCACGGTGGCACTACTCCGGAGGCGTGGAGCACAAGTGCGGTGGTCTTGTTTTTCAAGAAAGGCGACAACGCTCTCTTGAAGAACTACAGACCGATTTCCCTTCTGAGCCGCGTCTACCTGCTGTTTTCGAGAGTCATTACGAATCGTCTCGCACGCAGACTTGACGACTTCCAGCCTCCCGAACAAGCCGGTTTCCGAAAAGGCTTTAGTACCATAGACCACATATACCCTGCGGCAAATTGTACAGAAGACAGAGGAGTATAATCTGCCACTTTGCACTGCATATGTGGACTATGAGACAGCCTTTGATTCCGTCGAAGTTTGAGCCGTCGAAATTTGGGCGGTGCTGCAGTCCCTTCAGCGGTACCAAGTTGACTGTCGGTATATCGAAGTGCTGAAGTGTTTGTACAGTAGTGTTACGATGGCTATCCGAGTACAGAATCAGAGTACGAAACCTTTCCAATTGCAGAGAGGTATAAGACAGGGTGACGTTATATCCCCGAAACTCTTCACCGCTGCATTGGAAGACGTTTTCAAGCTACTGGACTGGAAAGGATGCGGTATTAACATCAATAGCGAGTACATCAGTCACCTTCGATTTGCCGACGATATAGTCCTTATGGCAGAATCGCTGGAGGACCTAAGCACTATGCTCAATGACCTCAATAGTGTCTCCCAACGGATAGGTCTTAAGATGAACATGGACAAAACAAAAATCATGTTTAACATCCATGTCACACCTATGCCGGTAGTTGTTGGTAGCACTAAGCTCGAAGTTGTTGACCAGTATGTTTACCAAGGACAAATAGTCCGACTAGGTAAGTCCAACTTCGACCGAGAGGTCAATCGACGGATTCAACTCGGCTGGGCAGCGTTCGGGAAGCTATGACACATCTTCTCGTCAGAAATACCTCAAAACCTTAAAACAAAATTGTACAACCAGTGCGTGTTGCCAGTGATGACTTACGGATCTGAGATGTGTTCCTTCACTGCTGGCCGTATGAGGAAGCTCAAGGTCGCTCAGCGAGCTATGGAGAGGGCTATGCTCGGAGTTTCTCTGCGTGATAAACTTAGAAATGAGGATATCCGCAGTAGAACTAGAGTAACCGACATAGCCCAACGGATTAGTAAGCTGAAGTGGCAGTGGGCCGGCCATATAGCTCGAAGAACCGACAACCGATGGGGAATAAAGGTTCTCGAGTGGCAGCCTCGTACCGGCAGGCGAAGTTTAGGGCGTCCCCCCACTAGATGGAGTGACGACCTGGTAAGATATGCAGGAAGTCGTTGGATGCAGGTGGCTCAGGACCGTGCTTTGTGGCATTCCTTGGGGGAGGCCTATGTTCAGCAGTGGACTTATGAAAGGCTGTAATGATGATGATGATGATGAATATGAACTCCATGGATCATATTGCCTTGCGAAAATTTGAACAACAAATCTCCATATATGAAAGGTGATATTTGTAGCAAAAAGTACCCTCGAACTCTTCTGAAAGAAACCTGCACAAGTGAAGACGGTTACCCTAAATACAGGCGAAGAGATCCCATAGACTGTGGTTAACGGTTGACATGGTGTAACCCTATACAACCGATGGGTGGTACCTTATAATCCAGTTTTATCTCGGATTTGTGCTGCTTATAAAAATAGAATATTATAGCTCCGTAAAATCAATTAAGTATGTACATATGTAAATATGTGAATAAAGGATCCGACCAGGCATCATTTGTTCTTGAAAATTATTGTGATGAAGTAAAATTATACGAAAGTGGTCGCTATGTACCATCTTAGTGACCACTTTAGTACATACTACAGCTGCTTAGCTCTGAAGCTATTTGGAGAATCCTGGCATTTCTCATTCACGAAAGGTTTCCAGCAGTTTTTCATCTTGCAGTGCATTTGGAAAATGGCCAGCGTGTGTATTTCAATCTCAATTCCAATAATGTAGCTGACAAAGTAAACAACCTACAAAAAAACTACTCTAATAACATGTTTTGATCTTTGCAAAACGGATAATTTTACAAAAACTCTACTTTATGCTGAAGTACCTTCATATTCATACTCGTACTTTGTGTGAAAAGTAAAAAATTTTAAAAGTGGAAACGTGGAAGCAACGTCGATGGTTGGCCTAAAAAAAGTATCAACCTCTGGACAGAGTTATACAGTACACCATAATAACTTTGAATATTATTATATGTATATCTGCGTCTTCTTCTTCATGAAATTCGAGGGCCAACATCATTCACAGATTTAAAAACTGTTGATGGTGTCATATATTCCACATACAAGTCAGTGTGTAAAGGTCTAGGTTTGCTTGATATAGACTGGGATGCCACTATGGAAGAAGCTGCTATTTGTGATAGTCCTTTTAAATTGCGAGAACTATTCTCAGTTTTGTTAATATTCTGTTAATTAACAGAAGCATCCAGTCTATGCGAGAGGTACAAAGACAGTCTATTGGAGGATATAAAGCGTCCAGTTCAATCAGATTTGCAAGAGAATGTTCTTCAGATAATGGATGAAGTTTATAATAAGTTTCTGATTTTTATAGATACTTCGTTATCCTTAGGAGGGCAGCACTTAGATAACTATGGTTTGCCTCAACCTTTAAGACACGGAGATGTGATACAAAATAGAGAGTAGGTATATCAGAGAGATAAGCTATGACACACATTTATTGGCAGAAGTAGTAACTACCAGAGAAAAAGCGTTAACCGAAGAACAATTTCTTATAAACAAATTTTAGACAATATAGGGAACGGCACGGGGCAATTTTTTTTGGATGCTCCTGAAGACACAGGCTAAACTTTTCTTTTAAATTTACGATTAGCCAAGGTAAGGAATAATGAAGGAATTGCTTTGGTAGTCGCCTCTTCCGGCATTGCAGCGACGTTGCTGGATGGTGGTAAGACAGCCCATTCTACATTTAAATTGCCCTTAAATTTGATACATGTAGAGACACCTATATGCAATATTTCAAAGCAGAGTAATATGGCGCAAGTTTTGAAATAAACAAAACTTATATTATGGGATAAGTGCACTATGGCCCATAAAAGAGCCGTGGAGGCTCTCAGCAGAACATTGAGAGATATAAGAGAAAATGGTACATTGATGGGTGGTGTTACAGTTCTTACAGCGGGAGACTTTAGACAAACCTTATCGGTAGTACCGAGGGGAACAGGTTTAAAGCTTTCATACTTGTGGCCTCATATTCAGAAGCTCGCTCTTAAGACAAATACGAGAGTACTCTTGAAAGGTGATGCTATGCTGGTCAGTTTGCACAGACTTTAGTTCAAATAGGGGATGGAGATTATCCTACAGTAACAGGGATCCTACAGGGAAGAAATCGGCTGTAAATCTGTGGATTCAGTGATACAAGGTGATGATACAATAAATTATCCCGTCAAGTTTTTTAATACCCTTAGCCCAGCAGGCTTTCCAACTCATAATCTGACCCTTAAACTGGGCGCACCAGTTATGTTATTGAGGAAATTAAAACTTGCAAAATTATGCAATGGTACCCCAGACTACAAATAACAGCTCTCCATAAAAATGTTTTAGAGGCAAAAGTAATCATCGGATGTGCTCAAGGGGAATCAGTTTTCATACCACGAATACTTTTAATACCATCAGATGACGCCTTTGAGTTCAAGAGATTTTAATTTCCCCTGAAAGTTTGCTTCGCTATGACCATTAATAAAGCACAAGGGCAGTTACTGAAAATGGTTGGATTAGACTTACAGGAGAGCTGTTTCTCTCACGGACAGTTTTATGTGACCTGTTTGAGAGTAAGTGCAGCAAGTAGTCTGGTGATTTTAACATACGCGAGCCGTGCCAAAAATGTAAAGAGGTCCTTAAACAAAAGCAAGCATACCTTAAAAACATATTATTTATTATCATGTAGGCCAAAAACAAGGAAGTAATAAATATGTCGTTGAAAGATGCACAATAACTTGTGGACCCGCATGAAATTGGCGTGGAATGTGAAACTCAAAGGGGTATTCTGATGGTATTAAGTTTAGTATTCGTGGTATGTTCCCTTGAGCAAATCCGGTGATTATGTTGGCCCTTAAGAATATTTAAAACTCGATGTGATAACTACATACAACATTACTGACAATGACGATGATGAATTAAGTAACATACGTTGGTGAAAATAATGAAAATCGTTTTATCAACAGCATTTTCAAAAAATTTCACTTGGTTTGAATTTTTAGTTTCTTTTGTACACAACTTAAATAAAAATATCTAGTGACTATTTCCCTTTCATCAAATTGATTGTATTTTATAGTTCCGTAAAATTGTAAGCCATTTCAGATATTTTAAGCTTTGAAATAGACGCTAAAAGAGAAATTAATAAAACCTCACTTTAGTTTTCTTGAAAGCATTCACAAACGTTATATTAATATACTAGCTGACCAGGCAGACGTTCTGCCCTTTCCGAACGACCATTTGCTTTCCCAAAAAAATTCCTGAAATTAGCAATAAAAAAATTGAGGGTCACTTATCGGGATAAAAACTATCCTATCTCTCAAGTTGGACCAAACTGCACACAGTCTGCAATTTTTTTGAAATCGGTTCTATCTGTTGAATACTTACAGCAACACGTGGTGGTTATACTACTAAATTGTAGCTTATATTAAACGTTTGTATTTTTAACATAGCGCCATCTATTAAATATTTACTCAATCCAGTCAACAGATATCGTCATCTGACAGAATCGTTTGGAGCTAACAGATAATTGTGACTGTCAAATAATAGACAAATAATTTTCAATAAAATACGAGGGTGGATTGAAAAGTACTCGGCCTAACCAAGAAAATAAACACATACTAAATCAGTTATATTTTTATTTTTCTACATAATCACCATCAAGTTCAATACACTTTTGCCACCTCCCCTTCCAAGCATTTAGACCGTTGAAAAAAAATGATTCTTCCTTAGAGTCAAAATATGCGTCTACAGCTGCTTTGACCTCGTCGTTTGTCGAAAATCTTTGACCTCCCAAGTGCTTTTTTAGGTTAGGGAACAGAAAGAAGTCTGATGGTGCCAGATCAGGTGAATACGGCGGATGCGGTAACAGTTCAAAGCCACAGTTGTGAATTTCAGCCATTGACTGTACTGACGTGTGAACACGGGCGTTATCTTGATGAAACAGGACTTTTCTTCTGAGCATTCCTCGACGTTTTTCTTTTATTTCCTCTCGTAAACGACGTAGTAAGGTGCAGTAGTAATCAGAGTTTATAGTCTGACCCCTTTTCAAGATAATCAATCATAATCACACCTTTCGAGTCCCAGAATACTGAAGCCATCACCTTATTTGCCGACAAAATCGACTTAGCCTTTTTAGGGGGTGGTGAACCAGGTCTTCTCCACTGTTTTGATTGTTGTTTTGTTTCTGGTGTACAGTAATGAACCCATGTTTCGTCTATAGTAACAAAACGATTCAAAAAATCATCTGCATCGGCTTCAAATAACTCCAAACAGTCGCGTGAAATAGTCAATCGCGTCCTTTTTTGTTCAACTGAAAGCAGTCGCGGAACCCACCTCGCAGACACCTTGTGGAAACCCAACTCGTTGACAATGATGTTTTGAGTTCGTTCATAAGAGATGCCTATAATCTCGGCTATCTCTCTAATTTTTAATCTGTGGTCTCCCATTATTAAATCAAGTACTTTTTTAATATTTTCGTCAGTAGTTGACGTCGAAGGCCTTCCAGAGCGGGGTTCATCTTTCACACTCTCTCTCTACCACGCTTAAATTCTGCTATCCATTTTTTGACGGATGAATATGACAGAGCACAATCGCCTAATGTACTGACCATGTCATCATGGATGGCTTTTGATGATAGCCCCTTCTTATGGAGGTACTTAATGACGGCATGCTGCTTGATTTGCTCCATTCGCGGAAATTATGTCCGATTACTTTGTTAATAAATTTATAAAATCACAACTAATTATCGCACACGTTTCGAACTTCACACAATGAACTAGTCTGAACTGAACTAAATAATGTCGGTAGATTTGATTTTTAGAATTGAATGGATCTGTGTTAGGCCGAGTACTTTTCAATCCACCCTCGTAATATTGTATTGCGACTATAAATTGAGATGTAAGCTATCCTATATTTTAAGTTGGACCAAACTGCACATTGACTAAAAATTTCTTTGAAATCAGTTCAGTAGTTTAGGAGTCCATCCCGGACAAACAACGTGACACGTACTTTTTAAAAATAAAGATAAAAAACGTGAGTGTGTACTTATGCACGCCCGTAGGAAGTTATACTTCTTTAGCGTAACAAAACAAAAAAAACTTGAGAGACAATTACCCACTGAAGTTGTTGCTTTTCGGTGTCAGTGTGTGCGCGCATCGTAACAATTTCATAGTCTCGTTTTAGGTGTCGGTGTGGGCGCGCATCGTAAAAATTTACTCTCATAATTTTTCCCAAACGCCCCTAAAGAAGTATAACTTCAAAAATTCTCTTATAACTATTTAGACCATAAAATTTCATAAGTTAATTAACATTTGTGCAAGATAAGCGGTTGATGGATATTAATAGGTTTAAAAGGTATTGTTTTAAGCTAATCAGTGTTTGGAAGGTGAATCGGTCTTTAAAGAATGGAATTGAAAATGGCGTCACCTCAATTCACTTCTCGGTCGCACATTGTCGCTATCTATACTCACACCCGCCGGTAAAGACTGCAAAAAATATGTTGGGATATGCGGTTTTCGTATGTTCTATAACTTCAGTCAATCTTGTCATTGTAATCAATGATAATAAAATGCAGTAAACTACAAACAAAAAAAAAATCAGTCCGGTTTCGCTAATTTGTTAGAGACGCGTTCTGAGAGTTTTCTCCTTAATAATTGCTGATTTTGTTTGTTAATATTTTTGAATAAAATATTTACATGCTATTTATACATGAGTGGTGTGTAACCATTTCAAAAATGTTCGTTTGTCTGTCTGTCCGAACTAATCTTTGGAATGGCTGAACAAATTGTAATAAAACTTCACCAACAAATAGATAGTAGTCAGGAGTGATCCTTGACTTTATTAAAATATAAATATTGATAACATAAATAAATGGTCTTTAATGATTATCTTAAGTCTAAATAATACCACATTCATAGATCCCACCCAGGCGAAGCCAGAGTGGATTGTAAATTATGCATGTTCTATTAAAATTAATGTACTTACTTGCGTATACTATTATTTGCAAATATTTTCCCATTATTAAAAAAAAATAACTGAATAGTATAAAGTTATAACGATATAACGTTATTGGCGGGGTTTCACTATTGGTACTGTGCATATTGACGGTACGGGCTCGATGAGCCGCCATTTCTAATCCAATTCTTTATCCGTACGGACTGTAAATAAAATACACGTCAGACTTGGCTGTATGAGAAAATTTCTTTGACTTAAATTATAAAAGAATCAATAAATGACTTAACTTTTTTCAAACCTTCAATCTGCAAGGGGTTTTTGGCGGGAACTTGACCGGCGGCGGTTTGCTGCTCCTGTATTATAGTTTAAATAATAGTTTGAAGTGGATTTTGATATGTAAAAGTGATGCGATTATATGTATTAACTGTCTACGCATGTGAACTATTAGTGGAAACGGTGAAACAAGTGCTCTGATGGTGATGGATTCTCAAGATAAGCTGTTTGTTTGCATAGGCGCCTTTAGATACTATCGCCAACTGTCAGCTGCCTGCTGGTTCAAGTTGCCGTCAAAATCTCCCAAGGGCTGCACAATGTGACGCATCAACATATTGTGAAGCAATGAACTATGAAGGATAATTAAACATAAAGACAAGGTTGTATGGCATAGTTCTTTTGCCTGCTCTCTTGAGCGAATAATAAAAATAACAACAATCTATTTGACAGAACATGACAGCTGTATGTGACAAGTGTCTTTTGGTGTTTTGTACTGTGAGATTATTTTTAAAAATCTTTCATTTCTATTAATAAACCTATATAAGATTTTGATACGATATGACGATATCGTAACAATTTAAAAGAAGCACTCAGAGTGAAGAGGTGTTGTGTTTATATCACTAAAACGTAGTTGCGTTAAATTTATGCCGAAATTCAATGTTTGTGTTTACAAGTACTGTTATGCCTCATACTCGTGCATTTGTGCTTTAAAATTTGTTTTAAATTCACATAAAAATAATAAGACACTACCTACACTTTTATTCATAGAACATTAACCTTTTAATATAGGGCAACCATGAGTATATACATTCGGATGTTGATAAGATCGTAATCTTTATATTTTTTTTCTGATTAGACTATGGATATGTTAATTTTATGTGAGAGAAGACCGTGTGTGTTGTGTTTAGAACAATTGTGAATACTTATCACAGTTTATTAGTGAACAGTTAGTGTAATAATATATTATACGGTATTATACGGTTATAATGCCGGGAAAAATAAAAGTTAAAGTTTTAGCTGGACGCAACCTGCCGGTAATGGACCGAGCAGGTGATACGACTGATGCTTTCGTAGAGATCAAATTTGGAGGTATTACCCACAAGACTGATGTCTGTCGGAAGTCTTTGAACCCCCATTGGAGTAGTACTGAGTGGTATAGATTTGAGGTAATATTTTTATTTATGTAAAAGTATTGTTTACAATTTTAAAAATCTTGATGTAATATCATTTAAATATTATGATTTGTTTATTTAATTTCAAGAGGACCATCAGTTTTTTTTATGGGATGGGGTGACAAACGAGCACACAGTCCACCTGATGGTAAGTGGTTGTTGTGGTGCATAGACATCTATATTTATTCTCGTTTGCGAATCAAAATACAGATGCGTTGACACCCGTGAGGACTAAGATGGAGTGCTTCTTTTCCAGTAAAAAGGGTCTTTACACTCACCATACAAAACACATCAGTGTTAAGCTGCTATTTTACACTGGTATTCTGTGAGAGCGTGGTCCTTCCCCGATCGAGCCGACCCATTAATGCTACAACTTTACTTTAACTTACTTACTTTACTTTAACTACTAATATAGCTGCACCATGGCTCTACCACATACAAAACAGGTTTTTCGTGGTTCCTGTTTATATTAATAGGGAATTATATTATTATGATAATGATATCTTTAAGACTGACTTTGTTCCTTATAATATTCAATGAGCATAATATGCACAATAATAATCTATACTATACTAATATAATAAAGCGAAAGAGTTTGTTTGTTTTTTTGTTTGTTTAAACGCACTAATCTCTGGAACTACCAGTCCGATTTGAAAAATTATTTTTGTATATTATAGCCAGATTCATGTGGAATAGTATAGCCTATCTAGCATTAAGCTACATCACAGCTAGCCTTAAATATGGATATTTGTTAAGCAAGTCAGAAGAAAAAGTGCTCCCGAAATGATTTATCCGCGTACGCTGGTGTTATGGTTAGGGGTACGTAAATACAATGTTCTAGAAAAATATAGATCTTTACTCCATCTAACAAAAAGTCTGCGATACCATATGTCTATTTCTTATATATAAGCCGTAATTAGGTATTTAGTGATAAAAAATACTGAAAATTAAAAAGTGATAATATATAAGCATTATTATTAGGCATGGCCTATTTATCCTTACAAAAGAAAGTTACTTCATCATCAAGACAATTTTATGCAGATAAACTTTGTTCCTTATACCATGTTATTTGGACGCATAGTTTAAGAGATAATGTAAAATGAAAATAATTCAATACTTGGCTGAGCATGCGAACGACGCATAAACAATAGCCACCCGGTGAGAACTGTGACAAGCCAGTATTGAAAGTTGAAAGCTTCTATGAGCGAGGTTAGTTCAATCATTATAGCTAAAATAAATTCAAAATTAATTGAGTACTTTTATGACAATGATTAGTTACATCTTTATTTCTGAACTCTTTAATTTCACGTTGCTATGATATTTTGAAATTTTAATTGATTAATAAGTATAAGAGTTTGATAGCAAATTTATCAAGAATCATTTCATGCCAACACACTTTTCATGTATCGTGTACGGTTTTCTTTAAAACTGGAAAAAATCGCGCTTCGGGACACTTTCTGGGACCTAAGGGGGAGGGGGGGGGGAAGGACGCTCAACCGGGAGGGGGAGGAAAAGTGGATAAACCTTAACTTCGCTCTACATCATACATATGCCGACAGATAAAAGTACTCCATTAATTATGCCAATTTTTCCATACATTGCTATCAAATAAAATATTTAATTGCAATTATAAAATGCTTGAACTAGGTGTCATGTCATGTCGCGCACCTCGGACACGTGATGATGCGGGTGAAACCGCAGGGCACAGCTAGTATGATATAACATGATAATGCACAAATATAAAGCTATTAATTTTTCTTAATGTACAACACTGATACAAATTATAGACTATGTACAAATTGCATAATTTAACTTGAAATAACCAACTTCAAAGTACTAAAATTCTTATTATATTATAACCATTGAAATCGGTTGACATGGTAAAGAATTATTTGCCTATATCTTGTAGATGTAGATGCATTTGCAAATTGAAGGGTTTTATGATTTTCTCATGGATCCATCGTTGGATCTTGATTTAATTTTTATGGTAAGTATGACATTTCTTAAAAAAAAGCATTGAAATCCAACAATGTGCTGAAGAACTTGTAATAACTATTTATTACTATTGCTGAACTTATAATATAAAAAAAATATTCCCAGTAATTGAGATCCTCCTCAAAGTCAGTTGAAAAGTAATGATACAGACTTTATATGTCTCTACTAGACACAGAGCTTTCATGTCTGAATTTTGAAATTGTGTTTTTGTGCGTCCTTGCTGGGCATAGACCTCTCATTTCGGGGAACCTGCTTCTTTATTTGAAATTTGGTTGAAAAGAATGTTACTTTGATAACATAATCAGTCTATTTGTGATATTTATGTATGAATCAATGTTATTTTCCTAATTCCTCAACCTATGATCACATTGATGATGCTTAATTAACTTTGCAGATAATCTTTTGCTTGACTAAGGAAATATATACAGGCTGGCCAAAAAGTCGTGGATCAAACGCAACTAAGGGTTAGATGGGGTCATCAGTTGCAAAAAATTGTTCTACGGGAGGTCGTTAAGGTCAACCCCTGCAGAGTTATAATTTATTTTGTGTTTTTATGAGAAAATTGACTTTTTTTACTACCTGTATTACAAGTTTTGGCGCATTTAATAGGGATTCTGAAAAGGTATTACACATGGCCATGAGTGGCTCTAATATCTTTCTAGGACGAAAAAACAAAACAACGATTGTGAAATAATTGTTTTAATAAAACAAAACATTTTACAATAAATGCCCAAAATTCCTACCTCTGACTATAATACATAATCTGCACCGTCTAATAAAATTCCTACGTAACCTACGGAATGCACCTCTGTTGTTAATAACTTGCACCCTAGCAAACTGGAGCTTTTGGCGTAATTCTTGTTCGCTATTGTTCTCTCCTTGATAAACTATTTCTTTAAAATAGCCCCAAAGAAAAAAAATATTTAAAAAACGAATTTGCTAGAGTGCAAGTTATTAACAACAGAGGTGCATTCCGTTGGTTTCGTAGGAATTTTATTAGACGGTGCCGATTATGTATTATGGTCAGAGGTAGGAGTTTTGAACATTTATTCTAAAATGTTTTGTTTTATTAAAACAATTATTTCACAATCTTTGTTTTGTTTTTTCGTCCTAGAAGGAAATTAGAGCCACTCATGGCCGTGTGTAATACCTTTTCAGAATCCCTATTAAATGCGCCAAAACATGTAATACAGGGTCACTTTTCGGTAGAGTATTTTTTTTCCATAGTGGGGTCCGAAGTAAATAAAAAGTTATGATTTGAAAAAAAAATTCGTAAAACGTAATATTTTCTTTAATACACCTAATAAACAACCATAAATAGTATGTCTAACGCAAGGACTCATCTGTACCAATCTATTGAAAATTATAAAAAAGATACAGGTGTATATTTTTTCGAATTTTAGTAAGAATTAGTAAAAAAGTCAATTTTCTCATAAAAATACAAAATAAATTATAACTCTGCAGGGGTTGACCTAAACGACCTCCCGTAGAACAATTTTTTGCAGCTGATGACCCCATCTAACCCCTAGTAGCGTTTGATCCACGACTTTTTGGCCATTCTGTATAGGGCAATAAAATCCATCTTTTTTGTCATGCTGACAACACTTATACATTCATGTAATGATTTACATTTACGAGAAAACTACACACTTAGTAGAAATTAAATTTTACTTTATTTTATATTAAATCTCAACCCAAGCATAAAACTGCAAGACTTCAACGTACTATAAACTCATTCTGCATAAATCAAACCAAAAATAAATAATTTTAAACTGAGGGTAGACATTGGGGCGTCGAACACCTCAGTCCCCCCATGTCTCATGTGTTCTCTAAAGTACTGGGAACGTCGGAAGTATAAAATAAGTTAATATACGCAATAAAAATCTGTAAAAATTTGTTTTTACGGAATTTATGCATACGTATTTTTTTTATAGGATAGGGTGACAAACGAGTACACAGTCCACCTGATGGTAAGTGGCTGCTGTGGCCCTTTGACATCTACATTTGTCCTCGTTTGCGAATCAAAATGCAGATGCGTTGTCGCCCGTGAGGACTAAGATGGAATACCTCTTTTCCAGTAAAAAGGGTCTCCGGTTCTCTACACTCACCATAAGAAACACAGCAGTGTTAAGCTGCTATTTGATGCTGATATTCTGTGAGAGCGTGGTCCTTCCCCGGTCGAGCCGACCCATTCGTGCTACAACTATACTACTAATATAGCTGCAGCATGGCTCTACTACGTATAAAGAAAAATACATATGTGTGTGATGTGTCATCCTTAATACTTCATTTTCTACGACAGATCTATACCATGACAGAATGGACTAATAAGCTTCTACTTATTCAGTTGACCAAATAATAATGAACTAAAAATAAATAGTCATTATGAGTACCTCATTCAGAAAATTGTTAACATTATTGCAGTAAATGGTACAAATTTACCTCACAGTTAAGTTTGTCCATTCTTGTCACGTAATTGTTTTAGGTACCTACCTAATAAAAGTATCTATGTGATTTTGATTGTATTTTTGATTATGCAAATGATTGCATACAAGAACACACTACCTAATGGTTAAAATTACCTTGACTGAAAATTAATAGGCAAAATAAATGTTTTGACATCCCTAAAGTCTAAAATAATAATTTATTTCGGACAAAAAATATTCATAGTTGTTAGTAAAGGTGAGATGATGAATATAAGATGGAATGCCTCATTACCTAAGGTAGGTAATGTAAAACAAAGAGGAAGCCACTTGGCTGGCCTGGGACGTAGGGCCGGCTCGAGATGGCCGCTCTGAGTGGCCTTAGCTAGCCTACTCCGGATACGGATGCGCGTCGATGCACTGTGGCGGGAGGGGTGTCTTCTGACCCTTCTCGTCGCAGCCGAGGTAGAGTCGCGTTGGCAAATGAGTGTTGGTATGGCGATGCGTCACTCGCCCTATCCTCCGCGTATCTAGCGGGCTTTGATGCGGTGGTGGTGGTAACCTCTGTGGTCAAACCACATCCGCCGCTGGGGTTAGGAAAGCTGATGCTGCCGAGTGCTCGCTTTTTCCTGGCACCATCTCCTCCGCGTTTCGGGCTCGGGGGCGTCTTATGGTGCGTCTTACCTGAAAAGGAAATGCGGAGGAGTAGTCCTCACCATGAGATTTTAGTCGGTGCGAGTCCGACATAAGCCTTCATTTAGACTAGGCGGGTACGTCGGTCATTTCCCCATGTAAAAGGTATTGTTTGCGTAGGCTGTTCCAAAATATTGCTTCATAGGAGAGATATTTACTATAATTGCCACACGACAGGCGGGCTACAGCTGCGGTTTTCTTTATAATTATTATTAAGTTATCAGGAATATGCTGCTCCTCATCTCCTGATTCGTTCTCTCTGTCGCCTCTTACGAAACCCGCGGAATGATATGGCAAAACAAATTAGGAGATAGACAGCAGCGGCTTCTTTATAATAACTAGAATATAAAAACTGTGGTTGCCAAATAGCCTGTCAAGTGTGGCAACTATGGCAAATACCAACCCCCCCCCCCCCTATGAGGCAGTCTGTGGGCAGCCCTATGTTCAGGAGTGGACTTTTCATAAGCTGTAACTATAACGGTAAATCATTTTACATCTAAAACAATAGTTGCTTAGAGAGAGCTTAGAGTTTTGTAAATTGAAACAAAAACAAATACAGCAATAAAACCCCAAAATAACTCAAAATACGATCAGAAATGTTTTCAAGGCCATTTTTTTCGTTGATAAACTCCATCTCTTGGCTGCGACCCGAGCCGTGTGTGTTATTTTCGCGCCCATGTCTACCGAACGTCTGCTTCTCGTAAGTTTATTTCGGTTTTGATGGACTATATTAAAGTCGAAGACTTCGTAGTATACATAGAAATCTTTTTTTTTATTTAAATATAATCTAGACTACAAAATTAAAAAACTATATAATAAAAAAAAAAACCAAAACTCATAACTTAATTATCAACAGTCCTTCCCGTGGTATCGTGCCAAGAACGATGGCTGCAATTCCTCACTGAATAGCTATACTTAGCCTCTAAGCGAAAATAAAACCAGCTCTTTTATCACCAGCAGCGACGACCAGTCGCGGATAGAGTTCTTTTTGGAACTGCACTGCACGTGCACCCCACGGACCGATAGTCTCTACAGTAAATGGCACAAATATGTAGTCGTCTCTCAGAGCGTCATCAGAGGCCGTTTTTTTTTAAAGAAGAGGGGGCAACCGAGCATGCGGCTCACCTGATGGTAAGTGACTACCGCCGCCCATGAACAATCGCAACACCAGGGGAATTTCAGATGCGTTGCCGGCCTTTTAGAAATGTGTAAGCTCTTTTCTTGAAAGTCCGTAAGTCGTATCAGTCCGGAAAATGAGATTAGAGGCCGCCAAAGTGTCTACACAAGTAGCATCCCACACTAGGGCTTAACCTAATCTTTGATTGGAGTAATATCATGCAAATGGCGTTAAAGTTTTGTATAAACTAGTGTAACGTTTAAAATATATCTATTTCATCAGGCTGTAAAAGTCAAGTGGCTATCTATGGGGGAGACCTAGGTTCATTTGACGGTTCCGTGGTGGCGATGGAACAAGTATTTGTATGGCCTACAAATGATTGTTCCGAGCCTGGATGTTTGTCCTAGTGATATTTATATATGTAAATTGCCTCCACGATACAGGAGATCCTAGTATGGGGTTAAGTAACGTTTCTTAAAAGAAAAAAAACGAAGTAAGTTGAGCAGTGGACTTTTATTGGGCTGTGAAGAATCAATGAATGGAAATGTAATTTCAACTAAGCCAAAGATACCACACCAATCGATCGACGCCATTGGTCGACGATCAATATATTGGTGTAGTAACATCCTTACGAGCAGTCCTTCATTGCTGGCCGTATGAGAAGTCGCTCAGCTAGCTATGGAGAAGGCTATACTTGGCGTTTCTCTGTGCGATAGACTTAAAAACGAGGATGTCCTCAGTAGAACCAGAGTAACCGATATAGCTCAAAGAATTAGTATGCTGAAGTGGCCATGGGCCGGCCATATAGCTCGAAGAACCGACAACCGATGTGAACAAAGGTTCTCGAGTGGCAGCCTCGTACCAGCAGGCGAAGTGTAGGGTCCCCGCCACTAGATGAAGTGACCTGGTAAGACATGCAGAAAGTTAATGGATGCAGGTGGTTCGGGACCGTGCTTTGTGGCATTCCTTGGGTTTATAGGCCTCCCTATGTTTAGCAGCGGACTTGTGAAGGGCTGTAATGACGATGATGAACATCCATACCCAGCCGGCAGCTGCGTCAACGGTGTGAGACGTCGCAATGCAATCAACACTCCGCCTGCCAAGTGAGACTATTAGCTGAACGCACATTTACCCACGCCGTACGCGCCGTGCGCGCCGTACGCGCCAAATTTTAGAATTCGTTGTATAAAATCAAATGAAACCTCGCACATTACACCCGCACCGTACGCGCCGAATTTTAGAATTCGTTGTATGAAATCATATGAAACCTCGTACATTGCACCCGCACCGTACGCGCCGAATTTTAGAATTCGTTGTATGAAATCATATGAAACCTCGCACATTACACCCGCACCGTACGCGCCGAATTTTATAAAATGCGGTAGGTATACGATATCGAAGGACGATGCTGATGACGTCATATAACGCGGCGCGTGCTGATACTCAGTGTTGTCTAATATTGCCAACTTAGTGAATTTTCCACTATAACTGGTGGTTTCGACTTACGTGATAATTTTTGTATTTTTATAACTTTTAATTAATTCTTAATTAATTATATATAATTTGATTTTTTTACATCGATTATCAATATGAATACTTAGTGATAAATTATTTAAATACCTGATTACTTAACTATCAATAAAAATACTTACCTCAAACATACAGCAAGTCTTTTTTCTGGTTCAAGTGGCCTTTTAAATCTTGAGTTTTCTATAGAAATATATTGTTTTAGTACATGTAGCAATTCTTGAAGTTTCTTGTATGTTAAATGCAAATATATGAGTAATCGTTCATCATAATCTAATAAGTCTTTAAATAAAGTATATCCCCTTCATATTCTCCATACAATTGCCTTTTTAAATTAATATTATGAATCCAGAATCTTCTTGTTCTCCGAATTTTTCTTCTTCTTCCTCTGCCAATAAGCCGGCTATTACTATATTTCTTTCTATAGTGATTTCGAGCGATCAATTTCAATGTACCGTTTCACATCAGTGGTTGGGAAAAACTACAAAGGTTGTTGGTAATACAAAAGATTTGCGTAGGGTGCGGATGATGCGTACGGGTAAATGTGCGAGGCCATCAGTAAAACTCGACGCGTACGGCGCGTACGATGCGTACGGTGCGGACAAATGTGCGTTCAGCTTTAAGGGAAATTCTCCCTACAGCGAGAGAGGCCCAAGTCCAGCTGTGGATTTTTACGGGAAGATAAATGACACAAAAACTTTTAATAAACTATAAAAGCCAACATCAAAGAAATAAAAAACAATGAATGAATTTAAAATTTTGAAGTCGGGGCTTTAGTTTTGTGATTTTTTTCCGTTATAGCAGCTTTTTATTATACATATTTTTTTTTACTCTTGAGAGGACTCATCATCCAATCAGAGTACAAGATCACAGTCTCAATGTCGTCTAAATTGTTACATTAAAACAGCAAATAAATTCCACAGCTGAACATAGTCTTCCCCCATAGATTGCCTCATGGGGGGGGGGGGGGGGATATTATCCATAGTTGCCACGCTCGGCAAGCGGATTGGCAACCGCAATTTTATTTTTTATTTTTAGTCGTAATCAAGAAGACGCTGTTTTTTTAAAGGATTGGGTGACAAACGAGCACACAGTCCACCTGATGGTACGTGGTTGTTGGGTCACAGCACATTTATCCTCAATAAAGAATCAAAATGCAGATTCGTCGTCACTTGTGAGGACTTAGATGGAATGCCTCTTTTCCAGTAAAATGGGTCTCCGGTTCTTTATACTCACCACACGAAACACAGCAGAGTCAAGCTGCCATTTTACGCTGGTTTTCTTTGAGAGCGTGGTCCTTCTCCGGTCGAGCCGATTCATTCGTGCTACAACTATACTACTAATCTACTCTGCTCTTCCACGTATAACGCTTCTCCCGATTTGTTTCACTCTATCGCCTCTTACGACACCCACGGGATGATATGGGGTAGCGATGAATATTCCTACGCTGTCTTTACATGGTGAAAGTAAATAATTTATGTTTATTTTACTGTAACATTGTTATGTTACAGGTTGACGAATCGGAACTTCAAGATGAGCCTCTACAGTTAAGACTGATGGACCACGATACGTACTCGGCGAACGACGCGATCGGCAAGGTCGTTATAAGCCTAGCACCCCTCCTCGCTAGAGAGGCTAACAATGCGAAGGGAACGGGAGGTCCGCCTGGAGGTAAACTTAATCTGTCTTATTACAAAACGTAGTTTATTTATTGTCTTAAACTGAAACTACGGTTTAAGTCTAATTTTACGTTATATAAGAGGTTTTACGTGGTGTAACCACGTTGTAACTATGCCAGCGATATGACCGGGGAAGGACCACACAGAATACCAGCGTGAAACAACCAGAATTATGTTGCTGTTTCGTATGGTGACTGTATCGAACCGGAGACCTTTATTACTGGTAACGAGGCATTTCATTTTAGTATTCAGGGGTGACAACGCATCTGCATTTTGATTCCTAATCGAGGATAGATGTAGATATCTATGGACCATAGCATCCACTCACCATCAGGTGGACTATGTGCTCATTGTGCACCCTTATTTTATTAAAAAAAATTGCTTCATTAAGCAAGTCCTTTAGCCGCTGCGCCAGTTTTCGCAAAATTTTACATTTGCTCTCAAATTCCATGCTTCTCATTGTAGTTCGCATATTCCACGAGATTTCTTTTTTGAAACAGACTAGTTTAAACCTTTTAACTGACCTTATAAATACTTTTTAAATAAGTCGGATTATCTTTTAAAAGACATCGGCCTCTTCTGCACGACTTATTTGCATAATCGCCAGGCTTGGTAGGCCGATTGGCGACCTTTGACACTGCTCCTCGTGTGGGTACTTTACATCTGAAATATTATCCCATGTGTTTCTACTGCTATGACTTTTCCTTGCATTTCCCATACTCACTTCTTCCGACACCAATGGTGTAATGAATTCTTTTATTTCGCTGGTACACGGCGCAAAGTTAATATAATATATTATAATAATTTATAAATAGAACGATGAACACGTTTCTTTTACGCGGGTTTTTATTATTAACTGGCTGGTACCCGGCGCTTTGTTGGAAATATCGTTTTAAATTTGGAAGGGTTATATTGTTTAATTAGGCATGAAATTGAATGATATATGATTTTCAAATAGTTGGTACGACACGCGCGCCACCTACTGTAAGTTAATTGTACTATGCCTATAATCTTCGCGAAAGTGCAAGTGTAAGTTGACAACATTTTAGCGCAATCTGATGAACGGTATGGCAGCGCATAAAATACGAACAAACAAATATTATTTTTATATCAGATTGAACACAGCTAATTTGCGCTCTGAAGCCTGCAGTCTGTGAACACGTACAGGATCGCCCCCCGCCATTACATAAGGTTTAATAGACCACAAATCCACGCAAAACAACACCGACCAAGCTTGATTCGCGAATCTGTTAGAATCCAAAAACATCATAATTTCAATAGACAAGATGGCTGGGTGCTTGGGATCCTAGTGAATGTAAACCATTCTCGAATCTACTTAATCACACACAAAATTTCATCCAAATCGGTCTAGCCATTAAGGAGGAGTTCAGTCACAGAGGAACTATATATATATATATATAGATATTTTTTCGACTTTTCATTTCGTTTGTTGTCTATTGTCAAAAATTTCTTTATTAATATTATTATGCATTTTCATAAACCACTTTAAGAATCTGACTTAGTTTCGAAATAAAAGCTTAGGAATAACTAAAGCGTGATGATAATACACCTTGTAGCGACGGTGTAAGAATATCCACTACCTAATAATGTCACGCGGGTGTCGTAAGAGGCGACAGAGGAAAATAAAACAAGAAGACAGGCAACAGCGTCTTTCTAATAACAACTAAAAAATAAAATGCGTGTATCGTGGAATACTCGGTTGGAACAAAGTTCATTGCGTAGTATATTATTATTGATAAACGTAGGTATTATATTATTGATTAACAAATACAAATAAATGAATTACTAGCGTCTATTAAAATAAAGCATCATTTGAAATAAAATAATATTTCTTTCATGGCAAGATAAGAAAAAGTGCGAGGGAGATGGATATTATTCTATCTCACTTCCTTATTTCGCCGCCAAAGCCCAAAGCAAGGGGTCGTGACGGAAAAAAATCTTACACTTTTTGTCGCCTAGCTCCCATCCGCCAAACCCGTACCGTCCGATAAAAAACTTCGTTCCAAAACTGAGACTATAAAAAAATCGGATCGGACGCTGTAATCAAATTCTGTGTTTCCAGGAGCTGTAATGTCTGGCTGGATCCCGGTGTTCGACACAATGCACGGCATCCGAGGGGAGTTGAATGTTATCGTCAAAGTGGAACTGTTTTCTGACTTCAACAAGTACAAGACGTCCAGTTGTGGTGTACAGTTTTTTCATTGTAAGTTAAACAAAAAAAAAACTGGCCATGTGCGTGTCGGACCACGCACAATGCAGAGTTAGGGTTCCGTAGTTGACCGTCACAATACGTGGGCTTTCTTGATAAAGAGCATAATATGTGAGTTCGCGGTTTGACCGCTATAATGATTAAAAATGGGCACAAATCATAACTGAAAAACTTATATAAAAGGTTTTAAAAGTTTCTTCGGAAACATCCGCTCTATAAAATAAAATGATGTGTCTTACCTAGTATGAAGAGCACCTGCCGCCCTCCCTCAATTGCATGCACTATCCTCGTCACCACTAATCCCAGCACCACTACTCCCAACACCACTACACTAGGAAAGACACACATATGACTAATGAAAAATACCACTTTAAAGTTAAATATTTCGTAAACGGACTCCTAAACCGAAAATATGTTGTTCCATACCCCCTCAGTGTTTTTGAAAGACCTATTCAACGATACCCACATGATGGTATAGACAGGTAAAAAAAAATCATTCTCCATTTACTTGTATGGAAAGTACCTAAAATAAAAATGTTTTTTAAGATTTTGTTTCACAGTTTTCTAGTCGTGATTAATATCTACAACTATGCCAAATTACTATATATAGGCGGACGGACGGACTGAAAGTTCCTTGCTGTGTAACTACGGAACCCTAAAAAGTCGGTTCTTCGAGGCCATTGCTACTTCAGCTTACTGATCCGCTGGGCTATGGCAGTTACTCTTGTTCTTCTGTTGGAGAACGAACTGATGGGGAAAGAAGAAAGGTTCTCGAGTAGCCGCCTAATGACGGAGTGAAGACCTGGTGAAATACGTAGATAGTCGATACATGCAGGTGTCTCAGGACCGTGTTTTGTGGCAAAGGGTGAGTCTTATGTTCAGCAGTGAAGTGTGGACTAGTGATAATAATAGTTTTTTTATAGCATAGGGTGACAAACGAGCACATAGGTCACCTGATGGTAAGTGGTTACTATGACCCATAGACATCTGCATCTATCTTTAATAAAGAATCAAAATGCAGATGTGTTGTCACACGTGAGGACTAAGATGGAATGCCTCTTTTCCAGTTAAAAGTGTCTCCGGTTCTCTACACTCACCATACGAAACACAGCAGCGTTAAGCTGCTATTTTACGCTGGTATTCTGTAAGAGCGTGGTACTTTCCCGGTCGAGCCGACTCTACTAATATAGCTGCAGCATGGCTCTACCACGTATAATTGTTCACGAAGGCGATTGACAAAAATCTCTGTCCTCCGAGCGCGATTTTTAGATGAGGGAACAAAAATAAGTCGCTTGAAACAAAAAAGAAGTAGATCAGATGAGTGAGGTGGATGGTCAAGCAGTTCAAACCGTAATTCGTGGATTTTCGCCATGGCAGCCGCTGAGGTGTGAGACGGCACATTGTCATGGTGAAACAGGATTTTCTTTTTTCTGCAAATGTGGCCGTTTTTTCGCAATTTCTGCCTTCAGTTTGTCAAACAATGACGCGTTATTATGCTTCTGTAATGGTTATTCCTTTTTGAAGAAAATCGATTAAGATAACTCCATGACTATCCCAAAAAAATAGTCGTTATCACTTTCCCAGCCAAAAAAACAGTTTTTGTTTTTTTTGGAGCCGGTTTTTTTTATAGGATAAGGGTGACAAACGAGCACACAGTCCACCTGGTGGTAAGTGGTTGGTGCGGCCCCTAGACATCTACATCTATCCTCTATTACAAATCAAAATGTAGATGCGTTGTCACCCGTGAGGACTAAGATGCAATGCCTCATTTCCAGTAAAAAGGGCCTCCGGCCACCTGCACTCA
Source organism: Parnassius glacialis (assembly GCA_033319125.1). Taxonomy (NCBI): domain Eukaryota; kingdom Metazoa; phylum Arthropoda; class Insecta; order Lepidoptera; family Papilionidae; genus Parnassius; species Parnassius glacialis. The sequence continues at coordinate 32,468,807 of JAVANC010000025.1, forward strand.
CCAATCGAAACGCAAAGGTAAACTTCTACTTCACGCTGGTTTTCTGTGAGGTCGTGGTACCACCCCGGTTTGAGCCGGCTCATCCGTGCGACAGCATAAGCTGCCGCGTGGCTCTACCACTGGTTCCCCTTTTGTAGTCCACTGTTTTGGCTGTATTTTTGTTTCGGGCGTATAATGGTGTATCCAAGTTTCATCTACAGTAATTAATCGGTGCCAAAACTCGGATTTATTCGCCTAAACTGTGCCAACAGAGAATGTTGATGTTGTCTGCGAATATTGATTCGAACATGTTTTTGGTCTAACGTGAGCAGACGCGGCACCCAACGCGCTGACAGCTTTCTCATGCCTAAATCTTTATTTTCGGCGGTCGTCTAGCATCATTTGGTGAACTTTAGCGATGTTATCGTCAGTAGTTGCAGTTTTTGGACGTCCCGAACGTTCATCATCTCCCAAGCTCCCACGGCCACGTTTAAATTCAGCTGCTCAAAATTTCACTGTGGTAAATGATGGTACAGAGTCCCAATACACAGAATCCAACTGATCTTTGATTTGTGTAGGCGTATTGCCTTACAAAGTCAAAAATTTAATGACAGCTCGATACAAATTTTTCCATTTTCTCAAAAACATTGACATGGACTCACTCAAACGACTGTCAAATAACAACTACGCGTCCAAAATGGCTCAAAGGACCATGCCCATATTAGTATGGAGCTAAAAGTCAGCAATGCCATGCAATGCCCAAATTGCAAATCTATCTCATATGATAACTTTTTAACACTATTTATATGATATCTAGATTTAATGTCATATAAAGCACCGGTTCAAAAGATATTGGACATTAAACATGATAACTTCCTACTGGTTTTTTACACAGTGAAAGAATGAGTGACAGTCATTTTAGTTTTTTTGGAATGTGCTTGACTTGGAGTTAAGCCTTTTGAGCCATTAATTCATTAGGTTTTTGCTTTAATTATATTTGTTTATTTGAAACCTAGATATACTTATACACTACCACAAAGTACTTTTTTGTACTTTTGAGTGTCTAGAGACATCATTTAGATCTTTATTCAACTGGTTCATGATTCAAATGTAAAATAATAATCGATATTGGAATCGATTACTTAGATCAATTGATCAACAAAAAAACGATTCCTTTTTCGAAGATTTTATTTATCATGCCCATTATTTAGCCCCTAACTAAACAAAGCCTAAGATTTTATAATGAGACTGTCAATGAGGGTTAGGTGAACAAACAAATAGTCCCATAAATGGCGTTGGTAAAAAAACCTAGTCTGTCTCTGGCTTTTGATAACAAAAATGAATGCTTAACTGGACCATGTTTTTTTTCATCTGATGACGTTTATTATAAAATCATATTTTTATTTGCTTTTGTTGTAAAGCAGTATATTATTATTAGATTATTTTGAGTTTTACATGGGCCAAAGGACGTGATTCCAGACCGTAATAAATGAAGCATGAATTAATGATTGAAACGATGATACGTACTGCAATGTCAACAAACCGTCTTATTTTTTTGAATTTTTTATCCAGTGCTTCATATGATTTAAAATTAACAACATAATTCTAGTTTTTATTTATTAGAGCAATCTTGTAATATACTTTATCTGGGCATTTCTGGGGCACAGATGGGCATTGTCTTTTTGGTGCCTAACTATGAAAAGATGCACAACTCCACTCACTAGCTTTTATTGACGAATGCTGCCATCTTCACGTTGAGATCGGAAACTTTTCAGACCACCCTAGTATATATATACGTAGGCGAAAAAGGATCATCCTCCTGAATCCTCATCAATTATCATGGATGGCGTTTACGCAATATGCGTGCGTTACAACATAAAATACAAGAAATTCGTCGCAAATATATGGTACGTTCCCCAGAAGATGTTTTTTTTTTCAAAAATCCTATAAACAACCATGGTTTCCACGTTACCAAAGAAACGTCGCTTCGTTAGAGTATAACCTTTACTCTCGATCTAGCCTATAATTTGGCACATAAAATATTCTAAATAACAGATTTAAGGTTAAAATAAAACAAAATTGAACTATTAAAAAACTTTGTTTCTTACAGTTTGAGGTGGCAAACGAGCATGCTTCTCATGCTCACCTAATGGAAACCTTTGACTATGATGACACGAAGCACTATTTTTTTGCTACTTTTAATGAAACTGCAGTGTGGAAACATGACGCATTATTTAATGTGTATTATCTAAACATAATTGACAATGACAGCTGAGCAGCTGAGATGCGACTTTTGGACTTTGGACTTTTTGCTTATTATTTTATATCAATCTAAAGGTCTTTGACCAGTGATTTTAAAGATAACATGTCCTGAGTGGGCTTAGTCCACGTAACTGGCCTTTTACTTGTTAACACATAAATAAATGGCTAATACTCTTGTGAACCAAACCTGGTAAGCTTAAAATGCTTGTGTTGCCGCGATATTAGTCGAATGGCGGATGTTACCGTCACTTCTCAAATTGAAAAATTCTGCGTTTCTTGGACAATCTTATTGACGAATCAGATTTCCTCTATAATACCTTTCACCCATTCCATTCATTCCTTTTTGCGACCGACAACCGGGTAGAAGAGGAGTCTAAGTAAAAACACGCCCGCACGCGGAAGCACATTGTGTCACGCTCGTTATATCTATTTAATTATCCTACACTTAAAATCACGGCCGTGAATTGTATCAAATAAGTGTAAATCGCACAAGAAAACTAGGAGTGTACCACGTGAGTGTCAAGTACGAAGAGTAACTACTATTACAGTCCACTGTATGCCAATTTTAAACCACGCATTACCAGCGGATTCGAATCCACTCCCTTTGAGTTTCACAGTCGGTATCCTTAACCATTAGACTACTGTCATTAGTATCGAGCCATTTACTATGTGTTGTAACTTGATAAATCATACGTTTTGTCTTAGGTCCCATGATACCGCCTGGATACAGAGCAGCGGCCATCCATGGTTTCGTTGAGGAGCTGATCGTAAACGACGATCCCGAGTACCAATGGATTGACAAGATCAGGACGCCGCGGGCCTCCAACGAGGCCAGGCAGGTTGCCTTCATCAAACTGAGTAACCAGGCGAGTTTCCTATTCGACCCGTACATTTGTTGTGCATTTATTTGTTTTCCAAATGTACACAATAAGGTCTACATATATATCCCAGTTGGTACTTAATCTTTAGTAGGGATAGACATTATAAACTGGCTAATTAACAAAAATTTGATTGAATAAAATAATTTTTTTTTTATAGGATTGGGTGACAAACGAGCACACAGTCCACCTGATGGTAAGTGGTTGCTGTGGCCCATAGACATCTACATTTATCCTCGTTTGAGAATCAAAATGCAGATGCGTTGTCACCCGTGAGGACTAAGATGGAATGCACCGTACGAAACACAGCATCGCTAAGTAAAATTTTACACTGGTATTCTCTAAGAGCGTGTCCCTTCCCCGGTCTAGCGGACCCAATCGTGCTACAACTATACTATTAATATAGCTGTAGCATGACTTTACCACGTACATACCTCCGCCAGTGCAAGCAATAAGCTGACAAAGTTTTAGCTCAAATAAATGGTATGGAAGCGCATAAAATACGAACAAACAAACATTAATTTTTATATATAAGATTTAAGTGTTGGTATTCATATAATAACATATTTAAAAAAATAAACAACCAGGAGGGGAAATCAGCTTCGAAAAGGGGGCCAAAACTGACCCACATTTTCTATATGGATAATCTCAAATTATTCGCCTCAGGTCGTTTCTATCTTATGGGTTTGCTAGACGTCACGTGTGATTTGAGCAATTCTATCAGAATGGAGTTGGGGTCGGATAAGTGTGCGGTTCTCCACCTTGAAATGACCGGAGTCGCTAACTAAACTAAATATAAGTAAACTAAAATATAATTAAGTAGGTAATCTAGAAATAAAAGTTCATTGACTGATATTGCTGTGATTGATCGCTCGCGTACACGAGCAACCCGGGTTCGATTCCCGCTGGCACCATTGAAATTGTTAATTGTAAATATCATTGCTGATTTATATATTATTTGTAATTTATATATTATATTGTTCCAGGTGCAACGGCTGGTGGGATTAAAAGCGGCAGAATTGGGCGCCAACGCAGTGGTGGGCTACCAGCAGGACTTCGACTTGGAGGGAGAGGCCGGTGTTGTAGCGAGGGCCATCGGTAAAATGCGATGCCCTTTTATTTCATCATATTATATTTAAAATTATGAAATTTAATATTTTACACCTGTGAATACAATAGCAAAAAGTGATGTAAATTCATTTTGTTATTACTAAGAACAAACTAACCAGTTACTCAACTTCACATTATAACGACTCAACAACGTATACGGTTTTACAACAAAGTCCCAGAAAATATAAGTCTATCACAAGCATTAAAAACATTGTAAACAAAGGATTTCAAAATGGTTATTATGATCTAAATATTAATATGTGAAGAAAAAAGCTTGTAATTTTTAAGCATATTAGAGCAGTATGAGATTAGAAATTAAGAAGATTATAGTTGTGAAGTAGAGAAGTACAGAAATCTAAGATTTATATATTATAATAGTATGTGTTACAAATTCATTAAATAAAATAAAACATTCATTATGTCCATACTGCCAACGTCAAACAAAGAATAGTCTATCATTTGCTTACGTTCATACTGCCAATGTTAAACACTTAATAGTCATTTTTTTACATGGGGAAATGCCTACCTATACCCGCCTCGCCGGGGCAAGGACGGGTTATGTCGGATTCGCACCGACTAAACCCCATGGTGTTCCACCTTCGCCGCATGTGGACAGAGCCACGGGAACGCTTTCACATACATCCGCGGCCTCACCAGGGCCGGCCGGGTTCCTCTTTGTTCACCGCGGGTGACCAAGCCACGGCTACTACCCCCCCCCCCCCCGCCACGACAAGACGGGGGAGGGGGAGAGGACCACTTAATTGTCTACGATCAAACAATAGCAAAGAGTAGGGATTGATGCCAAAGAATTTTAAAAAACAAAAATTAATAAATGGGCATGCCCTAAGCGCATTAAAAAAAATACGTATTACATGATTATACGGAATCTTCAAGTCACTCTATCTAGTCCAGCGGTAAAGTCTCATCATAACTAACAAAACAAGCCTTAACTCGGCATAACTAGTTCTCCTCGTCGAGGAGTTCCAGTAGCAGTCATCAAAGTACACTTTCAAGTCACTCTATAAAGTCCGGAGGTAAGGTCTTATCATAACTAACAAAACGAGCCCAAACTCGGCACATCTAGTTCTCCTCTCGTCGAGGAGTTCCAGTAGCAGTCATCAAAGTACACTTTCAAGTCCATCTATCAAGCCCGAAGGTAAAGTCTCATCATAACTAACAAAACGGGCCCAAACTCGGCACATCTAGTTCTCCTCGTCGAGGAGTTCCATTAGCAGATACCGAAGTACACTTTCAGTTCTATAAAGTCAAGACGTATAAGTACATATATTTATATGTAAATCGTGCGTGCTTTTAGCGAAACAAAATATTGTAATAAAAATCTGTGATTATAAAAATAATATCTTACCTTGGTCAAGTATGTATCAAATTTGGTTTTTGGAATATTTCGTATTTCTACGGCGATCTTTTTCGCTGCAAACAAGCGATACGGTATCTACTCACGACGGCGGCCGAGGCCGGAATGACCAGTTATATAATATGTATGTTTTGTGGGAATGACGGAGTGAGACACTGTCTATTTAGTAAAATATATTAGTACAAGGCTGCTTAAAACACCGAAAATTTCGCCATTTTTTTAGCCGAAAAAAATAATTATAATTAAACAAAACAAAATTTAACTGCAATTTACATTCCATGGCTTCTCAAATGATCGATGAAGAGTTTAAAAAATAGATTCAGTTGAACAATTGATATTTTCAAAATTTATCGTGTTTACAATACCATGTGGACTTGATAAATCCACACCATAGGCCACTAAAACCTTTTATTTGGGTAAAAATAGCAATTAATCGATTTAAAAAAAGTATTAGTAAGTTCTATAGTATGTGCCATATCGATTGAGAAAAACGGACAATGACCTCAGATATGAGCCGAGTGTCAAAAGGCGTAACTTACAAAATCTCAATTTAGATGTGATAACAATATTTAAATATTGATATTATTCCCACTTCTAGGTCAGCACATATGTTTTGTTTTTTTGTTTCTTAAATAATATTGTCTGTGGTTCCTATAAACATAGTGAAATCTTACGGTACATCGCGAAAAATGTGTTATATTTTATATTTCAATTTATGGTAAGTAACGCAGCAATTCATTTAATAACAGTTTCATATTAAAAAAATATTTGAAGCAATATAATCACCATATTGAGCTTTTGCAAATTCATCCCTTTAAAATAAACAAAACGCGCGTTACGTCAGTTCGTTCTAAAAGAAACGTGACAATGGCAGCCAGAGATGCGTCACCTTTTTTGGGCCGTTTCGCCATTTTGTTTTCATTCGTGTTCGGATAGCGCTTGCGTGTGTACGTCTCGGGTAATTCATAGCATTCATTGCATTGTTTTAGTTGAGTTTTTACTGTTAAATTTGTTATATCGTTAAGTTTTTGTTTTTTGAATCTGTTATATTAGTTTTACTGTGACGGTCGTTACTAAATCGACATGAGTTCAGGAGAATTTGGTGAAGGACCCGGTCCTTCAACATCAAGTGGAAAGAGACGTCGCCGACCCATAATAAACGTAGCAGGTACGTACAAATAGGTACAAATGCGACGACGTAGCCTTTCTATTTCTTAAAGCGCTCTTTTTATGTGACCATGTGGTATTTATTTTCTAAAACAATATGTATTTATGTGATGTAGTACTATGGTAGTATATTTTTGTCATTTATTTACAGGCCCATCTTCTGGAGCACCTTTAACGTCACCAGTAAAAAAGAGAAAACCTACCACTTTGTCGGTCGGGGAACAAGAGATTATCATTAATGTATACAAATATGTCAAAAACACCTGGCCCGAAGACGTGTATCCTTCAAACGTTAATATGGTAGAAAAGGTTTCGGAGATCTCAGGAGTCAGCAAGAGCACTATATATCGCGTATTAAGCGTGTATAGAGATTCCCATAAAATACCAGAAAAGGGAATAATTAATAAAAGAAAAAAGTCTGTAATTGACAAGTTGGACGATTTTGATAAATCGGCTATAAGAGCGAAAGTGCATCAGTTCTTTCTTGCAGGAGAATTACCGACTTTAGACAAAATTTTGCTCAGTATAAATCAAGATGACCAGTTGCCAAACTTGAGCAAAACTTCCCTGCGACGTGTGTTGCGCCATTTAAAATTCAAATATATAAAGAGAAACAGAAAAAGTGGTCTAATAGATCGCCCAGAGATAGTTCTGTGGCGTACCAGATATTTGAGAGAAATACAAATATTAAGAAACGAGGGACGTAACATTTTTTACCTTGACGAAACATGGATTAACGCAGGTCATACTATGGGAAAGGTATGGGAAGACACCACAATTGAATCTTCTCGTCAATCACGGTTAGATGGCTACTCTACTGGCGCGAAAGCCCCTTCGGGTAAAGGAAAGCGATTAATAGTTGTACACGTTGGCAATGAAAATGGCTTTTTGGAGGGATGTGATTGGGTATTTGAATCATCATCTACTGGTGACTACCATGAGAGTATGGACGCTCTCCATTTCGAGGACTGGTTTAGAAAAGTAATAGAAAAACTGCAAAGCGGCGATGTCATAGTTATGGATAACGCTAGTTACCACTCCAGACGTTTAGAAAAAACCCCAACAATGTCTTGGCGGAAACAAAATATGCAGGAATGGCTAGAATCTAAACAGATCGCATACGTGCCCTCGGACACAAAGACCCATTTAATGGAAAAAATAAAGGCAGTTAAAGATAACTATCGAAGTTACGTCACCGACGAGATGGCAAAAGAAAAAAGCATCACAGTGGTAAGGTTACCTCCTTATCACTGTGAGCTTAACCCCATTGAACTTGTGTGGGCAGATGTGAAAGGGTACGTTGCACGAAAAAATACAACTTTCAAGTTAAAAGATGTTAAAAATTTACTTAAAGATGGTTTAACTCAAATCACGCCAGATAAATGGAAAAACTGTGTTCAGCATGTCCTTAAGGTTGAACAAAAAATGCGTGGCATGGATGATAGAATTGACCAAACTGCAGATCGCTTTATAATTAATGTTACAGATAGTTCATCAAGTGAAGATACGAGTGATGATTGCACCGAATAAAAATAAAGTTCTTATATAATATTAAAAATAAAGTTTTATCTTTTGCATAAGTACGTACTTATTCGGTGTCGTCGATTCGAGTGATACTCGAATCTTTATATGTGTTATAAATTAATGTTTTTTGTTGTTAAATGAATAAAGTACTTTATAACAATAGATGATTTTTCTTCTACAGCGATCTTTCACATAACTTTTTAATAATAGTTAATAAATATATATTATATCAATCATTATAAAAAAATCATTATAAATAAAGAAAGTACTACATATAAAATGTGCCTATATATTGAAGGTTTGTAACCCCTGGTTAAACGACCGAAAGGTCATTGTCCGTTTTTCTCAATCGATTTGGCACATACTATACAATCATTTATCTTTCTGACAATGTGCTTTTTATATCTCTTGCTAGATACGATTTCATGCGACAAAACGTTGGAATCTTAATTTTTCTGCCGACTTCCAAAAAGGAGACGGTACTCAATTCGAGTGTATGTTTTTTTTTTTTTTTATGTGTGTTACCTCATAACTTTGTACTGGGCGAACCGATTTCGATGATTCTTTTTTTATATGAAAGCTGAGAGTGCTCGTGTGGTCCCATATGAATTTGATCAAGGTCAGACCAATGGTTATTGAGTTATTCTCAAATAACCTATATTGAAGTCGGCTGTACAAAATTTTTAATTTTAAATTATTAGGCCCTAGTAGAACATACCGGCGCGCCTAGCGCTTACGGCATGCAATACCTAATTTCGAAGTCTCTCGGCCCGCATTTCCTCTTACTACAGAATGTTTTTCCTCAGTTACCGGATTCATCATTGTGTCGAGTCGTCTTTAACGTCAAAAATGTCTTTAATTTTAATGTTTAACAATGCGTGATCGCCATGTGGCGGTTTATGTGATTAATAAGTTATACTTAGCGTTGAAGTAGGTTTATCTACAGTCCGTGAAATTAACATGCGTGCGGTAGCCGGAACACCTAACCACAGTATAAATATGAACAGTACGGAAACTAAGTCTAGTTGAAGACATAATTACCTACGCTCCATAGAACCAATAGGGTTGTAAGTTGTAACTTTAAATGTTTTTGATATTTTTTTTTTACATTTTGGTTTTGTAGTGATCAATAAATCGAATATAAATAACTAGCTTCCAAATACAATTTAAATATGACGAAAAAATACAAAAAAAAATACCTATTACAGCCGCCATCTTGGATTTACATCTCGACAACCCTATCGGTTTAAACTCTCTCGAAAACTATGAAAATGATACCCATGATGAAAAAATTGATACCTATTGCTGCCGCCATCTTGGATTTACATTTCGACAGCACTATCGGCTTCAACACCCTTGAAAACCATGAAAATGACACCCGTGATGAAAAAACTGATACCTAACTCAGCCGCCATCTTGGATTTATATTTCGACAGCTCTATCGGATTCAACACCCTCGAAACCCATGAAAATGACACCCATGATGAAAAAATTGATACCTATTGCAGCCGCCACCTTGGATTTACATTTCGACAGCTCTATCGGATTCAACACCCTCGAAACCCATGAAAATGACACCCATGATGAAAAAATTGATACCTATTGCAGCCGCCACCTTGGATTTACATTTCGACAGCTCTATCGGATTCAACACCCTCGAAACCCATGAAAATGACACCCATGCTGAAAAAATTGATACCTATTGCAGCCGCCATCTTGGATGTACATTTCGACAACCCTATCGACTTCAACTCTCTCGAAAATCATGAAAATGACACCCACGATAAAAAAATTGATACCTATTGCAGCCGCCACCTTGGATTTACATTTCAACAGCACTATCGGCTTCAATACCCGCGAAAACCATGAAAATGACACCCATGATGAAAAAATTTATATCTATTGCAGCCGCCACCTTGGATTTACATTTCGATAGCACTATCGGCTTCAGCACCCTCGAAAACCATGAAAATGACACCCATGACGAAAAAATTGATACTACTTACTGTTAGTACGTACTAGTATTATTTATTCAGTGCTTTTAAAATATTGTTAAGAAAATCTGTCATTATTAATATAATCAATTATTTAAGAAATTTGGTTATTCGAATATTGCGTATTTGTACAGCGATCTTTTCGAGCCGCTGCAAACAACGGAAACAATGTCCACTCACGACGGCGTACTGACGCCGAACCAACGGCGACAGTCGAGTGACGCAGTCTCTATTTAGTAATAATTTATTCATATAGGGCTGCCGAATACACCGAAAATTTCGCAGGCGAAAAAAAATTATTATAACTAAACTAAACAAAATTAAACTACCATTTACATTCAATGGCTTCTCACATGATAGATGAAGAGTTTTAAAAATAAATTGAGTTTACCAATTGATATTTTCATAAGTTATCGTGTTTTTATCAAGCGTGGATTTATAGCCTTGCGGACTTCATAAATCCACGCCATAAGCCACTGAAACCCATTTTTTATTTAAAAATAGCAATTAATCGATTTAAAAAAAAAATAATATGTTCAACAATCATTTATCTTTCTGAGAATGTGCTTTTTATATCACTTATATGTACAATATGATTGCTATATACGATTTCATGCGACAAAACGTTGGAATCTTAATTCTTAGGCGTTAGTAGAACATACCGACGCGCTTAGCGCTTACGGCATGCAATATTGCCAACATAATAATTGCTGACAGATTGACTGAATGAGCCATGAATTTTGTGATTTCTATGGAGTGTAGAGAGAAGGAGGACCATCTCTATATATGAAAAGTGTCTCTAAAAACGTGTCCAATAAGGGTGGGTAGCGCTGCAGTAGCATAGGATAAATTAAAAAAAAAGCGCCAAAAGTAATTAGAATAAGACGGAGAAATAAACAAGGACCGACCAATCTGCTTGGTTTTGTGCTATGTAAATAGTTGAGATTTTGTATACTGGCATTTTACTAACTACTCTAGTCATGAATTTTTTTTAATATTTGAATTCAGCTGACTTCACTCCGTTCACAACAGCTATCTTCATATCGTAGTTTATCAGACGCCAGCGTTGTTGTGGTAGGTTTTGGAATCTCTATTTTCAGTAAATAGTAGGACAATTTTTCAACTTTCGCCCCTTATAAGATGGTTCTCCTAGTACTCTACACTCCATAGTGATTTCTAACGTTCCTTTTGTTGGCATTTTATGTTTCGGGTTGGCACGCATGCATTACAACCCTTTCTCACAAGTTTATACGTGATAGAGCCATGCTGCAGCTATATTATGGTTGTGGCACGAATGGTCGGCTCGACCGGGGGAGGACCACGCTCTCACAGAATACCAGCGGCAAATAGCAGCTTAACACTGCTGTGTTTCGTGTGGCGAGTGTAGAGAACCGGAGACCCTTTTTACTGGAAAAGAGGCATTCCATCTTAGTCCTCACGGATGACAACGCATCTGCATTTTGATTCGCAAACGAGGATAAATGTAGATGTCTATGGGCCACAGCAGCCACTTACCATCTGTGTGGACTGTGTGCTCGTTTGTCACCTTATCCTATAAAAAAAGTCCACTGCTGAACATAGGCCTCTCCTATAGATTGCCTCATATTTGCTATTGCAAATGGGGGACATTTTTACCACGCTTTACATATGGTTTGGCTACCATAGTTTTTTTTATTATATTTCTGATGATATAGAGTAGCGGATTCTCTTATGCCACTGCATGGCAAAATGAATATAAATTATGAATTGTATTTAATCTATGTTGAATAATTATTTATTAATCATATTTTGTTCCATTCTATAATGATTTCTTATATTTACACGAACACTACACATTTAAATGAAACTAGTTTTTAAGAATTAAAAGTTTCGATTTACAAGGAATGAATCAATGAAACATCAATCACAAAAATTAATAATTTTAATCTTGAGGTAGCCGTGGTTAACTATGACATTGGGACGTCGAACACCTCAGTCCCCTCCGTGACATTGGGTGCTGCAAAGTGCTTGAAACGTGGGGAATATAAAATAAGTTAATATACGCGATAAAATCCGTAAAAACCAGTAAAAGTAATATGCAAGAAAATAAGCCTTCAATTTCATATTATGCGGTTATTATATGCGGTAGAGCAAAGCTGCAGCTATATTATGATTGTGGCACGAATGGGTCGCCTCGACTGGGGTAGGACCACACTAGCACATAATACCGGCGTGAAATAGCAGCTGCTGTGTTTTGTGTGGTGAGTGTAGAGAGCTGGAGACCCTTTTAACTGAAAACGAAGCATTCTATGTTAGTCCTCGGGAGTGATAATGCATCTGCGTTTTGCTTTTTAATCAAGGATCTATGGGCCGCAGCATCCACTTACCATCAGGCGGAACTGTGTGTTCGCTTGTCACCTGTAAAAGAACCTGAGGTCGGTCACCACTGGCACTTCCGTTATTGTTGATCTTCACGCACAGCAGGCCGGTATGGTAACTACTACGAGATTCATTTATAAATCATGGTTCATTTTCCACAGGCACTGCCGTCAGCATAACGCCTCTACCGACACCAAGTCAACCCATTAACATGCCACCATGTTCGCAACAGTGAGTATTCTCTTTTAAATTTGAACCTTATTTTACATAAAATAAAAAAGTATAAATCTGACTATATATAGAAGTACTAATTGAATATCGTTTTCCTTATTATAAATATATTACTTTGAGGGTACAATATTAAATAATTTATCTTTTGATTGGTCATTAGCGAGCGGGCTAAGCGTTTGGCTGCGGATCGCGGGGTCAATTCCTGCCCAGGACAGATATTTGTCAGGCTTATAAATTGTCTTTCTCGAAAAATTGTTTTCGGTTCTGGATGCATGTCTATTAAAATAGAAATACCCGCAGCGGGGATTGAGTTTTATATAGAAATACACTTTAAATAAATAAAATGACAAATTTTTCCAAAATCGAAATGGATCTGTGCCCTATATAAGATAATTTACGAGGTGATGGTGCTAATGAAGAAGGTGATTAATTTGCTTCACCTGCCCATAAAAATCCACTGCTGGACATGGACCTATCCCGTTGTAGGGTTGTAGGATTTACCGTAATTACTTGGCAGCGATGTGGGTAAAAAAATTGATCTTGATATATATATTAGTTATATATATATATATAAAATCATAGTTCTTCCTTACGTCCCTTAGATACATATTATTAAAATAAGTTACGAGCTTTGTATGTATCTCATACTTAATGTTGTCTCGTGACTTCATGTAGCATATTATATATAATATAAAATATATCTCTAAACTAAGAAATCTATTAAAGTACTTATGAATATTTGTTTGCATGGTTTGTTGTGTGTTCCGCACTGGCTAAAATTAGACAACTAAGAAAATATTTGGATATTTTGGCGAACGACGACGAGAGTGTCTCAGATCTCACCGAGTACTATCAAAATCACCAGGACGAATTGCTAAAACTTGTCAATATCCTAAATCCTAAGGCTCCATATTTACTAGATGAGCCGGATAATTTAGATGAGGACGACAAAAGTGTGGAACTAGTAAAGGAATCGGTTGCAAGGAATTATGGTGGAGATCGTTCAATTTATCAAGAAGACTATGTATCCAAGCAAAGCTTAAGACATCTTTCTGAGGATCAAACTGATCTTAATAGATTGTTGAATAGATCCAGCGACTACGATTCCGATAGCTCGGGACCTTTGCAAAAAATAAAAAATATAAAAACCAATTTCTTTACAAAAAGGTTTTCAGTTTCCCGATCGCGGAAAACAGAAACACAAGACGATCAAATATCTTTAAAATCTAACTCTTCTGATAATTCGCGTATATCCATAACTGATATCAAAAATGAATTCAAGAAATTAAAAAGGTTGAAGAAGCCAAAAATACTCAAGGTCATCAATAAGGAAGAGGAAGGTATAGGCATGGCGTCTATATTGGCTAGATCAGTAATTCACGCGCAAACGAGTCTAGCATGTATTGCTGAATCTCAAGACTCTGAACATTCGCCCGCCTCAACTATAAGACGCATTAGTGAATCTGAACCCACCATGAACTTTTCGGATGAAGAAAAAAACAAAGGGGATTTAGAACGTACTTCTACAAAGGATACATTAAATGACAATAAAACATTGATACCAGAAATATGCTGTTTATCATTAGAAAACATTAAAAGTGAAAACTATGAGGGAAAGGATAATAAAAAGCAAAGGGAACTCTCTGAGTCATGTCCAACTACACCTATGGTTATTCGAAGCGATAATCTTTTAAAGTTACCTGAAGAAGGTGATTTCTATGGCTCAGTATCATCTGCTTTGTCTGTGCGTAGTTCGGAATATACGAGTTCAGATGAAGACGATGAAAGTTCCGAGTTGAAAACAGATACCGAAAGAACAATTGAAACAACAAGTTCTCTGGTAGAATCCGTTTTGAGCCACAATACGAATCCTAATTTAATTGCGCAAAGGGAAAATAAACTTTCTTCATTTCAAATTACTTCTAACGACGGTAAAGTGCATAAAATTCAAAATGGCAACAATGAGGCAAACAAAAATAACGACGTTAACATTATGGGCTCTACAGCAAATGCTTGTGTAGAAACTTTACAAGAATATAATTTGAAAGAAATTGTTAACACTGGAGCAGAGTATAGCGAGGTTAATAAGAAAGATAACGCAGAAGAAAAATCTAGAACAGATAAAAGTAATGTAATTCTAAATGTTCCGAATAGTGCAGATGCGGTCTGCCCTAAAGACAAGTGCGTAACTAAAAAGTCAAGTAACCATATTAAAATGAATAATCCTTTCGCTCATAAAAAAGCTTCTAAGAGCGTAAGCGCACCTTCCTCCCCAGTAGACAGAAAAGGCTTTGTATATCGTTCATCGAAGCGAATAAAGCGTCAACTAACCAAGATTACGAAGAGTAGTACGATCAAAAGCTTATCTCATTATACCCTTAGACCAAAGAAAACGCATGAGGATCCTAAAACTGCTATGAGTCACCCTGGCTCCGCTTCTGATGTTACTTCAAAGGCTCCTAGTGAAACAGTCTTAGGTTCTCCTTTCCTTTCTTATACAGACTTGCTTAGCCTTGATAGGCAGGGATTCGAGGCAAATACTCGACTTCATAAAAGTGATGAAACAGGCATTGCAAAATTTTCAATGTATATTGGGTCAGAACCAGTCTCTCGTACATCTTTCAGTGGTCCTTCCGGACACCACAGTAAAAGTCAAAGTTTTCGTGAACAGCGGTCACAAAAAAAAGAAAGATCAAGTCTTAAACCGACTGGTTTGATCCACACTGCGATGGAAACTATTTTAATGGATAAAGTACAATCTTTGTTGATACTTACATCGCCTGATCCAATCCAAAGTAATGATAAGAAATTTTTTGATGATTTGAACGAAAAATTGGAGGAAGTTGAAGTATCTAGAAAAAAAATTGAGCAAAGGCAATTAGAATGTGAATTAATTAGGGATAATAAAACCGAAAGCGACTCTTTAAAAGATAAGAAAAAACTTGTCAGACAAGACAGTATTCATTCAACTGCTGACACTGGGGAGTCGTCCAAAGTGTCCAATGATTTAGAACCTAACCACATCATTCCATGCAAGTTAACAAACACACCGGTATTGCAACACTTTCATCCCATACTTAGTGGCACTCCTTTAGAGTCCATACCATCGCTCCCAGAGAGCAGTTTGGATCGCGTTGAGAGTTTAGATGTAGAGGGCGTAGGCGATAAGTGTGAGAGTGTAACTAACAGTGCTAGCGTGTGTGGTAACTTGCATGCAGCGTGCCGTTTTGACAGGAGCGAGCGGGATAGAGATAAGAATGAAAAGGAGAAAGGGTCGCCGAGACATGCTCGGCATGAATCGTACGGCGGTCGGGAACCGGTGGCCGGAGCTACTGCGCAGAATGCTTCATTAAACTCTTCATCAATACCAGTTGGAATATCACATAGAAGGTCTTCAGATTCCGATCTAAGCATCACACCTAAAGGTTAGTTCCAATTTCCGGTACGTTCCTTTTTAGTTTTTGGTATAGAGACTACTATAAATTGATTTTAGTGTACATGTGGACGGCTCCGTGGCGCAGTAGCTTAGAAATGCGTTGTTGCGCTGGGGGCCTACTTGGCCTACAAATAATTGTTCCGGGTTCGGATGTTTGTCTTTGTGCAATTTATGTTTGTAAACTGCCTCCACGATACAGGTGAAAATCCTTGTGTGCGGTATAATGTTTTAAAAAAAAATTAAGAAATAATTTCTGCATCACAAGATTTTGGAAATAAATTTACTTTATTAAACAATATTTTTTTTGTTGTTGTTTTGATGTTGCCGTGTAGTGGCGGTCAAGAATATCCACTACCCCATATCCTCCCGTGGGTGTCGTAAAAGGCGACAAAGGGAAACAGGCGGGAGATGGGCAGCAGCATCTTCCTGATAATAGCCAAAGTTACAATAAAAAAAACTGCGGTTGTCAACCCGCTCGCCAAGCGTGGCAACTATGGCAAATACCCCCCAATGACGAGAGTAACAAAGAGACGGCCCCCAGTCCCCGGCGGCCCCGCTATTCCTAGCTACGGTGGCGACCATGGTAACGGCGGGGCAGGGGGTGCTAAGGATCTCCGGTGGAGGTTCGGTTGCCACCTACGACGACTCGACCTGGCAACGTACAACGCACGCACCCTGAGGACTGACGAGAAGATCGTGGAGCTGGAAGAAGAGATAGACAAGTTGCGCTGGCATATTATAGGATTATCCGAAGTCCGAAGAGAGGTGGAGGACACGGTAATCCTCGAATCCGGCAACTTGCTCTATCACCGGGAGGGCGACCATCTGTCCCAAGGAGGTGTCGGATTTATTGTCCACAAGTCTCTCGTTAACAACGTTGTAAAGATCGGGAGTGTGTCGACGAGGGTTGCGTACCTTATACTCAGAATCAACAAACGGTATTCGCTGAAGGTCATACAGGTGTACGCACCAACCTCGGCACACCCCGATGAGGAGGTGGAGGAAATGTATGAGGATATCTCTAGAGCCATGCATTCCTCCAAAACCCAATATACGGTGTTAATGGGAGACTTCAATGCAAAACTAGGCACAAGAGAGAACGGTGAACTGAAAGTAGGGAAATTTGGAATAGGGCAACGGAACCCAAGGGGCCAGCAGCTGGCCGACTTCATGGAGAAAGAGGGACTCTTTATGATGAACTCTTTCTTCAAGAAGCGGCCCCACAGGAAGTGGACCTGGTCGAGCCCCGACGGTTCGACAAAAAATGAGATTGACTTCATTATGACGACCAGACGACAACTGTTCAGTGATGTCTCAGTGATCGCGGGGGTGAAAACCGGCAGCGATCACCGAATGATTAGAGGCACACTGAACCTAAATGTTAACTTGGAGAGGTCTCGTCTGTTGAAGTCAACGCTCCGTCCCCCTCGTGCTCTAATCCAAAGTCCCGAAACCTTTCAGCTCGAGTTACAAAACCGTTTTCAGTGCCTAGAAGACTGCAATGAAGTGGACGATATGAATGACAAGCTCGTGGAAACTGTCCATGCGGTCGGAGCAAAGTTTTGCAAGACCCGCCGCAGAAGAACACAAAAACTCTCCGATCACACTCTTAATCTCATGGCTGTTAGACGGGAGATGAGGCTACATTCTTCAACAGATTTGACAGCATACAGGCAACTGAACAGACAGATCTCCAAATGCATGCGGCGGGACTTACGCAACTTCAATACGGCTCGTATTGAAGAAGCGATCGAGCGGAACTAAGGCTCCAAAGTCTTTGCCAGAGATCTGTCTGCCAGAAAGAGCCAACTGTCAAAGCTGAAGACCGAATGTGGCAGCATCGTTTCCGGGGCACCTGAGATTTTGGGTGAGATTGAGAGGTTCTATGGGCAGCTGTACACGTCATCGTTGGAGCCACACGCAAGTGTGAGTAACGATCCAAAAGCGAGTCTTATCAGACACTATTCCGAAGATATCCCGGACGTCAGTCTGAGGGAGATTAGAATGGCTCTGCAGCACCCCAAAAGGCAAGGCCCCAGGCGAGGATGAAATTACAGCGGAGCTTCTGAAAGCGGGTGGAAGACCGGTACTTGAAGTCCTTCAGAAGCTCTTTAATTCCGTCCTCCATGGTGGCAGTACACCGGAGGCATGGAGCAGAAGTGCGGTGGTCTTGTTCTTCAAGAAAGGTGACAACGCTCTCTTGAAGAACTACAGACCGATTTCCCTTCTGAGCCGCGTCTACGTGCTGTTTTCGAGAGTCATTACGAATCGTCTCGCGCGCAGACTTGACGACTTTCAGCCTCCCGAACAAGCCGGTTTCCGAAAGGGCTTTAGCACCATAGACCACATACATACCCTACGGCAAATTGTACAGAAGTCCGAAGAGTACAATTTGCCACTATGTCTGGCGTATGTGGACTATGAGAAAGCCTTTGATTCCGTCGAAACTTGAGCGGTGCTGCAGTCCCTTCAGCGGTGCCAAGTTGACTGTCGGTATATCGAAGTGCTGAAGTGTTTGTACAGTAGAGCTACGATGGCTATCCGAGTACAGAACCAGAGTACGAAACCTATCCAATTGCAGAGAGGTGTAAGACAGGTTGATGTTATATCCCCGAAACTCTTCACCGCTGCATTGGAAGACGTTTTCAAGCTTCTGGACTGGAAAGGATACGGTATTAACATCAATGGCGAGTACATCACTCACCTTCGATTTGCCGACGATATAGTCCTTATGGCAGAATCGCTGGAGGACCTAAGCACTATGCTCAATGACCTCAATAGTGTCTCCCAACGGATAGGTCTTAAGATGAACATGGACAAAACAAAGATTACGTTTAATGTCCATGTCACACCTATGCCGGTAGTTGTTGGGAGCACTAAGCGCGAAGTTGTTGACGAGTATGTTTACCTGGGACAAATAGTCCGACTAGGTAAGTCCAACTTCGACCGAGAGGTCAATCGACGGATTCAACTCGGCTGGGTAGCGTTCGTGGTCCTTCACTGCTGGCCGTATGAGGAAGCTCAAGATCGCTCAGCGAGCTATGGAGAGGGCTATGCTCGGAGTTTCTCTGCGTGATAAACTTAGGAATAAGGATATCCGCAGTAGAACCAGAGTAACCGACATAGCCCAACGAATTAGTAAGCTGAAGTGGCAGTGGGCCGGCCATATAGCTCGAAGAACCGACAACCGATGGGGAAGAAAGGTTCTCGAGTGGCAGCCTCGTACCGGTAGGCGAAGTGTAGGGCGTCCCCCCACGAGATGGAGTGACGACCTGGTAAGACATGCAGGAAGTCGATGGATGCAGGTGGCTCAGGACCGTGCTTTGTGGCATTCTTTGGGGGAGGCCTATGTTCAGCAGTGGACTTGTGAAGGGCTGTAATGATGATGATGATGATGATGAAACAATATTAGTCTGACTTATAGTCTATTTTATATAACAGGAAGTTCCTTAAATGCATCCTTGGGCAACGCTGGTAGCGGTGGTGGTGCAATTCTAAGGCCGTCCATGAATAGCAATAATCTGGATATGTTGGAATATCCCTTCCTCACTATGACTGAATATCCTCCCGGGTTTATTGTGCATATAGGTAAGTCAATTTTTTTTTATTTGTTCTACACTGTTAGCTTATTTTTTGAAGCGGGATTTACTAAGTGATAGGGCTTTTTTCTGTCTAGATGTTAGTCTGGGTAGCAGTGTGACCAGTCTATAATGTACAATTCCGCTGGTATTAATTACAGAAACTGCTATTAACTTGATTTCAGTGTCTGTGTCAAAGCAGATAAACTCAGTGGCGAAACGGGGGGCATAGCCTCAGGCGCCAGATTTCAGAAGGCTGTATTTGAGAAAAATTCTGTCTTAACTTTTTAAATCATGCCTATAACAATTCAAAAATCTTTGAAAGATACTTATAAACTACTACTATATGACTACAACTAATAATTTGAAATATCTTCAAGCCTTCCATAACCTTTACAAATTTAATATTTTAATGATACTTTCGAAAACAAGGAAGGGCCTTTTTGACTATCAGATCGGAGCAGCAACACATGCTACGTCACGAAAAAGACTTTTGCTTAGTTTGTAGTTTTTTTTGATACAGTTAAGTAAAGCATTAGTAAAATGGAATGGAGTTAGTAAAATGGGAAATGGATAACAGTGGTAGAGCCACGCGACAGCTTTTGCTGTCGCACGGATGGGCTGGCTCGAACCGAGGTGGTACCATGACTTCACAGAACACCAGCGTGAAGTAGAGGTTTACCTCTGCGTTTCGCTTGGTGAGTGCACGTGGCCGGAGGCCCTTTTTACTGGAAATGAGGCATTCCATCTTAGTCCTCACGGGTGACAACGCATTTGCATTTTGATTTGGAATAGAGGATAGATGTAGATGTCTATGGGCTGCAGCAACCACTTACCATCAGGTGGACTGTGTGCTCGTTTGTCCCCTTATCATATAAAAAAAATGGATCATACTAGCGTTCGACAACTAGGTACAAAGAAATGTACCTTCATCCTACTCTACTCATATTAACGGCACACAATTACACAACAACTCTATTTGAGAACGGGAATGAATAAACGAAAAAGTGTTGCTAGTGTAGTAAAAATAAATTCGGTATTACATAGGGTCGCTCGACAACTGATACTGGCGTTGAGATGATTAAACATATTTTCCATGCATGGAAAATTCACAGTATCACCAACATCATCATTACGGCCCTTCACTAGTCCACTGCTGAACATAGGCCTCCCCCAAGGAATGCCACAAAGCACAGTCTTGAGCCACTTGCATCCATCGAGTTCCTGCATGTCTAACCAGGTCGTCACTCTATCTACTGGGATGTCTCCTACGCTTCGCCTATCGGTATGAGGCTGCTACTCGAGAACCTTTCTTCCACATCGGTTGTCGGTTCCTCAAGCTATATGGCCGGCACATTGCAACTTCAGCTGACTAATCCGTTGGGATATTTCGGTCACTCTGGTACTACTGTGCATATCCTCATTTCCAAGTTTATCATGCAGATAAACCCCAAGCATAGACCTCTCCATAGCTCGCTGAGCGACCTGAGCTTCCTCATACGGCTAGCAGTGAAGGACCACGTCTCAGATCCATCACACATGTATTGGTTGTACAATCTCGTTTACAAGTTTTGAGGTATACCTGACAGAAGATATGGCGTAATTTCCAAAACGTCCCCTTTTACTGGAAATGACGCATTATGACTTAGTCCTCACTGGTGACAACGCATCTGCATTTTGATTCGTAGTTGAGGATGGATGCAGATGTCTATGGGCCACAGCAACTATTTTCCATCAGGTACTCAAGATTGTGTGCTTGTTTGTCACCCTTATCCTATAAAAAACATTCGACAGCCGAGTTGAATCCGTCGATTGACCAACCTCTCTGTCGAAGATGGACTTACCTAGCCGGATTATTTGCAAATATACTCGTCAACAACTTCGAGCTTAGTGCTCCCAAAATTTACTGGCATAGGTGTCAGTCACATGGACGTTACGCATGATCTTTGTTTTGTACATGTTTATCTTAAGATCTATCCGTTGGAAGGCGCTATTGAGGTCATTGAGCATAGTGCTTAGGTCCTCCAGCGATTCTGCCATAAGGACTATATTGTCGGCAAATCGAAGGTGACTGATGTACTATTAATAGTGATGGACTATTAACACCGTATCCTTTCGAGTCCAGTAGCTTGATAAAGTCTTCCGATGCAGCGGTGAAGAGTTTTGGGGATTTAATGTCACCCTGTCTTACACCTCTCTACAGTTGGAAGGGTTTCGTACTCTGATTCTGTACTCGGATGACCATCGTAGCCCTACTGTACAAACACTTCAGCACTTCGATATACTGACAGTTAACTTGGCACTGCTGAAGGGACTGTAGCATCCCCCAAATTTCGACGGAATCAAAGGCTATCTCATAGCCAACATACGCAAGGTAAAGTGGCAGATCTCTTTGGTCATCTGTACAATTTGCCGGTGGGTATGTATGTGGTCTATGGTATCAAAGCCTTTTCGCAAACCGATTTGTTTAGGAGGCTGAAAATCGAGACGAGAATGAGATGATTCGTAATGACTCGAAAACAGCACGTAGACGCGTTTCAAAAGGGAAATCGGTCTGTAGTTCTTCAAGAGAGCGTTGTAGCATTTCTTGAAGAACAAGACCTCCGCACTTCTGCTTCACGCCTCCGGAGTAGTGCCACCATGGAGGATGGAATCAAAAAGCTTCTGAATGACCGGACATGGAGGATGGAATCAAAAAGCTTCGGTATTGGAATAGTGTCGGATAAGACTTGCTCTATGATCGTTACTCACACTTGCGTATGACTCCAACGATAACATAGAACCTCTCAATCTCACTCAAAATCTCAGGTGTTCCTGAAAAGATGCTGCCATACTCGGTCTTTAGCTTCGAAAGTTGGCTCTTTCTAGCAGACATATCTCTGGCAAAGACTTGCGAGCTCGATCGCTTCTTCAATATGAGCTGTATTTAAGTTGCGTAAGTACCGCTGCATGCATTGGAGATCTGTCTGTTCAGTTGTCTGTAGCGTCAAATCTGCTAAAGACTGCAGCTTCATTTCCCTTCTAAAAGATTAAGAGTGTGATCGGAAGGTTTTTGTGTTCTTCTTTCCACACCAAGCTGTAGGTATATTTTGTGATCTATCCAAAGCCTTTGATTGTTTTCATCATGAGATATTAATGTGGTAACTACAACACTATAGTCCAAGAAATGATGTCGTTATAATTATTTCATATCTAAGTAACAGAACTCAAAAATTCTTATCAAGAGTGTGATATGTAAAGTGCTCTTTCGGGTCGATAATACAAATGGTGTGCCTCAGGGTTCAATTGTTGGTCCATTTCCGTTTCTTCTTTTTATTAATGACTTACCTTGCGTAGTAGGCGATAACCATAGTATTAGTCGCTTTAAATTTAATAAAGTATCGTCGTGTTTCTTTAAGAATTAGTCTATAACGATAATTACCCGAAAATTAAGAAGTAAGTAATGCTATATCTAAATTAATAATATGTTTTAAGGTCAAAGCGCCAGGGTAGTCCGCAAAATTAAAATTTTCTTAAGTTTTTTGCAATTTGCAGGTCAGTGTAAGGTTGTATGCTTAGCAAAATATAATTCGCGACGGTAGCGAGTATGTATTTACAGAATTATAATCATTATAATCATCAATACAACCCTCTAGGTTCGTATAATTCCATTGTATTGTTATTTCCAGAAAACTCATTAAAAGAAAAAAAAATACACAAAAATTTGCATTTAAATACATAGGCTGCACTAAAAGTATCGGGAATGGAATATTTCCACTGTTCCTGTCATATTAAAGTCTTTTTAATTGAAAACTCTGGTTTTAAAAATCGAATACCATTTATTTATTTTAAAAAAGATTCTCAGTCTTGTCACAAGGTGTTGTCAAACTTGTTTAGTCGTTGAGAAAATGGAATTGACTCAAGAAAATTCAAGAGCGATGATTTATTATGACTTTCGAAGTGGTTTAACACAAAAACAGTGTGTTGACCAGACGATTTCTGCATTTGGTGATGAAGCCCCATCCAAAACCACAATTTATCACTGGTTTGCTGAATTTCAACGTGGACGTGTCAAGCTCAGTGATGATCCCCGTCAAGGTCGTCCAAAAACTGCAGTCACCCAAGAAAACGTTGATGCTGTGCTTAAACTGATTGAGGAAGATCGACATGTGAAATACCGCGAAATTCAGGCAACTTTGGACATTGGCATGAGTCAAATACAAATAATCTTGCATTAACAATTAGGTGTAAAAAAGTTGTTTTCCCGATGGATACCGCATTCGCTCTGTGAAGAGCAAAAAGCGGCTCGCGTTACTTGGTGCGTCAGAACTCTCGAAAGATTCCACGCAGGAATTTCAAATGCTGTATATAACATCGTAACAGGTGACGAATCCTGGATATATGCGTACGAACCAGAAACAAAACCCAGTCACGAGTTTGGGTGTTCGAAAATGAGTTAAAGCCAACAAAAATTGTTCGATCACGGAGTGTTGCAAAAAAAATGGTGGCCACGTTTGTCTCCAAAACCGGCCATGTTACGACTATTCCTCTTGAGGGACAAAGAACGGTTAAAGCAGAATGGTATGCTAGCATTTGTTTGCCACAGGTCGTTTCCGAACTCCGTAAAGAGAACTGCAACCGCCGCATCATCCTCCATCACGACAATGCGAGTTCTCACACCGCACACAGAACAAAAGAGTTTTTAGAGCAAGAAAACATAGAATTATTAGACCATCCGCCGTACAGCCCCGACCTAAGCCCTAATGATTTCTATACTTTCCCTAAAATAAAGAATAAATTGCGTGGACAGAGATTTTCATCACCTGAAGAAGCTGTGGACGCTTACAAAACGGCCATTTTGGAGACCCCAACTTCCGAATGGAATTTTTGCTTCAATGATTGGTTCCATCGTATGGAAAAATGTGTCAAATTTCGCGGAGAATACTTTGAAAAGCAGTAAATACATTTTTAAATAGCACTTCCTTGATACCCGAAATTTTCAGTGCCGCCCTCGTAGTACTAAAAGTAAATGCTTGTGTTGTGTTGTAACTTGTTAATACTATCGTTTTTTTTAAATTACTTCGGTCTCTAAGCTTCAATGGTGTCCCCATATATCTAAACTAGCAAGCAGATTTAGTTCTGCAGCGTATACTGTAAAAATATTAGAACTCCTTAGTTTATTTAGTCATTTCTGTTGCATAATGTCGTACAGTATTTTGCTATTGGGAAACGTGACTGACATTAAAACTATATTTGTTTTGTAAAATAGGGCTATAAGATCAATTTATGATTTAAAACTCTTGGTGAGTAAGGAAATTAATATACATGTTGTCCCAAAAATCGACGTCAAGCAGGAAATGGGTGATAGGCCAAGTCATGATAGATATCGTGCGGTGTCCCACAGGGTTCGGTTCTGGGGCCGCCCCTGTGGAACATCGGTTACGACTGGGTGCTGCGCGCCGACCTCCCTACCGGCGTCAGCGTAGTTTGCTACGCTGAGGACACGCTGGTACTGGCACAAGGGGGGTCGTACGAGGCGGCGGCGGAAACTATGACACGCGGGGTTGCGATATGGGAGGCTCTACGTGGGGATCGTGAGGTCCATGGCCCTTTACGGGGCCCCGGTGTGGGCGCGTGGTTTGGCGCGGCTTGCCGTCCACCACCTAAACGCACCCCAAAGGGTGGTTGCCGTAAAAATGGTTCGCGGCTACCGCACGATCTCCCGCGAGGCGGCGAGCCTCCTTGCCGGATTGCCGCCATGGGATCTGGAGGCGATAGTCCTCGCGCGCCTGCACGAATGGCGCGCGGAGGCACTATGCCGGGGGGAAACCCCGCTGCCGCGGCAAGTTGTCGCGCAGCGGACAGACTTCCGGCATGATCTCATGGCGACATGGAGAGAGCGACTGTCGCAACCCCGTGCGGGGCACGCCACTATAGCGGCGATAAGACCCCTCTTTGAGGAGTGGCTTGAGAGACGCCACGGCGTCCTCACCTTCCGCCTGACGCAGGTCCTCACCGGACACGGTGTGTTCGGGAGGTTCCTGCACCGAATCGGGCGGGAGGAAACGCCCGGGTGCTCCCACTGCGAGGATCGACCGGAGGACACGGTGGAGCACACCGTGGAGGTGTGCCCTGCTTGGGCGGAGCACCGCCGTGTCCTCGTAGCGGCGATAGGCGGCGGCGATCTCTCGCGTCCGGCCCTGGTCGAAGCCATGGTCCGGAGCGAGACGGAATGGGATGCCGTCACCACCTTCTGCGAAGCAGTGATGCTAGCGAAGGAGGTGGCGGAGCGGGAGAAGGAAAGAGCAGCAGCTTTCCTTCCCGGCTGCCGCGGGAGACGCCCCGGGCGTCGGGGGCTACGTCGTGGCCCCCGGCCACCGTAGGCGCGGGCCTGTGGACGGCGAGCAATGGGTAGCTCGCCGTCCGTCCGTCTAACGACGACAGGCCGTGTCGACGGCGCGTTTTGTTCCACGCGCGCCTCAAAGAGCTGTCAGCAGCGTGAAGGGGTGCGCAAGGGCCGACGCCTACCGGGGCTGCGGGCTGTTCGAAAGAGATACCGCGGCTTCGGAACGTAAGGGCACTGAAGGAACACGGATGGTTTTTAGTCAGTAAAAGTCTGACACTCCCTTCCGCTCCACCCACAGCGAAAGGAGTCATTAGATGATTTTCCATCCGCAAAAAAAAAAAAGAAAAAAAAAGGCCAAGTCATGATAGTTATCAGAAAAATATAATATTTTAAGTTAAGCATTTTAAAAATAGTCGAGAAAATTTACTTTCCTGTGATAGTGTTATATATAACTCGCCGGAAAACAAATCTATATTTTTTTTATTGTATTTTTATTATGTAATATGCTTCTGTAAGTTGTTGCATACACCTTAAAACTAACTGCTCCAACTTGGAAAATGTCACTTTTAGTTCAACTAAGTATTCAAAGTTAATACTTCGCTCAATTTTAACTGCTTGTACTGAATTAAAATGTACTACGCTAGTTTGGCAAGAAGTTGGTGGATTCCAAAATGACATTTGCTAAATTATTTCTTGCTAACTCAGTTTTGAACAATTTTGTATTATAATTAATAGAATCAGGCGTTATTTTGCACACCGCTCCCCAGTAACAAAAATTTAATGGATTTAAGTCAGCTGAACGGGTTGACCATGAGATTGTACCAGACCGCCCTATCCATCTGCCCGGGTATTTATCATTGAGGTATATTCTAACTGAGCGGGCATAGTGTGCCGGGCAGCCGTCTTGCTGGGACCACGTCTCTGTAAATGCTTAGTGGCGCGTCTTCCAACAAATTTAGTAAATTATTTTGTATATATATATTTTGGCTTCTCAGTACATTTACGATGATGTGACAGTGGCGAAAACGAAAAATTGTACAATTCGATAACTATAGCTTTATAGTCAACTATGTACTGTTACTGTTATAGATTTTTAAAGGCAAATAAGATCGTATAATTTTTATTGACTTACGATTTTGAAAACGTCGGTAATTTGTGTTAGGTGGTACCGTTTGCGCGCGGTCGGTGAAACTGGTGGATGGTGGCGGGGAGAGCGCTGCGCGTGCGGCGTGGTGGGCTGAGCTGCGCACCGAGCTGCGTGCGCACGCGCGCGCCTTGCGCTGTACCGCCGTGCTGGCCTACAGCGAGCGCGTGGCCGTGAGGTACGTACCGCGCCGCACTACTGCACCGCCGTGCTGGCCTACAGCGAGCGCGTGGCCGTGAGGTACGTACCGCGCCGCACTACTGCACCGCCGTGCTGGCCTACAGCGAGCGCGTGGCCGTGAAGTACGTACCGCGCCGCACTACTGCACCGCCGTGCTGGCCTACAGCGAGCGCGTGGCCGTGAGGTACGTACCGCGCCGCACTACTGCACCGCCGTGCTGGCCTACAGCGAGCGCGTGGCCGTGAGGTACGTACCGCGCCGCACTACTGCACCGCCGTGCTGGCCTACAGCGAGCGCGTGGCCGTGAGGTACGTACCGCGCCGCACTACTGCACCGCCGTGCTGGCCTACAGCGAGCGCGTGGCCGTGAGGTACGTACCGCGCCGCACTACTGCACCGCCGTGCTGGCCTACAGCGAGCGCGTGGCCTTGAGGTACGTACCGCGCCGCACTACTGCACCGCCGTGCTAGCCTACAGCGAGCGCGTGGCCTTGAGGTACGTACCGCGCCGCACTACTGCACCGCCGTGCTGGCCTACAGCGAGCGCGTGGCCGTGAGGTACGTACCACGCCGCACTACTGCACCGCCGTGCTGGCCTACAGCGAGCGCGTGGCCGTGAGGTACGTACCGCGCCGCACTACTGCACCGCCGTGCTGGCCTACAGCGAGCGCGTGGCCGTGAGGTACGTACCGCGCCGCACTACTGCACCGCCGTGCTGGCCTACAGCGAGCGCGTGGCCGTGAGGTACGTACCGCGCCGCACTACTGCACCGCCGTGCTGGCCTACAGCGAGCGCGTGGCCGTGAGGTACGTACCGCGCCGCACTACTGCACCGCCGTGCTGGCCTACAGCGAGCGCGTGGCCGTGAGGTACGTACCGCGCCGCACTACTGCACCGCCGTGCTGGCCTACAGCGAGCGCGTGGCCGTGAGGTACGTACCGCGCCGCACTACTGCACCGCCGTGCTGGCCTACAGCGAGCGCGTGGCCGTGAGGTACGTACCGCGCCGCACTACTGCACCGCCGTGCTGGCCTACAGCGAGCGCGTGGCCGTGAGGTACGTACCGCGCCGCACTACTGCACCGCCGTGCTGGCCTACAGCGAGCGCGTGGCCGTGAGGTACGTACCGCGCCGCACTACTGCACCACCGTGCTGGCCTACAGCGAGCGCGTGGCCGTGAGGTACGTACCGCGCCGCACTACTGCACCGCCGTGCTGGCCTACAGCGAGCGCGTGGCCGTGAGGTACGTACCGCGCCGCACTACTGCACCGCCGTGCTGGCCTACAGCGAGCGCGTGGCCGTGAGGTACGTACCGCGCCGCACTACTGCACCGCCGTGCTGGCCTACAGCGAGCGCGTGGCCGTGAGGTACGTACCGCGCCGCACTACTGCACCGCCGTGCTGGCCTACAGCGAGCGCGTGGCCGTGAGGTACGTACCGCGCCGCACTACTGCACCGCCGTGCTGGCCTACAGCGAGCGCGTGGCCGTGAGGTACGTACCGCGCCGCACTACTGCACCGCCGTGCTGGCCTACAGCGAGCGCGTGGCCGTGAGGTACGTACCGCGCCGCACTACTGCACCGCCGTGCTGGCCTACAGCGAGCGCGTGGCCGTGAGGTACGTACCGCACCGCCCTACTGCAGCACATACATCATAGCGCTTAAACTTATCATGTCATATCTAAATAATAGAACGCAAACAGTTGTTATCAATGGATGCAGTTCTTCCAGATCGGTAATATTTATGGGTGTTCTTCAGGGCTCAGTTCTTGGTCCCGTTCTGTTCTTAGTTTATATTAATAACTTACCTTACTTGGTAGGGAATAACCATGATATAGTATTATTTTCTGATGATATTTCGTTGATTTGCCGTCTAAAAAGGCAATTATTGAAATATGACGAAGTGAATAATGCTATATCAAAAGTAGTACACTGGTTTAACATTAATAATTTGCTTTTGAACGGTAATAAAACGAAATGTATTAAATTCACTACACCTAATGTCAAACAGGTGAATACCAATGTGCTTTTAAATGGGGAGGAGCTGGGCTTTGTTAAAACCACTGTTTTTGTTGGAATTACAGAATTACAGTTAACGCGAAGCTTCAATGGAGGCCTCATATATCTAAACTAGCTGGCAAACTTAGTTCTGCAGCATATGCTGTAAAAAAGATTAGATGCCTTACATGTGTTGAAACAGCTAGATTAGTTTATTTTAGATATTTCCATAGCATAATGTCATATGGAATCTTGCTATGAGGTGATGCGACTGACATTGTAACTATCTTTGTTTTGCTAATGAGAACCATAAGAGCAATTTATAACCTAGGTCCGAAGGAATCCCTTAGAGAAAAATTTAAAGAAATAAATATATTAACTTTGGCCTCTCAGTATATTTACGAAAATTTAATATATGTACACAAAATCACATAGTTTTATTAAAAAAATAGTGATGTACATTCTGTAAATACTAGGAACGTGCTTGTTCCTAGTATTTACAGAAACTATTAACTATTACAGAACTAAGTTACTTATACCAGTTACTCGACTCAAAATAGTCAGCAACTCCTTCATGAGACAACGCTTTTACAACAGTCTCAGAAAATAAGCAGACCTTTTCTATCAAAATATTCCTTATTTATATCTTTCCTATTAAAATTATTTATCAAGCCAAAATTCTCTAGTAAGGGTTATTATACTACAAAAGAGTACATGGCTGATATTAACCCCTGCGAATGAGGTGATCGCTACCATCCTGTTTCTAAATGTTTTCATAATAATTTTATAAAATATTATATTGTAAATTGTGCTATTTTTTTAAAAGATGGTTATTTGCTGGTTCTTCCCAGGACAGAGGCTTTTTTTTTTGCGAACCAGTGGTAAAAGTAAAAAATTACTTTCAATAAGTATTTTGTATTGTAATCTATATTGAATAAAAATGATTCTATTCTATTCTCACACGGCGGGTGGGCAGAGTTACGTTAAGTAAAATAAGTTTAGTTTAATGTGTAGTATTCGCGTAAATATAAGAAGTCTTATTTTTTAACTGTCAAACGCCTTAGAAAATCAGTGATCTTATCCTTATCCTAAAAAATCAAAATATTTTAATGCCATTTATGTGTCTGTGATTCTGTTTCTATACAAGTATATTATCAATATGTTATTCTTCCTTTAAGAATTCTTATTAAGGACGTCGAGTTAATTAGTGAAATGTTATTGTATTTTTACAGAGAAGATGTATGCGTTTTGTCAGCTTCGGGAACGGCTGCAGTTATTAATTTGGACTGCGAATTCGTCAGTGATGAAACTCCTGTCACAGGTAAAATATTTGACATTTATTCTATCAAGATCACTTTATCAGTGCTATTTTTACAGCGATGTTTTGTTTATATTTTTCGTTATAATTTAATATGTTGTATGTTTGCATTTCGTTTTAATTTTTGTTCATACTATCAATTATTATTACTGTGTACCATTTACATTTACATTTTTTTTATTACAATGCTATTCCTTCTTTAAAAGGTTACTGCTGGACATGGGCATAATTGTATGGAGAATTACGTGGTAGAGCCATGCTGCAGCTATATTAGTAGTATAGTTGTAGCACGAATGAGTCGGTTCGACCGGGGAAGGACCACGCTCTCATAGAATACCAACGTGAAATAGCAGCTTAACGCTGCTGTGTTTTGTATGGTGAGTGTAGAGGACCGTATACCATCTTTACTGGAAATGAGGCATTCCATCTTAGTCCTCACGGGTGACAACGCATCTGCATTTTGATTCGTAATCGAAGTTATATGTAGATGTCTATAGGCCGCAGCAACCACTTACTATCAGGTGGACTGTGTGTTCGTTAGTCACCCTTATCCTATAAAAAAAGTTTTTCGAGAATCGACACGCTTGATAGACAAAATGTCGATCGCAGAATATCTATGTTGGGAAGTTTTTAATAGTCCGATTTCACATTAAGAATACGCGCATTGGATTGTCTTTGTATTATTTGTCCAATCTGTTTTTAAAACTTATCACTGAGGGAGTATCAACCATCTCTTTAGGCAACAAGTTCCATATGTTTATGACTCTGTTGTTTACATCATGTTTTTTTTATATATACGCGAATATTACACATTGAAAAATAGATTTAGAAATGTAAAATCCGTAAAAATTGTTTTATTCAATCTGTTGTTTAGTTTTGGTGTTTCACATTAGTATATGAGCGAGTATGAGCCAATCTCATATATTTAGGAAGCTGGTTCCGTGGATAACGATCTTCAACATATTTGACAGCTCTTTGCTATTATATTTTTCTAACGACTTCAAAAATGAGGAGCTACTCATCAAAATGCAGATGCGTTGTCACACCTGAGGACTGAGGTGGAATGCCTCGTTTCCAGTAGGAAGGGTCTTCGGTTCTGTGTACTCCCCTACGAAACACAGCAGTGTTAACCTGCAATTTTACGCTGGCATTCTGTGAGAGCGTGGTCCTTCCCCGGTCGAGCCGCAATTCCCCATTCGTGCTACAACTATACTACTAATATAGCTGCAGCATGGCTCTACCGCGTACGATCTCGACGTTCTTTTTTTATTTGAAAGATGGTGATTCTCATGTGGTTCCATATACATTTTATCTAGGTCTGACCAATAGTTTTTGAGTTATTCTTAATAATTTATATTGAAGTGTGTTGTACAAAATTTTTAAATTAAATAATAACGTAGTAAAGGTCATGCTGCAGGTATATTGTGGTTGTA
Source organism: Parnassius glacialis (assembly GCA_033319125.1). Lineage (NCBI taxonomy): Eukaryota > Metazoa > Arthropoda > Insecta > Lepidoptera > Papilionidae > Parnassius > Parnassius glacialis. The sequence goes on from JAVANC010000025.1 coordinate 32,501,089, forward strand.
GCAAGAATGGGTCGGCTCGACCGGGGTGTGACCACGCTCTCACAGAATGTCAGCGTAAAATAGCAGCTTAATGCTGCTGTGTTTCGTAGGGGAGTATACAGAACCGAATACCCTTTTACTGGAAACGAGGCATTCCACCTTAGTACTCAGGGGTGACAACGCATCTGTATTTTGATTCTTAATTGAGGTAATGTAGATGTCTATGGGCCACAGTATCCACTAACCTTCAGGTGGATTGTGTGCTCGTTTGTCACCCTTAATTTCTAAATAAAATATATTTGCTTGTCAGTATTTCGTAGGTCTCAATATGATCGCCTCTGATATAGTTCTCGCAATTCACGAAGTCGAGCGGACTTTACGAGGGCTGCACTAAAAGTATCGGGAATGGAATATTTCCACTGTTCCTGTCATATTAAAATCTTTTTAATTGAAAACTCCTTGCTTTTAAAAATCGAATACCATTTATTTATTTAAAAAAAGATTCTCGGTCTTGTCGCAAGGTATTGTCAAACTTCTTTAGTCGTTGAGAAAATGGAATTGACTCGAGAAAGTTCAAGAGCGATGATTTATTATGACTTTCGAAGTGGTTTAACACAAAAACAGTGTGTTGACCGGATGATTTCTGCATTTGGTGATGAAGCCCCATCCAAAACCACAATTTATCGCTGGTTTGCTGAATTTCAACGTAGACGTGTCAAGCTCAGTGATGATCCCCGTCAAGGTCGTCCAAAAACTGCAGTCACCCAAAAAAACGTTGATGCTGTGCGTAAGCTGATTGAGGAAGATCGACATGTGACATACCGCGAAATTCAGGCAACTTTAGACATTGGCATGAGTCAAATACAAATAATCTTGCATGAACAATTAGGTGTAAAAAAGTTGTTTTCCCGATGGATACCGCATTCGCTCTGTAAAGAACAAAAAGCGGCTCGCGTTACTTGGTGTGTCAGAACTCTCGAAAGATTCCACGCAGGATCCTTAAATGCTGTATACATCATCGTATCAGGTGACGAATCCTGGATATACGCATACGAACCCGAAACAAAAAACCAGTCACGAGTTTGGGTGTTTGAAAATGAGTTAAAGCCAACAGAAATTGTTCGTTCACGGAGTGTTGCAAAAAAAATGGTGGACACGTTTGTCTCCAAAACCGGCCATGTTACGATTATTCCTCTTGAGGGACAAAGAACGGTTAATGCAGAATGGTATGCTAGCATTTGTTTGCCAGAGGTCGTTTCTGAACTCCGTAAAGAGAACTGCAACCGTCGCATCATCCTCCATCACGACGATGCGAGTTCTCACACCGCACACAGAACAAAAGAGTTTTTAGAGCAAGAAAACATAGAATTATTAGACCATCCACCGTACAGCCCCGACCTAAGCCCTAATGATTTCTATACTTTCCCTAAAATAAAGAATAAATTGCGTGGACAGAGATTTTCATCACCTGAAGAAGCTGTGGACGCCTACAAAACGGTCATTTTGGAGACCCCAACTTCCGAATGGAATGGTTCAATGTTGATTCCATCGTATGGAAAAATGTGTCAAATTTCGCGGAGAATACTTCGAAAAGCAATAAATACATTTTTAAATAGTAAAGTTGTGTCACTTCCTTGATTCCCGAAATTTTCAGTGCCGCCCTCGTATACGTATGTCCCGTCACGTAAAAAGAACACTGAGCAACAGTGGGATGTGTCTGCGCATGGGTACAGTTGCGTTCTAAAGTACTAGGCTATTGTTTTATAATATAAAATAAATCATAATAGGTACTTTACTAGCTACTTTGTACTTTGGAAGAGGTTGGAATTAAAAATAGATAACGTTTAGCTAAGAGTGACACGCCGTGCATCGTCTTGGGTCACATGGCAGCCAGATGTCGATGTTGTGTTGGTGTTAGTGCATGCTACTTCATCATCACTTTCATCTTCGCTTGAGCTTCCGTTATCATCGCCATCAAAGCGAATGATAAAAGTTTCCGTTATCGTTAGTAGTAGTGTAAGACACACTGCTGGTTACTTCGCTTACGCGGATTCCAGATGTGGACGACCATGCACTTTCCCTGTTGGACCTTCTGCTGACCTCTCATCCGGACGGATATCAGGTTTCCGTCGACGCTTTTTTAGGCTCGTCGGATTCAGGACTCATACTCTCCATTGTCTTGACCGGAGTGTGACGCCACTCACACTAACGTCGCGGTTGCATTCTGCAGACTGCCGCCGTGTTTGGCACTATAGGTCGGCTGATTGGGATAGGATGCGGTCTTTTTTTGCATTCTACCATTGGGGCGGGTTTGCTTCTCGCCGGAAGATCCCAGCGTTGTTGCTGATTCTTTTGTCGATGTGGTACTTCAGGGTATGGAACTTTTTATTCCATTCTCGTTGGGCCCATCGGAGGCAGATCCCCGCCGTGGTTTGGTCGCTCCTGTAAAATAGTATCACGCTTAAGCAGGAGTACTACGGGGCCTGGCCTGACGCATCAACATCTTGGGATGTAAACACCAGCGCTCTTAAAAAGAAGTGCAATTCAACTTCCAGGTCCTTCAAAATAGTCGTTACCAAGGCAAGGTCTGAGCACATTTGCATTTGGCGAGAAGCTAGTTCACCTTCCTTCGGGAGCCTGTGCATTCTGGTCTCTCGCCAAGGCATTCCCGTTACTCCTACTCCTAGGGTGTAGTCCCGAATTCATGGAAGACAGTTTTGTTCCACCCGATCCCTAAAAAAGGAGACCGCTCAGTCCCGTCCAACTACAAGCCTATCGCCATTACCTCCTTGTTCTCCAAAATAATGGAGTCCATTATAAACTGCCAGCTTATGAGGTACCTTGAGGATCACCGGTTCATTAGTGACTGCCAATACGGTTTTCGTCGGAGTCGATCAGCTAGTGATCTCCTGGTCTGCCTGACTCATAGATGGGCGGAGGCAGTAGAGTCCAAGGGGGAGGCATTGGCGTTTGGTTTGGACATAGCGAAGACCTTCGATCGGGTCTGGCACAAAGCGCTTCTTTCGAAGCTCCCTTCCTATGGGCTTTCCGATAAGTTGTCCAATTGGATCACCAGTTTCCTTTCTGATCGGAGCATCAAGGTTGTAGTAGACGGTGCATGCTCTGATACAAGTCTACTAACGCTGGTGTTCCACAAGGCTGCGTGCTATCACCAACGCTGTTTCTTTTGCATATCAGTGATATGTTGCAAACTGGTAACATTCATTGCTATGCAAACGACAGCACTGGTGATGCCTTATACACCGGCCGTGTCTATATTTCTCGGGAAAACACCACCGAGCACCGGAACAAACTTGTGTCTGAAGTCGAGTCTTTGCCGAACAAAGTCTCGGATTGGGGGCGACAAAATCTAGTCCAGTTCAATCCCTAAAGGGATAAGTTTGCGCGTTTACCGCTAAAAAGAACCCCTTTGTCGTATCTCCTCAGTTTCAAGGCACTCCCATTGCTGCCTCGACTACCGAGTTATTTCTGATTGACTCAATTCACTGGCGCTGCGTAGGGATGTTGCATCTCTTTGCATTTTCTATCGAATCTACCACGAGTTCTGAGTAATTGTTCGGATTAATTCTAGCCGCCAAATTTCACGAACGCACATCACGTCAAAATTCACGATACCATCCTCACCATCTGAACGCTTGGCGGTCCACCACTGTGCTTTTTACTAGGATTTTCTTCCTCGTACAACTCCCCTGTGGAATTGTTTACCAACGGCGGTTTTTCCATACCGATACGACCTTTAAGAAAAGAGCTTTCACCTTTCTAAAAAGCCGGCAACGCATCTGCACTTCCCCTGGTGTTGCGGTTGTTCATGGGCGGCGGTAGTCACTTACCATCAGGTGAGCCGCAAGGTCGTTTGCCCCCTATTCTATAAAAAAAATTATCAACTGGTCCTTTTTCAGCATCTTTCTTCATAAAACAATAAATATTAAAGTAATTGTTTTTCCTTTTAAAAGCATCGTTGCGTCGCGCATCATGCAAAGAAAGTTGGATGTGCGACTGTATTTTGGGAGCGAACGTAGCGCGTGAAGCATGTGGGTCAACTGACGAACCAATAGCGTGCGCGTACAGAAGTACTGGGGAGAATCCCCCTGTTGCGCCCCCATCATACCACCAATTTGATCGATAAATAACCAGCGTTCTTTTTACGTGACGGGACCTGTATTTGTGGTTGAACGTGTACTGATGGAGCGATCAGGTGCGAGCGTGCCGTTGTTAACCATATACGCTTTTGGTCTCACGCACACTTTGAGACGTATTCACATACGTGTTTACCACATGTAAAGTACGCTCGACTTTTTGAATTGCAAGAACTATACAATTACAATCGAACCTGGATAAGTCAGAGTTCAAGGGACCGCGATCTCCTTTTTGCTTTTGGAGAGGTCTGTCTCACTTATGGAGGTCTATAATAATACAGCAAATATGTAGTGTAGTAATAAACATATATGTATTGTATGGGTATCATTTAGGGGAATAATATTGGGACATATTACTTGAAAATATTCCTTAATTTCTTCTGCGTTTCTGTTTTTTTTATAGTATAGAGTGACAAATGAGCACACAGTCCACCTGATGGTAAGTGGTTGCTGTGGCCCATAGACATCTACATTTATCCTCGTTGGCGAATCAAAATGCAGATGCGTTGCCACCCGTGAGGACTAAGATGGAATGTCTCGTATCCAGTAAAAAGGTACTCCGGTTCTCTACACTCACCGTACGAAACACAGCAGTGTTAAGCTGCTGTTTGACGCTGGTATTCTGTGAGAGCGTGGTCCTTCCCCGGTTGAGCCGACCCATTCGTGCTACAACTATACTTCTAATATAGCTGCAGCATGGCTCTACCACGTACATTACTGTTTTTACATTTTGTGTACATTTTTCCAGTTTATAAATTTTATCAAATCATCAACAACAGAATCACAATCAACAACAAAAATTATCAAAAACCGTCGAATATTCATAAAACTCAATCCAAAAGAATGAGTCATACAGAGCAAATGTTAAGTTATTAACTGTCGCTTATAGAGGCAAAAACAAGCTAACAATCTCAGTTATAGAGGTTCACGAGTGAAAAACGACTGTCACTTATACAGGTTTCTATTTCTCACTTTCAGAGGTTTCAAGGGGTTAAAATTACGGTATCTGACAATTATTCTAAATTACAGAGTCTTCATCAACATCAATGGCGAGTACATCACTCACCTTCGATTTGCCGACGATATAGTCCTTATGGCAGAATCCCTGGAGGACCTAAGCACTATGCTCAATGACCTCAATAGTGTCTCCCAACGGATAGGTCTTAAGATGAACATGGACAAAACAAAGATCATGTTTAATGTCCATGTCACACCTATGCCGATAGTTGTTGGGAGCACTAAGCTCGAAGTTGTTGACGAGTATGTTTACCTGGGACAAATAGTCCGACTAGGTAAGACCAACTTCGACCGAGAGGTCAATCGACGGATTCAACTCGGCTGGGCAGCTTTCGGGAAGCTACGACACATCTTCTCGTCAGACATACCTCAAAACCTTAAAACGAAATTGTACAACCAGTGCGTGTTGCCAGTGATGACTTACGGAACTGAGACGTGGTCCTTCACTGCTGGCCGTATGAGGAAGCTCAAGATCGCTCAGCGAGCTATGGAGAGGGCTATGCTCGGAGTTTCTCTGCGTGATAAACTTAGGAATAAGGATATCCGCAGTAGAACCAGAGTAACCGACATAGCCCAACGAATTAGTAAGCTGAAGTGGCAGTGGGCCGGCCATATAGCTCGAAGAACCGACAACCGATGGGGAAGAAAGGTTCTCGAGTGGCAGCCTCGTACCGGTAGGCGAAGTGTAGGGCGTCCCCCCACGAGATACAGTGACGACCTGGTAAGACATGCAGGAAGTCGATGGATGCAGGTGGCTCAGGACCGTGCTTTGTGGCATTCTTTGGGGGAGGCCTATGTTCAGCAGTGGACTTGTGAAGGGCTGTAATGATGATGATGATGACAGAGTCTTCGCGCTTAACCAGTTTTTACTTACTCAGGTTTGACTGTATAATGATACAAGTGGCATTGTAGTTAATCATTTTTTTTTATAGGATGAGGGTGACAAACGAGCACACAGTCCACCTGATGGTAAGTGATTGCTGCGGCCCATAGACATCTACATCTATCATAGATTACGAGCCAAAATGCAGATGCGTTGGCACCCGTGAGAACTAAGATGGAATGGCTCGTTTTCAGTAAAAAGGGTTTCTGGTCTTCTACACTCATCATACGAAACAGAGCAGCGTTAAGCTGCTATTTTACGCTGGTATTCTATGAATACGTGGTCCTTCCCCAGTCGAGCTGACCCATTCGTGCCACAACTATACCAGTAATATAGCTGCAGCATGGCTCTACCACGTAATAAATTGCAGTGGCGGTGTAAGAATATCCTCTATCCCATATCGTTTTGTAGGCGTCGTAAGAGACGGCAGAGGGAAAGTGAACCAAGAGGTGGGTGAGTAGTGCGTTCCTGATCCCAATATATGGTTTATGTTTAGCAGTAGAATTTTAATAGCTTGTAATGATAATTTAAGTCACTTTGTTTTACCATCTTTGGCGGTATTACCTGTTAACATTAGTTGGGTAGTAGTTAAGGACTGACTATAAAAGGTATATCTCATGGCGTTCGACTGATAGCAGAGTAGTCATGTCGTTCGCGACGACAAATTCTCGTGGATTTTTACGAGCTAATGAAGGTGATTAGTATAGATATGTATTTTTAGGATTTATCTTGTATCGTGGTGGAAGTTTACAAGTGTAAATTGCACAACAATTATTTGTAGGCTATACGGGGTGGCGATGAAGTTATCACATTAAATGAAAAAACTTAAGTTCTTTGAACATACACAACTAAAACAATATATAACAATTAACATTCTAGTCGCAAAAGCCCTTTTTTTTGTTTTTTGCCTAATTATTCATGAACGAGAAAGTGTCGGTAAATAATTACCCATGTTGATGCCGCGTGAACACTGCATACCTGCCGCATCCTTGCCGTTTTACATGTTACTTCGGGTAAGTAAACTAATATTATCAAGGTGATTTATTTCGTGTCAATTTTTACGCTATTTATTTTGTTTGAAAGATGCATTTTTTATTTTTGTAGAATTGTTTATTTTATTATTTTAATCGACATATATGTACTTGTAATATACCGCTGTGCTATTTAATGTGATAACATAATCGCCACCCAGTATAAGTATTTGTTTCGTGAGGGATTCGAACCCGCGGCCCCCAGTGCTGCAACTCGGTGCAAGCCAGTGCGCCATGGAGCCGTCATTGTATAGAGCCGCAGTGGTAGTGAGTGTGGGGCTAACGTATTGGTGGTTTGGGCAGTGGGCGGGACGTGCGGGGCGCGCGCGGTGCTGCAGGAGGCGGAGGAGGCGGAGGCGGAGAGCTGCGGCGCGGCGCACGTGCCCTACTCCGCCGGCGCGCCGCCCTACCGCGCCGAGCTGGCCGCTTGCGGCGGCTGTCGGTACGTATCCTGTGTATTGTGGGCAACCCACCACCTCCCATGGCCCCACCGACCCTCAAGACATACGGGCCGAATCTCGGGAGATGCGCGCGGTACTTGCACGTGGCTCTTTCCCGCGCGCACTTTCTTGACTCCCTACAAATATTTAATGAAATGAAACGATGAAATTTCGAAAGTCGTATGGAATTTTCGTATACTAAAACAAGGATGTCACAAAAACCTTAACGGCCATACCGGTAATTTATAACCAAAAATCTGAAGAAAATAAAAAGAATATATCATCATTTCTGTCTTCCCCCGTTGAACTGCTAGGAAAGAGTTCTAAGACTTTTTTAATTTTTAAGATATGTGGATTTCATTACGATGTTTCCCTTTCCTGTAATAATAACTTTGTTGATACTAATAGCCAAGATTAGTTATTCATCGAATTTAAATCGACAGTAGCTTAATTATTTATTGTTTCCAAAATTTACAAAATTCCTATTAATTGTTTTTTTTCATTAAATTCAAAATTATTCAATTATTCGCGTGGGTAGACGATAAAAATAATGGGTATTTACCTATGAAATTGCCGTTCTGCAGTACTGGCCATTTCAAATCAAAATATTTTTTGTTTGGATAAGAGTTCTAATTTCAAATTTATTTTATTTAAAAAACATAGAATATTTTGCCAAAATTAGTCATTTGTTTATTATTGATTAGCGTTATGTTTTCATCGCATTTAAATATTTTTCGTAACCATGAATGGATACGTTAAAAATTCGAGTAATTATGGAATATGAGTACAGTTGTGGCAGCAACGCGGCACAAGCGGCACGCAACATCAACGACATTTACGGAACGAATACTACAAACGAACGCACCACCTATTACACCGGTCGACACGATTCTTGGGTCTGACTTCTGATTGTCAAATTTTGATTTCTTCTACGTTACTAATAAAGGGAAAATGAAATTTTTTGATCAAAGTTTGCTTTTGTCTGAGAAATTTTTAGAATATTAAGAAATATTACTGATTTTTAGGGTTCCGTACCTCAAAAGGAAAAAACGGAACCCTTATAGGATCACTTTGTTGTCCGTCTGTCTGTCTGTCTGTCTGTCTGTCAAGACCCTTTTTCTCAGGAACGCGTGGAGGTATCAAGCTGAAATTCATATGAAATACTCAAGTCTACTGTCCCTTGGAGCTGTGAAAAAATTAAATTTCTAAGCCAACGCAATCAAAAGATACAGCCGTTTATGCCGCAAATTTTCGACATTTGCAAGGGAATCAGGGAATCAAAATCTACAGGGTACTTCCCGTGAACTCAGAATCTTAAAATTTGGTACGAAGCAACGTATTGTAGCACAGATAAAGGAAAAATTGCGAAAATCATAAATTTTTAGTTACATCACATTTATAATTTTAATCTACGTATTTGTGCGGAACCCTCGGAGCGCGAGTCCGACTCGCACTTGGCTGGTTTATTTTTTTATAATTTTATTATAACTTTCAATCAGAAAAATTTTTGCAGACGAAGAATCAGTTATCACTTTGATTAATATAGATAAAAAATATAGAAAAATATAGATTTAAAAAAATTATGTTACCTTTTTTAGAGAACCGGAGACCCTTTTTACTGGAAACGGGGCATTCCACCTTAGTCCTCACGGGTGCCAACGCATCTCCATTTTGATTCGCAACGAGGATAAATGCAGATGTCTATGGGCCACAGAAACCATTTACCATCAGGTTGAGTGTGTGCTCGTTTGTCACCCTATACTATAAAAAAAACTTATTTCATAAAAAACGGCAAATTCATAGGTAAATACCTAATATAAAATTTATTTCAGACGAGCTCGAGTTCCTACAGTATTATTGGCAACCTGCGCGAAACCCAGCAGACTGGTCTCCTACACTAAAGCCGTCACTGTCACCGCTGTGGGTAAGCCTCCAGATCTTTTCATATGAGAATTGAGTATGTGTGTTGCCAATTTTCAGTGTTTTTTTTAATATGTTAAGTAAATTTACCGCAATCATCATTGCTACTACTCATTACAAGATTTTAACAACTAGAGTGATAAACATTTCAACAGCATTCCTGATGCATTATCTCTTCTGAGAACTAAAGTGAAATTCCTCACAACCTGTAACTGTACGGTTTTTCTGACCCTATTAAGCATAAAACAGTATTGAGTGGCAATGCTGGGTGTGGCGGCGCTCTCGTCGCGCCACAAAGCGAAACACACCTAAGCCTAAATCGCGCTAACAAAGTTCCGAAGTAAATCAGTATATATAGAATAGCACCAAACTACCACTAGGATCGTTGGTCGCTCGCCGGGCCGATTACTTTGCCCCGCGAAAGATCTCCCCTTTTCCTTCCTGGTTGACTGCTCCGACCCATCGTTCTCACGGGCATCACTTGCAAGTGCGTAGTACGGCATACATTACACACCGGCATATCGTTTGCACCGGCGTCACTTGCCTTAACGCACACAGCATGCCCCACCGGCATTGAGGACGCACCGGCAATCGGACTGCACTATCGACCTCCGGTCTGAGCAGGGCGGTGATGTGGCGGCGCTGTGGTCGCACCACATAGCGAAACGCACCGAAGCCTAAATCTCACTATCAAAGTTCCGAAGTAAAGCAGTATACGTATATAGAATAGCCCCGAACTACCACTAGGAGCGTTGGCCGCTCCCCGGGCCGATTACCTTACCCGGTGAGAGATCTCCCCTTTTCCTTCCTGGCTGACTGCTCCGGCCCATCGTTCTCACGGGCATCACTTGCAAGTGCGTAGTACGGCATACATTACACACCGGTATATCGTTCGCACCGGCGTCACTTGCCTAACGCACACAGGAAGCCCCACGCATTAAGGACGCACCGACAATCGGACTGCACTATTGACCTCCAGTCTGAGCAGGGCGGTGATGTGGCGGCGCTGTGGTCGCGCCACAAAGCGAAACGCATCGCGAAGCCTAAATCTCACTATCAAAGTTCCGAAGTAAAGCAGTATACGTATATAGAATAGCCCCGAACTACCACTAGGAGCGTTGACCGTTCCCCGGGCCGATCACCTTTCCCGGCGAGAGATCTCCCCTTTTCCTTGCACGGCCACACTGGCTATCGATCTGGACGGAAAATTGTTTTTCATCACCTCATAAAAGATGTTAGGGAGGATTTCACTTAATCGTCGTCATACTTGGCAGGCGATTAGCGATCGCAGTAATCTAACTAATTGTAAAGATTTTCGTTAAATGCCTCCTCCAAACACTGCCACAAACGGTGGGTCATATTTTTGCAGTAATACTTCTCTCAGCGTGGTAGGGCTAATTGGCTTGGACGAACAGTGGAACGCTTTTCCTTCGCCAACTTTCACTGGCAGTTGATAGGAAAGAGTGGGAGATTGATTTCAACTCTCTCTGTCACATACATTATAGATATCGTACATAGGGATTCTATTACTGTAGCTCATGGAAACCTTTAAATTACTCCATGGAAAGAAGGCTGCGCTGCGCTGTTGTTGTGACCCGACCCGAGAAGGCTAAGATAAAATACCTCAAAACCTAGGAGCATGGTTCTCCATGCAGAGATAAAAGTAATTATTAATTAAACGTATATTGTTTTCTAAAACGCGTGTAGTAGGATCACAAGATAGTAGGGTCCGTTGTAATAGTGTTAGTGATTTAATGATTTCTTATATTTACATGAACACTACTTCTTCACACTAGATTGCCGTTACAGCCTATTAAAGTCCATTGCTGAACATTGGTGTCCCCCATAGATTGAGTCTCAATAGATTGAATATTTGCCATTGTTGGCAAGCTTGGTCAGCGGGTTCGCAACTGCAGTTTTTTTTTATTTTTAGTCGTAATAACTATTAAAAATAAATGGGCAGCAGCGTCTTCCTAATAATGAAGACGCTGCTGCCCATTTCCTGGTTTGTTTCCCTCTTGACATAATATCGTGGATTTCAATAGGCTGTAACGGTAAATAGACATTGAATAAAACTATTTTACGGATTGCTTGTGTTTACGGTATCCATGGTTACTGGGGGAATGAGGTGATTGATGTCCCGATGTCAAAATAATTAAAAAGCTACTCGGGGTTAACTTTGGCATCGGAACGTCGAAAAGGCAAAGCCCCCGAAACATCAGGAATTAAAAATAAGTACAATTAAACACGATAAAATCTATAAAAATAGTTTTATTAAATGTGTTAGTGGTTTGGCAATATTTGTGTATTAACATTGTTCGTGTATTGACCAAATTAGCGGCTCGAGTGCGTCGCGCTCCGCCTGCCTCGGAGCCGGGCGCTCGTGACATCTCCGACCAGCTGCCTTTCCTCGAGTACGAACTGCACAAACTACTGTTGGCCAAGCTGAGAATGCAGGTCAGATACAGCTCCTCTATACATGTCTTTAGTGTGATCTGATTGTACTAAAAGCTTGTGGTGACTCTCACCACTCTATCAGTGACGTAACCACGCTCCCCGACCAGTTCCTGTTTGTAAGACGACGTATACGCAAGCGCTCCGCCCAGTGAGCGAACCAACTGCACTTTGAACGCACGTCTCTTGCATCATAATTCTTGTTCTTTATTGTAAAACGTATCCAAATAAATTATAATGTAGTTGTGATTTTTTATGTTTTTATTGGAGGGCAACCCACAATTATAAGCTAAAAAAATAATAATTGTGTGGCTTATTGGTCAAAGTACCTAGCTTTAACAGCCCAAATCCCGGTCGGAGTCAACATTTGTACAAAAACACTAAATGTTGCTTTTTACGTGCGATTGTGTTGTTGTTGTTGTTTTAACAGTGGTAGAGCCACGCGGCAGCTTTTGCTGTCGCACGGATGGGCCGGCTCGAACCGGGGTGGTACCACGACTTCACAGAATACCAGCGTGAAGTAGAGGTTTACCTCTGCGTTTCGCTTGGTGAGTACAGGTGGCCGGAGGCCCTTTTTACTGGAAATGAGGCATTCCATCTAAGTCCTCACGGGTGACAACGCATCTACATTTTGATTTGGAATAGAGGATAGATGTAGATGTCTATGGGCCGCAGCAACCACTTACCACCAGGTGGACTGTGCACTCGTTTGTCACTCTTATCCTATAAAAAAAAAAATCGATCAGTGCACGAGATCAGTTCGTGTGCGGTGTCAGGAGTGATATCATTCGTCAGAGACTACTCGCGGAGGATGACCTATTCGAGACGAGACATTGCGGTAGAGGCGCAGGTGGACAAGACGGGCCAAGGTGGTCATGTGGGGGTTGCGGAGCGACCGATCATGATTATGTAATTGTACGTAACACTGCGAGTGATGGTCTTACAACAGTCTCCAAATAAACAAGGTTGCAATCGGACGTTGTTTTGTCTCATTCATTTCCCGAAATACTACATAAGCATGTTATACGTATCCGGTGCGGATTAGCAAAATGTTTTTTATATCGAAATCGTGGAAAATAAACACTTAAAAAATGATTCGTACTATTATTATGAACCTACCAGCACTGAAAATATATCTCAAGTTGCTCACGTGTATATTTAAGGCAAAACTACTCACTCAGGTTCCGCGACTCGTTACGTTAGCTTTATTGTTTACAGTTACTCCGTCAACGGAAATTTTAAGATATTGTTATTTCTCTTTAATTCAACAGTAGTTAACGAAATGCAAATAATTCTACATATTATATAGAAAAAAAAAAAGAAAAACATTAATAATGCTTTCGATAAAATGAAACACTTATTATTACAAAAGTTGCCTCAAGTTGTTATTGCAGGTTTGTTGGCCGATTGGTTTTCTCCATAGTTCAATGAAAAACGTTCAAATGTGACACTAGTCACCTGTCAATCGGTCAAACTATTAAAACTCATTTAGGCGTACCTCAAGGTTATCATTAGGTCCCGTTTTATTTAAGAATATTAATAATCAGTTTTTCGAAATATTTTTAGCTTTCAAACCTTTACTTATTGGTAAGAGGACTGGATGTTTGTATGCTTTACAAACCCAGTCTCATCAAACAATTGTTTCTTGTTTTGAATAATTCATTTACAGGAAGAGCTTAAAAAGGAGTATTATATTAACACCGATAAATGCCTATATCACATGTCCCAGAAATCAACGTCAAGCCGAAAACGGGCAGTAGACCAAGTCGTGACAGTTATTAGAGAAATATAAAAAAAATTTTGGTCGTGTACTTTTCAAATTATAAGGATTCAAAAAAAATCTCAAAAATAGACAGCCTGTGATGATATTTCATGTCCTGTGACTACAAATATTAACTTTTTGTCTGTTTTTTTTCCTGTGATGTAACTATGAATAACCCTTCTGTAAATTACAGTTAAAAGTTTAAACATAACTGCCTTAATTTTAAATAAAAATGTTAGAGTTTTGCCCAACTTTGAATTCAAAATAATTACATCACCCAACTTTAACCGACTGTATTGTAAAAAAAATGTACTACACTATTTTGCTGGATTCCAAAATGGTATGACACTTACTAATTGCTACTTCTTAATTGAAGGAAAAACTTTTTTTTAATGAAGTCTGATTTCATACAAGTTTGATTGACACGAAGAGTGACGTTATTTTGACTAGTATGAGCGAGACAGATGGTGACGCTACTTTGTTAAGTGTGAGCGAGATAGATAGTGACGATACATAATACGGTTATCTCTCACGGTACATTCTTGCTGCAGCAGTGGTGTTGCATAAACATTCTCCATAAATAAATTGCATGTTGGCATATTCCTGTGCGTTGTATCGAGATAGCATGATAACACACTACACAAACACGGGATTACGATTAAAACAAATCCGGAGTCGTCAGAAACGGTGCAGATAAATCCTAATCACAATGCAAATCAAGTCCTGTATACGAGTATTTACACAATTCAACCGTAAAATTCATAACTCTTAAGACAAGGTTTTTTTAATTATTTAAGTTTTAGTGATTGATGTTACCCAGTGTAGTACAGGGCATTGATTTTTAACATTCTTACTTTTTTGCAGGGCGCAAACGCGATATTTTCACTACAAACACAAATAGCAATCGGCGAACGCTGTGTGATGGCGCTAGCTAGCGGTACAGCGATGCGATTAGTTGCATTGCCTGCGCCTTCACCTCCTACAATCAAAGTACGTCCGTTCGTTAACCTGATTGGGATTGGTTAATACCTAATAAATGATGTTAGTTTTGATCATTAATATGGCTGTTAATGTCTCACAAATACGAAGTAAAGACCGATCGGCGAACGGTACTTAAATTTAGTCAAGCTTCGTTCACAGAGATGATGATCTCTCCATACTGAACATCGTGCCTGACGGAAGATTTTTTATACAAGATTGACAAACAAGTACCTTGTCCACTAGTAGGTAAAATGCAGATACAGATACATTGTCATCGAAAAGAAATAAGATAAAATACCCTGTTACTAGTAAAAATAATCTTAAGTCTTCATCACACACTAAAGAATTCTGCCCATGCCTGGTCTTTCCGTTCGAGCTTCGTCTTCCGTGCTGCAGCCATAAACCAAGTGCAGTGGTACTACTACGTACAAACTCGTGACTTTGAAGCTATATTTGTTTCGCAAAAGTGTTGTATGGACAATTTACAATTTAAGCTGAAGAGAGTCTCCAGACAAATGCTTAAAGAATTACATATGACTTTATCCTCGTAATATGTTTATAGAAACAATGTTTGTTTTCTTATATATACATATTATTTTTTATTTTATTTGTTTATAAGGTACGCCAACAGCAAAACATATGAAACATTAACAACCACACGATAACAAAAGTATATGGTTAAATATGTTTGCCAATTACAGGTATACACATCATTTACCGTAATGTGTAACTTTTTATATTATAATGGCACTTAATACAAAATAACTTAATTAATAAAAAAATCATGCGTGAGTGTCGTGGAACACTCGGTTGGAACGAAGTTCCTTATTATTGATAACTGTATTATATTATTGATTAACAAATACAAATAAATGTATTACTAGCGTCTATTAAAATGAAGCTTCATTTAAAATAAAATACACTATGACACAAGGGGTAGTGACGAAAAAATCTTACACTTTTTGTCGCTTAGCTCCCATCCGCCAAACCAGTACCGTCCGATAAGGAACGTCGTTCCAAAAACTAACCAAGGCATGAGTGTGTGCTGAGAGGGTAAAAAGAAATTGATCAATTTCTTTTTGAAGCATCGGGCAGAGTCGTTGAAAATGTCAATGTGCGGTACCTCGGTCATAATTTCATTGTATGTGTTACATATTCAGGCTAGGGGATAATGCGCGCCTAAATTTGTTTTGAGGCTAGGTATGCTAAATAGTTTGCGAATTGGATATCGGGAATACGGGATAATTAATTTGATGTAATCGAGGAGGTAGGATTTTTATGCAGTAACTTGTGTAGCGTATGAGTAAGGTCGTCATTTTGAAAAATGCTAGCCTCTGACTATAGGGGTGTCTTTGCGATATGCTTGAAGTAAAAAAGGAAGGTAGTTCGTAGAAACTCTTTGAATTGTTTCGATTCGTTGAGAAGACGAAGAATTCGAGGTGGCTACGTACTAGTGCATTGAAAAGAACCTTAGTTTGGAAACATCGGAAGCCTTTCGCGTTTCTTTTTAGGGATCCCAACATACGAGCCGCCTTTTTGATGATATTATAGCAGTGTGAGTGGTCAGTTTCAGTTAACAATCCAACAAGACACCAAGGTCCCTGATCTCGCTCACCTCCGCTAAGATTACAGCACCCAATGAGCAAGTAGTAGTGATGGAGCGTCTTTTTCTGGTGTAGTTTATGTAGTAGCATTTATTAGGATTAAAAACCATTCCGTTGATTGCACACCAAGCCATGAGTTTGTTTAAGTCAGATTGTAGGAGGTCAGCATCCCCGAGACTTTTGATTGTTATACTCAATTTGAGATCGTCAGCAAACATAGATTCACTACTATTTCCTATATCTGTAACTTTTTTTTAAACGTTACCTCCACATTAAGATTGTCTCCTGTATCGTGGGGGCAGTTCTACATACATAAATTTCATAAGGACAAATATCCAGACCCGGAACAATTATCTGTAGACCACACAAATAATTGTTCCGTGCGGGATTCGAACCTGCGGCCCTTAGCGTTGCTCACTGCTTAGCCACTGCGCCACGGAGCCAACAAACTATGTCATTAATAAATATCAAAAAGAGTAGATGGGACCCCTGGGGGACACCAGACTCAGCCAAAAACATTTTAGACTCAAATCAATCTATAGCCACTTGCTGAGGTCTTTTTGCCAGGTAAGATACGAACCACTGCAACAGTGAACCACTTATGCCCATTCCTCTTAGTTTAGACAGCAGGTCTTGGTGCCAACCTTGACAAAGGCACTCGAAAAGTCTGTGTAAATTGCGTCTACCTGCAGTCCCCTGTCCACATCCTGTGCTACCGCGGACACGAAAGAATACAAATTAGACTCTACCGAGCGACCACGTCTGAAACCATGTTGAAAATCAGATATAATGTTTTAAGTGTGACTATGGGGTAAACAAGGCATTCAAATAATTTAGAAAAACACGATAATATGGAGATAGGTTGATAGGTCGTAACATCGGTCTTATAAATAGGGATAATTACTTATATTATAAATAGGGATATATACTTATAAATAGGGATAATTTAACGGTGGTACACGAAAGACTACTACTACTACTGAGAATTCCTCGCTGAGCACCCACGACCATGTTATTCCACTCCCTACTCGGGGCAAACTGAGCAACAATACCAAGGCGACCCCCACTCCTTTGTGCCTCGGGCTGGAGTTTGCGTGTATGTCAGAGAGGACATCTGTTCTCGACTTCGACAGTCTTGAAGGTTCCGACCTGTCCATCCTTTGGCTACGCGTAGGCAGCGACGACCATCCGCGCGTCTACGGGTGCCTCTATAGGTCCCATAGCGGTAATGCTGAAACAGACCGACTCATCGACGACGTCCAAATGGCTACAGATTCCTTGCTACAACAGGTCCCATCCGCAGAGATCGTGATCCTTGGTGATTTTAACGCCCACCACGCCGAATGGCTCGGTTCACGTTTAACCGATCATGCGGGGAGATCTGTTTATGACTTTGCCTTGGCATATGGTCTGACACAACTGGTTACTTCGCCTACGCGGATTCCAGATGTGGAGGATCATACACCTTCCCTGTTGGACCTTTTGCTGACCTCTCATCCGGACGGATATCAGGTTTCCGTCGATGCCCCTCTTGGCTCTTCGGACCATTGCCACCACCACCACACACCATCCGGAGTGTGGTGCCACTCACGCTCCCCTCGCGGTTGAGATCTGCAGGTTGCCGCCGTGTTTGGCATTACAGGTCGGCGGATTGGGACGGAATGCGGTCTTTCTTTGCATCCTACCCATGGGGGCAGGTTTGCTTCTCGCCGGATGATCCCAGCGCTGTTACTGACTCTGTCACTGATGTGGTGCTACAGGGAATGGAACTATTTATTCCATCTATCTGTGGTACCCATCGGAGGCAAATCTCAGCCTTGGTTTGGTCGCTCCTGTAAGACTGCATTACGCAGTAAGCAGGAGTGTTATCAAGCCTGGGCTGCGGCTTCGGCGACTCGGGATGTAAACACCAGCACACTTTAAAAGAAGTATAACTTCGCCTCCAGGTCCTTCAAAAGAGTTATTGCCAAGGCAAAGTCAGAGCACATAGGTAGAATTGGCGAACCCGTGCATTCTGGTCTCTCGCCAAGGCTGTCCAAGGGAATTTCTGTAAGCCATCACTACCATCTCTGCACAGGGAGGACGCTTCTGAGGACGTGTGCTCCGGAGTTGGCACCGGTCCTAACGCGTCTTTTCCGGTACTCCTAGTCCCAAGGCGTAGTCCCGAATTCATGGAAGACAGCCTTTGTCCACCCGATCCCTAAAAAAGGCGACCGCTCAGACCCGTCCAACTATAGGCCTATCGCGATCACCTCTTTGTTCTCCAAAATAATTGAATCCATTATTAACTGCCAGCTCATGCGGTACGTTGAGGATCACCAGCTGATTAGTGACCGCCAATACGTCGTCGGGGTCGATCAGCTGGTGATCTTCTGGTCTACTTGACCCATAGATGGGCGGAGGCAGTAGAGTCCAAGGGGGAGGCGTTGGCCGTTAGTTTGGACATTGCGAAGGCCTTCGATCGGGTTTGGCACAAAGCGCTTCTTTCGAACCTCCCTTCCTATGGGCTTCCCGAGAAATTGTGCAATTGGATCACCAGCTTCATTGCAGATCGGAGCATCAAGGTCGTTGTAGACGGTGCATGCTCCGACTACAAGCCTATTAACGCTGGTGTTTCACAAGGCTGTGTGCTATCACCAACGCTGTTTCTTCTGCATATCAATGATTTGTTGCTAACTGGTAATATTCATTGCTATGTGGATGACAGCACTGGTGATGCTCTATACACCGGCCGTGCCAATATTTCTCGGGAAAACGTCGCCGAGTACCAGAACAAACTTGTGTCTGAAGTCGAGTCTTTGCTGAAGAAAGTCTGGGATTGGGGGCGACTAAATGTAGTCCAGTTTAATCCTCAGAAGACACAGGTTTGCGCGTTTACCGCTAAAAAGAACCCCTTTGTCGTGTCTCCTCAGTTTCAAGGCCTTCTTGCCTCAGCCAGTATCGGAATCCTCGGAGTCGACATATCGAGTGACGTGCAGTTTCGTGGTCACTTGGAAGAGAAAGCCAAATTGGCCTCTAAAAAGCTTGGCGTGCTCAGCAGAGCGGGACAGTATTT
Organism: Parnassius glacialis; assembly: GCA_033319125.1. Taxonomy (NCBI): domain Eukaryota; kingdom Metazoa; phylum Arthropoda; class Insecta; order Lepidoptera; family Papilionidae; genus Parnassius; species Parnassius glacialis. Next base: position 32,520,372 of record JAVANC010000025.1, read on the forward strand.
CATGCCGGCACACCGCTTGCAACTTTACAAGGCGCAGGTTCGGCCTCACATGGAATACTGTTCCCATCTCTGGGAGCCTAATGACTGCGCTCTGTCCGGATGACAGACCTGATCACGACATGCCTTACCATCAGCAGGTCCGCCTACTGGCGGCTTTCATGCCGTCTGGTAGAGCTGCGTCTCCGCCTGCGGTTGAGGATCTGAAAGGAATAGTCAAGGCCTTGCCTTACACAGCTCCGGGACTCGATGGAGTGAGTGCGCGAATTGTGAGGAATGTTTGGATGGCAGCACCGAGGGAATTTCACTCGGTGTACGCCAAGTGCGTGGTGGAGGGGGTCTTCCCCAAGGTATGGAAGGACGGAAAATTGATTGTCATTCCAAAGGCTAATGACAAGCCGCTCACCGACGCCAAGGCATACCGTCCGATAACGCTCCTCCCTGTTTTGGGAAAAGTATTGGAACGCGTAATGTTAAGATGTGCTCCTGCGATGAGTCGCGGGATATCTGAGCACCAGCACGGTTTCTCTCCGGGTCGATCTACGGTAACAGCGCTGCGTGTCTTGCTCAGCTCGGCTAGGTATTCTCGAGCATGCTACGTGCAGACAATCTTTCTGGATATCTCCGGCGCCTTCGACAATGCCTGGTGGCCGATGATGATGGTCAAAGCGAAACGAGGTGGTTGTCCACCAAATATTTACAAAATGCTGGTGGGCTACTTCACCTCCAGATGTGTGGGCCTCTACATCGGGGACCGAGTAGAGTGGAAGACGTCGATCATAGGATGTCCTCAAGGCTCTGTGCTGGGCCCTACACTGTGGAACATATTGAATGACGACATACTCCGACTCCCTCTGCCTGAGGGAGTAGCCATGACTGCCTATGCTGATGATGTTACAATCTTGATTGAATCTGATACCAGAGCGGGTATCGAATCCAGGGCCAGAGTTACCCTGGACCTTGTACGGGAGTGGGGGCTAAGGAATCGACTGGAGTTTTTTAGTCGACCACCATGACCATTAGAGGGAAACTTCAGCGCCCCCCCGTTATCAGACTTGGTGGAGAATCTGTAAAGACTGCTAAGGTACTAGGTATGGTATTGGACTCAGGAATATCGTTTGTGCAACATGCGTCCGATATTTCTGAAAGAGCGACCAAGGGATTCGCCAAGATGGCTCGCGTATTGACATCATCATGGGGTGTTCGATACCCGAGCCTAAAAATAATATATAGAGGAGTATTTGTATCCACGCTCACGTACGTGGCGGAGTGCTAGTGCGAGCGTGCGAACATATACACAGTTCGCAGCGTACTGCTGAGATCGCAGCGATCAGCCCTTATAATGCTGACTAAGGCGTATCGGTCCACCAGTACGGCAGCCTTACCGGTGCTGGCCGGCGTTCTCACTTCTGACCTGGAGGTCAACCGTGCTGGTAGGATGGGTATAGCATGGTTGACCACGCCCAAAGAGGAGTTGAGCAGACGGAAGCGCGAAATTTGGACTGAGGTGATCGGTGTTTGGCAAGATCGATGGACGAATGAATCAAAAGGACGCGAGCTCTATCGGTTCTTCCCGGAAATGGCGTTGCGACTCAGGTATACCTGGGTCTCACCGGACTATCAAACCTCTCAGATTCTCACCGGACATGGATACTTTCGGAAGAGACTGAGTGAAATGCGATTGTGTGAAACAAGTATGTGTGAGTGTGGTGCGATAGAGAAGGACATTCACCATGTTCTATGGGAATGTCCTCTGTGTCACGACCTAAGAGCGAAAATGATGGATGGATTAGTTCGTACGGTTCAAGGACCGATTTACTACTCGGATCTCGTCAGCGAGGGGGTGAACTACGGGCTGTAGCGCGAGTTTGCGCACAGGTGGCACGACCGACGAATAATGCAAGACAGAATGCTGGCAGATAGGCCTGACGACGTAGGCGTAATAGTGCCGTAACCTCCAGATGGGGGAGAATGACAAACTGGGACAAGGAGTAGATTAAATAACTTTTAGAGAGTCAAGAAAGTGCACGCGGGAAAGAGCCCTGAGCAACTACCGCGTGCATCTCTCGTGATTCGGCCCGTATAACCGCAAGGTTGGTTGGGCCATGGGAGGTGGTGGGTTGTTCCCATCTCTGGGCAGGCGCTCCCCAGTGCCAGCTCTTTCCACTTGACCGCAACCAGCGCAGAGTGTCTCGAATCGTCAACGACCGAGTCCTTTCCGATCGGCTTGATTCATTGGCACGGCAAAGAGATGTTGCATTCCTCTGCATTTTCTTTCGCATCTACCACGGGGAGTGCTCTGAGGCATTGTTCGGATTAATCCCAGCCGCCAAATTTCACGAACGCACATCGCGGCAGAACTCCCGATATCATCCACACCATCTGGATGATTGGCGGTCCACCACTGTGCGATTTAGAAGATGTTTTCTTCCTCGCACGACTTCCTTGTGGAATCGATTACCATCAGCGATTTTTCCGGACCGATACGACTTAGGGACCTTCAAGAAAAGAGCCAACTCCTTTTTAAAAGGCCGGCAACGCATCTGCAATTCCCTCCCTGGTGTTGCAGTTGTTCATGGGCGGTGGTAGTCCCTTACCATCAGGTGAGCCGCATGCTCGTTTGCCCCCTCCCCTAAAAAAAAATCTGGCTTTTTCCATTCATCGGGAAACTTTCCTTCGCTTAAAGAGCGATTAAATATTAATTGCAAGTGGAAAGCAAGAATAAAAAAGAAAATAAGGGTTTCACAAATACGGGTGGTATGTTGTCAGGGCCAGGTCCTTTTTTATTGAGGTTTTGTATTTTTGTGTACACTTCTGACTCGTTCAATTCAAGCGTAGCAATGAAATTACTCGTATTCGCAATATCGTCACTATGAGAAACTTCGGTAATGCTATTATTGGAGTACAAGGAAGAAAAGTGACTTGCAAGTGTTGCTATATCGGTGCTTGAGGATGCAGTTGAATCTTTTAGTATCATTTTAGCGGGAAGTACAGAAAGTCCTTTGCTTATCTTTGATGAAACGCCAAAATTTGTCCGGATCTTTACAGATGCTAGACTCATTTTTCGTCATGTGATTACATACATACATACATATAATCACGCCTCTTTCCCGTAGGGGTAGGCAGAGACCACTTCTTTCCACTTGCTACGATCCTTACATACTTGTTTCGCTTCGTCCACTTTCATTATTCCCTTCATACATGCTCTACGGTTTAGGGTACTCTTAACCTGGCCTTTTTTCAAGACGTCCCCAATTTGGTCTAGAAATGTCCGCCTAGGTCTACCCCTTCCAACACTTTCATTCACACTCGCCTTATACACTTTTTTCGTCAATCGTTCTTCATTCATTCTCTCGACGTGGCCAAACCATCTCAGCATACCTTTCTCAATTTTTGTCACTACATCTTCTTTCAGACCACAACTTTTCCTTATCTCACTATTTCTTATCCTGTCACTCAGTTTAACTCCTATCATACTTCTTAATGCTCTCATCTCAACTGCATTTATTCTGCTTTCATGTTTCTTCTGCCATACCCAACTTTCACTTCCGTACATGAGTGTTGGAACCAACACCCCCTCATGCACAGCCAAACGAGCCTTGGTAGACACCTTCCGACTGCTCATAAAGGAGTGCAAAGCTCCATTCACCATGTTTCCTGCATTCACTCTTCTTTCGATATCACTCTCACACTTTCCATCTCTTGTAAACTTTGACCCCAGATACACAAACTCTTTCACCTGTTCAATTTGTTCATCTTCAATCACGATATTGCAGTCTGTCACTGCCTCATCTTTTTCAAACACCATCACTTTCGTCTTCCTTACATTCATCTTCATTCCCTTTCTAACAAAAGCTCCACTCATAGCAGTTACCATCTCCTGCAACTCCTCGGCCGAAGACGCAAGTAATACTTGGTCATCAGCATAGAGAAAACATTTGACGAGTAACTCATTCATTCTCAACCCACTTTCATTCTCTTTTAAATCTGTCAAACAATTGTCCATGAACAGATTAAACAGCCACGGTGACGCTACACATCCCTGTCTAACACCTTTTTCGATATTAAACCATTCAGTGTATGCCCCGTTTATCCTTACACAAGCACTAGAATCCCTATAAAGAGATTGCAATGCTCGTATGAGGATACTGCTCACACCGTTCACGGACAGTGCTGACCACAATTCATTCCTCACCACTCTATCATAGGCCTTTTCTAGATCTACGAAGGCGCAGTAGACTTTCCTGTTTTTAGCCAAACACTTTTCGGCTATGCACCGCAAGGAAAATACCTGATCCGTACATCCCATTCCCTTTCTAAATCCCGCTTGTGCATCCCATACTTTCTCGTCTGTTTCATTCACAACCCTTTCAATCAACACTTTCGCATACAATTTACCGACAACGCTAAGAAGGCTTATACCACGGTAATTTATGCAGTCCTGCCGTGACCCTTTTCCCTTATACAATGGCACGATAACGGCTTTGCACCAGTCTCCCGGTACTTGCCCATTTCGCCAGCACAGATTGAAAAGGCGGTACAGCTGACTAGCCACCAGGCCCTGTCCAGCCCTTAGCATCTCGACGGTAATCCTGTCATACCCTGCAGCCTTACCTAATCTCATACTTTTCAACGCTTTCACTATTTCATCCATGCTTATCTCATTTTCATCAACATTTATGTTAGTTTCCGTGGAAGGTGGCAGATGCTGTACCTGCACTTCCTCTCTTTCAAACAAACTTTCAAAATACTCCTTCCATCTCTTTAACACACATTCTTCTCCTTTTATAATGCTCCCATCTTGACTCCTGATTGTACTCAGCTCCGAGGTAGAAGTATTTCCTCTGGCTGTTTTGATGGTTTTCCAGAAAAACTTAATGTTTGACTGGAAATCTTCAGTGAGCCTCCTATCGAAATCATCTTTTCGTTCTTCTTTCTTTCTAGACACAATTTCTTTCGCTGCTGTTTTCAATCTTTTATACTTCGTTCTTGCTTCCTTTATCTCGTCATCCGTTGCCTTTTGAACTTTTTGGTTAGCTTTTGTTGCTAACCAATCCAACCACGCTTTCTTCTTTTCTTGCACAACCCTTTGTACATCTTTATCCATCCACACGTTATCATTCTTTCTCCCTTTCCTTCTTTTAGCTATCCCGCATACCTCAACCGCAACATTTACAACCCCTTTCTTAAATGTCTCCCACAAATCTTCAATCACTCCTATCTCTTCTATCCCTTTAAAACTTTCTTTCAATTTCTCTACATACTCGTCTTTCTTTTCTTTATCTTGTAGATTTTCCACTTTTACTCTGTCCAAAACACTCGTAGGCTCGGCCCCTCGGTGTCGCCACCGTTTAAAGAGGCCACGCATTCGGGCTATGACCAGGAAGTGGTCTGTGTCGAGGCCTACACCGCGGTATGCCCGAGTGTCTAGCACTTTCTTCCTCAGTCTTTCATCCACAATTACAAAATCAATCATACTTCTAGACTCACCCTCATCTCTTGTATACAAATGGATCTTTTTGTGGTCAAACATTGTGTTGGCCACGCACAGATTCCATTCCAAGCATACTTCAAGCAGTCTTCTCCCATTGTCATTCACTCTCTCGTCCCCAAACATACCCAGAACTCCTTCATACCCATCACGCTTTACTCCAACCCATCCATTAAAGTCCCCTAACATCACGATCCGTTCATTTTCTCCGCATTTATTCAAGACTTCTCTCATGCTATCCCAAAATTCCTCTCTCTCTTGTTGTGATTTTAGTGACCCACCTCCACGCAGATCCGTCGGTGCATAGACCCCAAGGATAAATAGGCGAGTGAGTCCGACTTTTAACCTAAACCAGAGGAGTCTTGGGCTTACACATTCATGCTCCATCACACATTCAACCATTCGAGATGAAAGAATGACACCAACTCCCTGACAGCCTCGGCTGGTTTGGGGGACTCCCGACCAGTATGCCGTGTAGGGGCCATGAACCGTGGTGTCACATCCTTTCCTCTTGGTTTCGTTCACGCACAGAATATCAAGGCAACGTTCATCCATCATCTGACATACTTCATCTACCTTACCATTCATTCCTCCTCTTACATTCAACGTAGCGAAGCGGCTCTCAGTGGGCCGCTTTTCGCCCCCGCGAGAAACGAGACGTGATGGGTGGCGAACCACATCGCCGCCATTTTGGTAAATTTTTTGGTTATCCATTGCGTTCCCACGAATAGCAAAGGAAAGGTTTGTCCCCCCCAGCAGAGCCCCGCATGCCAGGGTAAGGCTAGCCTAATTCTGGGGTCGCCCGGTCCCAGGGCAGTGTAGCACGCTAACGACTAGGCTCGCCCCTAGCCATGCATCCATCCGCGCGGCCGACGTTGGATTGGCGGAGGGTAGGAATAGGAAAACGGGAAGGATAGGTGGTGTGAAAAGGAAGAGTAAGGTAAGTTAGGGTAGGAAATAGGAAATGTAGGATATTACCGTCCATGAGGGCAAGGGATAGGACAGTAATAGCTAGGGAAGCCGGGGTCGCATACCCGTATACCATACCACAACTACCGGACAGGTAAATTGGGATGAGTATCCCTCGACTAATGTGATTATTGTAACAGATATTGATAAGTTTATGTCATCGTTCGCGAGGAAGGTTGTACTTATCTCTAGTATTGTCGTATTTGGCATATCGTTTTCTAAGTTTTTCCGTACCTTTTATAAGTTTTATTAGATTTTTCGTAAACCATGGTGGGTTCCGAGTTGGCTTAGATTTGATAATTTCACTCCTTAGTTTTTTGTAAAATTCAGTAACAAAATTATTGACGTCCGTACATTATTGGTAAGCAAATCAGTACAACTCAATTCCAGGAATAAAGAATCAAAGTTTGCCTTGTAGTAGTTATGTTTTACACGTGGCTTAGGTAACAGATTTTTGTCATATTCAAAATTAAGTCCTGATATTTCAATGAGTAGGGGGGATGGTACAAATCAAGTTTACTTAACAAATCTAAGGGTAGAGAGACATTTAGGCATTGCAAGCTACTTCAGGTTAAATCTAGGGTTCTACCATGCGAATTCCTTATATGGTTGAATTGGTACAGTTTATTCATAGATAGCAATCCATCAGACAACGTCCTAAATCAGTATTATAATTAGTATTATGTAACGATAAATTTAACATTTACGTTGTTTGGTACAAACAAGAGTACACTCAATTTTTCAAGTAACAAAATATAAAAGTAAAAAAATATTAACAGATTGGCTTATGAAATTAGATTACGAAGAAACAGAGAATTTACTGTAAAAGCGGAATAGTGAGATAGAAACACACACACACAACATATTGCATGCTATTTGTATTCAACATGACTTTTATTGATCTTCACATGCAACGCTCACTTCATTTCTAGGTATATTATCATCGAATTGTAATACAGCCAAGAGGGGGAGCCAGGAGACCCATAGCACAGGGTAACCTAGTTTGGGCTCCTGTCCCCCACAACAGCTTAAAACTCTTAAACTATTTATGAAAGAAATGTAACTGTGTAAAAAGTGGGAGAAATAATTATTTATTATTATTATTGATACAATGCCCTTATACAACTGCTACTCTGAGACTGCGTAATTACGTAGTAAACCTAGGGTATATTATTTTTGGTTCTTAAGAACATTACACATTGAAATCCTAAACGTTTAGTATTTCCTTTGATACTTTTTTCTCATCGCAGGCATCTGAAAACGACAAAAACGCATTGGAAATTCAAAGGGCACTGCGGGACACCTTCCAAGCCAATTTAACCGCAAATGGATACGACGTGGGTGAGACATGTTTAAGTAGTAATTTTTAATTTAATATTATAGATATAATTCCCAAACTTTATTTTTACCACTTGTATTCAGTCCATTACGGATTATAAAAGTCCACTGCTGAACATAGACCTACCCCGTAGATTGCCTCATAAAGGGGACTTTGCCATAGTTGCCACGCTTGGCAGATGGATTGGCAACCGCAGCTATTTATTATTTTGAGTTGTTATCGGAAAGATGCTGTTTCAGTTTCCCTCTGTGGCCTCTTATGGCACTCAAGAGACGATGTTTGTGGAGTAATACATTTTCTCACACCACCAATATAAGGTTAACCTGTTGTATTAAAACATGTTATGTCTTAATCTATTTCCATTTGTGTGTGTCTACATTTTTTTATAGGATAGGGTGACAAACGAGCACACAGTTCACCTGATGGTAAGTGGTTGCTATGACCTATAGACATCTACATCTATCCTCAATAAAGGTTCAAAATGCAGATGCGTTATCACCCGTGAGGACTAAGACGGAATGCCTCTTTTCCAGTAAAAAGGGTTTCCGGTTCTCTACACTCACCATACAAAATACAGCAGCGTTAAGCTAATAATATCTTATACTCGTAGTTACTTATTTATAGTCCTCGTGAGACTACATTTACATTTTTTTGTTTAATGGCCTGAAACCTACTCATAACGTGTCACATTTGTAGCAAGTGTGAAAGGTGATTTTGTACTGTCATTCGTAGATACATTGGAAGCCATGTTTCGGAAAAATTAATTTAGGTATGTATCATATTAGAAAAATTAATCATGTTGAGTTACATTGATTTGACACAAACATAGCAATGTTCCAAGATTTATTTAAAACTAGTAGGAGATAAATTAGATGTTGTAAAAACATTTTATACATGGTAGAGCCTACATAATGACTGCAGCACGAATGAAATCGGCTCGACCTGGGAGGGACCACGCTCTCACAGAATGCCAGCGTAAAATAGCAGCTTAATGCTGCTGTGTTTCGTATGGTGAGTGTAGGGAACCGGAGACCCTTTAACTGGTAACGAGGCATTCCACTTTAGTTCTCAAGTGTGACAACGCATCTACATTTTGATTCTTAATCAGGGATTGATGTAGATGTCTATGGACCACAGCACCCACTTACCATCAGGTGAACTGTGTGTTCGTCACCCTTATTCTATGAAAAAACCTTTCAGGTCCCCCAGAACAGGGTTGCAATGGTGGGGCAGCAGAGACTGAAGAACCACCAATACTCGACTTATGTGTCGATAAAGATGCCTGCGTGTTAGAATTAGACGAAACTGAAGACGTAAGTATAATTTTTTTTGAAATCTGCACTGACAATGTGCGCACTGAAAAAACACGTGCTGGAATAACGTCAGGCTCTTAATTTTCATTATTTTATTAGTCCTCTATAGTTCCACTTAAAAGGTGAATATTATAGGGGGTAAAAATTATAACATAGCGGGAAACGATTATTGAAGATTTGATTGACGATTCTTGTCTCCGGAGTCCACCTACGTTGAAAAAATTATTGCACTAATATGCATAGTATTACCAAAAACTTGGTTGTGGATAATATTCTGACATCACTGATATTCATATTTTAGTTAAATTGTTACAATATTGTTTGAAGAAATGGTATAATTTTCTTCTGTACAGGGTTATTTTTCAAATAGTAGCACAATTTGAAACTTAAAATTAAATATATACATAATGATATAACTACAATTATTGCAGTTTTTGAAAATACAAATAAGGTTTCTACTTTTATTTGAAATTATCTCAAATTGAATGTATTTTATAGGCAAAAACGTTTTTGCTTACCGATCGAACCTTACGAATGTATGCGTGCGCAGTAAAATCAGTTGAAATAATGCATTATTACGCATTTAGAACTTGAAAGATAAAAAGGACAGAATATTTGAGATTTTTTTAATTAACTTTTATTCACCATTTGCCTATATTACTTACTCTGAACCATATCTGCAAATTTGGCCGGTTATTGCAAAATAACCCTGAAGAAGTTAATATGTGAAGAGAAAGAAAACTTTGTACCCATTTGAAGCATGGAAGAGTGTGAGATTTGTTTTATTTAAAGTTTATATATACACATAATTTTATTAAAATCACATATCACATGCACAGAAGAACTATACAAATCTGTCTGTTGTCGAACAGTCGCGCAGAGTAGAGATTGTAGCCAAAGTTTAAAATGTCACCAACAAACTTTTAGTTTTGTGTGATGTCAAACGTTCTTTTTTTCAAGATTCAAGGTAAACAAGTGTTGTATTTTTATATGAAATAATATTAAGTAAACTGTATTTCATTTGTCAACTGCACATCAAAACACATATTTGAGTGCCACGCGGCAGCCTTTTCTGTTGCACGTATGGACCGGCTCAAGCCGGGATGGTACCACGTGGCCGAAGGCCCAATCCCTCCCCCCCCCCCCCCTTAACAACATGGTAGGAATTAAATGTCAGACTACCCCAGGAGGGTACCAGCACTCTTGGAGAATCCCTCGCTGAGCATCCACGACCGAGTTACTACACTCCTAAGCGTGGGTGCTCAGGCTGCCCCGCGGATTCTAACTAATTGGGGCAAGCTGAGCAACAAGACCAAGGCGACAAGTGCCTCGCTATCCATAAATTTCCCCAACATCAGAGGATTTCACTCAAACCTATATATACGCATAGACAGCGACGGCCATCCGCGGGTGCATCTACGGGTGCCTCTATAGGTCCCCTAGCGGTAATTCCGAAACAGACCGACTCCAAATGGCTACAGATTCCTTGCTACAGCAGATCCCATCCGCAGAGATCGTGATGCTCGGCGTATTTACTGCCCACCATGCCGAATGGCTCGGTTCACGTTTAACCAATCATATGGGGGAGATCTGTTCATGATTTTGCTATGGCATATGGTCTTACACAACTGGTTACTTTGCCTGCCGAGGTTCCAGGTGTGGAAGATCATGCACCTTCCCTGTTAGACCTTCTGTTGTGCTACCGTACCTGGGCTGACGCATCAACGTCCTGGGACGTAAACACCAGTGCCCTAAAAACGAAGTATAATTTTGCCTCCAGGTACTTCAAAACAGTAATTGTAAATGATGGAGTGCAGATGGCGCTGGCACACAAGTAAAATCGTCTCGTTTAAATATTTAATTTAAAAATAGTACCAGTGAGTTATTTAGTATAATAGCGTTAAAATTCAGTGGTTTTAGCTACTATATAACAGTGATAGTGTTATCTATGTGTATTATTGTGTGAGAAAGAAAGATTTTAAGATTTTCAAATCCGTTGTATTTGAATGTATTGTGACAAAATACTAGTTTTGCCTTTAATATAATAGTTCAAAAGACGGTTAACATAGTGAAATTAGGCTAAATTATACCATTAGTTATCTTCAGGACTTTAAATAGTTAGTAATTTAAATACTTAATCTTGTGACGGTTATATACCTACCTACTCAGTACAATTTAAAATTTATTCACAACTCATAGGGTATTAAAGATCTGCGTAACGGCGCCATCTAGAAGTAAATCATAGAATCAAAATAATCAATATTTCTTCACCTGCTCTATTGAATTCCTTTACTACTCGAGTTTACCACTGTAAAGAGAAAGATGGCGCCTCCAACTAATAAAGTCCTTTGCAATGGATGTTCACAAGAAATTGTTAGCAGACAGTTTTTAAAATGTTATGTTTGCACCAAGCATTATGACCTTCTGTGTGCAAATGTATGTGAAAAACGATTCTTTAATACCATGACTACAGAACATAAAAGAAAATGGAAATGTCAGGAATGTTCAAGTAGGGAGCCTAAGACTGACAACACAAACACGCCTATTAAGCAGGATTTAATGGATTCCAGCTGTACGAATGTCACCTTACGTGGTCGCGCTAATAAGTCGAGTCCATCTGTTCCAACTGCACATACCCAAACGATATCGGATATAGAGTCCAATGAATTGGCGACTGAACTAAGATTACTACGGCAAGAGCTAAAAGAGATGTGCACAAATATGCAGGAACTAAAGGGCACCATCACAAATCTGGTTGCGGCTATTAATGGATGCAACCAACGACTTGACAGCCTCGAGGCTCGGGTGGAGGCCGTAGAATGTCATCAGCACGGTAGAAAATTAGATGACACCTCTCATTTCGAAAACATAATTGCTGATTTGAAGGCGGAGCTCAACGATCGGGACCAAGAGTTGCTGTGTAATGACATTGAGATCTCGGGAATACCAGAGGAAAAAAACGAACGATCCGTTCACCTGGTACTGGCAGTAGCTACTAAGTTGGGAGTCACTCTAGAGGAGCGAGACCTCGTGAATGCGGAGCGTGCAGGCCAAAACTATAGTGTACGGCCCCGTCCCTTGGTGGTGCGCCTAGCGCGCCGCGCGCACCGGGACAGTCTGTTGGTGGCGGCGCGTGTTCGTCGCGGCACCACTACCGAGGGTCTAGGACTCGATTCTGCCGTATCTCCATTCCATATCAATGAAAGATTGACCAAAGTTAACCGGCAACTGTTTTATAAGGCACGCGTAGAATGCAAACGCGCTCAATGGAAGTACACTTGGACTCGGGAAGGTAAAATTTTTGTGCGTAAAGATCACGGTGAACCACGACATCGCGTACGTTCAGAACACGATTTGGTTAAAGTTTTTGGGCATTGAGAAAGTTGGGTCATGTAACTAAAATTGGTCTAAATAATGACGCTTATATTTTTGTAAGTCAGTTTCATTTTAAAATAAAATACCTACTTTGGTTTCTTTTTGTTATGCATAGCTCAATTGATTGTTATTTATGGCTGCTGTTAACTGTATACTTGTCTTTAATAAGTTATAACTTGTATTTTTTTTGAATGTGTTAATCTTAAAGTGTTAAACATTATTTTCATTTTTATTATAAATTTTTGTAACCCCCGCTTTTTTGAACCATTAATTCCATGTTTTATATTAATTGTTGTAATTTTTTATTTTTGTTATAGTGAGTTTTTAATTTTACCCTCAAAAAATCTATTTATTTTTATTTTTGTTATATCTTATTTTAAGATTGTTTATTTGAATATTAGTATGCCCTTGAGTTTAAAATCGTATACTCATTTGTCAATGTTTTTGTATATTAAGTTATTTAGCTCGTACATTATACATACAGCGTTGAACCAAACTACGTTCCAAATATTCTTGCATTATTTAGATTTGACATTTTACATATTCTACACACACTTACATTTAATACATCGAAACATGGATAATACACATTTACATTACCTATTAGGGATTTATACTTTATTAAGTTGGCGCCATTTAACACTTTTGTATAAGTTCATCCTATGCTGTAAGTACGTTCAAATTGTCTATGCGTTTGTTTTCCAATATGTAGTAAAGAGAAGACTGTCAATTGGTTTCTTAAACGCTGGCTCCCTAGGCACTCGCCATGATGAGTTTCTCGTAGCAATGTCATGGTACCAGGTAGACGTAATGGGTATTAACGAAACGTGGATAAGAGAGGGCGAGGAGGGCCGTGCACCGTCACCGCCGGGATATCGGTTCCTTCACGTACCGCGACCCACTGCATTGCGTGCACGTGGTGGTGGAGTTGGATTTTACGTTAGTCATGTAGTCAACGTTCGTAAAATTGTGCACCCTCCTAGCAACTTAGTGGAACAAATGTGGCTAGGATTAAGCATTAACGGCATCAAAGTAGCGATTGGTACGGCCTATCGTGCCCCGTGGGTAAATATTGATAGTTTCATTGATGCCCTTACGGAATCTGTTTCTTCCTTTGGTAAATTCGACTATATTGTTTTAGTCGGTGATTTTAACATAAATCTTCTTAACATACAGGAAACTAATGTTAAAAAGCTGCAAAGTTTCTTTGATTACATGAATCTCACTCAGTTTGTAAGGCAACCGACGCACTTCACAGATCATAGTGAAACATTGATTGATGTAATTTGTTCTAACATGACTCTTTATAACGTAACCGTCAATTATATTCCTGATCTTTGCAGTCATGCATTTTTAACATGTGAACTGAATATTAATAAAATCAAACATGCACCTAAGACAATTACCTATAGACCCCTAAAGGATATAAATATAGAAAAATTTGCCTTAGATGTCAACTTTATAGAATGGGAAAGTGTTGTAAATGGCGATGTTGATAAAATGGTGGAAAATTTCAACAATATTTTGCTTGAACTATACAATGTGCATGCTCCTCTTAGATCGTTTTATATAAAAAAACATTCTTATCCGTGGATAACCTATACTGTAAAAGAAATGATTAAACTGCGCGATGAATCACATGCTAAAAGTAGATTTACGAAACTTGATATTCATAAACAATATTACAAAGAATTAAAAAACATTGTAAGGAGAGCAATTCATAGTGAAAAATCTGCATATTTTAATAGTTATATTAATACGATACAAAACCCCCGTTATTTGTGGAAAAATATCAAACAAAACGTTGCTAATTTTAAGAAAAAAGACATTGAACTGCCAACTCATTTATGTAATCCAAATAATATAAATCATTATTTTCTTGAGCTTCCCGGCAATGATGAAGTCAGTATATCACGTTTAACTAGCTATGAATTTGATAGATTTGGGCCTAACATTTTTAAGCTTAACCCTGTTAATGAAACAGCTGTTCTCAATATAATAAAATCTTTTAAAACAAATGCACAAGGTCATGATGGCATTACTCTGAATATGATATTGTTAACTCTACCCCGAACATTAACAGTTGTTACCAGAATAATAAACAAATCTATTGAAACAGGTGTATTCCCAAAGCAATGGAAAGTAGCTTTAGTAAAACCGATTCCCAAAAAGCCCAATCCAAATGAATACAAGGATCTTCGTCCTATAAGTATATTGCCCTTTATGTCAAAAATTATGGAAAGAGTAGTCTGTACACAAATGACGGAGTATCTTGAGGCTAATAATATTCTGCCTAAAAAGCAATCTGGATTCAGAAAGTCTCGTAGCACTGCAACCGCTCTGATGGATGTAGTGGATGATATTCTGACCGCACAAGATGTTGGAGAGGGTACTCTGTTAGCTTTGCTTGACTTTTCCCGAGCTTTTGATACTATTAACACCACTCTACTCTTATCAAAATTGGCTTATTACGGATTTGATAATTTAACAATAAAATGGTTTGCAAGTTACCTCACTAGTCGTACACAATTTGTTAAAATAAATAAAAACAATGGATCAGAATGTATATCTACCACACTGCCAGTTCCAAGAGGTGTACCTCAAGGCTCCATTTTGGGGCCTATACTTTTTATATTATACAGCTCAGATATAGTGAACAGCATAAAAAACTGTAGGTATCATATATATGCTGATGACCTTCAATTGTACATGTCTTTTAAACCCAGTGACACAAACATTACAGTAACAAAAATCAATTCAGATTTGGACCACATAGCTGATTGGTGTGATCAAAATAATCTGGTATTAAATCCCATTAAATCTAAGTATATGTTACTGGGAACGCGTAACCAGACAAATACTATTCTAACTTTCAATCCGCAAATTAACATCAAGAGTAATCCTTTAGAACGTGTATTGGAAGCTCGGAACTTAGGTCTCGTTATGGATGGAAGGTTACGTTTTGAGGGTCATGTACAAGAAACCATGCGTAACTGTTTCTATAGACTCAAAGTCTTGTACCAGATAAAAGAGTATTTGACAGTGGACATGCGCATTAGGTTGTGTGAAGCACTCATTCTGTCAAAGCTAACTTATGCGGATACTGTATTTGGTGAGTGTTTGCTCGCTAGAACCAAAAGATTAATACAAAGAGTTCAAAACGCCTGTGCACGTTTCTGCTTCACAATCCCTAAGAGATCACATATAACCCCATTTTTAAATCGACACGACCTGATGAGTATGGGCGCTAGACGTACCCTCCATCTTGCGTCATTGCTTTTTGGAGTAATAAATACCGGGGAACCTTCATACTTGTACCAAAAGCTCATTTTCTCACAACGTGCGGTTAGGACAGCATCACGACTTACATACCCTAAGCATCGCACAGCTGCCTTCCGTGGCAGTTTCCGCTTTGCTGCCACTAAGTGCTGGAATGACATACCCCCACCGATCAGAAATAGTAAATCAGTTGCCACTTTCAAAATTTTATTAAAAAAGTTTCTGATTTCAGCACAAAAATCCAGCAAATAGGCATAAATAATACACTCTCAATGCTAGCACCGTACATGCACACACTAACGCACGCACGTACTCACGTACTCACTCACTCACGTACGCATGCACACATCCACTCTCTCTCTCTCACACACACATGCACACACACACACGCAATTTATTTTATTTTTCTGTATGTATACCACCTTTTGTTATTACTAGATACACTATAAATGTATTACTGGTACATGGAATTTTGACTTATTTGTTCATTTTATTTTACCTTTATTTAATATTTTTGTTAATATTTTTTCTCTTGTTGTTTATTGTCATCTGCCTCATACTCCTGGCTCCACTGAAAATCAGCGTTACGAATTGATGTATGTATATCTTCAATTCGTGACTTAAAGCTGAGTGGAGACCATTTTGGTGCATATTACGTTTATTTTATTATTTATTTTTTTTAAATATTTTTGTTAAGTTAAAAAATTGTTCTATTTGATTTTTTTTTGTTTGTTTGTTATAATTTATGTGCCAAATAAACTTATTTCTTTCTTTCTTTCTTTAAAGGTAAAGTCAGAGCACACTCTCGCCAAGGTTGTCCAAGGGAATTTCTGTCATATTCTCTGCACAGGGAGGACGACTCACTGGCTTATGTCACAAATCCCGTGGTGTGAGTGCCACATGCCAGATGTGCGATTCACACAGCGTTTGATTCGCAAAGCACTTCTCTCTGTGGACAAGTCGAGTGGCCCTGACGGAATCCTCCCAATTGTGTCGAGGACGTGTGATCCAGAGTTGATACTGGTTCTAACGCTTCTTTTCCGGTACTCCTACTCTTTAAACGTAGTCTCGAAATAATGGAAGACGGCTTTCGTCCACCCGATCCCTAAAAAAGGCGACCGCTCAGTATTGTCTACAGGCCTATCGCCATCATCTCCGCAGTTACATGCAGTTTATAATAGATTCCATTATTTTGGAGAACAATTTCAAAATAATGGAATTCATTATAAACTGCCAGTTCATGTGATCGGATTAATCCCAGCCGCTAAATTTCACGAACGCACAGCGCGGCAAAACTCCCGATACCATCCACACCACACGGGTGCTGGGCGGTCCACCACTGTACGTTTCACTATAAGTTTTCTTCCGCGTACGACCTCTCTGTGGAATAGTTTACTACCGGTGATTTTTCCGGATCGATACGGCTTAGGGACCTTCAAGAAAAGAGCTTTCTCCTTTCTAAAAGGCCGGCAACTTACTTGCAATTCCCCTGGTGCTGCAGTTGTTCCTGGCCAACGGTGGTCACTTACCATCAGGTGAGCCGCCGTATGTTCGTTTGCCCGTTCTCTTATATAAAAAATACTGTCTGTGTTTTGTTTTGAAAAGGTAAATACAGTTTAATTAATATATAAACTAAAATTTACGATTTAGTGTCGAATTTTGATCACTAGTTTATATTATAACATAGAAGTAGATGAAAATGAATTAAAAACGATTGTATAGTTTTGTACGATTGTCGGCAGGTGGAAACAGCCAAGTCGCTGTGCGCGCGGCACGGCGGCATGCAGGTGCACACGGGCGCGCTGCGCGCCGCGCGGGCCGCGCCGCCGCACGCCTTCATGCAGGTCACTCGATCAATACTATCAGTTTTATTCAGTATAGATCATGGCCCCGTGTAGTGGCGGGTAAGACTACTCACGACCCCATATCTTCCCGTGGGTGTCGTAAGAGGCGACAGAGGGAAACTGAGGCAGAGGATGGGCAGCAGCATCTTCCTGATAACAACAGAACAACAATTATAAAAACTACGGTTGCCAACCCGCTCGCCAAGCGTGGCAACTATGGCAATATACCCCCCATGATAAAAGTTACAAAAAGACGGCCCTCAGTCCCTGACGGCCCCGCTGTTCCTGGCTGGAGGTTCAGTTGCCACCTACGACGACTCGACCTGGCAACTTATAACGCACGCACCCTGAGCACTAACAAGAAGATCCTGGAGCTGGAAGAACAAATAGACAAGTTGCGCTGGAATATCAGGATTATCCGAGATCCGAAGAGAGTGGGAGGAGACGGTAATTCTCCAATCCGGCAACTTGTTCTATCACCGGAAGGGCGACCATCTGTCCCAAGGAGGTGTCGGATTTATTGTCCACAAGTCTCTCGTTAACAACGTTGTAAAGATCGGGAGTATGTCGACGAGGTTTGCGTACCTTATACTCAGAATCACCAAACGGTATTCGCTGAAAATTATACAGGTTTACGCACTAACCTCGGCACACCCCGATGAGGAGGTGGAGGAAATGTATGAGGATATCTCTAGAGCCATGCATTCCTCCAAAACCCACTATTTAGTGTTAATGGGAGACTTCAACGCAAAACTAGGCACAAGACAGAACGGTGAGCTGAAAGTAGGGAAATTCGGAATAGGGCAACGGAACCTAAAGGGCCAACAGCTGACCGACTTCATGGAGAAGAAGGGACTCTTTATGATGAACTCTTTCTTCCAGAAGCGGCCCCACAAAAGTAGACCTGGTCGAGCCCCGACGGTTCGACAAAAAATGAGATTGACTTCATTATGACAACCAGTCGACAACTGATCAATGATGTCTCAGTGAACGCAAAGGTGAAAACCGGCAGCGATCACTGTCTTGCGTATGTGGACTATGAGAAAGCCTTTGACTCCGTTGAAATTTGGGCGGTGCTGCAGTCCCTACAGCGATGCCAAGTTGACTGTCGGTATATCGAAGTGCTGAAGTGCTTGTACAGTAGGGCTACGATGACTATCCGAATACAGAACCAGAGTACGAAACGAACGAAAAAACGAAAAGAACGGTGTAAGACAGGATGATGTTATATCTCCGAAACTCTTCACTGCTGCATTGGAAGACTTTTCAAGCTTATGGACCGGAAAGGATACCGTATTAACATCATTGGCGAGTACATCACTCACCTTCGATTTGCCGACGAAATAGTCCTTATGGCAGAATAGCTGGAGAACCTAAGCACTATGCTCAATAACCTCAATAGTGTTTCCCAACGGATAGGTCTTAAGACAAAACAAAGATCATGTTTAATGTCCATGTCACACCTATGTCGGTAGTTGTTGGGAGCACTAAGCTCAAATTTGTTGACGAGTATGTTTACCTGGGACAAATAGTCCGACAAGGTAAGTCCAACTTCGACCGAGAGGTCAATCGACGGATTCAACTCGGTTGGGCAGCGTTCTGGAAATTACGGCACATCTTCTCGTCAGGTATACCTCAAAACTTGAAAACGAGACTGTACAACCAGTGCGTGTTGCCAGTGATGACCTATGGAACTGAGACATGGGCCTTCACTGCTAGCCGTATGAGGAAGCTCAAGGTCGCTCAGCGAGCTATGGAGAGGGCTATGCTCGGGGTTTCTCTGCGTGATAAACTTAGAAATGAGTATATCCGCAGTAGAACCAGAGTAACCGACATAGCCCAACGGATTAGTAAGCTGAAATGGCAGTGGGCCGGCCATATAGCTGAAGAACCGACAACCGATGGGGAAGAAAGGTTCTCGAGTGGCAGCCTCGTACCGGTAAGCGAAGTGTAGGGCGACCCCCCACTAGATGGAGTGACGACCTGGTGAGACATGCAGGAAGTGGATGGATGCAGGTGGGTCAGGACCGCGCTTTGTGGCATTCCTTGGGGGAGGCCTATGTTCTGCCTGCATTTCATCTCATCCGAACAACTTTAAAAATTAATCGATTATTAAGTTTTCCAAACTGTCAGCTGATCAGATATGCTAACCTCCGACAATTTTTCTTACATACTATTCACATTTTTCATATATGTTTCGTATTCCGTAACTTATTTATATATTTACTTACGTCTTTTATAAATTTATATTACATATTCTCGTATAATATTTAGTTACATCAGTTGTCAATCAGGGATTGAGGCTCACAATATGGGCACAACAAAATTTTAATTAATTAATTGTATAGGTACATAATAAAATGCGTTTCAAAATCGAATTGAACGAAATAATCTGGTTTAAGAAATTTATTTCTCATAAGAATAAAACATTCATTTGTCTGAGAAATACAAGATTGCCTTAAAATAAATACGTGTGTTTATATCTGAACAAATGCTGGAATAATTATTTTCATAATCCACACAAATAAGCTATACTGGGTGGCGCTTAGGTTATCACGTTAAATAGCACAGCAGTTAATACAAGTTGATATATGTCTGTTAAAATAATAAAATAAACATTAATAAAAGTAAATAAAAAATGCATCTTTCAAATAAAATAAATAACATAAAAAATTACACGAAATAAATCATCTTTGATAATATTAGTTTACTGGCCTGAAGTGACCTGTAAAAGTGGCAACGGCGCGGATGCGCTGCGGCGTTCAGTGCTCACGCGACATCGACATACGTAATTATTTCTCTGTACTAAAAACTTAACATAGATTAATATAGTTATAAATTCTTATTTTATTCAATTTTTATTCGTTGACGTATTTGGTAATAATTATTATACTAATAGCATGAATTGACATGTAATCTCATTATAATATTATTCAATTCTATGTATTATTTGCATGCTATTTTCATTATGACGAAATATATGCGTCCTGTCAAACTTGTACCAGCCTATGATACTGTTTATCTAAGCAAATAAAGAAATTATTATTATGGGGTATCTGTAAAGTTTTCTCATCTGGTTGGGCTGTATAAATATATAATTGTAAATGAAAATAATAAACATACATAAATATCAATAAAATTAAATAAATACATAAAAAATACATAAATAAATAAAAACCCAACCAGATGGAAGCCCTCTGCAGGAGAGACCAAACCGCCGAGGGTTAGGGGGAAAGGGAAAGAAACCGGCGAACGATGCGGGCGGTATCGAGGAGCACCGCCTTCTGCATTTGAGCTTGGAGCGGTTCGTCACGGAGTCCCAGTCGCCACAGATGAGCCGAGAGGCTGACTGGGATTAACCCGTTCGCAGAAACGATCACAGGAATAATTTCGGCGGGCAGACCACCCCACATGTCGGTCACCTCGTGAGCCAGGTCCAGATACTTTGTCAGCTTATCTGTTTCGGCTCTCACGAGGTTCTCGTTCGAGAGCGTTCAGTTCGGTCTGAGTCCACCTGAGTATGCCTAATGTATACATGAGAACAGGCATGATCCAACCGTTATATACTTGGGTCTTATTAACGCCCGACAAAAGTCTGTTAAGCACTTTTGTCAAGCGTGCATAAAACACATCGCAAACTGACTGCCTCATGTCCGCCTCATCGATACCTATGTTCTGTGACATACCCAGGTATCGGTATGTTTCAGCCTCGGATAGGTTCTTTATGTTGATGGGCATAGATAAGTATATGCCCTCAGATTTGGCAACCCTTCCCCTTTCGACGTGGAGGAGCACACACTTATCCGTCCCCAGCTCCATTCTAATAGAATTGCTAAAAACGCAAGTGATGTGTAGCAATTCCATAAGATGAGAGCGACTGGAGGCGAATAATTTGAGATCATCCATATAGAAAAGATGGGTCACTTTTGTACCTCCTCTCCGAAGCTGAAATCCCCTCCCGAAACCCTCCAGTAAAGTACTGAGAGGGTTCAGAGAGAGGCAGAACCACATTATACTCAAACAATCGCCCTGGAAGATACTCCTTCTTATCCTTATGTGGTTTTTCGCAGCCGTCATCCGCTCGCCTAGATGACAAAGGATCGTACTCCATTGCCCCATACACTGCCCGAGGAAGTCTCGATCTGTACAGTTAACCTTATACAACTGGAAGACCCTCTTAAGCCATGTATGAGGCACCGAGTCGAATGCCTTTTTGTAGTCTATCCAGGCGGCGGAGAGGTTCCGACGGTTGCGTACCACCTTGCCAATGACCGCGTAAATGAGGAGTGGTTCCTTGGTTCCACGACTACCGCCTCGACATCCATTCTGAGCCCGCGACATCACCTGATTTGAGTTCAGGTGACGAGTGATTCTCGCGCTCAAAATGGATGTTAGTGTCTTGTATATGGTAGGTAGACACGTTATGGGGCGGTATTTGCTCGGGTCTGTGGAATCCCGGTCTTTAGAAACCAAATGAGTGACCTCAAGAGCCTTTTGAAACTGTCGGGCGAGCACAGCGTGACACACCACGAACCCCTTCAGCCAGTAGTGATGAAGTCCGTCGAGTCCCGGACTTTTCCAGTTCGGGGCCCTACGGACCGCCTCAGCTACGTCATCCGGCGTTATGATGACGGGGTCCATGGGCGTAACATTCGCACACTGACTCGCCACAACTTCCGTCCAAGGGCCCTCGCTGTGGTTTACGGGCCCTGACCACAGGCCGCGCCAGAATGCGATATTGTCGGCCTGGTTCGGTGCTGGGCCCGTTCCACGTACCATTGGTCGCTCCAATGATTCATAGAGCCTCTTCTGATCACTCTGGAAGAGACGATTCTGGTTGAACCGCGTCGACCTCTGGGTATATCGCCGAATCCGCTTCCCCCAAGCAGCTATTCTCTGCTTCAGGTCGTCTATGCGCTCCGTCAGTTTTTACGTTATATCCGGCTGGGACAAACTGATGTTTGGCCCAGCAAACGCCTTTCTGACGGTGCGCACAATTCTCGGCCTATTATTGCCCGACCTGAAGCTAATCGGTCTGCCGATGAGGGCCCTTGCCTTTGCGATACGGTCCTCAATCCTTGTTCTCCTGGCTGGGATGGCGTTACTGTGTCTAGTAGCGCGTCCAGCCGTGGGAAGTTTGGCGCCAATAATACGGCAAACTGCCAGTGCGGTGCCAAAAAGAATTGAGTCTGTCTCGCAAAGGTCCCGGCTGGCTTCCAAATAGGTCACCAGCATTGGGTTGAGAGCCCTCACGACAGCCCGGTTCCGCTTGCTTAGGGGTATACGGGGAAGTCGCGGTCGATTCTCGAGAGGCGTACTACGCGTTTCCCTAATCGCGTCTTCCAATATGCTCCTCATTTGCTCTTGTTCCTGGGCGACTATTCCATCGTCGCCTGAGTCCACAACCACAAGGAGATCTACGGCAGCATCTACGTGTGCGGGTTGCTCCGCAACTCGTAGATTCGATACTCAACTCCGATACTCGTAGTCGCTGTCGTAGTATTTTCATTCGACGAAGGAATAGCCTTACGTCGTAGCCGTTCGAGTTCGGCGTCATCAAATATTTTTGAGCGCATGATGTACCGAACTCGGTCTTGGTTTTGCTCGGTAACGGTAATAGACGGCTCCAGCTAAGCAAATAGTCGATGCATCCTAGCCCGGTACGCGAAACCTCCAATTTCTTCCCCTTTCGCCCCAAAATACGCCCACAATACGTTTGTATTCATTTCCTTCGTCCAATGCATGCGGCGTACTCCACCAGCGGCTGGTGCCGCTTGCCGAGTCCGAGAGGACCCTGCCGACACCAAGCCATCTGGTGGGGATGATGGATGCGAGGAGCTGCTAAATTGTCGTGCAGCACCTCGCGCTCGGCTGATGGCCCGCGTGCTGTCGCGTCCAGCTCTAACTCCAGACGTGCCCCGGCGACCCCCGGGCAGCGGCCCTATACGCGGTCTATTTGTTTCCATCATCCATGAAATGGGCGTCAATTAACGTGAGACGCCCAGGCCCGGCACCGTTTCATGAATTGGCCGTAAGCACAAACGGGCCCAAATTAGCACCCTCAATTCTGCCGAAGCACGGCGCTCACACAGCTTTGTCACTTAACTGTTACGTCAGCGGGCGATGGGGTCGTCACTTCCCTACGCCTCTAAAAATTATTATTATTATCATTATTATAATGCAAAACGCAATCTTTGTGCATCCGAAACAGGCGTAGAAATTCATTTTCGGGGAATCTACGCATCTATCGTCGACGTAATAAAATTGTCCCTTTAAATGTCAAAAAAGCATAATTTTTTATTTTTCGTTTGGCACCATGCTAGAGACGGGGGATATGTATTGTTACGAGCTTGGGGTTCGAGACAATTAAAACTGCCGATTGAATTACCAAAATTGACACTTTAATTACACAACATTATTTACAATCTAAAACTACACTAATAATAAAACACAATCACTTTAGTTCGCAGTTATTTCGCTTCGAAGTATTCTCTTGTATCGCCAATTCAATACTGACTTGTTCGTGGTCTATACCGGCCTTATATAGGGCCTCAGATAGTTTCCAGAACCTTCTACTGTAGCGACATCTAGAATCTTCGAGTACATATCGGCCCCGAAATTTCTGGAAGGATATTGTCTCTCCTAGTTCTGCTACTCGACACTAGAGGGCGCTAGTGTAACTAGTGTTGCCATGTACAAGACATTAATAGTGGCGCGCAACACTGCCCTCTCCTAAGACATGCTCGTCCCGAGCATTATTAGCCCCATAATAACGCGCCAGTCGATCCACATGGACGATCTCATCTCGATCGAAGAGTACCTCTGGCACCTTTCTGTATTCGGTAGGTTACGTCATTGATCCTTGTCACAATCCGGTACGGTCCGTCCCATTTAGCTTGAAGCTTAAGAGATTTCCCTTTGCTGCGAACTGGATTGTGTAACCACACTAGTGAACCTTCGTCAAACCCCTTGTTGTTCATTTTGCGGTCATACCGTGTTTTCATCTTCTCAGACGTTTGCTGGCCCGTCTGTCTGACGTGCTCATAAATGTCATTCATTTTGTTCCGCAAGTTATTTGCATAATCGGTTATACTGCGTGGCGCATCTGGTGGTATTCCGGTGATCAAGTCTGCAGGCAGCCGTAATTCTCTCCCAAAGTTTGCGAAAGCTAGTGTCATTGATGTACTTTCGTGAACAGCGATTCGATATGACAACAAAAACGGTTGTATATACCTGTCCCAGTGTCGTTGCCGTTTTTCCACAACTTTTGCTAGGTACCTCTCCAATGTCTGATTAAATCGTTCTACCATTCCATCAGATTGTGGGTGGTAAGAAGTTGTTCGTGTTTTATGAGTACCCATAACTCGGCAAGTTTCCTGGAATATTTGAGACTCAAAATGCCTTCCTTGATCGCTGTGAATCTCTAAAGGTACTTCAAAACGACAGAAGATTTCATGAACTAGTTTATCTGCAACTGTTGAAGCAGTTGCAGATAAACTAGTTCATCTACATACATACAGACATATATTTGGAATGGCGAAGACTTCTGGCTACTTAGTGAAGTAATCCATCACAACCATGAAATACTTGTTACCACTTTCACTTTCCGGAAACGGCCCCGCAACGTCAATGGCTATCCTCTCCCATGGTGCACCAACATTGTACAATTTCAATGCGCCTCTACTACGAATTTGAGGTCCCTTTACAGCCGCACAACTTGTACATTTGCGGCACCAGTCCTCGACATCGTCACGACAGTGGACCCAGTAAACCCGTTCTCGGATCTTGAGTAGAGTTCGTTTAACTCCCAGGTGGCCTCCTGAACAACCACTATGGTACAGCTGTAGAACATTCGATGTTACTGCCCGCAGCTGCCCATGAAAAGGTCACCTTGGCTGGGGCCCATAGCAGCCTGCTCGACGGGTAGACGCGGTTTCGAGCCCGGATGGCTATATGGAAGAATTTCCTATAATATGTACTAAGCTATATGGAAAATGTTCTATCCTACTACAATTTAATGGAGAGGCTAGTCAAATAGAGATTACTTATCTGTATCTGAGGGGACTGCTGTCTCAGGGCTCGGTCAGGCCGGAGGTGTGTATGTGTTGAGTGTAGGTGTTTTTGTGGTGTTGGTTGTGATAGACCTGACTGGACCGTTGAAGTCGGCAGCAGCCCGGACTTCGGCACCGCTCCAAATTGTGGTAATCTCCAGCGGTGTCACCCACAGTCACTTTCTTTCTTCGTCACGAGGACAGTCTATTAACTTTATCGTACAATCAACTAACTTCCAGACGCCACTAACTCTCGTTTGTTATAAAGCGTAACACACAGCACGAATACCGAATGTCCGGATCAAAGGTCACTTCCGTTTCGCGTGGCAACAATTATTTCTAGAATTTAACACGACCTTCTCTAGTGTCTCAAAGTTCAGCGTTCAACCGACAACGAAAAATGTTTCCGAACTATATCAAATGCCGCACGAGTAGTTAATATTGTCAAATGCACTTACATACGCTATCAAATTAGAATAACCAAATTCGCGATAAATTAGTCGCGCATAACACACAATTCAGACGTTGATCGCAATCAATGTTAACTTCTTAACAATTTGTTAACCCGGCGTCTAATTCTAGACTACAATTCCTCGTCGTGCACAATTTGCTATCAAAACCGACTCTAAAAAATGGAAGTTATCCCGAGCGACTTCACTACGTGCTGTCGATATAGCACTGCATTCAAGCAACTCCCTTTTGCGCTCGCGCGCTCTCGCCACAGCCATACCGCTCGCCCGAACTACAAAACAGGTATGGCCCCGAGCCGAGCGCCCTCTGACGTCAAATCCCGAAACCAGCGTTCGGGCGTGAACATCCGGTACTTTAGCCTTAGGGACAACCATTTGCAAATTACACCTGTCTGCCCGACCATTTTCCTATTTACGGCACAGGACTCCATCTTGAATCAGCTAGCTGTCCCATTGGGCCCAATAGCTTTACGTGGTCGAACTCATTGCTGAGACATCGCTCCACTTGGGCTTAGGAGCACTGGCCTTCATCCATTCCAGAAACGGCTTAAAGCCCGAATCTTCCTGCTGTGCATGTTGTAGGCTGTCCTTCCACTCATTGCTGAGCTGGTCTGTCCTGAGTATCCTCACAGATACCACTTCCTTACCCTCTTGCCTAGTACAATGCTTGCAATCTTCAGGGCAAGGTCTTCTTGACAATGCATCTGCATTGCCATGAGATTTCCCGCTGCGATGTTCGATCACAAAGTCGTATTCCTGCAGTAGTTCAATCCATCTCGCAACTTTTACTTCCGGATTTTTGAACTGCAATAGCCATTTCAGTGCAGCATGGTCAGTTCGTAAGTGGAATTTCCGCTCCAGAAGATATTTGCTAAAATGCTGCAAGAACTTTACCACAGCAAGCAATTCCCGTCTTGTGACACAATAGTTCCTTTCCGGCTTTGACAACGACTTGCTGAAGTACGCTATCACAATCTCTTGATACCATTCCGTTGAGACAACACACCGCCAAGTCCTATATCACTTGCGTCTGTGTCAACTATAAATTCCTTGCCCGCATCAGGGTACCCCAAGATAGGTGTTTTGCACAGACGGTTCTTGAGCTCCTCGAATGCAATATTGCAACTTTCATCCCAGCAGAAATGTAGCTTTCCCTCGGTTAGCCTGTGCAGAGGTTTGGCTATATCTGCAAAGTTCTTCACAAATCGCCGATAATAAGAGCACAAACCCAAAAATGCTTTAACCTGTGTCTTGTCTTTTGGAACCGGCCAATCCTTGACAGCGGAAATTTTCTTTCGATCTGTGCGGATACCTTCTTCCGACACTACATACCCCAAAAAGCTAACTTGCCGTTTGAATAGTGAGCAAGTGAGTCCGAAGAAGTCTTCGGACTCAACTTGAGGTTGGCACTCTGGATCTTCATGAGCACGCGTTCCAGGTTTTGAAGGTGTTCCTCAAACGTACGGTCTACGATGATGATGTCATCCAAGTAGACCAGACAGGCATCTCCAATTAGCCCGGTAAGTACAAGCTCCATCAACCTTTCAAACGTTGCTGCAGCATTGCACAATCCAAACGGCGTAACTTTAAATTGCCACAGACCCTTTCCTGTGGAGAATGCAGTTTTCTCCTTGTCCTTAGGGTGAATTTCAACCTGCCAGTAGCCACTTTTCAGGTCCAGCGTACTAAACCACTTTACGCCTGTAAGCATGTCCAGCGTGTCATCAATTCTTGGCAAGGGATAGCTGTCCTTCTTCGTAACGTTGTTCAGACGGCGGTAGTCAACACAAAACCGCATGCTGCCGTTCTTCTTCTTTACCAGCACCACAGGTGAACACCATGGACTAGATGAAGGTTCAATAACACCGTCCTTCACCATTCTCTCAATCATGGTTTCCACTTCCTTTTCACGTGCTACAGGCAATCTTCTTGGCCGCTGACGAATAGGCAATTCTTGTCCTGTGTTTATTTTGTGTTGAACTAAGCCAGTCTTTCCTATATCACCTTCGTTTGACGAGAAAACATTGGCGTACTGGAGTAACAACTTCTTCGCCTTGACCATTTCATTCGGGGAGAGAACGCTGCGACAGTCTTCTAAAAGTGTGGTCCCTCTCGTTTGTCCATCCTTGCTGGGGGTCCCAGTCGATAGATATTGGCACTGACGCAACCAATCCACTTCCTCACTAGTACCAACCAATGTGCCTTTTTCTATAATCTGTTCCTGATCACAAAGGTTCAGCACACGTACTCCTGAGATGTCGGCGATTCTGACCAAGGTTCGAGCCACTTTCCATAGAAGGTTATTGTCTACCCTTTCCACGAGCACACAACGAAGAATTTGGCTAGGATTCCGAGGAAGTCTAACTGGCACAATTGTATTGTATGCGGAATTCCCCAAGGAACCGACTTATAAGTTGGGAACTGACAACCGTGCGAGAGGCTCCAGTGACTATGGTCAGTTTACACGGCGTTCCGTTGACTTCACCCTTGATGATTAGGCTGTTCCCATCATGGGTTTGTGAGGTCGAAATCCTTGGGGCTCTTTTAACATCAGCCAGCACCGCCCCGCAGTCCTGGCTTTTACTCGTTTCCCTGCTGCTGCTGGGCGGTGCTATTAGCCGCACTACTCTCTTGAGATCGATCACCTTCTCTTTCTACAGTTCGCTTAGGGCAGCTGAAATGAAAGATGGCCCCTTTCGCCACAGCCGTAGCACCTAGGGCTGTAGCCTTTATTGCGGTCCTGAACTGTAGCTGCTGCAACCTCCCTGACGCGGTGGGAACGATGATCCTGCCGCATGGCTTGTACATCTAGTGCATGGTTCAAGACGTCCTTAAGCGTCTCGTGGCGCCCGAGCCTCACAGCAGTTCTGACTTCAAGGTCACGGATGCCGTCGATGAATGTCTGCACCAGGTTCCCTACAATGAGCGCAGGTACAGACTGGTACGCTTTTCGAACCAGCTTCTCCACCTGAAAGGCCCACTGCTGCAGGTTTTCATTACTGTGTTGCACGCGATCTTTGAGCTGCGCACGAAAGACGTGTTGCAGGTGAGCGTCGCCATATCTCGCCTCCAATGCCTCAAGGAGCTGCTCGTAAGTCACTTCCTTACCGAGAGCTTCCAGAACAGTTGAGGCCTGGTCGCGTAGACCTAGGGTGAGAGAAGTCATGGCCTGTCTTTTATTCCAGCCGTTCGCTTTCATGACAGCTTCGAACTGGATTTTGTAGGCCGACCAGGAAGAAATCCCGTCGAACGGTGGCACTTTGAATCCACGTAGCGAAGGTGTTGTAGCTACCACGGTAGCTGTAACTCCATCCCCAATTTTGAGGTCATTCAGCGTGTTCTTCGCGTTAACCATCACGTTGTCAACCCGATTGTTCACTTGGTCGATTCGGGTTTTAGCTTCCGACAGGTGGTTGTCATGTTGAGCAACCCTATCCGTCACCTCCTTTATCTCTTTCCCGAAGGTAGCGTGAAGGTCCTTTATGATAAGAAGCTGCTCTTCCAACCGACGGCCCTGTTCCTTCTGTTGGCGGGCCTGTTCCTCCTGTCCGCGCTGCAGCTGCTCTTCCAACCGACGGGCCTGTTCCTCCTGTCTGCGTTGCAGCTGCTCTTCCAACCGACGGCCCTGTTCCTCCTGTCGGTGGGCCTGTTTCTCGTGTCGGCGAGCCTGATCCTGCAACATCATCGTCAGAGCACCTAAGTCAGGTGCTGCAGATGCAAGAGCTGCTGACGAGCCGGCCTCCGTGGTCAGCATCTGGCCCTCCGACGTTTGCGGCGTTGCATTACCAAACCGTCTCTGGTCCGCCTCCAGCTGGCGTTGACTTCGGGTACGGATACCCTCCATGTTGGACTTTGGTAAAATCGGCATGATTTGATCCCACTTCTGACACCAATTGATACGAGCTTGGGGTTTGAGACAATTAAAACTGCCGATTGAATTACCAAAATTGACACTTTAATTACACAACACCAATTACAATCTAAAACCACACTAATAATAAAACACAATCACTTTAGTTCGCAGTTATTTCGCTTCGAAGTATTCTCTTGTATCGCCAATTCAATACTGACTTATTCGTGGTCTATACCGGCCTTATATAGGGCCTCAGATTGTTTCCAGAACCTTCTACGCTCCAGTAGAAGGTTCTGGAAACTATCATCTAGAATGTTCGAGTACATATCGGTCCCGAAATTTCTGGAAGGATCTTAACTCTCATAGTTCTGCTACTCGACACTAGAGGGCGCTAGTGTAACTAGTGTTGCCATGTACAGGACATTAATAGTGGCGCGCAACAGTATGTATGTCTATTCATTATGTCGAACGGGGATATACTTCTCCTTTCCCGTGTTGCCATATTTTGGTATATGGGCAATATAATTTTATCTCTTGTCAGTGCATATAGTCGGGGTATACATTTTTTGTCCCCAACCTATGCTAGCCGTGCTGGACCGCTTGCTTTTGAAAATTGTTATATTATTCATCTTATAATTTTATAAGAATACTTCACATAAATTGTATTGTCATTTAATATTCTATGGTGTAACTTACTCAATGTTCGGTATATATTTTCTTTTATAAAATGCTACGGATGTTTGTGGCAGGTGTGGCGCGCGCGGTTGGGCGGGTGCGGGGGCGGTGGCGGTGGGGGAGAGCGGCTGGTGGGACGTGCGCTGGCCGGCGCCGCGTACAAGCTGCGGCGCCTGCAGCCCGCCGCGCTCGCCACGCCCGCCTTCCACCTCGACCTGCCCGAGGTACGCTCCCACAGCACCCGCAGCACCCGCAGCGCGCCGCGTACAAGCTGCGGCGCCTGCAGCCCGCCGCGCTCGCCACGCCCGCCTTCCACCTCGACCTGCCCGAGGTACGCTCCCACAGCACCCGCAGCACCCGCAGCGCGCCGCGTACAAGCTGCGGCGCCTGCAGCCCGCCGCGCTCGCCACGCCCACCTTTCACCTCGACCTGCCCGAGGTACGCTCCCGCAGCACCCGCAGCGCGCCGCGTACAAGCTGCGGCGCCTGCAGCCCGCCGCGCTCGCCACGCCCACCTTTCACCTCGACCTGCCCGAGGTACGCTCCCGCAACACCCGCAGCATGCCGCACTGCACATAAGACGGCCGCCTTCCACCTCAACCTGCCCGAGGAGCCCAGCTTCAGCCTCCACCTATAGAAAGTACCTACCGACAGAGCGTTGAACTGCCTACAAGCTGCCCATCTTCCAACTCGCTCTGCTGGGAATACGTACTGTGGTGTCCACTAATTGGAAGTCATGGGTTTCAGTAAAACAACTACCAGTAAGTATATAGCACACAGCTCTAAGAGAACTTCTACTCACAACGGATGACAGATCAGTAGTGAGTGAGGCGTCAACGTTGGTTTGTGTACTACATTTAATTATATATCATTTTTTAATTTACTCATAAGTATAATTAAACGCGATGAATTCCGTAAAAGTAGTTTTATTTAATGTGTAGTGTTTGCGTAAATATAAGAAATCATTATATATCACAAAACCGTGGTAGCTCAGATGGTTAGCGCTCGCTGTAAATTTCACAGTATGTGAGCAAACCGGGTCTGATCCCCGCCGGCACAAATGAGATTATTAATTACAATTTGTAGGAGAACATCGTTAGGAAACCTGCATGTCTGAGTAATAAGAAAAAAAAATATTTCGAAGACTTGAAGTTCGCCAACACACATTAGGGCAGCGCGGCGGACACTTCCTTGGCTTAAAAGCCTCTCAGAAATGAGGACTTATATAGGATGTATCTTTCCACTTTATTATATATCACACTTACCAACAGCACATCCAACTCTTAATACGCACCACTGCCGTTAACCGAACAAAAAAAAATTGCGATAAAGACAAACCATTTTGAAAATATACATGAAAGAAGACACTGCTATTTGCACAGAAAAAACAGACAAAAATATTCGGTACATCTTTATTTGTACCTACACGTCTTTACGGACACAACTACGTCATCCCGTAACTGTCTAAGAAAGCAAATCGTCACTAGCGAAAGAGGTTAGCATCTTCACCGTAAAGGTGAAAAAGAGAGTTATAATATTTTGCCGCAAAAAATAATTTATTTACTTGTTTGCTTGCTAGTTTAAGTATTTTATTTTTATAATAAATGTCAAATCACGTTTTAATATTCCAACATTATGTTTCTTCAAGTCAAATTTCTCTATTCTACCATTTTATTTTTGCAGGACGAAATACAGTTGGTGGTATCAGGTACTGCCATACCGTTGATTGGGGCAGGTCGTATGGAAGTACCAAACGGTACTCAGGGCCCCGCCCCTCCAGCCGAGCCTGATGATGATATTTTCGCGCTTGATGAGGAACAACTGGCGAAGGCACCACCAGAACTAATGGATGATAAGTCGAATGCTGGACAGGTAAGTTTTCACTGGAGATGTATTAGAACAGTTATAAAATATACCTTCTAAAAATTTCTATAATGGTTCGCAAAAATAGATAAAGAATGTAAAAACGCTCACTTCACTAATTATAAGTTGTATTTGCGAGCGTACTCGTATATATCAATTGGTTTTACATATTTGTTGGAATGAAGCTCCTTATCTCACGGTATGGACTTGGCGTATGGTGGCTAGGCGAAAAAAAGTAAAAATTGCCCGTCACGACTCTTTCTATATTGTAAACGGCCTTAGGGGCTATAAAGAAGCGAGATAGATTAATATCCATCTCCCTCGCAATTTTTTTATATCTTGCCATGAAAGAAATATTATTTTAAATGACGCTTGATTTTAATCATCATCATCATCATCATTACAGCCTTTCATAAGTCTACTGCTGAACATAGGCCTCCCCCAAGGAATGCCACAAAGCACAGTCTTGAGCCACTTGCATCCATCGACTTCCTGCATTCGCCTACCGGTAGGAGGCTGCCACTCGAGAACCTTTCTATTCTTCTAAGTTTATCACGCAGAGAAACCCCGAGCATAGCCCTCTCCATAGCTTGCTGAGCTACCTTGAGCTTCCTCATACGACCAGCAGTGAAGGGCCACGTCTCAGATGCGTAAGTCATCACTGGCAACACGTACTGGTTGTACAATTTCGTTTTCAGGTTTTGAGGTATGTCTAACGAGAAGATGTGTCGTAGTTTCCCGAACACTGCCCAGCCGAGTTGAATCCGACGATTGACCTCTCGGTCGAAGTTTGACTTACCTAGTCGGACTATTTGTCCCAGGTAAACATACTCGTCAACAACTTCGAGCTTAGTGCTCCCAACAACTACCGGCATATGAGTGACATGGACGTTAAACATGATTTTTGTTTTGTCCATGTTCATCTTAAGACCTATCCGTTGGGAGACACTATTGAGGTCATTGAGCATAGTGCTTAGGTCCTCCAGAGATTCTGCCATAAGGACTATATCGTCGGCAAATCGAAGGTGAGTGATGTACTCGCCATTGATGTTAATACCGTATCCTTTCCAGTCCAGAAGCTTGAAAACTTCTTCCAATGCAGCGGTGAAAAGTTTCGAGGCTATAACGTCACCCTGTCTTACACCTCTCTGCAATTGGATAGGTTTCGTACTCTGGTTCTGTACTCCGATAGCCATCATAGCCCTACTGTACAAGCACTTCAGCACTTCGATATACCGACAGTTAACTTGGCACCGCTGAAGGAACTGCCGCACCGCCCAAATTTCGACGGAATCAAAGGCTTTCTCATAGTTCACATGCGCCAGACATAGTGGCAAATTGAACTCTTCAAACTTCTGTACAATTTGCATTTTCAAGGGTGTGTATGTGGTCTATGATACTAAAGCCTTTTCAGAAACCGGCTTGTTCGGGAGGCTGCAAGTCGTCAAGTCTGCGTGCGAGACGATTCGTAATGACTCGAAAACTGCACGCTCAGAACGGAAATCGGTCTGTAGTTCTTCAAGAGAGCATTGTCGCCTTTCTTGAAGAACAATACCACTGCACTTCTGCTCCACGCCTCCGGAGTAGTGCCATCATGGAGGATGGAATTAAATAGCTTCTGAAGGACTTCAAGTACCGGTTTTCCACCCGCTTTCAAAAGCTGCGCTATAATTCCATCCTCACCTGGGGTCCTGACGTTTTTAAGGTGCTGGAGAGCCATTCTAATCTCGCTCAGACTGACGTCCGGGATATCTTCGGAATAGTGTCGGATAAGACTCGCTCTTGGATCGTTACTCACACTTGCGTGTGGCTCCAACGATGAGGTGTACAGCTGGCCATAGAACCTCTCAATCTCACTCAAAATCTCAGGTGACCCGGAAACGATGCTGCCACACTCGGTCTTCAGCTTTTACATTTGGCTCTTTTTGGCAGACAGATCTCTGGCAAAGACTTTGGAGCCTTTGTTCCGTTCAATCGCTTCTTCAATACAAGCTGTATTGAAGTTGCGTAAGTCCCGCCGCATGCATTTGGAGATCTGTCTCTTCAGTTGCCTGTATGCTGTCAAATCTGTTGAAGAATGTAGCTTCATCTCCCGTCTAACAGCCATGAGATTAAGAGTGTGATCGGAGAGTTTTTGTGTTCTTCTGTGGCGGGTGTTGCAGAACTTAGCTCCGACCGCATGGACAGTTTCCACGAGCTTGTCATTGATATCGTCCACTTCATTGCAGTCTAGGCACTGAAAACGGGTTTGTAACTCGAGCTGAAAGGTTTCAGGACTTTGGAATAGAGCACGAGGGAGACGGAGCTTGACTTCATTAGACGAGACATCTCGTTTATGTTTAGGTTCAGTGTGCCTCTAACCATTCGTTGATCGCTACCAGTTTTCACCCTCGCGATTACGGAGACATCACTGAACATTTGTCGTCTGGTCGTCATAATGAAGTCAATCTCATTTTTGTCGAACTGTCGGGGCTCGACCAGGTCTTCTTCCTGTGAGGCCGCTTCTGGAAGAAATAATTCATCATAAAAGAGTCCTTCTTTCTCCATGAAGTCGGCCAGCTGCTGGCCCCTTGGGTTCCGTTGCCCTATTCCAAACTTTCTTGTGTCTAGTTTTGCTCTGAAGTCTCCCATTAACACCGTATAGTGGGTTTGGAGTAATGCATGGCTCTAGAAATATCCTCATACATTTCCTCCACCTCCTCATCGGGATGTGCCGAGGTTGGTGCGTAAACCTGTATGACCTTCGGTGAATACCGTTTGGTGATTCTGAGTATAAGGTACGCAACCCTCGTCGACACACTCAATTTTTACAACGTTGTTAACGAGAGACTTGTGGACGATAAATCCGACACCTCCTTGGGACAGATGGTCGCCCTCCCGGTGATATAGCAAGTTGCCGAATTCGAGGATTACCGTGTCCTCCCTCCTCTCTTCGGACTTCGGATAATCTTATAATATGCCAGCTCCACGATCTTCTCGTCAGTCCTCAGGATGCGTGCGTTGTATATTGCCAGGTCGAGTCGTCTTAGGTGGCAACCGAACCTCCACCGGAGATTCTTAGCACCCCCTGCCCCGCCGTTATTATGGTCGCCACCGTAGCCAGGAATAGCCGGGCCGCCGGGAAGTAAGGACCGTCTCTTTGTTACTCTCATCACGGGGGGTATTTGCCATAGTTGCCACGCTTGGCGAGCGGGTTGGCAAAGCAGTTTAAAATAATAAATTTATCTGTATTATATTATATATATTATTGATTAACAAAAATACAGATAAAGTAATAAATTTATCTGTATTTTTGTTAATCAATAATATAATACGTTTATCTAAACATAATTGACAAGTGAAGCTGGCTGCCTGGATCGCTTGCTAAGACGAGACTAGGCCGAAACGCATATAATATCTTATTTACTTTTAGTATTTGTACTGATTTTAAAGATAACATGTGTGGAGTGGGCTAAGCCCACGCTGGCCTTTTTATACTTGTCAATAATAATATACTACAAAATTTTCTACAAAAGTTCGTTCCAGCCGAGTGTTCCACGACACTCACGCATAGTTTTACTATATGTGACTTTTATTTTAGTGATTTTCTTATTATTGTTATATAGTTTTGTTACATAGTACCAAGTACCAAGTGTAATTTTTGTTTTGTTATTTTCTAATATCTAGTATACTTTGCGTTATTGTACCTTGTAGTGGCGGTGTAAGGATATCCACTACCTTATATCGTTCCGTGGTTGTCTTATGAGGCGACAGAGGGAAACCAGGAGATGAAGCAATTGTGTCTTTCTAACAAAAAAAAAATAAAAACTGAGGTTACCTGTTGTTGTTGCCTGTCAAGCGTGGCGACGATATCAACTATCACCCTTATTAAGCAATCGATAGGAAGCCTATGTTTACCAATGGATTTTTATGGGCTGTAAGGAATGAATAGATGGATGGAGGATTACTTGTTGTTTTCGTTTTTGTGATATCTTTGTTATTGTTATAATAGTTACTGTCAGTGTTCATTGCAACCAAAAGGACAGTTTTGGAAAGGACATTTGAATTTGATTATGGAAAATTCATACTTCATATTAAGAGATCCCGCCCAGGCGTATTATCCAAGACCTTCGATTGTGTTCACCATGAAATATTAATCAGGAAACTTTGACTGTTCGGTGAAACCGAACACCTTTGTTAGCAATTGGCGCCATGCCGCCAATTTGTTTAGTGCATTTTCGTTACGCAACAGTGGCGGGTGCATTCATAACAATTTATTAACATTTTTGTAACTGTTTTAAATAAAGTGATTTTTACTATTTCGAACGTTATCAATTCAACATTCTTAACAAACAACCAGACACATCCCCGACATCTGGTCCTTCGAGCGGTGGTTTTTAGTGAGTTTTAAGTGTGAGCAATCGGTCCTCTGGCCTCCCACAAGCGGGTCTCACCAGCGGATTGAGAAGGTGCGTTAATCACATGAGAGCTTACTAAAAATCCAACGAAACATCAACAGGGGTGTAGTGTCTGCGTAACATAAACAACAACATTACGAACAACAACAACAAACAATGGAAGATCTTCTACGAAAACAGTCAGAATTAACAGCAGACATCCAGAAGGAGTTGGATAGCTTCAAGAAAGATAACACTGAGCGGAGGTATGCCACAGCGAAAAGAAGACTGGAGCGCCTAAACGTATTCATTGAAGATAGCTTAAAGCTAACCACGAAATCTTGGTCCAGTGCGAAGATCAAACCAGTGATTACTTTCTCAACAAACATTACGAATCGGTAAGAAAACTGTATTCTAGTGGTGTAA
Organism: Parnassius glacialis; assembly: GCA_033319125.1. NCBI lineage: Eukaryota > Metazoa > Arthropoda > Insecta > Lepidoptera > Papilionidae > Parnassius > Parnassius glacialis. Next base: position 32,557,692 of record JAVANC010000025.1, read on the forward strand.
CAACAATTGAGAAGTATGTGAAGAAAGAATATTTTGAGCAAGAAGTATTTCATGATGTGCCTAAAACGCCCAGCAAACAAAAACCAACCGTAAGTACGGTACTACCGACATCTGTATCTGTATGCAATAATATGGAGGAAAAACTAAGAAGACAAGGAGCTAATTACAAAGCATTGCAAAGAACTATAGATACTATAAACATCGAAACAATAACAGAGAAGTGGGAGTTGGAGGATACTCTTAGAACATTAGAAGCGCGTTGGTCGAAAGTGGATTCCCTGCATTGGGATATTGAGAGCGAACTTAACGGTTTAGAAGATAGGGAAATGGAAGACCTATTTAATAAACATGAAGAGGAATATAACAAACTAAAAAAGGCCATTAACTCGAAAATTTGGTCGGAGAGGCACCGGGAGAAAACAACTCCTAAAATAGAAATACCCACCTTCCACGGAAATTACAACCAGTGGGTGTCGTTCAAGGATCTCTTTACAGAAACTGTGCATAATAACACGGCGCTCTCAAAGGCACAAAAAATGCAGTTCCTCAAAAGTAAAATCCGTGGGGAAGCTGAACGCCTAATTCAACATCTGCATATCAGCTCAGATAACTATAGCGTTTGTTGGGATATTCTCAATCAGCGTTATAACAATAAGATGTTAATATTTTCCTCTCACATAAATAATCTGTTGGACTTGCCTAATATGAAAACACAATCATTGGTCTGTATAAAACGCATGCATGACGTCACGCTGGAAAGTCTGAACTCTATTAAAAATTTAGGCGTGGATATCAGCACATGGGATCCGCTCATCGTGCATATTCTGGATTTGAAACTCGATTCTCACAGTCACTCTGAATATATTGACTCACTAAAGGACCGCAGAGAACTTCCTACATTGAAGGATTTTCTTAATTTTTTGGAGGGAAAATTCACAGCTATGGAGTCATCCCGGAGGAACATACATCAGAAAACTAACTCAAACAATCAAAATTCTCAACAAATGCAGCCATCAACTTCTTACGGAAGATTTTATAAATCAAACAATTACAGTAACATGACAAAGGAGGTCAAGCAAATTGCAAGGTCAGCATTCAACGTGACTGCAATAAAATGCCCGCTTTGTCACAATGAACACGGTTTATACAATTGTAAACGTTTTCTGGAATTAACAAATGACCAAAAACTGAAAACCGTGAAAGAGTTGAAAGTATGCATTAATTGCCTATTTAACCATAATGGCAACGAATGCATATCCACAAAAACATGCCGAAAATGTACGAAAAAACACAACACTAAAATGCACGATGCTTGTGCCAAGCGAGTTACATCCGCGGCCAGTGTCACAGCAGCCCAACCAAAAAATGACGACAGCAACACGTCGCTGCACTCACACGTGTCTCAAAACATAGAACAAAATAAGTCATCTGAAGTCCTGTTAGCAACCGCTATAGTGAATGTCACGGCCGCCGACGGCACCTCGATGAAAATGAGAGCACTGGTAGACCAAGGGTCTCAGATATCCCTTATCACCGAAAGTGCAGCTCAACGATTGAAAATCAAGAGAAACAATAGCAAGGGGTCTATTTTTGGAGTAGGCGAAAGAGAAAGTAACGGAAAGGGCATGATAAACATAAAATGTCAGTCGATTTATAATGATTTTAACTTTCAAACTGACGTCATTTAGTCGGAAAACTACCTAACAAAACATTTATGAAACCTAACTGGACATGCATCGAGAATATATCACTGGCAGACCCTGAGTTTTATATAAGTTGCCCAATAGATATATTGTTTGGCGCTGATATTTATTCAACTATTTTACTTAACGGAATGATTAAGGGGGAGAACTCAACACAGCCTATCGTGCAGCAAACTCACTTAGGCTGGCTCTTATGTGGAAGTGTGAACACATATAAATGCAACGTTTTACTACATAACTTAGATGAGATTAAGAGGTTTTGGGAAGTCGAAGAAATAAGTGGACCATCTAATTTATACCTTGAAGATCAAAACTGCGTCGACTTCTACAATTCGACAACAAACAGGAAAGAAGATGGCCGTTATGAAGTTAGACTACCGCTAAAAGAAGACATTGAAAATAAACTGGGATCATCAAAATTATCAGCCTTGGCTCAATTTAGAAATTTGGAGAAGAAATTTTATAAAGATGCAAAATTAGCAAACGATTATCGAGCGTTCATGAGTGAGTACTTGGCCTTAAAACATATGAAGCCGGCGAACAGTAATGAGACACCGGAATACTATTTACCGCACCACGGTGTAGAAAAGGCCGATTCATTAACAACCCAATATAGGGTTGTCTATAACGCCTCACACAAAACATCATCGGGGTACAGTCTAAATGACTTGATGCATACTGGCCCGAATTTACAAGTTGACCTTCAGATGCTCCTTCTTAAATGGAGACAATATCAATACGTTTTTACAGCCGATATTGAAAAAATGTTTAGGATGATTTTAATAAATGAGGATGACCAGAAATATCAGAAAATTTTTTGGAGACAAGGACCTGAAGAGCCTATACAAACATTTTTCTTAACAACAGTCACTTACGGGACACGAGCGGCACCTTTTCTAGCCATGATGACCTTGAGAAGGCTAGCAGCTGACGAACGAGCAAGTTTTCCAGAAGCGGCAAAAATTGTCGAATCAGCATTTTTATGGACGACCTTTTATATGGAACATCGTTCATAGAAGAAGGAAAGAAACTTATATCTGATTTAAAATTACTGATGAAGTCAGGAGGTTTCAATTTGCGAAAATGGTCGTCAAACGAACCACAGCTTTTAGAATACATAAAACAACAAGGAAACATAACAGAGACAGAACAGAGAGAGGTGTATAATTTTAAAACCGAAAACATTTCAAAACCATTAGGATTATGCTGGGATTCGAAGGACGATACATTTTTATTTCAACATAAAATACCAAAGGAAACATTACCCTTAACAAAAAGAAGATTGCTGTCTGAAGTTTCGAGACTCTATGATCCTCTAGGATTTTTGGCGCCACTTTCGACAAAACTGAAACTGCTTTTTCAAAAACTGTGGCAAGAAGATTTGAAATGGGACGATAAGGTATCACCTGAAATAGAGAAGGAATGGGCTATGATAAAGACAGAAATCAAAATCATTAATCAATACAAGATCCCAAGGTGGATCCTGTGTCACAAAGATGACGTCATACAGTTGCATGGCTTCTGTGACGCCTCACTAGAAGCGTATGCTTGCGTCATTTATGCGAAGATCGAGGGGAAGCAGGCGACGCTAGTAGCTGCAAAAACCAAATTAGCTCCATTGAAAAAACCGATAACAGTTCCTAGACTAGAACTTTGTGGGGCTAATTTACTATCAAAACTAATGAAAAAAGTCACAGGAGCTTTTAGTCAACATGAATTGGATATTTATGGCTGGACGGACTCGACGGCGGTGCTCGGCTGGCTGCAAGGTGAGCCGACCCGATGGAAACCCTTTGTTGCAAACAGGGTGCAAAAAACAACTGACGTCATGCCAAGCGCGTGTTGGCGTTATGTAAAATCAAACGAAAACCCCGCAGACGCGGCGAGCAGAGGGTTATATGCGTTACAACTTAAGGAACATAAACTGTGGTGGCAGGGGCCATCCTGGCTCTCAACATTAAACAAAGAAAAGTTACAAACAGAAACATATACAACAAATCATGATTTAATATCAAAACACGTACATGTCACCCAGAAACAAGAAGATCATACGATTAATAATTTGTTACAAAACTATAGTTCATTCAACAAAATAATAAGAATTGTCGCTTGGTTATTGAGGACACTTGCACCGAAGCCGCGCGTGCAAAGGCCGAGCTATACGAGTATCACGTTACATGAACTTGCTGCCGCAAAAATGCTGATCGTGAAATATGTGCAACACAATGAATTTAAAACGGATATTGAACATTTACGTAAATCGGGCACAGTAACAACAAAAAGTAAATTATTAAATTTGAATCCATTTATTGACGAAGCCGGATTGTTGAGAGTTGGTGGTCGGTTAAAAAGATTGCAATTAAATATGGAAACAAAACATCCCAAAATCATTCCTCGAAACAGTCGCCTAGCAGAGCTGCTAATCCATGAAGCCCATAAACTTACCTTTCATGGAGGTCGCAAATTGGTGTCTGCTAATCTCAGACAACAATACTGGATCGTTGGAGGACTAAGCGCAGTGAAAAAACAGTTGAGAAACTGTGTGATGTGTCGCAAGAACAAGCCAGAACTATCCCATCAATTGATGGGTGATTTGCCACCTGCACGAACGGAGCTTGCGCCACCATTCTTCCATACGGGGATAGATTACACCGGTTTCATAGAAGTCAAGGCCAACAAAACAAGAAGTGCAAGATCATCGAAGGGCTACATAGCAGTTTTCATCTGTATGGTGACAAAGGCGGTGCACTTGGAGTTAGTGTCCGACCTGTCCAGCACCGCTTTCCTTGCTGCACTGCGAAGAATGTCAGCACGTCGCGGAGCTCTGTGTCACCTATATAGTGACTGTGGAACGAACTTTGTCGGTGCCAACCGCGTTATACAGGAGGAGTACGAACAGCTGCGACAGACATTTGATGAAAATTTCTTGAGTGTGCTGGCTAACATGAACATTGAGTGGCATTTTAATGCCCCTTCATGGCCGAGCGCTGGGGGACTCTGGGAAAGAGCTGTTCAGAGCCTCAAATTCCACCTAAGGCGAGTCGTGGGCGAACAGCGGCTTACGTTTGAAGAATACTCTACCATCCTAGCACAGCTGGAGGCGTGCTTAAACTCCCGGCCCCTGTGCGCACTCACGGAGAATATTGAAGACTTAGAATATTTATCGCCGGCGCACTTCCTTACTGGACGAGCAGGATTAACGATCATCCAAACTACCGAAGACGCTAGAACCAGATGGCATTTAACAACTGAAATATTCCAACAAATATGGAAGAAGTGGAGGTCAGAGTACTTGTTAGAACTAACTGTAAGAACCAAATGGTTTCGATCACAACGGAACATAGGAATTGGGGATCTGGTAACAATCCATGATGACAACCTGCCTGCTGGGAAGTGGCCTATGGCAAGAGTGGTCGAGTTACATCCCGGCAGCGACGGCCACGTTCGAGTTGTAACTCTTAAAACAGAAAAGGGGTATTTAAAACGGCCTATTGTAAAACTAAGCATTTTACCAATTCAAAAAGCAAGCAGTGACAGCGATAGCAGCGAACAGTTGCAAGAAAATAAAACAAGAAACAAGAGGTCAATAGGTCATTCAAGTTTACACGCCATCGTTATGGCTCTACTATTTTTTACAACATTGGTGTCTACGGTGAATGGAACAAGCAACATAACTCATCTGAATGAAAAACAAACGTTGTACTTTAACCCGTTGTCAAAACTACAGCTTCTGAGAGATCAATGGACCCTAGTAACCTACTATGAGATGGAACCCTTTTGGGACGGGACAGAAGCATTCAAGAAATTATTAGACTACCTAGAAAAATCATGCATAATTATGGATACAAACAACAAATGTAACCTGATTGTTCCACAGCTACGTCACGAGTATACGGAGTTACAATACTATAATCAGCTGTTGCTGACCCAACATTTTACCGAGCGCTCCAGACGGCGACGACGCGGCCTTATCAATGGGGTCGGTTACCTGGCTAATACATTGTTCGGAGTATTGGATGAGCGATTCGCCGAACAATATACACGTGACATTAACTTTATCAAACAAGACCAAGCCCATCTTAAAAGGTTGTGGATCAATCAGACATCTGTGGTAGAATCCGAATACAACTATCTGAAACGGTTGGAGGGAATTATGGATAAACAACACAAGGCTATAAATAGACAACTAAACAATCTTGGTGAGGCTATAAAGACACTACAACGAGAAGTAATCGAAGTCGATAAGGAAGAAGATTTCACTATGTCGGCAATTATGGCTACCAATATGATCCATAAATTGAAAGAAATCCAGGCAATGATGGTTAAAACGATTACAAATATTTACCAAGGCCAATTCAATTTACAATTGGTAACGCCACAACAATTACAAGAACAACTAAATATTATTGCCGGATTATTAACCAAGGACTTAACACTGCCAGTTGAAAATATACATACAGATTATCACAAGTTATACAGACTCATGAAGATCAGAGCCAGGATAACAAAGGATTATTTTATATTTGAAATTAAGATTTCGTTAGTAAGCCGTGAATCATTTAATCTGTATAATGTGATCTCCATACCGAAGAAAATCGGCAACTACGTCTTAACAATATCACCAGTAGCTGAGATAATCGCAATCAATCTCCAGAAGGATAGCTACTTACCTATAACTCAAGAGAACTTGAAGGAATGTGTCTCATGGGATGCCAAAACATTTATGTGCAAACTACAAACTCCAGTATTTAAAATGAAATCTGATAAAGATTTGTGCATCTTAGACAGTACTAATAATGAATGTAAAACAAGCAAAACCGCGTGTGAGAACAAGTGGACTGGATTAACTACAATGAACACTTACCTTTATTTTTGTTGCGAACAATGTCAGCTGAGAATAATATGCGGAGATCGTGTTTCCGCACACAACCTGATCGGTAGCAACGTCATATATCAAGACGACGAGTGCGTCATCAAAACAAACGACTTTACGATTTATGGACATAGAAATTTTGGAAGCAAAATGAACCTTAATTACGACATACAAATGCCAAATATAGCACCGATAAATCATATAATAAATATATCGTTAGACCACTATTTAGATGACAATGATACTGTAGCCGAACTCACATTATTTAAGAAGGACATAGAAGATAAAATTAAATCATTAAAACAAAGTAATGTGAATGAGGGACAAAGTGTATCATTTCATGATATACACCACTACGCTTTAATTTACTGCATCGTCGGTGTTATACTTCTGGTGGGAGTGATAGCAGCATGGCGTAAGGTGCGACAGAGTTGGAACAACCCTAATGTAGACCCGAAAACGGAAGAGCAGCGCTGCTCTCGCCCGTATCCTGCGCCGCGAACCAGCATCTCCACATCACAACAGGATATTCAGATGGTGGACATGAACATTTCAGGAAAACAAGATGTGAAATCGCGCGTTGCGTTCCCTAAATTAGTGCTCACTGATGAATCTTTATAATATGTGTTTCTTAATTTTTAGTTTTACTGTTTATGTTATCTTCATCCCCCGGGAATATGTTCGGTGAAACCGAACACCTTTGTCAGCAATTGGCGCCATGCCGCCAATTTGTTTAGTGCATTTTCGTTACGCAACAGTGGCGGGTGCATTCATAACAATTTATTAACATTTTTGTAACTGTTTTAAATAAAGTGATTTTTACTATTTCGAACGTTATCAATTCAACATTCTTAACAAACAACCAGACACATCCCCGACATCTGGTCCTTCGAGCCGGACTATGATGTAAGAACTGATACTCTTAAATTAATTTAAGTAACTAAACGCAAAAAGTTGTCATTTATAGTATGAGCTCTTCCGGGTCGATGGTAAAAATAAGTTTGCTTCAGGGCCTAATTCTCGGTCCCTTTCTGTTTCTTGTATATATTAATGACTTACCTTACATAGTAGGGGATAACCATGATATAGTATTATTTGCTGATGACACTTCTTTAAGGTGGTAGATCCATACTGCAGCTATATTACTGGTATAGTTGTAGCACGAATGGGTCAGCTCGACCGCGACAGGACCACGCTCTTACAAAATACCAGTGTAAAATAGCAGCTTAATGCTGCTGTGTTTCTGTGAGTGTAGAGAACCGAAGACCCTTTTTACTGGAAATGAGGTATTCCATTTTAGTCCTCAGGGGTTGTAACGCACCTGCATTTTGATTCTTAATCGAGGATAGATGTAGATGTGTATGGGTCACAGCAACCACTTACCACCAGGTGGACTGTGTGCTCGTTTATCACCCTGATCCTATAAAAAAATCTCAGTCAGTTATTCCATACAAAATTTCTTTGATTTTTCTTTCAATTTCAAAGATAGATCTATAGTAAAAGTTGTTCATATTGACGCGTAGAATAAACACTACCACCACTATTTTGATTACACCATATATATATATATATATATATATATATATATATATATATATATATATATATATATATATATAACATTTTTTTTAATAATTTGTGAATATTAGTTAGACATGTAAATAAAAAAAATTAAACTGATAAAAATGAGGCCTTATCATTTATATGTCATTTATTCAGAAGAAAAACCTATACATAATAAACACAAATATATTGATATATTTGTTATTAATAAATATTATTCATTTTTAAGTATTTCTGGAATACATTCACAATTATGAACTTAACTACTAAGCCATAGCATAGAATAAATTTTCCCATTAATCGGGTAATAGCTAAGCTGCTGGCGTGTACAATTTTTCACGCACACTTGCATCCTTGTAAATTGTCTTATACACACTACAATATTGAGATGCCGCATTCACGGAGCTGTTACTTTTTGGTAGCGCGGTATCTAGTCAGAGCGTGCGATGACTTATTAATAATCTAAGTTAAGAAAGCTCAGAATTGCATACTATTTAATTATGCTCCACACACATTATCATTTTCTCAGATCGATTTGCTCTGACGAGCGTTCTGAATACCGGATGGGAATATTTAAGATTATGATTTCATAACGCGCATTTTTCTATACATTTGAACACGCGAGCACACACACACACTGGAATCAGATCATGAATTATTTCAGTTGTCACTGCGAGCGGTAACGGCTAGACGTGTTGCGACTTATGAAATTGTAATTAAAGAACTTAAAGAGTAGAACTGACTTTCCCTCACTCTGATCACACTAAGTGGATGAATCCAGTGCATTCGTTTCAAAGCTAAAAGTAGTGCGATGAGTATTAATTCCTCTTCCAGAGTTCGACTCGCACTTGGACGGTTATTTTATTATTTAAAGCTAAAAGTAGTGCGATGAGTATTAATTCCTCTTCCAGAGTTCGACTCGCACTTGGACGGTTATTTTATTATTTAAAGCTAAAAGTAGTGCGATGAGTATTAATTCCTCTTCCAGAGTTCGACTCGCACTTGGACGGTTATTTTATTATTTAAAGCTAAAAGTAGTGCGATGAGTATTAATTCCTCTTCCAGAGTTCGACTCGCACTTGGACGGTTATTTTATTATTTAAAGCTAAAAGTAGTGCGATGAGTATTAATTCCTCTTCCAGAGTTCGACTCGCACTTGGACGGTTATTTTATTATTTAAAGCTAAAAGTAGTGCGATGAGTATTAATTCCTCTTCCAGAGTTCGACTCGCACTTGGACGGTTATTTTATTATTTAAAGCTAAAAGTAGTGCGATGAGTATTAATTCCTCTTCCAGAGTTCGACTCGCACTTGGACGGTTATTTTATTATTTAAAGCTAAAAGTAGTGCGATGAGTATTAATTCCTCTTCCAGAGTTCGACTCGCACTTGGACGGTTATTTTATTATTTAAAGCTAAAAGTAGTGCGATGAGTATTAATTCCTCTTCCAGAGTTCGACTCGCACTTGGACGGTTATTTTATTATTTAAAGCTAAAAGTAGTGCGATGAGTATTAATTCCTCTTCCAGAGTTCGACTCGCACTTGGACGGTTATTTTATTATTTAAAGCTAAAAGTAGTGCGATGAGTATTAATTCCTCTTCCAGAGTTCGACTCGCACTTGGACGGTTATTTTATTATTTAAAGCTAAAAAGTAGTGCGATGAGTATTAATTCCTCTTCCAGAGTTCGACTCGCACTTGGACGGTTATTTTATTATTTAAAGCTAAAAAGTAGTGCGATGAGTATTAATTCCTTTTCCATATCCGACACGTGTGCCTGACTCGAGAAACACGGGACCACTGATTTAACTGAATTTTTAAGATATGTGTGAGGCAGCTTGCTGGAATCCAAATTATGAATTTTGACTCTGAATTCAGAGAGGAATTCCGGATGTGAGAGTCCGGTCTTAGGATAGGGTTGCTGGTTTTTTTTTTTTTGGAGAAAACGTTACCCCACACTAGGATTTTCTCCTGTATCGTGGAGGCAGTTTACAAACACAAATTGAACAAGGACAAACATCCAGACCCGGAACAATTATTTGTAGGCCATACAAACACTTGTTCCGTGCGGGATTCGAACCCGCGCCCCCCAGCGCAGCAACTCATTGCTAAGCCACTGCGCCACGGAGCCGTCTGGTTGAAAATATGGTATAATTTTGTACGCGTGGGTTTGTAGGGATGTACGCGCGTGTGCGTGACGACGCTGTGCAGCGTGGACGGGGCGCGTGCGCGCCGCGTGTGCGCGCTGCGGCTGCTGTTCGTGCGCGAGACCACGGCTGTACGCGAGCTGGGCGGCCTCAGCGGCTTCCTGCACACCTTCGCCTGCGAGGTAACCGTGCGCGCGCTGCCCCTGCTGTTCGTGCGCGAGACCACGGCTGTACGCGAGCTGGGCGGCCTCAGCGGCTTCCTGCACACCTTCGCTTGCGAGGTAACCGTGCGCGCGCTGCCCCTGCTGTTCGTGCGCGAGACCACGGCTGTACGCGAGCTGGGCGGCCTCAGCGGCTTCCTGCACACCTTCGCCTGCGAGGTAACCGTGCGCGCGCTGCCCCTGCTGTTCGTGCGCGAGACCACGGCTGTACGCGAGCTGGGCGGCCTCAGCGGCTTCCTGCACACCTTCGCCTGCGAGGTAACCGTGCGCGCGCTGCCCCTGCTGTTCGTGCGCGAGACCACGGCTGTACGCGAGCTGGGCGGCCTCAGCGGCTTCCTGCACACCTTCGCCTGCGAGGTAACCGTGCGCGCGCTGCCCCTGCTGTTCGTGCGCGAGACCACAGCTGCATTATTTACGAGAACAAGGAGGTAATGGCGATAAGCGTGTAGTTGAACGGATCAAAGCGGTTATCTTCTTTAGGGAGCGGGTGCACGAATGCTGTCTTCCATGAATTCGGGACCATGCCTAGGGAGTAGAAGAACCGGAAAGACACGTTAGAACCGGTGCCAACTCTGGAGCGCACGTCCTCAGCCCAATTGGCGGAATTCCGTCAGACGCACTCGACTTGTGTATGTCCAGCTAGATGAGTCCTTTGCGTACTGAGTACTGTATGAATCGCACATCAGGCATAGAGCACTCACACTGTGGGATGGTGGGTGGTGTGTTCCCCCCGTCATCGAAAGTCGAGTTGGATGCAAAAAGGGAGCCTAAAAGGTCGGCTTTCTCTTTTGCGGCGTAAACCAGTGAGTCGTCCTCCCTGTGCAGAGATGGCAGTGATGGCTTACAGAAATTCCCTTGAACAGCCTTGGCGAGAGACCAGAATGAACGGGTTCCCGAAGGAAGGCGAACTAATTTCTCGCCAATTCTGCTAATGTGCTCTCTTTACAGTGCTTCACTTTTCCTTGGCAGTAACTCTTGAAGAACCTTGAGGCGAAGTTATACTTCTTTTTAAGCATGCTGGTGTTTAAATCCCGAGCCGCCGAAACCTCAGGCCAGGCCTGATAACACTTTGGCTTACTGCGTAATGCAGTCTTACTATAGCGACCAAACCAAAGCTGAGATCTGCCTCCGATGGGTACCACAGATAGATGGAATAAATAGTTCCATTCCCTGTAACACCACATCAGTGACAGAGTCAGCAACAGCGCTGGGATCATTCGGCAAAAAGCAAACCCGCTCCCATGGGTAGTATGCAAAGAAAAACTGTATTCCGTCCCAATTAGCTGACCTGTAATGCCAAACATGGCGGCAGCCTGCAGAACGAAACCGCGAGGGGAGCGTGAGTGGCACCACACTCTAAATCAGACAATGGTCCGAAGAGCCGAGAGGGGCATCGACGGAAACCTTATATCCGTCTGGATGAGAGGTCAACAGAAGGTCTAACAGGGTAAGTGTTTGATCCTCCAAATCTGGAATCCGCGTAGGTGAAGTAACCGGTTGTGTCAGACCATATGCCAAGGCATAGTCATAAACAGATCTCATGATCGCATGATCGGTTAAACATGAACTGAGCCATTCGGCGTGGTGGGCATTAAAATCGCCAAGTATGATCTCTGTGGATGGAATCTGTTGTAGCAAGAAATTTGTAGCCATTTGGACGTGGTCGATGAGTCGGTCTGTTTCGGCATTACCGCTATGGGACCTATAGAGGCACCCGTAGACGCGGGGATGGTCGTCGCTGTCTACGCGCAGCTAAAAGATGGACACGTCCGTTCCTTCAAGACTGCCGAAATGTCGAGAACAGATATCCTCTCCGTGTGCCTAGTGCGGGTTTATGTTTTTACGTATTTGATCCCGAGAAACTTAACTACGATTTGTATAGAATAAAATCAGCGCCAACTAGTGGCAATAATCGGAATCACAATTCATTATTACCTATTTGTTTATGTTTCGTAATTTGATCAAGGTTTCAACAGTTTGTGTTAGTATTATGAGATTGTGAATTAGCCATTTTATTTTAATGTTAATTATTGAAAGTATTAAATTGAAAGCAAAAAACATGAAGATGTTTTCGTTCTATGATTTTATGGTGACATTTATAGAGCAGTAAATGGAATTTACTTACTTAGTGTTAACTTATGATACTTACTTACTACTGACTTATTTATTAAATAGTGGGGGTAGGAACTTGGATTTATCAAACGCTATTTACACAAAAACTTGAATACTTTCTTGGAAAAGGCTATATCTATCCTTAAATTAACTCTCATCGGGGTGTAACAACAGACTAAAATATACACAAGCTCTTGCTTCAACACTGGCGTTGTAGTAGCAGTCATCTATTATTATTAGTTATTAATGCCTTTGTTGCTGCAAACATCCTCCTAACGAAAAAAAATGTCCTGCCTAAATTATATATCTTTCTCACAAAACGAAATTAAATTAACTCTTCAACAATTATTCTCACTCTTCTATCTCACTGTAAAAAGTTAGGTGAAAACTTTTCGATATCGACTTCGTAAAATTTTACGTCTCGAACGATCGAAATTGCTGCTCCAACCAATCACGTGCGTTAACGTTCTTACTTTCGAATGAGAGTCAATGCTCGATGGTGATTCCGATTATTGTGTTGTATTAGTTGTCGCTGTGTGAGTGTGTGTCGTTGTGCTCGTTATATTAGTTGACGCTGATTTTATTCCATACGTATTGTAGTTAACATTCACGGGATCGAATACGTAAAAACAAAAACTCTCACTAGGCACTCTGACGTATACGCAAACTCCAGCCCGGGGCACAAAGAAGTGTTGCTATTTGTACCCCGGGTAAGACAGGTACGAAGTATCAGCCGTAGAGGATACTTGCGTCTTGGTCAAGAAGAGCAAGGTCGGCTTCGCGGTCTTTAGATGGTAGTGGACGGCGTTAAGATTCAAGTGAAGTCCCCTGATGTTGCAAAAGTTCACGGATAGCGTGGCAGGGGTCGCCATAGTTTTATCGCTCTGTTTGCCCCATGCAGTGTTAGTATAGAGTGGGACACGCGGGCATAGAACACGCAGGGCAGACTGAGCACACACGCTCAGGAAGGAGAGAGTAGCTTGACCGTGGATGCTCAGTAAGGGATTTTCCAGTACCAGGGGTGCTGGTACCCTCCTGGGGTAGTCTGTTCTTTTTGAATTCCGCTACTATATTGTGGGGGGGGGGGTTTGGGCCTCCGGCCTCCGGCCACCTGCACTAACCGAGCGAAACGCAGAAGCAAAGTTTCTACTTCATGTTGATACTGTGAGTATAAAAGATATAGACATAGAGATTTCCATAAATTAAAAGAAAAAGACTTCTATGTTTACAACTAGATAGGCTCTACTGTACTAATACATTGCCACAGAATAAATAATAATAGTACGTACTACATAAAGAACTTGCACTTCTTTGACTACATGTTGTCATTATTAATTTGATAAATTATGCCCGCAAGCTAAATTTATCGCTGCGCTCGAGTGTCCGTATGGCTATGAATCTCTTTCCCTTCCTACGTCACGGACGATATTCCGTGGTTAACTAGTACTTTCAACAACGAGTAAAAAATTACAGTGTATAGTAGCTTTTAATTATTTATTTCATTTAAAACTGTTTTACTATAATAAAATATAACAATATTTTTTATCGTCTCTAAAATAACCGTTATTAAATTTAAGAATAGAAACTACTCTAAATGTGACGTATAATTTAAGTAAATATTGGGGAGCGGGGGACGCGCTCTCGCGCTGATAGGCTTGTTGCGCAGGAGTCGCGGTGATTGGCTCGTGCGTATCGTTCGCTCGCGCTGATTGGCTCTGCAGTCGCATTCGTGGAATTCAATTCGTGCGCGTCCCCTCCACGTTTCGATGCGCGCTAGACATACGTGCCGCGATTTGTAGCAAAAGTGACAGAGGCATGACATTGCGCACTAAGTTACCGTCAATTCTCCGTAATTCTTTTATTCGACTGCGAGCGAGCGAGAAGACTAGTTCTTTGTTATCTAAACCGCAAACGTTGTTTTCGACAATCTAACACTGATTTTATTTAATGTGATTAAGAAATTGCTAATATTATTTATGTGCGAACTTCGACAACGTGATTTGTTTATTTCGTATTTTCCTGAAAACAGTAACTGTCGTAAACGAAAATACAACTGCCATCTTGCGTGTTTTTACTGTTCCACTTATCCGTCCGCGCGACCCAAGGCTGTAACGCAGTTTTTGTTCTAAATTACCTTTCTTGTAGTATAACATAGAAGTCTTCGGTCGTGAGCACCAAGTGATAGCATTTGCACACGTACATTTTCCCTCCAATACACTGTAGGCTAATGTCACGTGAATATACAATGGATGACGAAGATTAACTTACGTACCAATCACGTTAAGGAATATTCACCGTACCCATCCCTGCTGTACACAATCCTCCTGATGTTAAGTGGATGCTGTGGCACATAGACATATATATCTATCCTCATAGAATGATACGTCTCCGGTTCACTACACTTACCATACGAAACACAGCAGCATTAAGCTGCTATTTTACGCTGAAATTCTGTAAGAGCGTTGTCCTACCCCAGTCAAGCCGAACCTGAGCTCGAATGGTATAATGGTATAATGGTAATGACCATTATACTTAGTCGGGTCATAAGTTCTGTCAAAACCTTACTATTTAAAATTTTTGTACTTCATCAAATCGCGTTCCGAAGCCTACTTGTGGAGGCCGCTAATTTATGCTTAAATAAATATAAAAGATAATAATTTAGTATAAGTATAATAAGACAACTAAAATTTATTTTACATATTAAAATATGTTGCAATTCATGACCAGGTTCTAGCCATAGTGCGTGCGTACACTGCAGCATTGGGTGGGAACGCGCTCACATCTTTCTACATAACACAGCTCATGTTGCAAGACAACGCGCATAAGAATCAGGTTTGCTGGATTTATTTTCTCTCTAAAATAACTCATAATTTTCCTCATTATTAAACTCTTCCAGCCTTACAAAACGTACTTTATATTTAGTATTAGGTATCAGGTTCAAACTTAAATAGGTTTTACGAAAAATGTCCCACGGAAATATGCGCATTAAAGTGGTAAAGTTAAAGTTACAGCTTATATACGCCCTACCGCTGGGCATAAGCCTCCTTTCATTTCTGAGAGAATTCTAGGACAAAGAAATGTCCGCCGCGCTGCTCCAGTGCGTGTTGGCGAACTTAACGTGTCTTCGAAGTAATTTTTTTTCTTATTTTTACCACGTGCTCGGCGGTGAAGGAAAACTTCGTGAGGAAACCTGCTTGTCTGAGAAATAAGAAAAATAACTAAAATGTAATTTAAACAATTTGACAGCAAATGTCAAATTTTGCGAATGCAATAGCGCCGCGGCTAAGGGACTTCTTTAGTTAGAAATATTGTCCTTTAACCATAGTTTAAAGCCGAGACTATCAATAAACTATGTATACATATTTTTAAAATAGTTGGCCACTTAGGTCTTCAAATACTTTTTTTCACGAATGGCTCTCAAACTTTTGTTAATTTTTTTTTTTATAAAATTTCATGCTAAAAATTGAAGTTTTTTTGCAAAAGAGTACTTTAGATACTCATACTCTTTACTGCATTCCTAATATAATAGTCTGTGGGGAATAAGAGAACACCAAAACGCAACTAATTTCATTAATTTGCGACAGTGGTGTACATGAAGGTACAGTAAGGTCAACAAAAACATATATTTTTTTAAAACCTTCATATTTTTGCACCACTTGGAATATTTTTTTTGTATTTTTATTTGAGCGCCTGATACGTGTACTATTAGGCGTTCCAGGGTTATCCATTCTTTCTGTGGCACGCTTATATACTTACCCTCGATCAAGAATCAAAATCCAGATGCGTTGTCACCTCTTAGAACTTAGATGGAATGCCTCGTTTCCAGTAAAAAGAGATCTCTACACTCAGCATACAAAACACAGCAGCATTGAGCTGCTATTTCACGCTGGTATTCTGCGAAAGCGTGGTTCTCCCCCTTGAAATGTTAGCTTGCGCATTCTAAAAACAATATTTCGTTTCAGGGACAGTGTCTGCTCTCAGTTGGCGGAGATGTCGTTCATGTCACTTATTAATTATAACTTGTGTCCTACATATCTATAGTTGTACTGTTGTTTACCTTATATCGATATATATCTTTGTATTTTCCACGTTTATATATGCTGTAGGTTTTCGTACAGATTTATATTATATCTTTAATTGAACTGACTACGTGCTAACACGTTACTCTATGTACCTTGAATGGAATTTATTGTGTGACAGTTTTAAGG
This sequence comes from Parnassius glacialis, assembly GCA_033319125.1. NCBI lineage: Eukaryota > Metazoa > Arthropoda > Insecta > Lepidoptera > Papilionidae > Parnassius > Parnassius glacialis. The sequence goes on from JAVANC010000025.1 coordinate 32,574,517, forward strand.
TAATGTATTGCATAGGTCAAAATGTGTATGAAGTTTATTTATATGGAAACTGTTCTCATGCCTAAGATTGTAAACATGACAATTTATATAAATAATAAACTTATTTTTATTGTATTACTTATCAAGTTGTATCCTGATATACAGGGTTATTTTTCAAAGAGTAGCCAAATTTTAAACTTAAGTTCAAATATATAAATAATGGTATACCGTTATTGCAGTTTTTGAAAATACGAGTAAGTATGGCTTCTAATTTTATTTCAAACTAGCTGTTGCCCGCGACTTCACCCGCGTCGAATTTATTACGATTGGGTTCCATGGGCTTTCATTTTTTGCGCGGAACCCTAATTATTTTTCTAAAATAAAAGTAGCCTAAGTTACTCCTTATAACATTAACTATCTACCAGTAAAGGTCCCGTCAAATGCAGTCCAGCCGTTTCGGAGATTACCCACAGACAGACAAAAATTTTAAAAATTGTAATTTTGTTATAAGTACCGTATATACTTTCATGTGCATTTAGTAAAAAGCTGTTATTTTGACATTACAAACAGACACTTTAATTTTATTTATTTGTATAGATTATGTTAAATTGAATGTTATTTATGGGCAAGAACGTTTATGCCTACCGATCGACCCTTACGCATGTGTGCGTGCGCAGTAAAATCAGTTAAAGATAGTATTGCGTGTTTGATGCCATGCGTTTGGAACAGCAGCGTAACTAGCGTGTACAATATGGTCTGGTGCCGCCAATTTTGTCGTTCCTAACGTTATATGATAAAATCAATGATGCCAATGTCTGATGGGGATCACTCTCCGCGGATTAAACAACTTGGTTGTTTCGACTTTTAGCATAAAAGACATTCGGGGATGTTTCATGCCCTATTGGTTCAACTCGATTCCAACAAACTTTGGCTATGGCACCCTCGGATGTTTTTTTTCGTAATTGGAGCCAACTTTATCCTTTCTTCAGTCTTATTTAACACTAATGAGATTTTCTCAAGAAGCTCAGTCGAATATGCGAATTGCCTAAACGTGGTTAAGAAATTGTATTCCATTCGGTAAGACAGCAGCTTCTTCATCGAGCCGGGCTGTGCAGTTACTCTCAAATCCTCCAAGTATACGCAAGGTGCATACTTTTTGACAAGGTAAAGACATGTATATCCAGTGTACAACACACACCGGTCCGAAATGGCCATACATATTCGGCCAACCTGGCATCCTAAGTTTGTAGCGCAATGAAGCGGTATCTACAACGTGCCCTGAGCCTTTAATATAGGCTTCTATGGGGCCAGGGAGCTTATGATTTCCACTCAAAACCTGATTGGGAAATCAGTCTTCCTCGTATGTGGAATCCCCATCCTCTCGTCTTAGTCCGACAAGTCGTGCATAGAGGCACTGAACCCAGTAATAAACCCACGCCGACTTCGGCACTACCTTTGCAAAGAAGGGCTGTTGCAATAAAGTCGTATTTCCTTTCAACCAATGGTATGAAAACCTCGGCTGTTATAGCAAATTCGTTGGTGCGGCGGTATGGGGCGACTCCCGGATAACTCATAACATCGATGTCCGAAAACATCGGCTCATTTTTTGATTTAGTCGGAATCGTTGCAAGCCTTGTTGGCTTGGGTCCAGACTATGTTGCGTCTCTGGGTGGCAGTGGTGGCGCTGCTGCATTTTCTGACCCCTTAGTCCGTTTCTGAAATACTTTCGTCCATTGTTTCCGTATTTTACCTTCTTGACCAGGTGGTAATCTATACAACTTGATAAGGTATGATTTGATGGATATTATAATGTTTTCTACTGGCATTACTAGTACTAATAGATATTCGCAGTGAAACGAATTAATTTAATTTCTTGCCATAGCATACTGATCTTTCGAAATGTTTACCATGTTTTTACGCTTTGTACTTATTATATAGATCAGGACGCCTAAACTAATTATCTGTATTTTCTGTGTTTTGTAAAGATTAAGTCAATTGCTATTGAAAACGATTTTGATATCTATGTGTTTTGAAAATTTTATAATAACTCTTGTCTTCTGCAGAAAACTGTAGATAATTTTAACTTAACCTAATTTTTATTAATATGTTTGAAACTCTCTACACCCAAAGTAGTGGTCCAATTGTACTTCCTTGTGTAACGCCTGATATATTTTGCGGTTTTGTTTATCAATAAAGTTTAATGCCAGTGTTTTGCCTTTTATTAAGTGAGGAATATAATGTATTTGCGAATTTTACACTTCTGAATCGATAATTATGTATCTATAAATGTTTTTAGTAAAATTTTACGCTGTATCATTTGTTTTATTTTACTATAAAGTGTAGAAAATATCTCCGTCAATTGCGAAGCCACATTCAGAAACAAAGTTTCCATGTGGAAATTGAAACATAGTCGACGATAAAATTATGTGTTTGTGATAATGAAGTATGCAAGAATTTTGGTCTGAAAGAAGATGTAGTGTCAAAAATTGAGAAAGGTATGTTGAGGTGGTGTGGCCATGTCGAGAGAATGAATGAAGAACGTTTGACGAAAAAGTTGTATAAGGCGAGTGTGAATGAAAGTGTTGGAAGGGGTTGTACCTAGGCGGACGTTTCTAGATCAAATCAGGGACGTCTTGAAAAAAGGCCAGATCAAGAGTACTCTAAACCGAAGAGCGTGTATGAAGGGAATAATGAAAGTGGACGAAGCGAAACAAGTATATAAGGATCGTAGCAAGTGGAAAGACGTGGTCTCTGCCTACCCCTAGGGGAAAGAGGCGTGATTATATGTATGTATGTAAGAATTTTGAGATTTTTAATTTATGAAATTTGAGCGTCAGACTACGTAATACCAGACTGTTCTGTGTATGTGTAATATTTCGTCAAACTGTGCCGAATGCCACAACTTTGTTTTCAGACAAAGACTTTCCAGATGCGCTTCAAAAACTTTAAAGCCCTTGTGACCGTCAAAATCTACAAAAAAAAAATATCAAAAATCTTTATTTTCGCTCCAGTAATACTTAAAATTAAATACATTGTTGGAACACTCCTTTTAAGTTAGGAAAGTTGTGTTAGGAGGCTCCGCTCTTCCCGTCTTTCATTTACCTAATATAGATTAAGGTTTAGAACTTGGATAAGACATAGATTTTTGACTTATAGTAAAACTTATAATATATAGTATTTTTACAATAAAATATCTGTAGGTGTTAGTTGTGTGATTGTGTAGTGTACGTGTATGTGGTGTGTGTGTGTGTGTGTGTGTGTGTGTGTGTTGAGGTGTGGTATATTTAGTAAATTATTAATTATGAATAACACGTTAAGTAATTATTTCTAAAAGTGTTTCGGTTTCGTTGTAATTTAAAGTTTTCAACCATACTTTTGTTTTCTTTTTAACTTCTACGCTATGCAATGGATATATGCTTAAGATTTTATTTATTTTATTATATAAGTATAATTCCCTTTTCTCATATTGTACTGAAGCAAATGTCGTTTTACAGCGATCGGTACATAGAACTATGTCGTTTCTTCTTTTGTTTGTCTTGTCATGTTCATACCTGGTAGATTTATGAATTTTAAGCAATAACAACAAAATGTATAACTTTCGAACTAACAAGACACCAGACAAATTATAAAGGTCAGTAAGTGGGGAATCGGTATGGTTTGAAATAGCAGACCTTAATCAGGGCTCTTTGATCTCGCTTAAAGTTCCTCCCCATACTGGAATACAATAAGTGAGAACAGATTGAGCCAGTGCTACATGTCTAAACTTTTGAAAATATACATGAATTTTCTTATGCGACTAGTTATTAATTCAATATGGTTATACCAAGACAGTCTTTGGTCAAAAACCACACCTAAATATTTTCTTTGTACGAAAACAAAATATTTAGGTTTTTTTCTACGTGGTAGAGCCATGCTGCAGCTATATAAGTAGTATAGTTGTAGCACAAATAAGTCGGCTCGACCGGGGAAGGACTACGCACTCACAGAATACCAGCGTAATATAGCAGGTCAACACTGATGTATTTCGTATGGTGAGTGTAGAGAACCGGAGACCCTTTTTACTGGAAAAGAGGCATTCCATCTTAGTCCTCACGGGTGACAACGCATCTACATTTTGATTTGTAATAGAGGATAGATGTAGATGTCTATGGGCCACAGCAACCACTTACCATCCGGTGAACTGTGTGCTCGTTTGTCACCTTATTCTATATAAAAAAAAAACAAGACCTCTGAGAAGAACCGGCAAGAAACTCCCCTAGTTTCTTTTTTAAGGCCATGTTAGAATTTCTTAGTAAGCTCTCTTTAATTTTCCAATAATTTTGGCTTTGTACAAGCTGCTACTAACCACATTTTGTGACATTTAGTAAATAATTAAAAAATCTTCAAAGATTTTTAAAAGACGAGCTTACAGTACAACCAATGGACATCTATAACTCCCTTAAGTGCGATGTCACCTCTTATCTCTTAACGCCTGTAGTTATAATGCGTCATACCTGAAGAAAGATGTAGGTGTCCTGTTCGATGCCAGAAACCGTTAAGCAGTTTGTACCAATCTAGATGGGGAGCCCATCTAGATTGGTACAAACCGCTACCGCTACCGTACAAATAGCCCTACAACCTAGTAAATCTGTCAGATCTTTTATATTGATTTCCCAGCTTTAAACATGTATTCATTACAGCCTATTCCTTCCCATAGATAGGCGGGATGCCAGTTGCAATTACTGTTGATAGTGAGTTTCTCGAAGTTGTCCAGGAATATACCTACCTCGGGCGGATATTGCGACTAGGTAAGAATAAATTCGAGAAGGAAGCCGATCGGAGGGTTCAGGTAGGCTGGACATCATTAAGAAAGTTCCGTCAGGTTTTCTCGTCGCCTATACCACAAAGTCTGAAGACAAAAGTGTTCAAACCAATACGTTCTGCCCGTACTCACTTACGATGCCGAAACGTGAACATTGACGTTACGACTACTCGACAACCTCAAAATCGCTAAGCGAGCGATGGGAAGAGCTATGCTCGGAGTTTCTGTGATGGATAAAATTCGTAGTGAAGAAATCCGCCGGAGAACCAAGATTGCTGACATAGCCTTCCGTGTTTGTAAACTGAAGTGGCAATGGGCTGATCATAATACTTTAAATAATACTTTTTATAGAAGAGGGGGCAAACGAGCATGCGGCTCAGCTGATGGTAAGTGACTACCGCCGCCCATGAACAACCGCAACACCAGAGGAATTGCAGATGCGATGCTTTTAGAAAGGTGTATGCTCTTTTATTGAATGTCACTATGTCGTATCGGTCCGGAAAAATCGCCGGTAGTAAACAATTCCACAGAGCAATTGTACGAGGAAAAAACATCCAAAACGTCTAGTAAAACGCACAGTCGCGGAGCGCCAAGCATCCAGCAAGATGGTGAGGATGGTATCGTGAATTTCTACAACAATACTTCATACTTTAAACACTAGGAACAAACATAAGCTTGTAATGCCAGTTACTAGACTCCACAGAATCAGTAATTCATTTATGGGGCAATGTACTCGTATACGCTTTTACAACAAAATTTTAAATGTTTTATTAAAGAAAAACTGTGCAAAAAGGGTTATTATAATATCTAGGAATACAGAAAATAACACCTGGGAATAAGGTGATCGCCACCATGCTGGTTCTATAAAAATTCATTTAAAAATTGTATAAACAACTTTATTGTAAAGTGAAATATATTTAAAAAAAGTGCCGCTGGGTTTCTTACTGGTTCTTCCCAGGACAGAGGTATTTTCCGAACCAGTGGTAAATTATACGTGGTAGAGCCATGCTGCAGGTATATTAGTAGTATAGTTGTAGCACGAATGGGTCGACTCGACCGGGGAAGGACCACGCTCTCACAGAATACCAGAGTAAAATAACAGCTTGACACTGCTGTTTCGTATGGTGAGTGTAGACAACCGGCTGCAAAAATCTGCATTTTGATTCTTTATTGAGGATAAATATAGATGTCTATGGGCCGCAGCAATCACTTACCATCAGGTGGACTGCGTGCTCGTTTGTCACCCTATTCTATAAAAAATAACTCAATAAGTATTATGTAATAATCAATATTGAATAAAAAAATCATTCTATTCTATTCTATTTAAGTATGTCACAGAAGTGACAGCCGGTGGATTGGAACGCACCCTGAATAGAGCTACGGTCTGCGCAAGGTGGATGGTAAAAGCTGGACGCGTATAGCCGAAGACCAGGCTAAATGGCGCGCTTGGAAGAGGCCTATGTCCAGCAGTGGATTGCCGCAAGCTAATGATGATAGATAGGGGGAATATTTTCCATAGCTGCCACGTTTAGCAATCGCAGTTTTTTATTAATTTGAGTTGTTACCAGGAAGAAGCTGCTGCCGTTCTCCTGTTTCATTTCCCGCTGTGGCTTTTACGTTGTCCACGGGATAATATGGGGTATTGGATTCTGGATGTTGTATGCATCAAGTTAAAAATTAATAACGCCTTTTATGATTTCATAATAAAAAGCTTTAGATGTCCCTCGGGTTAATCTTTACTTAGAGATGGTATACAAAAGCTGGCATTCACAAATATGTATTTATTTATTTAAAACATTACAATATTAAATATTTCTTATCAATCGAAACGCGACGAAATGTTGACAACAATATTATTTTATTACTTACAAACTATTAATACTTGAATTATTAATAAGTACATTTTATAAATTTACTCTATACTTATCGTTTATTCTACGAAATTTTAAGAGAGGTTTATTCACGTCCGTCGTGGTTGACGGCGCGCAATAAAATGTATATGTTATGGACCAACTGATTAATAGGGCATTATTCATAATGTCCAGATAGTTTAAAACACAACAATATGGGTACGCAATATGCTATTGAAATAATTAAATTGCCCGGGCTTTATGTATAAAATCAGTTACTTACTAGGCAGTGTAATGAAAAGATAGGTTAGGCTAGTTTTTTTTTTGATGTCACATATTTAACACTTAAATACAATAGGAGTAAAAAATTTTAATAAAAGTATTTTTCTTTGTAACGCAAATGAAGAAAAACCCTATTGCTGCTATTTGATACTGAAAGGTGGTTTTTCCCTTCCTTCGCAATTGAACACTTGTAAATTTCAGATTTGGTACATTATTAACTTATTGTCTTAAAAGAGATTACCATGGTTAGGTTGGTTGGGTTATATCAAATTACGCAAGATTTACTTAACAATATACACAATGACCGGACAATGCGATAAAGCTTAAATCAGTATTAATTAGGTAGCCCGACTTGAATTGTCATTATTCATGTTGCCCGGGCATTATAAATAGTGCCCTAACTAATCAATTTGTCCATAGCACATATAAGATCGATATTTAATTTTGATAACATCGCGTTCGCATTTATAACGTTAAAATTACAAGGAACTTTTTAAAATGTTTTGGACAAAGTACAACTTATAATAAAATTTAATTGAATAACGCGTGATGGTTAACAGTACGGACTATGTCAAGCCTCGTCGCTGTATTTCGGTGTACGGTTCAGTGCCAAGGAAGCGCGTCAGCGCCGGCGACCGAAGCGGAGGAACGAGTGAACGACGTCTTGCCTCTTCATGCCCGAGTCTAGCAGTTGCGGGTAGTCGCGGACTAGAGCTGAAAATATTAAGAATATTACACATTAGTTTATTAAGGCTAGGAAACCTCAGGCATAATATATTATTATAATATAATAGCCTGCAGTCCATACATTTACAAGCAGAACTATCTTATAAGGGGCGAAAGTTGAAAAAGTATCCTACTATTTACTGAAAATAGAGGTTCCAAAACCCAGCACAATAGTGCTGGCGTCTGAAAAACTACGATATGAAGATAGCTGTTGTGAACGGAGTGAAGTCATCTGAATTCAAATATTTAAAAAAAAATCATGACTAGAGTAGGTAGTAAAATGCCAGTATACAAAAATCTCAACTATTTTCGTAGTACAAAACCAAGCGGATTGGTCGGTCCTTGTTTATTTCTCCATCTTATTCTAATTACTTTTGGCGCTTTTTTTAATTTATCCTATGCTACTGCAGTGCCACCCTTATTGGACACGTTTTTAGGGACACTTTTCATGTATAGAGATGGTCCTACTTCTCTCTACACTCCATACTAAAAACGATTCTTCAAAACTGCGGTGTTATGACAGTTTGCCACCGCGTATATGTATGAATTTTGTAATTATTTGTAAAAACCGATCCATTATGTTTTATACCACAGATAAAATAGTACCAATTTAATGAAAGATATTAACATAATTTTGTCCACGATGTACATAGTTATTTATTAAGTGGCGAAGCTTGCGAAGTCACTTATTGATTTCACGATGTCTGTCCGTCTGTCCGTCTGTCCGTCCGTCTGACCGTCTGTCCCACGATTATTTTGAGAACTCCTGTTTTGAAACTGATTGCTCAACGGCAACCGTTAGAAACCGCTACAAAGCTGATTTCTTCGCCACTTTGCTATGCTATTAACTTGCTAGGTTTATTTATTTATGGTTGTTAGGTTACGTATAGCAAATACGGGATAGTTATGACACAGAGTAAATATTTCTTTACTCATGTGGTTATGATATATGACAATAAAAATATGTCTTTGTTTTTTAGTACGACAGCAATACCCACCGTTTTTCTTTTCATCATTCATCATCACGCATATATTATAATAGTAGGGGATAACCATGATATAGTATTATTTGCAGATGACACTTCTTTAATTTTCAAATTAAGTCGACAATTACTAAAATATGACCAAGTAAATAATGCTATATCTAAATTAGTAAATTGGTTCAAAGTTAATAATTTGCATTTAAATGGTACTAAAACAAAATGTATGAAATTCATGACTCCAAATGTCAAACAATTAAATACTAATGTGATTTTAAATGGGGAGAAACTGAGTCTTGTAGATACCACCATTTTTCTTGGAATCACACTAGACGCGAAGCTTCAATGGGGCCCCCATATATCAAAACTAGTAAGCAGACTTAGTTCTGCAGCATATGCTGTAAAAAAGATTAGAAGTCTAATTAGTGTTGAAACAGCTAGACTAGTTTACTTTAGCTATTTCCATAGCATAATGTCGTATGGTATTTTGCTATGGGGACACGCAGCTGACACTGAAATTATATTTGTTTTACAGAAGAGGGCCATAAGATCAATTTATGATTTAAAGCCTAAAGAGTCGCTGCGACAAAAATTTAAGGAAATTAATATATTAACTTTGGCCTCTCAATACATTTATGAAAATGTAATGTACGTACACAAAAATAAAAGTAGTTTTACAAAAATAAGTGATATTCATTCTGTAAATACTAGGAACAGACACAAGCTAGTAGTACCAGTTACTCGACTCCATCGAGTCAGTAATTCATTCTTGGGGCGATATATACGCTTTTACAACAAAATTGCAGAAAATATACAAAATTTCACCTGCTCAAAGTTCAAAAACTTTATTAAACTAAGTTTGTATAAAAAGGGTTATTATAATATTAAGGAATTTATGGATGATAATAACCCCTGGAAATGAGGTGATCGCTACCAAGCTATTTCTAATTTGTTATGTTGTTGTTAATTTGTGTAACATCATGATTGTAAGCTGTTATTTATAAAAAAAAAAGTCCCGCTGGGTTTCTTGCTGGTTCTTCCCAGGACAGAGGTTTTTTTCGAACCAGTGGTAATCAAACAAAAGAGTGACTTTCAATAAGTATTATTTATAATCTATATTGAATAAAAAAGTTTCTGTTTCTGTTATAGAGAATGTACTAGAATGTACTTTCAGTTTTTCTTTCAATGTACCTTCATAAAATTATCTTGTTTACATTGCCTTTTTGTAGTTCGCTAGTTTAGTCTATAGATTTTTTTTCTAATAATAATTAATAATTAGACTAGATTTAGAAGAAACAACGCCATCTAATCGTTTGTGTGACATTTGCCTTGGTATTTTGACATTTTTCACCAGCAACATCGTATATCCCAGTTACAACACAGCTATACACGAAACAGCACCATCTAGTTGTTTTTACTGAAAATTTGATAGTCATAACTTGATCTACCACTAAAAACGAAAGAGCGCAACCTAGCTTGCATTTACCTTGGTACTCGGGCACCTGCTCGCCGGCGGCCTCCGCGTACAGCTCGAGGAACGTGTTGAGCGCCTGGCAGAAGCGAATGGCGCGCGGGTCTTCCTCGGCCGAGCCGGCGCAGAGCTGTGCGGGCGCGGCCAGTGTACAGCCCGCCAACGTCGCCAGCACCGCGCACAGCGCCACTCGACTCCATTCCTTGCTGCAGACAACACTTTGCTTTTAGAATAGAATATAATTTACACGGCAGTAACCTAATAGTCAAGGCTGCGAAATGGCAAACTATAATTTCAAATTAAAAATTTTGTACAGCCGACTTCAATATAAGTTATTAAGAATAACTCAAAAACTATTGGTCTGACCTTTATCAAATTCATATGGGACCACACGAGAAGTACCAGCTTTCAAATACAAAAAAGAATCATCGAAATCGGTTCGCCCAGTAAAAAGTTATGAGGTAACATACATAAAAAACATAGTCGAATTGAGTACCGTCTCCTTTTTGGAAGTCGGCAGAAAAGATCGTGGGTTCGAAGTCTTTTTTTTTTCAAAAAACAAATTTATCCGTCATTCGAATACTGTCGTGTTCCACACGTGTTGATAGACGATATAATATGATATAATAATGTCCTCGTTTTTATTTAAACTTAACAAGGACTCTGGCAAGGAAGTTTAGACGAGACCCTTTCAAGGTAAGATGCTCTGATAAAACGTTTTTCTGTATTTCAAATCCCACATGCTTAGCACACAGCTTAGTTTGGGAGTAATGATGAGAGTGAATTTATTTCGATGCGCGCGCACACTGACACCTAAAAGCGATGACTTCAGTGGGTAATTGTCTCTCAAGTTTTCGTGACAACTGATAACTATATTGAAAGTAGTTATTAAAATATATATCAATCTACAACTCGTGTTTTATTTAAATTATTGTAAAGTATGTAAGCCATATTGTAGGCTTATGAAAAAACTAAGATTTGACAGTTGTGTTGTAATTCAATTAAAGGTATAATTTTCATTTGTGTTTTCGTGGTGAAATCCGTATTCCTCATAAATACACTATATTTGGCGACGAGGACCTTATTCACGCATTATTGAGTGCAATAAAGTTAAATAGTTACAAAAACTTGTGAAATTCAACGCCTACAAAACACAAGCGTGTTTCTTCACTGCAAAAAGCAGCCAGCTCACCTTGGCTCCTTCTTTCCGAAATGTATCCCTAGAATATACCGACCGCCTTCAGTTGTTAGAGTTTGAAATATCCTCAAATCTGAACTTCGGGCGGTTCAATGAGTCCAAAGCCAAAACAGCTGCAAGGAAGTTGTGAGTCCTTGCAATGGTGTGGCGATACTTCACGCCGGGACTGCTGCTTACTTTATATAAAGTGCAAGTCCGGTCGTGCATGGAGTATTGCTGCCATATGTGGGCTGGTGCTGCAAAATGCCACCTAGAAGCTTTGGATTCAATGAAAAGGCGTGCTAAGAAGCTTATTGGTGACCCAAATTTGGTTAAAACCAATCTTACCAGCCTCGAACACAGACGCAAAGTAGCCATCTTTTCGGTGGCTTACTAGAATATAAAAAAATAAATAATGTCTAATAAAATAAATGTGTTGTTCGGCAACAACCTCACATTTTATCGCCACATGCAAGAGTGGGATATTTTTAGAGTCGATTTTTGTCCCATTCTGTATGACAAATGATTATCATGATGACACTGACAAAGCAGGAGTTATGAGAAGAGCTTTTGGCTCACATCATTAGCAGGAGATACATATCGCCTAGTACGCGATTCAGTTTTTCCGTTAAAACTAGAAAACTTAGCTTATAAGACTTATCGAAAAGACTGACAACCAGTTTTCCTCAAAGAAAAGTGGACGCTGTGGCTCATCTATACATCTATCTTCAATTAAGGATCAAAATACAGTGGCGTCAGCACCCTTGAGGACTAAAATGGAATACCTCATTACCAGTAAAAATGGTCTCCAGTTATCTACACTCACCAGACGAAATACAGCAGCATCAAGCTGCTATTTTACGCTGGTATTCTGTGAGAGCGTTGTCCTTCCCCAGTTGAGCTGACGCATACGTGCTACAACTATATTATATAGCTGCAGCGTGGCTCTACCACGTTATGGGGAGCAGCTTGCAAGTCTATGGAATAGGCTCTATGGAAGATATTTCAGAAATATATCAATACGTCTCAGTGTGGGACGGACTTGGGTACGTCATGATCGTTTAAAGGTCTTTGCTTGGGCCGTTACGTGTGACGGGTAGTCCACTTCCCACTCTTTAATATCGTCTGGGATGGTGATGGCTGCCACATGCTTCATACTTGTAAACAGGTGCTGCTTGTGGGGGTTGGTCTGCTCGGGTTTGCCATACGCTGATAAGCTCCATCGGTATTTTTAGTACATCATTTTTAGTACAAAATAAAATATTTCAGTTAGTTAGTGTCAGCATAGTTCAGTTACCGATAGATCTGATATCGTTTTCTATTCTTTACATACTGCTACGTCTCACTAAAGACGTGATAGTAATCAAAATTGATAATAGCGACAACCAGACGCCATGTCGCTTAAAAGAAAAAAAAAGTCGACGAACTATTGTAAAGTAGGGTAATCGCTGGTTAGGTCTTGGAAAACCATATTTAGATTTTTCCAGTCACTTTTCATTTTGTATGACCATTTAGGGTCTACAACGATTTATAGTCAGTTAGCGATCATTCTCGCTTAAATTTTCAAAACTTATAACAAAGCTGTGATAAAGTTTTTGTATAAACGTATAACGGGTATTATTATTTTTTTTACGCAGTCGGGTTTTTTTTAAACAGTATTAACCTTGCTTGTTTATTATTTATGAAGTTAACGTATAACAGAACATTCGGCTAAATGTCTGGGTACTTTTAATTGGAATGGATTTTTCATATTAGTAAAGAAACATTATGGCCGTTGTCGTAACACTTATTTCAAAGGCATGCTATTTCGATGAATCTGGATGAACGTGATTTTTATATAATGAAAACGCTTTCTCTCAAACACGTTTGTTTTTTATGTATCGTCTCAGGTCGGTCTTAGATTTTTCTAGAGATTTTTGGTTTTCATAAAAAGGTATTTGAAGTTTTTCTTCAAATGTTTCAGTTCTGGCAGAAAATTGACCGACGGTATCGATCATCTGCTGTCGCTTGCCTGTCGTCGAAATTTCCTAAATACTTCTCATTGTATGAATTTTCGCTATAGTATGTACTGGTGCATCAACTTATTATAAGGAAGTATTTTAACGAAGTCTTATAAAAGACACAAACGTCTGTAAAAACTTTAGACTAATAATAGTCAATGATGTATTTGGCCGTGATTTGGTCTAACGATAACCTGAAGGGCTATAGCGTTATGTAAATAATATGTAAACGCTTTCATAGATTACAACATTATAGTTTAAATTAAGAAGTAACTTACACGTTAATGACTACTTTGTTATTTACATTAATTTTAACACGATTTTTATACGCTTGACTTCTTCGTATGTATGTATGGGTTTATATATGAATGTAATAATATTTTAAATTTAGTTTCAAAATTTTTAAACGTCTGAATCATATGAAATTTCGCAAACGTTTTAATAACCTATGACAATACAACTATTTTCTGCCGACTTCCTAAAAGGAGACGATACTCAATTCGACTGTACCTATGTTTTTTTTATATGTGTTACCTCATAACTTTGTACAGGGTGAACCGATTTCAATGATTCTTTTTTATATGAAAGCTGATAGTTCTCGTATTGTCCCATATGAATTTGATCAAGGTCAGACCAATAGTTTTTGAGTTATTTTTAAATAACTTATATTGAAGTCGGCTGTACAAAATTTTAAATTTTTAATTATATACAATTCCATCCATCCATAAAAGCCTAAAAAAGTGCACTGCTGAACATAGGCCTCTCCTATTTAAGAGAAATTTGCCATATTTCGATTCGATTTATTTATTCAAAAGCCAAGCGTGGCAAACGCTTGGCTTTTGGATAAATAAATTGAATCATTAATCAGTATGAAGTAGCTTCTAGGAAGAAAGTGGCTTTTGAGCTAGACATCACGCCTCAACCATCCAAGATTAAGAGAAAAACCTAACGAAGAAAAGGACAGATAACAGATAAATAAATAACCAGAATAGGACTACTTCTGCACTATATCTATAGCAAAATATATTTCGCCTCCACTGGAAGACTGGATCTAGTGCGATAGGTACATGCCGAGAGCGGACCCACGAAGTATGTTCTGTTTTTTTTTTTATAGTAGAAGGGTAACAAACGAGCACACAGTCCACCTGATGGTAAGTGTTTGCTGTGGCTCGTAGACATCTACATCTATCCTCGATTACGAATCAAAATGCACATGCGTTGTCACCCATGAGGACTAAGATGGATTGCCTCGTTTCCATTAAAAAGGGTCTCCGGTTCTCTACACTCACCATACGAAATACAGCAGCGTTAAGCTGCTATTTTACGCTGGTATTCTGTGAGAGCGTGGTCCTTCCCCGGTTGAGCCGACCCATTCGTGCTACAACTATATTACTTATATAGCTGCAGCATGGCTCTACCACGAAGTTCCTCTTACTTTGACCAAAATGGTGGCCCACCGAAGAAATTCATTTTACCAGCCCAGGTTAGGCAAAACTGATAATAGTATGATTTTAAAAAATAAGTGTTATTTACAGAATGTTATATTTCAGTTGATTTTTATGTTCAAATCTTTAATAACTATTGTTTCGTAATACCAAATGACTGATTAAAGAAGTTGATTGTCTATGCCTACTTTTAATGTCAAACTTAACCTATTCTTATTGCCCGTTCGTCCCCTACGTTTCATCAGTCCTTTCTGTTTTAATTTCCCTCTGTCGCCACTTACGACACCCACGGGACGATATTATGAGGTAGTGGATATTCTTACACCGCCACTACACAGTTAGATACCTAAAATTCTCACTAGTGTAATTACAGCACGTGGTCAACGTATGTTATTTAAATTGTTTAAACTATAACCTATTTTCTCAACTTCATTTAAATTTCTTCTCACAATAGTTCTTTTTTAAGTACCACACGAACCATTAATTAATAAACAAAGGCGACCTTTAACTCAAGTCAAAATAAAGAGTGTAATAAAAGAGGAAAGTAGTAGATACGAGACAGACACGTCGCACCAAAGCTTCATTCCTGTGCGCAATTTTCTTTTACCTTTGTGTTAGCTTTGTCGCTCGGTTTACACGACTCACGATAGCGTGTAAAAAGATCCGCAAATCGTATTTCTTTGTGATATTATCATAGTAAGAAGCGTGTTTAAAGTAGTAAGTCGTGCTTACTTAACGGTTTGAGAATTAAAAAAAGTTTCGTTTCATTGTGAAACTGACTTTATATTTTTTATTTTTTTTATAAGTTGTACGTTTAAAAACCTTTGCCAGTAAGAGGAAAAAAACAAATTTTATAGTTCTGTCTCTATCAAACTAAACAAAAAACTTTATTTTTGTTTAGTTTGATAGAGACAGAACTATAAAATATAATGTGGGATCTTTATTGTAAGCACATTTTGTTAATGCGATTAGAATAAAGGTAAACCTTGAATGTTTTATGTTTTTGTATTTATTGTCTAGTCTACTGCTGAACATAGGATTGTCAACCGCGGTATTTTTTATTATTTTAAGTTGTTATTAGGAAGATATTGCTGCCCACCAGTTTCAGTTTCCCTCTGTCGCCTCTTACGTCACCCACGGGATGACATGGGTAATGGATGTTCTTACACCGCCACTACACGGTGAAACTCTATATTCTTTAATTAAAATTATGTTTGTGGTCATTGATTGCAAACAAGTGTCATGGAGAAAGAGTATCATTCTAAAGGAGTTCCTTTTTTTATAGGATAAGGGTGACAAACGAGCACACAGTCCACCTGACGGTGAATGGTTGCTGCGGCCCATAGACATCTACATCTATCCTCTATTACAAATCAAAATGCAGATGCGTTGTCACCCGTGAGGACTAAGATGGAATGCCTCATTTCCAGTAAAAAGGGCCTCGGGCCACTTGCACTCACCAAGCGAAACGCAGCGGTAAACCTCTACTTCACGCTGGTATTCTGTGAGGTCGTGATACCAACCCGGTCCGAGCCGGCCCATCCGTGCGACAGCAAAAGCTGCCGCGTGGCTCTACCACTGTTAAATTTTTCTTTTCACGAAAACTCAAGTAAGATCACACTGAAATTAGTGTTTTTAAAATAAGGCTCATGATACACGGATTCTCTCGCCACAGGCATCTGTATAGCAAATAAGTATGACAAATGAGTCACAGTCCACCTGATGGTAAGTGGATGCATTGGCCCATAAAAATCTACATTTATCCTCGATTAAGAATCAAAATGCAGATGCGTTGTCACCCCTGAGGGCTAAGATGGAATGCCTTGTTTCCAGTAAAAAAGGTATCTGGTTCCCTACACTTGTCATACGAAATATCAGCATTAAACTGCTATTTTATGCTGATATTCTGTGAGAACGTGGCCCTTGTCCGGTCGAGCCGACCCATTCGTGCTACAACGATAATATTAACTGCATCTTGGCGGCAGCCTTGAATAATATTCTATGGGTGGTAGCAAATCAACTACCGCAGAAGTGCCACATTCCTGGCTCGATGGACCATATAGCTCCGAGTAAAGAATGCTTGATTGTTTTTCTAATGTATTCTTCAAGTTTTTTTTTGGTTATTACTAAAACTCATGCTGATTCATGATTTTTGTCATGCCTTCGACGTAATTGCCAAACTTTCGTATTTTGTTTTAAATTAGTATATTGTGGTATACTTTAATGGCCTACGCCAAAATAAAGTGTTTCTTTCTTTCTTCTTTCTATGTTTCTTTGCAGGTGTCTATCATATTGTCACTTCATATAAAAAAAAGTAAACAAAATTCCTGTTCGTACCAAGTTATCTTTCGTACGTTCATAATACAACAGTTTGTCCCTAGCAATATCGCAAACAAATCACATATACAATAAAACTAAACACTGGAATTTAGGGTGCTAAATTCGCGAGTCCAAGATTATTGGAATACCGTAAGGCGTCACCCAAAACTTATTGGTTTCAGTATATCGACACTAAAAACGCCATTTTGCGGGAAAGAGATGCGTCAATCGTTGCGCTTGTACAAGGGTTCGCATCTGAGTAAAAATGCTAGTAATGTTTACTGGTTTGGTACTAGGTAATTCTCTGATTAAATGTGGTTTGATTTTATTTTATGGGAGATAGCGGTCATTAAATTTACGTCAAGATAATAAATTCTTATATTAACATTGAATATAAGTAATTTTAATGATTTTATTACTTTTTTTTTTGCTTTTTTTAGAAGTTACGAGCAAAGACTTCTTTCTATGTGCGAGTGCTATAAAATGTTAAAAAAGAAAAAAGTAGAGTGAAAAGGGGAGATTTAACACCGGGCAAAAAATTTTAGAGGTGTTATATAGCGCACTAAATTCAGAACTTTAATAGCGCGATTTAGGCTTCAGTGCAATTCGCTTGCGACGCGACGCCAGCTTCACAACAGACAGGACACGAGATTTCTTTAAATGTTCATACTTAATTATTTCTAACCGGCTGAGCAACCTTTGGGCGATTAAGACACAATTAATCGTCACGTATTCCTCAAAATGTTTATAAGTTTTTTTTTATAGGATAAGGGTGACAAACGAGCACACAGTCCACCTGATGGTAAGTGGTTGCTGCGGCCCATAGACATCTACATCTATCCTCGTTTGCGAATCAAAATGTAGATGCGTTGTCACCCGTAAGGACTAAGATGGAATGCCTCATTTCCAGTAAAAAGGGCCTCCGGCCACCCGTACTCATCAAGCGAAACACAGAGGTAACTCTACTTTACGGTGGTATTCTGTGAGGTCGAGGTACCACCCCGGTTCGAGCCGGTCTATCCGTGGGACAGCAGAAGCTGCCGCGTGGCTCTACCACTGTTAAAGTTAAGTTAAGTTAGTAAATTCAAAATTATATTTGGACTTTTCGTAATGTGATTTCGGAATGTGAATGGATGTGAATACACTGGGATGAATACAGTATATTATGCTAGTGATGACATTTTTTTTTATAGTATAAGGGTGACAAACGAGCACACAGTCCACCTGATGGTAAGTGGTTGCTGCAGCCCATAGACATCTACATCTATCCTCTATTACAAATCAAAATGTAGATGCGTTGTCACCCGTGAGGACTAAGATGGAATGCCTCATTTCCAGTAAAAAGGGCCTCCGGCCACCTGCACTCACCAAGCAAAACGCAGAGGTAAACCTCTACTTCACGCTGGTATTCTGTGAGGTCGTGGTACCACCCCGGTTCGAGCCGGCCCATCCGTGCGACAGCAAAAGCTGCCGCGTGGCTCTACCACTGTTATTTGTTATATGGTTATTTGACGTGGTCCTTCGCCGCTGGCCGAGTTAGGAAGCTCAAGGTCGCCCAACGAACTATGGGAGGGTTATCCTTGGAGTTATATATCTGAATTAGAATCAAAGTAACCGACATAGGACAACAGATCAGTATACTGAAGTGGCAATGAGCTGGCCATTTAGCTCGAAGAACTGGTATCCGATGAAGAAGAATGGAGTAAAAAAAGTATATTTATTCATTCATTCAATGGAGTGACGACCTGGTATGACGTTCAGGAAGTTGATGGATGCATGTAATTCAGGATAGTATTTTGTGGCATACCTTGGGGAAGGCCCATCAAAATTTATTTCATTCTACTTATTCACTTCTAATTTTGGGTAGGTATGGTAACCGAACCGTTAATTTATATTATTAATTATATATAATTTATATAATTAATTTTTTTATAGGATAGGGTGACAAACGAGCACACAGTCCACCTGATGGTAATTGGTTGCTGTGGCCCATAGACATTTACATTTATCCTCGTTTGCGAATCAAAATGCAGATGCGTTGTCACCCGTCAGGACTAAGATGGAATGCCTCTTTTCTAGTAAAAAGGGTCTCCGATTCTCTACACTCACCATAACACAGCAGTGTTAAGCTTCTATTTTACGCTGGTATTCTGTGAGAGCGTGGTCCTTCCCCAGTCGAGCCGACCCATTTGTGCTACAACTATACTACTAATATAGCTGCAGCATGGCTCTACCACGTATAAAATTTATGTGCACAGAAAAAATATATAAATCACGAAGCTTTACTTCGCCTCAAAACGGGACTTATTTCACGGTCCCGCTTGAATTCGAATAATCCACTAACAAACAGGCCGGCCCGAAAATCCTTATTTTTAATCTGTTTGGTCTTTCATAAAGTCCGAGACAAAACTTGTGTGACGCGCTGAGAGTCAATTTTGTCGGAGAATGACGTACTGAATACAGATTAAACAGGCTCTTAATGTTTACAGATTAAAATGAGCTTTATACAAAATATGCGATATTACCTACAGAAATAAAGCAAAAAAAAAAATTATAATATTAAGGAATTTATGGCTAGCTAGGCTACTAAGCCATTTGTAATTCCTTTTGTATTGTTAATTATTGTGTAATATTAAATTATTGTACGCTGATTTTTTTCTCAAAAAAATCCTGTTTTGATTCTTCCTTGTTCTTCCCAGAACAGCCTTGTCCTGTATTTTGTGAACCAGGGGTAAATAAAACATAAGATTGACTTTCAATAAACATTAATTATAATATAATGTCTAACATATAAAAAATATTTTTTGTTTGTTCATATTTTATGCGCTGCCATACCGTTGATCAGATTACAATACAAATTTGTCAACATATTGCATTCACTTCTGCGAAAGTTATAGGCAAAGTACAATTAACTTCCACTAAATTACGCGCGGACATACCTCAACACCTTAAAACGAAATTGTACAACCAGTGCGTGTTGCCTGAACTGAGACGTGGTCCTTCACTGCTGGTCGTATGAGGAAGCTCAAGGTCGCTCAGCGAGCTATGGAGAGGAGTTTCGGAGTTTCTCTGCGTGATGAACTTAGGAATAAGGATATCCGCAGTAGAACCAGAGTAACCGACATAGCCCAACGGATTAGTAAGCTGAAGTGGCAGTGGGCCGGCCATATAGCTCGAAGAACCGACAACCGATGGGGAAGAAAGGTTCTCAAGTGGCAGCCTTGTACCGGTAGGCGAAGTGTAGGGCGTCCCCCCACAAGATGGAGTGACGACCTGGTAAGACATGCAGGAAGTCGATGGATGCAGGTGGCTCAGGACCGTGCTTTGTGGCATTCTTTGGGGGAGGCCTATGTTCAGCAGTGGACTTGTGGAGGGCAGTAATGATAATGATAATGAAATTACGCGCGTATCTCACCGACAAATTTATTCGAAAATTATATATGATTCAACTTCAATTAATTTTTTATCGTTCCCAATTAAACAATATAACCATTCGAAATTTAAAACGATATTTTAGCAAATATTTCTTCCACGACAGCAACGCGCCGGGTACGAGCTAGTGTTGGATAAAAAAAGTTTCAGTTTTTATTTCCAAAAACGACAACGCGGGCTTTACAGTAGACGATAGGATTATTTTTGTCTAGAAGTCCGTCTGGGCCCGCCTTCTTATCTACCACTATTCTATTATATTCTTCTGGTTTGAAGAGTATGGAAATAGAAAATACCAGCATTATAACAAACAGTGTGGTATGACATCTTAATAATCACAGATAACAACGTATCTGTAGTTTCTTTATTTAAAGTTTGTTGCAGATGTTCATACACTTACTGCCAGTAGGACTGTAGTCGCTTGTCACTACAATTAAAAAAAAATACAAGCACGACCTATAATGTGCAGACAGGGGGGAAGAGAGCATTAGTAATGAACCATTATTAAGTACGTATCGTGTGCACAACGAAAGTCCGGTCTAAACAGGTCCGGTGCCTTTTTTCGTACATTCCGGTGCAAATCGCCCGAGGAAATGACGGACCTTAATGATTCGTTAATTTGGGGTATTTGAACCCGAGAACTTGCTTTAACGTCAACTTTTTCGAGGTATTTCGTTGTAACGTTCGTACTTTGTCATGAGCATGCTCAATTTGACGTTTAAAGCCAGTGGTGGCAAATTACTGGCTGTTTTGAATTCTGGTTAACGTTAAGATGCTTGGAGTGCCTAAGTAAAAATTAAAAAAGTAATAAAAATTAAGCGACAGTAACCTTATGGTTATGGCTCTTATGGAAAGACGTGGGTTCGAATCCACCATTCGACTACTGTTGTGAAACTAACACAAATATTGGGAATAGTTAGCGAGAGTATTAACGATGTTCACAGCGTTGCTAATATTCCTTTAAAAACATGAGTTTAATAGTTAAATGTTGGCAAAGATACTTATAATTATATTCATCATCATCATCACAGCCTTTCATGAGTGCACTGCTGATCATGGGCCTCCCCCAAGGAATGCCACAAAGCATAATTATATTAAGTGGAGAAAATTTTGATGGCTTATTTATTAAAAATAGTTTTTATAGAATAAGGGTGACAAACGAGCATACAGTCCACCTGATGGTAAGTGGATGCTGTGGCCCATAGACATCTATATTTATCCTCGATTAAGAATCATAATGCAGAGGCGTTGTCAACCCCTGAAGATCGGGTCTCCGGTTATCGTCACCATAGAAGAATTACTAATTTACGCTGGTGTTCAGTAAGAGCGTGATTCTTCCCCGTTTTAGTAGAGTCGCTCTTGCATGGAATTATGGCTGTAGAACGAATGGGCTGTTTCAGCGTGGTGGAGCATACAAATCGAGTGAATATATAAAAAGAGAGAAAATCTAAATATTTTAATAAACTAGCCCTACCGTTAAAACTGTACTTAATTTAAAAAACAAACTGACAGCGTAAATGTTTTACGTTATGTATAGAGACTAAAGTTGGTTTTTCTTTATTTGATACCCACATGCCTTAATTTGTTACAAATGTGTTTCAGTAGCTGGAACTCGTTTTAATACAATGTCTCTGGTGTCTGATGATGTTTGTGCTGTTAGCCTTTTGACTTTTACAGCTTTATAGCTCTCTCGGGAGACTCGGGGCTCGCGGTCGCAAAAAAAAGGAGTGAATTTTTATTATTCTGCATCGTTACGTGCGTAGCGATGACTTCTAGGACAGCTTACAGTACATGTGGATTAGTTATCTAACAATCGTTAGAGCAGGGGGTAGCGGACCCCGGCGCTGACGGCTAACTCGTATCGTTCGAAGTTCTGGGCGGTGAGAACCGCCCGGGCACGTGGGCGTACGTTTTGTACGCGGTGTATTTAATGTTGTATATGTCGTAGCTTTTTTATATATAAGAGGGAGTAAATGAGCATGCGGCTCACCGACGCGCGTATGATGGCAAGTGACTACTGCCGCCCATGAATTGCAACACCAAGGGAATCGCAGATGCGTTGCCGGTTAAATAGAGTAGACTCGTTTTTTGAAGGTCCCTAAGTCGTATCGGAAAAATCGTTAGTGGTAGTCGATTCCACAAGGAAGTTCTGCAAGGAAGAAGACTTCTACTTCATAGCTGTAAGACGGGACGCCTTTATTTTCACTGTATATAGTATACCTAATTCGTCACCACTATTGTGACGGTTAATTAAGTTTTAAATGCCGATTTACCAAGTAAAGAGACTTCATGTTTGGTAACATATTATAGTTATAGCACGAATGGGTCGGCTCGACTGGGGAAGGACCACGCTCTCACAGAATTACAGCGTAAAATACCAGTTTAATACTGCTGTGTTTCGTATGGTGAGTGTATAGAACCGAAGGTCCTTTTTATGTGGATACGAGGCATTCCATCCTAGCCCTCAGTGATGACAATGCATCTGCATTTTGATTTGTAATCGAGGATAGATGTAGATGTCTATGGGCCACATGAACCACTTACCATCAGGTGGACTGTGTGCTAGTTTGTCACCTTTATTGTATAAAAAAACGTATTAAGGCCTCGCGGCGGCTTCGTTTCTATATAAAAACCTTTTTTTAAAAGCAGAGTATACCTATGCCTAGTTAAGGGACTTATATCGTCTGTTTCTTTTCTTCTTTTTACATAATTTGAATTGTAATCCTATGAAGAGATTAGAGACAGTATCTTTGAGTAAATACATGAACAATTTGAGAAACCATTAAGGCGTGTAATCAACTCGTGGAGCATTCTTCGAGCGATTGTAGAACTTTTTAACAGTGGTAGAGCCACGTGGCAGCTTTTGCTATCGCACGGATTTGCCGGCTCGAACCAGGGTGGTACCACGACCTCACAGAAAACCAGCGTGAAGTAGAGGTTTACCTCTGCGTTTCGCTTGGTGAGTGCAGGTGGCCGGAGGCCCTTTTTACTGGAAATGAGGCATTCCATCTTAGTCTTAACGGGTGACAACGCATTTACTTTTTGATTTGTAATAGAGGATAGATGTAGATGTCTATGGGCCGCAGCAACCACTTACCACCAGGTGGACTGTGTGCTCGTTTGTCACCCTTATCATATAAAAAAAAACTTATAGCGTGAATTTACATTTTATTTTTATATTTATATATTAGGTTGGTATTTATATGTAGTAGATGGTAAATCAGTATTTAAAATTGCAATTAACAATTTCATTTGTGCCGGCGGGAGTCTAACCCGGGTTCATCGCGTGCTGTGAAAATAACTTTCAAAAAATCTAAATATATTTTATACGTGGTAGAGCCATACTGCAGCTATATTAGTAGTATAGTTGTAGCACGAATGGGTCGGCTCGACCGGGGAAGGACCACGCTATCACAGAATACCAGCGTAAAATAGGAGCTTAACACTGCTGTGTTTCGTATGGTGAGTGTAGAGAACCGGAGACCTTTATTACTGGAAAATAGGCATTTCATCTTAGTCCTCACGGGTGACCACGCATCTGCATTTTGATTCGCAAACGAGGATAAATGTGGATGTCTATGGGCCACAGCAACCACTTACCATCAGGTGGATTGTGTGCTCGTTTGTCAACCTATCCCATAAAAAAAAATAACTTCTCATTAATATCATCATTTCCAGGCGAAGAAAGGGCTGGTATATAAAATAAGTTAAGTGAAATACAATCATTTCGTATATACATGCATATACTTTATCGCCTTTAATTTTAACTGTTTTTAATGTTTGGATTTACATCACCTATGGTCTCGGGGGAACTGAGGTGGGAGGTGAGGTGTAGTTGAAACATTCCAAACACAGCTTTTACTGCGAACTATACTACTCATCCTTCATTTTTCGAAACATACAATTGACTGTTAGGGTTTTTACAAGTGACTCACCACCTTGACCCAGCTCCGAGATGAGCCGTTACCGGATTAAGTAATATTATACTATGTAATTATTGCTCGCATTCCTTTAATTTCAGCGACACTTTTTAAATTTAATATGGGGATCAAATAAAGAGTACCATTAACCAACGAGCATGTATGTGTAGGTATATGGACGTGAAAGAAGCGAGTGAGGTGTCTCAGGATCATGCCCAATTGAAGTTCGTCATCTCTGCCTACCCCTTTGGCTAACAGGGGTGGGAGTTTATATTATGTTATTTTATAATTTTTAAAGTTTTATAATATGTCTGTCTATTGTTTTTGTACACGTAGTTTTGTTTTAAATATCGTACATGTATGTGATTGAAACAGTTACCTACGTGTAGATGTAACTTTAATAATATTACATTGAAAATTTGAAAAACCCCCGAAATAAGAAGCTAATAATCTTCTAACGGCTTAAAATATTTTTTGAATCACGCTAAGAACAAGTCAGGGAGTTACGATACACACACATATACACATCTCAAACATACCTACATAAAACACTGATTGCGTCGGGGTTAACAAAATATATATGGCTTTTAAATTATTACTATATACTACAAACAACTTTTTCATCAGAAGTTAGTCGAGTTTTTCTACCAGTTAAGCTACTTTTTAATGACGCTTTTAAATTTTTAAAAAGCTAATGTTATTTGCGGCCAATCCTTCATCATTCCTTACATAAAATGAAGTGTACACAAACGAGAAAACTTATAAGAAACATAATATATTATCTAAATATTACATAAGTGCGAAGAGTAATTGATTTATAGAGACACGTTTGTCATTTATTCGAAGCAATAAATCGATCAAAGTTATCTTTGTTCTATTAAAAGCTCAATTATATGTCTCCTTGTTTACGTTGCGATTTGATATTGATATTTAATATATTATGTTCCATTTTTTAAAATCTATAAATGCTGTTAAATTACATAATTGCAAGTTTTATTTTTATTTTCGGGCCCGGATAAACATCCTTTAGCTTCATCTGTGGTAAACAAATTAAAAGAAAGGCACAAGGACTTTGTTGAGGTGGTGAGGTGGCTTTCATATGTTCAATGTTCAGTAGTTCGCCAGGTGATGAGTCTACGATATTGTCACTCAGCATTTCAAGAAGTTAGGATGATAAACACATATCACATACACAACCACCCAAATGACAATTCACCTAATGCTAAGTGGATGCTGTGGTCTATGGACAATATGGTTTTTTTATAGTATAGTGTCACCCTATACTATAAAAAAACATATTGTGTAGGATAGTGTTTTGTGGCATACCTTGGGGAAGGCCTATCAAAATTATTTCATTCTACTTATTCACTTCTAATTTTGGGTAGGTATTGTAACCGAACCGTTAATTTATATTATTAATTATATATAATTTATATAATTAATTTTTTTTATAGGATAGGGTGACAAACGAGCACACAGCCCACCTGATGGTAAGTGGTGGCTGTGGCCCATAGACATCTACATTTATCCTCGTTTGCGAATGAAAATGCAGATGCGTTGCCACCCGTGAGGACTAAGATGGAATGCCTCGTTTCCAGTAAATAGGGTCTCCGGTTCTCTACACTCACCATACGAAACACAGCAGTGTTAAGCTGCTATTTGACGCTGGTATTCTGTGAGAGCGTGGTCCTTCCCCGGTCGAGCCGACCCATTCGTGCTACAACTATACTATTAATGTAGTTGCAGCATGGCTCTACCACGTATAAAATGTATAATATGTAACACAGCATTAATTTGCTTTGCAATCGAGCCGACCAATTCATGTGGTGACCAAACTCAGAATTCGAATCCGTCTATCGACTACTTTATTAGAGACCTAGTATTAGTAATGTTATAATAGTGTTAAAAGTGTCCAAAGACTGACAGCAACGTTGAACGAAATAGTCTTATAATCAAAAAATATCTGTCAAGCGTTTCGATTATGTCATATTTTTCAAACCTTAGAAAAAATAGTAATTAACTGTGCGCGTGGAGAGGAGATGAACAGCTACATAATATCCCTGATAATAACTCGATATAATAAAAAAAACTGCGGTTTACAACGCGCCTAAAAGTGTGGGAGTTTTGGCAAATATACCCCTATGGAGCAATCTAAGAGGGAGGCCTATATTCAGCAAACTTGATAGGCTGTAATCATTGAGTTATATGTACTACGTACTAGAGAAGCTATTCCAAACAAAAATTGTGTCCTACTCTATGTCTTCGCGCATGCGCGGGAGATAGTAGAGTCGCGCATGCGCGAAGACTTTAATTTAATATAAAATAAGATATTAAAATCAATTTTTTTAAAATTTTTAACAGTGGTAGAGCCACGCGGCAGCGTTTGCTGTCGCACGGATGGGCCGGCTCGAACCGGGGTGGTACCACGACCTCACAGAATACCAGACTGAATTAGAGGTTTACCTCTGCGTTTCGCTTGGTGAGTGCAGGTGGCCGGAGGCCCTTTTTACTGGAAATGAGGCATTCCATCTTAGTCCTCACGGGTGACAACGCATCTACATTTTGATTTGTAATAGAGGATAGATGTAGATGTCTATGGGCCGCAGCAACCACTTACCATCAGGTGGACTGTGTGCCCGTTTGTCACCCTTATCATATAAAAAAAAATTAAATACAAGAATTGCATATAAAATACTCTTATTTTAATCAAAACAAACATATTTCTAAATAATATGTACTAATAATTATCTTATGGTATTCACAAATCTACAATTTACGCAATATTTAGTTTAGTGTACGGATTGCAGTAGAGTTCAGTTGAACATAGCCAGTGTTCGGAATGCGTAATCTAGTGTGTAGTACATATATATCGATGGCTGTAATTAATGATGATTTTTAATAATAATAATGTACTTACATAAAGGACTTCATTAAAATTTTATTCCATGTTAAAATACACAACCAAACTAATTTTAAAAGATTTAAAGCACTTCAAAGTTTTCATTTTTCACAATATAAATTAAAGTTAATACTTCAGAGTTTAAAAAAGAATAATTTTATATTTGATAAAACGGAACGATTTTACTACACGATTAAATAGTTCTTGTCGATATAATCTTATCGATTACTTATCGATTAATCCACGTTATGCGTGCGCGCCTTCAAGGGATACTGCATAGCACGCAGGGACTGCATCAATTTATCTCAGAGACAGCGGTGCAGAGATTTTAGGGATGTGCCTTATTATCGATATGTAAACGACAACATGCGTTTTAGCAGGTAACATATTTACTCTATGTTTATCGAAATATCTACATTAAGTCAAAGTAAAGAGAATATGTGTGTTTTATAGCATAATTAGTTTAGTTGTCATATGCACAAATATGTTCCACAAGTGTGGAAAATTAATGTTTTAAAAATATTTGCAATATGCCGAGCTATATCGCCTGTTAATAAGTACGTGTAAACTTTTTTCATTCCTATAGCCTCCCATAGATATTGGCAGCGTAAATAATTTATATTAACCTTGTTCAAAGCGTAAGATAATCCATCCACCTCATTCCTTCCCGTGGGTTTTGTAAGAGTGGGTTTCGTATGGAAAACGCCCGAAAGATCTTAAGGCATCCGACAGATTGCGGTATCCACCAACTTGTCAAGACGAAAAATAACCTGAACGGAGCGTCAAAGGTGTGAAAGATCTGGTATTGTAATCGTTAATCCACCTGCCAAACTTGGCAATTAAGGGAAATCCTCCCTATAATGGCGGATGTCCATTTTCAACATTGGACTTTTTAGGGTCTGTTGAAGAAAAAGAAGAAAGAAGTGAAGTCTAGTAAGTAGTAAAAAAGTATAAGGAATCAAAAAGTTAATCTTACAAAATTAGGATGACAGTAAGTGAAATAGCTATTTGTATGCCATTCTTACAAATTAAAAAAATCCTTTGTGGGTATAGAATTTTGTATGGGTATGTAAAGTATCGAGGCGAGGAAATCTCGTGTAACCAAATAGGCGAAAGTTAACCCTTCCTCCTTCTTCCCAAGTTGTGTTATTGAAATAACGACCGACTTGGGATAACCCCCAACTGCTGATTTCTTCGGTTCTGAACTTTGGGTTGTTCTTTGAGATTAGAGACAAGTTAGATGCTCTTGCAAAGGCGCGGCATTTCTTCACTCCGGGACGACTGCTTATTTTCTATAAAGCGCAGGTCCGAACGTGCATGGAGTATTGCTGATAAAGATAGGCTGATACTGCAAAATGTCACTTAGTAAAGGCAAGGCGTGCTAAGTGGCTTATTGGTTACCTCAATAAAGCCAATCTTACCAGTCTCCAGCACAGGCGCAAAGTAACTAGCCTTTTGGCGTCCTACAGGAAACATTTCGGAAGGAGTGCGCATTGTATATTCATATTTACACCATTTGTTTCACCGTATAGTGGTGGTGTATGAATATCCACTACACCATGTCGTACCGTGCGTGTCATAAGAGACGATAGAGGGAAACAAATCAGTGGACGGGCAACAGAGCTTTCCTAATATTAATCAGAAAATAAATGCGGTTACAATCTGCCTGCTAAACGTGGCCACTATAACTTACGAGACAATCTGTGGTCTCACCTATGATGAATGGACGAATGCATATTTAAATGTTTGTAAGATGCCAGAATATTTTATCGAAAATTTTTATTACGTGTGCGCAAATTTTATTTCACGGTTGTCTTAAATACATTAACCCTACAACAACAAGTAACAAATATCCCTTCCGCTTGTATCTGACATTTACAATGTAAATCAATTATATTTCAGATAACCGCTCATAAAATTGTAATTTGACTACACTTGAGGTAAGTTCGTCTAATTTTTCAATATTAGCACACAAATGTTAGTGACTGGCAGAAACATAACTTCATTTCGTCACGCTTAATTAACAGAAGTGTTATCATTGTAGCCGCATTTATTTAGTACTTTTTTCATAATATAGATTAAAAACATTTTTATTTTTCTTTCATTGTCGCTAAATTTCTTTGATACTTAATTGAGCGTAACGAGGCTACAAACAAATGATTTTGTTTTTTTTTTATTTTTTTACTTCTTAACTATATAGTGTCAATACAGCTGGACTGTATCCCAGTGTAGGATGAATCTGTGATTATTATCACACTAAGCAGTAAGATTGACGTTCGCAACATCCGATGCTTCAAACCTTTATCAAGGCCCCGATCTGACTATTATTTTACATCTGCCGCGGCAATGAAATCTTTCTACAATTTCTTACTGTAGCCTCTTACGAAATCCACTGGATGAAATTGGTTAATGTTTTTTATTACTCTGCCTATATGTAAAAAAAAATTATTAATTTACATATAAAATTGTTTTTGAATCTTTTTTCAACTTATTCATTTTATTGCATATTTATTTGTATCGATAATAATTTATAACGCAATCGATATCATTTTTCAAGCACATCATTAAATGGTGCGTACGTGCAAATTTGCACGCAATGACCCTACAAATGCACACTATATCGTTACTATTCTTAAGCTATTAACAGACAAATGCTTGTTAGTATAGTAAAAATAAAGATCAAACAATATACGTCTTTACTGCAATGCAACGCATGTTTTAAACACTAACAAGCCTAAATCCATTTGGCAAATCTACAACTTGACTTAAAAGCTTTTATTTAAGAAGACTCTAAGTTCTAAATAACTTGTTTATCTAAAGGCTCTTGCGACGTTCCTGCATCGAATTTGAAACTATGTTTCGAGCATCTTGATGCAATTGAACGAACATCACGCATTAATTTGAGCATAATTGCACTAGGCGTTTAAAACTATTAACTTTTAGCTGCATCTTCTATTACAACCAATTAACTTTAATAACGTATTCATATTACTCTAATATCAGCGAGGTTAAGTTATTACAGTTAATAAAATAAATCGATAGTAATATGTCTCGTCACTATTGTATAATATGTGAAAGTTACATTTTTTGTATACTCGTTCTTAGCAGTGTAACGTTTGCTTATTAACTCGGATGATGATTAATCATAATGCTTTTTACGTGGTAGAGCCCCGCTGCAACTATAATAAGGTTGTATTACGAATGGGTCGGCTCGACCGGGGATGGGTACAGAATACCAGCGTGAAATTGCAGCTTAATGCTGCTTTGTTTCTTATGGTAAGTGTAGAGAACCGGAGATCATTTTTACTGGAAACGAGGCATTCCATCTTCAGGGGTGACAACGCATCTGCATTTTGATTCTTAATTGATGATAGATGTAGATCCTTATGGATCACAGCATCCACTTATAGACGTTATTCACGGTCCATCTTGCTGTACGTCCCGCCAATATCATGCACGACGCACGATGTAAAACGACAATGAGTAGGCTTAACGACGTTAATAATTATTATTAAAGGAAGAAAAAATTAATTGCTTGCTGTCAAGCTTACTCTTTGCCGTTTTGCATCGTTCGTCGTGCATGACATTGGCGGGGCGTACAACAAGATGGACCATGAATAAGACGCTTTACCATTAGGTGGGCTGTGTCCATGAGCGGACGCTGTGGCTCGTTCGTCACCCTAATTCTATAAAAATTATATTGCTATCATAATATCTCCTGCGCTTCTTCAATGACTGCTGCTAACTATATCGTTTGGCAGCGGCAGAGCTTTTAATTACTTCACTAAAGTTGGTTCTAAGTTCTAATTCGGAATTTTTGAGGAGCGATAGAAATTAACCTCAAAATTTATAAGTATTAAAATATTTATTTGAATAATTATTCTGCATTACTCACTTGAATTTTTTGTCAATGATCTGCCCTTTTAGACACTTATTACCACTTATAACAGTAAATACATTTATTAATATAGTGTGCACATATAAATTAGTTTTTATATCAGCACACTTTACTACCACGGCGGGCGCTCATTGGTCAAATCAAATAGCGCGCGCTTGTCCGGCTTCCTGTTACACACTTCCGTCCCTTTTCACGAAATCACTCCCACAGATTACGGGAAAGCGAGATATATAGAATATAGATAGAAGGATTCCTCTTTTGCCTAGTAAAACGTTTGGATAGGTACTACCGTCTTACCTAACCCTAACCTTTTCTGGCGCTAAATACCAATGCTTACACTGCTGTGTTTCTCGTTCGGTACAGGCCGTGAGGGCATTCCATAGTATATGTAAATATTTATATATATTGTTTGTTTTTTCTATAAAATATATTTGTGTAATACATCATCATCATCATTACAGCCCTTCACAAGTCCACTGCTGAACATAGGCCTCCCCCAAGGAGTGCCACAAAGCACGGTCCTGAGCCATCTGCATCCATCGACTTCTTGCATGTCTTATCAGGTCATCACTCCATCTAGTGGGGGGGGGGGGGACGCCCTACACTTCGTCCGCCGGTAGAGAACCTTTTTTCCCATCGGTTGTCGGTTCTTCGAGCTATATGGCCGGCCCATTGCCACTTAAGCTTACTAATCCGTTGGGCTATGTCGGTCACTCTGGTTCTACTGCGGATATCCTAATTTCTAAGTTTATCACGCAGAGAAACTCTGAGCATAGCCCTCTCCATAGCTCGCTGAGCGGCCTTGAGCTTCCTCATCCGGCCAGCAGTGAAGGACCACGTCTCAGTTCCATAAGTCATCACTGGCAACACGCACTGCTTGTACAGTCTCGTTTTTATGTTTTGAGGTATACCTGACAAGAAGATGTGCCGTAATTTCCCGAACGCTGCCCAAACGAGTTGAATCCGTCGATTGACCTCTCGCTCGAAGTTGAACTTACCTAGTCGGACTATTTGTCCCAGGTAAACATACTCGTCAACAACTTCGAGCTTAGTGCTCCCAACAACTACCGGCATAGCTGTGACATGGATATTAAACATCACATTTGTTTTGTCCATGTTCATTTTAAGACCTATTCGTTGGGTATTGGGTTGGGTTGGTAATACCGTATCCTTTTCAGTCCAGAAGCTTGAAAACGTCTTCCAATGCAGCGGTGAAGAGTTTCGGGGATATGACGTCACTCTGTCTTACACCTCTCTGCAATTGAATAGGTTTCGTACTCTGGTTCTGTACTCGGATAGCCATCGTATTTGTGTAATTATGTTTATAATATATATCTTAGTATGTAATTATGGTTATTAATATGCATATGTTATGAAGACATATTTTTAACTTGGCTGTTTGCACTTTGCACCCACAATATCTTCTTTCTTTTTGTGCAAATAACGTATAAATAGATAAATAAATATTAGCACTCTGAAGTTTAACCTATCTGTAACTTTCTTTGTTTGAAGTTGGTTGCAGATGTTGATCGCCTGCAGTACTCACTAACAAAACAAGAAACAACAAGTGATATAATAAGACCTCCATAAAAATTGCACAAATTGTCAGAGCTTTTTGGCGGGAATCGTTCCGTTGTCGCGATGTTCTGAGAGCAGATGAGGGTATTAATATGTATGTAACAGGTCTTTGTTTGTAAAATTTACCGTCTGGAGTTACATATTGAGTTTATTGCGAGAATTTACGAGATCATTGCCAGAAGCTATAAACTTGATTCCATTTTAACGTTTTCTCGTCCAAACAGCACCAAACAACTCTCGATTTTGCAGTTAAATTGAACCACTGCAAATGAATAAAAGTTATATATACAAAATAATCTATAATCTTAGAATAGTATTCTAAGTCTATAATGAAATAGCCAATAATGTCAATAATTTTACATACTTTAGATGGTAAAAATAAATATTTTTTCTTAAAACTTTTTATATTATTTGTTTGGTTCTTTTTTAGTAATGGCTCGTATGTAATGATGAAAAAATGGTACCCACTTCAAACCATTATTCAAACAATAAAACAGGGGCAGCAGTCCATCGGTGGTCAAGTGCCCGTCAAAAAACTCCCTCCTTTTTATATTTAGTACTACATAATATGTTAATTATGTACGAGAATACCATTTAATCTTGTCGGTTAATGTACGTTCCGTTCTCAGGTAGCATTCAAATTTAAATTTTTACTTATTTAATTAAATTACTTAAACAGCATTTTTAATTATAATAATGGTATTTTTATTGCCGTTCTCTTTTATAAATACATTTTTTTTAATAAATTTACGAAAAAGAGAGCGGTATATATCAAGGTAAGAATTTTAAGGGATGCTTGTAAAATAAATAAAGATTGTTTTTTCTGCTTATAACGAAACTTTTATAAATCCAAGTCGATAGATAATTGAAGTTCATCTTCAAACTCGTGTTACTCGACAATTAACGAGCTGGGTACATGTCTGTACTGCATTTATGGCGTTAGGTTACAAGAACGGCTATAATGAAGCTGTGCTGCTAATTCGTGTCATTACGTCTTCTTAACAAAGGAAGGAGATGTTAGGAGCAATATCGTATCAGAATTTCGTTACATTACTACATTTTAATTTGGGCTCACACAGATGAACAATATTAAAAATATAAGTTACATTGAATAAAACTACTTTTACAGATTCTATCGCGTTTAATTAACTAATTTTTATTAATTACCGACGTTTCGGTTACTTTACAGCACCCATGGTCGTCACGGGGGTGCTGAAAGTACCCGTAATTTAATACATACATACATACATACATATATATATATATATATATATATATATATATATATATATATATGTATGTATATACTATAAAGTCCATGGGTGAGGTTTGCTTTATTATTCTGACCAAAATTCCAAACCCACTTCATTTCTATATTTACTTATTAAAGCAATACAAGCCTCATCGAATGCTCTATGCTCAACTGTTAATTCATGAGCCACAAATTTGTCCATTTTTTTAATTTTACTAATTTGGTGCAAATGAACCAATAATGCCGTGCCAATTACTGTGCAGTGGCGGTGTGAAAATATCCACTACCCCGTATTATCCCGTGGGTGTTGCTAGAGGCGATAGAGGGAAACAAATCAGGAGATGTGCAGCATCTTCCCAATAATTATTAAAAAAAGCGTGGCAACCATGGAAAATATCGCCCCTATGAATCAATCTATGGGGGAGGCCTATGTTCAGCAGTGGACATTAGTAGGTTGTAACGGAGCCAATATTGTAGATAAAATTGTGTCAAATCATTACTAATTCCTTGGTTGTTTGATAATCGGCTTCGAATAAATTTAAGTTAATCGTTATTTACTTTAGTGTCTCGTCGTCCATGGTCCAAGTCGAAGTTTGCACTACGAACACGAGTTAGTTATTCGTACCCTCTTCAAACGCATCAGTGGTATTGCACACTGTTTCTGCTGTATTACAATCACGAAGGAGCTTGTATTCTAAAGTTATTCTAATTTTTGAAGTCTCCATGTTTAACTCAAATACTGAACGTATAATTTAAAATTTTAAAATTTTGTACAACTGACTTCAATATAGATTATTAAATATAACTCAAAAACTTTTGGTCAGACCTTGATCAAATTTATATGAGACCTCATTTTTTTTATAGGATAGGGTGACAAACGAGCGCACAGTCCACCTGACGTTAAGTGGTTGCTGTGGTCCATAGACATCTACATTTATCCTCGTTTGCGAATCAAAATGCAGATGCGTTGTCACCTGTGAGGACTAATATGGAATGCCTCCTGTCCAGTAAAAAGGGTCTCCGGTTAAGCACCACCTTTCAAATAAAAAAAGAATCATCGAAATCGGTTCACCCAGAAAAAAGTTATGAGGTAACACACTTAAAAAAACATACAGTCGAACTGAGTACTCCTTCTTAAGTCAGTAGAAAATCAGTTAAAAGTCAAAATTAGACAAAAATATCATAAAATTATTGAATTTAGAATATGTCTTGTAGAAAAAAATTCGAATCTTCGACCATGCAGGTTAATTTTGATTCAAAGTGACCACTTATTAAAACGCCAACTTCATCCTTTCACCCCCTACACATATGTCTACTTTTTAAACTTATTATAAGCCAGTGCTTGACTACATCACACCTGATGGTAAGTGGTGATGAAACCCTATATAGTAAGCGCTTAATGGCTAAGAGGCTTATTGGTGACCCGAATTTGGATAAAACCAATCTTACTTCTTTCTTTTTTTTCTTATCTTCTTAATGGTAAGGCTGCGGGACTAGACAGAGTTACTGCTGAAATGGTCAAGTATGGTGGGCCTCGCGTCTGGGACAGCTTTTATCTGCTGTGCAATTTGTGCTGGCAGACGGGGGATGTCCCGGATGATTGGCGATCCGCAGTCATTGTGCCTTTATATAAAGGTAAAGGTTCACATTATGACTGCGGGTGCTATCGGGCGATCAGCTTGACCAGTTTAGCAAGTAAAGTTTACTCGAAGGTTTTGACACGTAGGATGCAAGAGAAATCGGAAAGATTTCTATGGGAGGCACAATGCGGATTTAGACCTGGAAGAGGATGCACGGATCAAATGTTTTCTCTACGCATGATCACGGAAAAGCTTCTGGCTGCTAACCAGAAGATTTTCTGTGCTTTTGTGGATCTTGAGAAAGCATTTGATAAGGTTGTAAGGAAGAAAATGTGGGAACTGTTGCCGGGGTACGGTGTGGATGGTCGATTGCTAAGGGCTGTGCAGTCACTTTACTGTAACTGTAAAGCCTGTGTGCGGGTAGGGCATGACCTGTCACCCATGTTTAGCGTCCAAACGGGCGTGAAACAGGGTTGTGTCATGTCTTCCTGGCTGTTCATACTGTATCTCGACAGCTGTTTACAGAAGCTGAAAGATAGCTGTTTGGGTGTGAAATTGGGTGACATAAAAGTAAATTGTCTGCTGTATGCTGATGATGCAGTGCTTATTGCACCATCAGAGGCAGAACTGCAGGCATTAGTCACGTGTATGAAAAAGGAATGTGAAATTAAAGGTCTCCGTTGGAATGCTAATAAAACTAAGGTTCTGGTATTTGAAAGGGACGAAGAGAGAACGAAGTGTCAAATATGGGTAAATCAGGAATGTCTAGAACAGGTAAATGAAATTGTATACTTGGGGAGTGCTTTAAGCCGGGATGGAAGATGTGATTTAGATGTGGACAGGCGTGTCGCTGCCGGGAACAAAGTCAATGGTGCCCTGACTGCGTTAGTCAAAAGGCAAGGCGTAGTGAAGAGTGCACGCCTTGCAATACATAACGCAGTGTTGGTACCGACTTTGTTATATGGCAGCGAAACCTGGGTGTGCCAGAAGAAGCATAAAAGCAAGTTGAATGCAGTGGAGATGCGATCTCTTCGTAAAATGTGCGGCGTTACCATGGCCGACCGGAAGCGAAACGAAGAGATTCGCAATATGGCAGGTTTGAAAGATGACCTTATCACAAAAATAGATAAGGGCGTGCTTCGATGGTTTGGGCACGTTGAGCGAATGAGTGAAGACCGAATGGTGAAGAAAATATATAGCGCGAAAGTTAATATTAAAAGGTGTCGAGGTAGATCGAGACTAACTTTCGAAGACCATGTGAGTAAACTGCTCGAAGAGGGGAGGGTCAAGAGTACTCGGATACCTAGACGTGCATGTATGAAGAAGATAATGAATCTGAAAGAAGCGAAAGAGGTATGTAAGGATCGTGACACTTGGCGATCTGTTCTCTCTGGCTACCCCGTCAGGGATTGTGCGTGAAGATAAGTTAAGTTTTTTAAGTTTACCAGCCTCGAACATAGATGCAAAGTAGCCAGTCTTTCGGTTTTCTACAGGATGCATTTCGGAGAGTGTGCGCAGGAATTGCATGATTTAAATCCTCCCTCTCCCTTACACCTTCGGACGACCAGACGTTCGGCCAGTCTCCACCCTTTCGTTGTTGACTTACCACGCATTCGAACCATACGGTTCGCTACGTCGTTCATCATTCATACAGCAAAGGAGTGGAATAAGTTGCCAGCATCTGTCTTTTCATCAGATTACAGCGTGGGTGTCTTCAAGGCAAGAGTGAATAGGCTTTTGTTATGTCAATGCGCTTCACCATCTTAGGCTACGTCACCACTTACCATCAGGTGGGATCGTAGATAAGCGCTGGCTTAGTAGGATATTAAAAAAAACGTACTGTTGCCTTACAAACTTCTAGATTGTAATCGGACGGAAAGATAGACGTTGTTAAATTACTCCACTCCTTTGCTATACACATGACGAAAGACGAGTTTGGTTTTTAGTTTGATTTTTTAGGTTCGAATGCGTGGAATTGACAACAAAAGGATGAAGGCCCGCCCGATTGGCCTGTAATTCTTGCGCACGCACTCCGAATCCTACATATTTTCTTGGCTTTAATATCAGATTACTTCCTGTTCATGCCGAGTGTCATCGAAATAGTGCATTATTGATCCCAATCTTCTGATCAATGAGCCAATAGACCGCTAAAGGGTCGCGACCCATAGACGATATTACTTATAATTGTCTGTGAGAACAATAGTTAAAACTTAACAAGCATGATTCATTACAACAGTACGTTTGTGTGTTTTATACGTGGTAGAGTCATGCTGCAGCTATATTATAGTTGTAACACGAATGGGCCGGTTGAACTGGGGTAGGGCCACGATCTCACAGAATATCAACGTAAAATAGCATCCTAATGCTGTGTTTCATATAATGAGTGTAAAGAACCGAAGACCTTTTTTACTTGATACGTGACATTCCATCTAAAAATGTTAAAAAGTTGTGCAACGTTACCTTAATATACCGCAGCGCAACGTGGTGCTACCTTGTTAAATTACCATTATCATTACAGCATTTCAAAAGTCCACTTTTGAACATAGGCTTCCCCCATAAATTACCTCATAAAGGGGAATGCTTCACGGAATAACTTCCACGCTTAGCAGGCGGGTTGACAACCGTAGGTATATAGGGTTCCGTACCCAAAGGGTAACCAACGGGACCTTATTACTAAGACTCCGCTGTCCGTCCATCCGACCGTCCAATTCAGAAACGACCTGTGGCAAACAAATGTTAGCATACGTACGCACGCGTTCGTACGCGTTTATCCAGGATTCGTCACCTGATACTATGTTGTGTACAGCATTTGAGGATCCTGCGTGGAATCTTTCGAGAGTTCTGATGCACCAAGTAACGCGAGCCGCTTTTTGCTAGCGTATGCGGTATCCATCGGGAAAACAACTTTTTTACACCTAATTGTTCATGCAAGATTATTTGTATTTGACTCATGCCAATGTCTAAAGTTGCTTGAATTTCGCGGTATGTCACATGTCGATCTTCCTCAATCAGCTTACGCACAGCATCAACGTTTTCTTGGGTGACTGCAGTTTTTGGATGACCTTGACGGGGATCATCACTGAGCTTGACACGTCCACGTTGAAATTTAGCAAACCAGCGATAAATTGTGATTTTGGATGGGGCTTCATCATCAAATGCAGAAATCATCCGGTCAACAACACACTGTTTTTGTGTTAAACCACTTCGAATGTCATAATAAATCATCGCTCTTGAATTTTATCGAGTCAATCTGGGGGCACGGCAATGCCCCCGCCAAGTCGAGCAAAAAGCGGCACGGCCGTACCATCCTTTTCTCAAAGCAGTTCAGGCCATTTCTGAAACCCTATAACTTGGTTATGGATAAAACTAGAAGCGTGAATTTGATTCTGTGCAATTGCCAAGTCAATCTATGTATCAATCTATGGACTGAATAAATTAACCGACTTGGTATTACATGGATCTCACAACTTTTTACGGTAGAAGAACTGAGTTGCGAGACTTGGCTTTTTTTACAAGTTATGTTTTTGATAGCATTCCATTTTCTCAACGACTAAACAAGTTTGACAAGTTGTGACAAGACCGAGAATCTTTTTTTAAATAAATAAATAGTATTCGATTTTTAAAACCAATGAGTTTTCAATTAAAAAGATTTGAATATGACAGGAACAGTGGAAATATTCCATTCCCGATACTTTTAGTGCACCCTATGTCCTATGTAACTGCGACGCATTACTGACTCTAGCGGCCCCGGGCGTCAGCTATCCATGCTATACGTCACAAAACTTCATAAAGCGTATTGCAAGCCCAAATGAATAGGATCTCATAAATATTTTATTGATGAGAAGGTATGAGTAATATCACTTTTAACCTACAAATCGTATCTATGTTTTGGATTTCAATATCTAATATTGAATCTATATATTTCAATATGTATACATCGATAACCAGTACTACACGGTGATTTTCGATCTGTGATGGATTTGGTTTACGTAGATTTAAAGATAGATTGTAATATCTAAGTAAGTTAATACTTATTGGTTAATATCTATGATGCTCTGTAACGAGTATATCCTACAATGAAGAATATCTCGTATTATTTCACGCGCTTATGGTTCGTTTGAATTTCGAATTAGCTTTAGAGCATACATATTACATAAGCAAGCAATGCTTTTTTTATAGGATAAGGGTGACCAACGAGCACACAGTCCACCTGATCGTAAGTGGTTGCTGCGGCCCATAGACATCTACATCTATCCTCTATTACAATTCAAAATGTAGATGCGTTGTCACCCGTGAGGACTAAGATGGAATGCCTCATTTCCAGTAAAAAGGACCTCCGGCCACCTGCACTCACCAAGCGAAACGCAGAGGTGAACCGCTACTTCACGCTGGTTTTCTATGAGGTCGTGGTACTACCCCGTTTCGAGCCGGCCCATCCGTGCGACAGCAAAAGCTGCCGCGTGGCTCTACCACTGTTAAATGTTAAAATTGATACCTATTGCAGCCGCCATCTTGGATTTACATTTCGACAGCACTATCGGCTTCAACTCTCTCGAAAACCATGAAAATGACACCCAAGATGAAAAAATTGATATCTATTGCAGCCGCCATCTTGGATTTACATTTCGACAGCATTATCGGCTTCAACACCCTCGAAAACCAAGAAAATGACACCCATGATGAAAAAATTGATACCTATTGCAGCCGCCATCTTGGATTTACATTGGCTTCAACACCCTCGAAAACCATGAAAATGACACCCATGATGAAAAAATTGGTACCTAATTCAGCCGCCATCTTGGATTTACATTTCGACAGCACTATCAGCTTTAACACCCTCGAAAACCATGAAAATGACACCCATGATGAATAAATTTATACCTATTGCAGCCGCCACCTTGGATTTACATTTCGACAGCACTATCGGCTTCAGCGCCCTCGAAAACCATAAAAATGACACCCATGATGAAAAAATTGATACCTATTGCGGCCGCCATCTTGGATTTACATTTCGACAACCCTATCGGTTTCAACCCCTCGAAAACCATGAAAATGTCACCCATGACAAAAAAAAATTATGCTACTTACTTTTAGTACGTACTACTATTATTTATTCTGTGCTTTTAAATATTGTAATAAAAACATCTCTAATTATTATTATAATCAAGTATTTAAGAAATTTGGTTATTCGAATATTGTGTATTTGTACAGCGATCTTTTTGAGCCGCTGCAAACAACCGAAACAATGTCCACTCACGACGGCGACTGAAGCCAAACTAAACTACTCATTACTACTCTGTGGTTGTAGCTCCCCATTTACAGA
The DNA here is from genome assembly GCA_033319125.1 of Parnassius glacialis. Taxonomy (NCBI): domain Eukaryota; kingdom Metazoa; phylum Arthropoda; class Insecta; order Lepidoptera; family Papilionidae; genus Parnassius; species Parnassius glacialis. Next base: position 32,615,426 of record JAVANC010000025.1, read on the forward strand.
AATAATTTATATACGAGGCTACCAAATCAACGAAAATTTCGCCATTTCGGAGCCGAAAAAAATTAATTATAGCTAAACAAAACAAAATTACTCTGCCATTTACATTCAGTGGCTTCCCACATGATAGATGAAGAGATTAAAAAATAGATTGAGTTAAACAATTAATATTTTCAAAAGTTATCGTGTTTACAAGCCACAGGGTCATGATAAATCCACACCATTAGCCACTAAAACCCTTTTTTTTATTTAAAAATAGCAAACAATCGATTTAAAAAAAATATTAATAAGTTTAACAATCATTTATCTTTCTAACAATGTGCTATTTATATCATTTATATGTATAATATGATTGCTAGATACGATTTTATTCGATAAAATGTTGGAGTCTTAATTTTTAGGCGATAGTTGAACATACCTTGCGCTTTCGCTTAAGGTATGCAATAAAAATTTATAAAAATTTGTAAAACCGACTTCAATATAAATTATGAAGAATAACTCAAAAACTATTGGTCAGACCTTGATCAAATTTATATGGGACCACATGTGAAGCACCAGCTTTTAAATGTGGTCCTATATAAATTTAACAATCATCGAAATCAGTTCACCAAGTAAAAAGTTATGAGGTAACACACAAAAAAAACATACAGTCGATTCGAGTACCGTAGTATCCTTTTTGAAGTCGGTAGAAAATGACGCGGTACTGCAGAGGTATTTAATACATAGTTAGTCTGTTACTCGCTTTATATATATTGGATAATATACCGATTATATAGATACTAGCGGTTTCGCACGGGTATTTTATGGATATCGACAAGAACGTTACCTGCCGGGTCCAATTGTGAATCCAAACCTTTCTGGAATCAACTTAATCACCCACACAAAACTTTATCAAAATTGGTTTAGCCGAAGACATAAGAATTAAATATTATATACTATAACTTTCTTCGTGATGAAAACGGAATTAAATCCGTTGCGTAGTTTAAAATATCCAAGCGTACAGACGGCAGGAAGCGACTTTGTTTTACACTATGTAGAGATTGTACCTATATACGATTTGTGTCGCCCACTACTATTATAAATCTGAAAAAGCCTGATTATTAATGCCGAGGACTTACGAACAATGTCAGGGCTATTAAATAATCTACAAGTATTAAGTAACTGTACTGAAGATTCTCGTGCTCATTTTTACTGTGCGTGGTCTAACACTTGATGTTTTCACCTTGATATCATATATTATGCACGAATGTATTTCGTTTTCGTACCTATGGCACGTGTGAGACTATCTTATCGTACGACATACGGCACGTATGAAGAGCCTTTATGCATCATAAATGTGTCCCAGATTGGCCTTGTATAAAATAGAAAAGTTTTTTTATTGATCCATATAACCAACCAATTACCAGCGGCGCGTGTATAATTTGTAGAAAATTATTTTACTAGGTAGATACTAATTACCTCTAGTATTTAACATGGTAACTGTGAAGAGTGTAGTTCGGAGTAAGGATATCCACTACTCCGTATCATCCCACAGGTGTCGTAAGAGGGTACAGAGGGAAACTGAACCAGGACTTGGGCAGCAGCGTCTTTCTGACAACAGCTCAAAATAATAATAACCGGCCAAGAGCGAGTCGGACTCGCGCATATAGGGTTCCGTACTATTGTAAAACACGTTTTTAGTAGAGGAGCAGCAACAGAAATATACATTCTGTGAAAATTTCCACTGTCTACCTATTACGGATCATGACATACAGTCCGCTGATAGACGGTCGGAATTTTTTTTTGGATACATAAATACCGCGATTAATTACCATAAATAAAGATGTAATTTTTTAACAAATGCTGGGTGTTTCATGGCCAGAATTGGGTATTTCCATTTGCAGAGAAGGTTCAGACTTCAGAATAAGAAATATAGACAAATGATGAAGAAAAATTCATTCAGTCATTTTTATCTTTTAAATTCAGAATGCGTGGTAATGCATTATTATTAAAATAATATAATAATAATAATATTATGATTATCATTCATAAATATCTAACACCTAGGTACTATTTTACTACGCACGCACACATTCGTAAGGTTACGTATGACGAAAGCTGGATTTATTGTTATGATCCTGAAACTAAGAGACGGTCTACTGTCTGGGTCTGTTTCCTTCCGAGGAGTTGCCAGCTAAAGTGAAGAGAGGTCGAAGAGTGTGAAAAACATGGTGGCCTCGTTCTTCGGAAGGACAGGTCATTACGCAACAATTTTTTTAGAGGATCAAAAAACAGTTACTGCAGAGTGGTACACTAACAATTGTTTGCCACTTTTCTTGGAAAAAGTTCTGTAGAAACGACCTCGCAGTAGGATCCTCCTTCACCATGACAACGCCTCGTCGCACACCGCTAAGCAAACAATCGACTAATTGGCGACGTCAGACGTGGAATTACTGGGTCACCCGCCCTATAGCCTCGACCTCGCACCTTGAAAATAAAAGAAATACTTCGAGGAAAACGTTTTATGGACGCCGAGGAACCAGTGGTTGGTTTCAAAATGCCGTCGACGAGACCCCTAAGGACGAGTGGGCAAAGTGTTTTTCTCAGTGGTTACATCTGATGCAGCGATGTATTGATGTAAATTGACACTATTTTGAAAAGATATAATAAAACTAATAACTTGCTAGTTTGTTCAGTTTTTGATTTTCTAAAAACTGTCAGTGTCACCCTCGTACCACCTCTTGTGGATGTTTATTGTAATGTTTTCACATTACTGTTCTGCTATTTGACACAGAACATTTATTGGCACAGGTACTTAGAAGTTACATAATTATTACTTTGATTAATTTTTGTAACTCGCTCTTTCTACCCTCCGCAGCCGAATCTTGGTTGGTAGCGGAGCCATAGACCAGATCCACCGCCGAGGCCAGGAAGGCTAGTGTTTCTGAGTGCTCGTTTTTCCTAGCCCCGTGACCTTCGATCATTGGACACGGGAACGTCCGCTGCGCAGATATGGTTGGAAGCCGCGGAGGAGGCCGCGCCATATGTTTCTGGTGCACCTTACCTAAGGGAAAAGAGGGAGGAGATGACAGTCCCTGAGGAGGGGCTGTCATGGGGCGGCCGGTGCTGGTGGGGATGCGGATGTGTGCGAAAGCGTTCCCGTGGCCCTGCTTATATGCGGCGATGGTGGAACACCATAGGGTGTTAGTCGGTACGAGTCCGATATAACACGTCCTTGTCCCCACGAGACTAGTAAGCGTAGGCATTTCCCCATGTTAAAAAAGGTTAGGTTAGGTTATGCAATGATCCAATCTAACTAAAAAAGGTAAGCCTAAAGTATTTAGGCCAAATAGATTGTCCTAGGCTAAACTAGTACATCCTGACAGGCGTAGTATACACCGATTTGACATAGGACAAACTAGTTTGGCCTGAAATCGGGTTTGGCCGCTAACATATATACGTGAAGAATTTTTCATCAAATAGCTTTAAGGTCTTAAGCGACAGAGAGACGCGGGTAAACGACTTTGCCTTTGTTTTATACTATTTAGTGATTAACCAAATTTTAATTACAAATTAATTTGATGTCAAAGCGCTTATTATAATGTTAATGGTGGCTTCTAAAATCTGGGGCCTGAAGAAGGAATTTTGTTCATGCTTCGGGCATTTTAGCTCTGGGAATAAAGCAAAAGCTAAATTGTACTGAAATTAAAATTAATATATTAAAGTACATTTTACATTACTAAAATAATTCAATTTTCTAAAATCCTATTAGGCTATATAGGCTTATACTACTAATATAGCTGCATCATGGCTCTACCACGTATATAAAAAAAGGCTGCTAGAGTAATGTAGAACGTTCGGCGGTTGTCGTTATAAATAAAGTCATAATGGGCAAACATCCAGCTCTCGATTCGTCTATATGTTTTAGGGTTCCGTAGTAAAATAACAAACCCTTACCTATAGTTTCGCCATGTCCGTCCGCCCGTCAGTCCGCGGTTTTCTCAGAGACCCTAAGTGCTACAAAACTGTAAATTGACATATTTGTAGATATTATTTTTGTTACGTGGTAGAGCCATGCTGCAGCTATATTACTGGTATAGTTGTAGCACGAATGGGTCGGCTCGACCGAGGAAGGACCACGTTTTCATAGAATACCAGCGTAAAATAGCAGCTTAACGCTGCTGTGTTTCGTATGGTGAGTGTAGAGAACCGGAGACCCTTTTTACTGGAAATGAGGCATTCCATCTTAGACCTCACGGGTTACAACGTATCTGCATTTTAATTTGTAATAGCTATTCTCTATTAGCTGTAGATGTCTATGGGTCGCAGCAACCACTTACCATCAGGTGGACTGTGTGCTCATTTGTCACCCTTATTCTATAAAAAAAAATTAAACATGCTAACAAAGTTGCGAAATCTTGAAAAACGTTTTCATGATTCCCCATTTGTGTGTGATCCCCCCATTATGACAAAAAACTATCACAGCTAAGTAGGCTCAACAAGTTAACGAGTAATAGTCGACCAATTTATAAGAGGAAATTTGATTTGTAAAAATTACGTTACAATTCCATAGACAATATTATAAATTTGTAACTTTATTGTAAACGTTAAGAAAACGACTAATGTATTACTAATATAGTTTTACATTTTCCTTTACGAAATAGCCAGAGAGGATCGATCGTCAAGAGGCCTATTCTGACGTACCACTTTCGCTTATTTTTTAGTTAGTAATTATTGCAGCCCTTCAGTTTTGATGGCTCCGTGGCGCAGTGGCATTGCAATTAGTTGCAGCGCTAAGGGCCGCGGGTTCGAATCCCGCACGGAACAAGTAAACACAAATAATTGTTCTGGGTCTGGATATTTGTCCTTGTGAAATCTATGAATGTAAACTGCCCCCGCGATACAGGAGAAAATCCTAGTGTAGAGGTAACTTTTTTTGTAAATAAAAAATTTATCGCGATATTCTTGGTAAAAGCGTGCGAGCCTCAGAATAGTTTCAGTTGTGGTTTACGGGAAGGTTCGTTACGGTCACGTATATCTTAAGGTTGCACTGTCGACGACTAATATATTGATATGGAACTATAACCATTTTTGTACGGACTTGGCATTTGAATGATTTTATGTAGATTGTAGTATTTTTAACATCGAAAGGATTTTTAATGTTTTTTGAATACCACTCCGTATAAGTCTGCATGGAAAATAAGCTCTTCAGCTCCCACCATCGTATTTGGGCACAGTTTTAGTCGTTATAGCGGTCTAAATGCGTGCTCATTGTATCAAGAAGGCCCATTCTAAGTTCACGTATAGTGAACGGAACCGGAACCATGCCACTACATTGTGCGTGGCCCGACACGCACTTGGCTATTTTATATATATACATATTTTATAGAATAGGTGATAAACGAGCACACAGTCCACCTGATGGTAAGCGGATGCTGTGGCCCATATACATCTAAAGTTATTCTCATTTAACAATCAAAATGCAGATGCTTTGTCAACCCTGAGGACTAAGATGAAATGCCTCGTTTCCAGTAAAAAGGATCTCCGATTCTCTACACTCACTATACAAAACACGGCAGCATGAAGCTGATATTTAACGCTAGAATTCTGTGAGAGCGTGGTCCTGCCCCGGTGGAGCCGACCCATTCGTGGTACAACTATAATATAGGTGACTGCCTCGTTGGTCTAGTGGTTGTAATAGTGCGACTGCTGATCATGAGATCCCGGGTTCGAATCCCGGGTCGGGCCAAAAAATCAGTTATTGAGTTTTTCCATCAAGAAATTCTCAGTAGCTGCCCGGAGTCAGGAAGTTGGCGGTGTTTCACCCCCGTGCCTCGGCAAGCGCGTAAAACCGTTGGTCCTGCGCCTGATCTCTCTCCGGTCGTGTCGGTTTACCGTCCCATCGGGCTATGTGAGTGAGGGAATAGAGAGTGCGCCTGTGCTTGCGCATACACTTGAGCACTATAATCCTGTCCTGCGCCGATGGCTAGTCTCCGTTGAGACTGGCCGCCGTAGCCGAAATTCGGCTGGAGGACATTATAATATAGGTGCAGCGTGGTTCTACCACGTCTGTATGTTATGCGATATCTTAGTCAATTGTGAATCGATTTTCAGGATTCTTATTTATTAAATAGGCTTACACTTCCATGGTGGTTCCACCCCCATACAAATTTAGAAAAACAATGCACATTAGAGATGAACAATGTGTTTAGACGACGTTGTAGTTGTTACTTGATCATGCGATATTACTTAGTCTCCTCAAAAGGTTAAAAAATTGCAATAAAAAGTTAAAGCCGGCTTTAAAGAACTAAAGGAATGATTTAATTCCCACATAATAGCTTCTAAAGTCAGGGCTCTAATTCTTATAAGCACTATGTATTTCTTAGCAAGCATGTGGAAATTATTTTGTTATTTTAGGACCTTGAAGGCAAAATTCAATAATTTTTCGGTGTTTTTAATTGTGATTTTGTTTCATACAGTGGAGCTGATGATGCTGACGACCTAAACTTTTTTGATAATTGTTAAGTTCACTTACAGTTTTTATTTGTCATGCCCGCACTTCGTCCGCTTGGAATTTATTACGATTGGATTCATTTTTTATAAAAAGAATATTTTTTCTTAGAATCACCTACTTATGTCAATATCAAGTTACTTATTAAGTGGCGAAGCTTGCGAAGTCACTTATTGATTTCACGATGTCTGTCCGTCGGTCCGTCTGTCCGTCTGTCCGTCTGTCCGTCCGTCTGTCCGTCCGTCTGTCCGTCCGTCTGTCCGTCCGTCTGTCCGTCCGTCTGTCCGTCTGTCCCATGATTATCTCGAGAACGGTTTCGAATTTTCAAATTCTATTTTCAGCAATCGATTACTGATCACCCAGGCATCTGAACCTCCTATTTTGAAACTGCTTGCTCAACGGCAACCGTTAGAAACCGCTACAAAGCTGATTGCTTCGCCACTTTGCTATGCTGTTAGCTTGCTAGGTTTATTGTATATTGTACACAGGTAAATCTCACGACAAGCTTTTATATCATATGAATTGTGTAATGTAATAAATTGATGGGTTTGATTTAATTTAAAATTTATTTTTTTCTTTTTAGAACATTTCAATAAAAGCTTGTTTATAAAAATATTATTTACTATTAATTTATTTTTATTTGTTTTAGTTATTGCTGGATATATCTTGAAGTCTGTTAATTTATTTTAATGCGTCGTTGTTGGTCATTGATCGCCATGTTAGATCCACCATCTTGATTTTTTTTATCGCCAGCAGTTGGCCCTAGTCGGTCCCTACAACATTTGTTCGAGCACACAACCTATGTCGAGTTATAACTATTTAAAATTGGTATGGCGGCCATTTTGTTTTCCGCCATTTTGAAGTTTTCTTCACCACCGCAGTATTTATCCAGGTTGTAGGCCGATATTAGTTAAGACGCGACCCCACTAAGTCTTACCGTTTAGTCGGGTAGTGGTACACCATCTAATCCAAGAGCTGAACACGGACGACATTTTATTCGTATTCTTCTCAGCGAACTCTTTCATTTGATATCCATATCATGAGGGTGAATAAAAAAAAACATAGTATTTATATGATACAAGCTTTTATATCATATAAATTATGTAATGTAATAAATTGATAGGCTTGATTTGTTTTTTTACTATTAATTCATTAATTACTTGAAGACCGTTTTAACTGCTTTAAAAGTTTAATCATTATACAATCTCTTATCGAGATGTAAATGAACCTGGCTGTAAGATTAGCTCATCTTGTTTATTTTTTATACAAAATTGAAATTTAATATTTCAATTTTGAGATGTCCAATTTCTCCAATCGAAATTGAATCTTTTTATTTTTATTGAAATAAATAAAACGCGGCAGTTAAAAAAGCGATACAATATAATAAATTCACAGCGAAATGATTTCCTTTTACATTGTTACGGTGGAAGATGCTTTTTTTTTATTTAGGATAAGGGTGAAAAACGAGCACACAGTCCACCTGATGGTAAGTGGTTGCTGCGGCCCATAGACATCTACATCTATCCTCTGGTACAGATCAAAATGCAGATGCGTTTTCACCCGTGAGGACGAGGAATGCCTCATTTCCAGTAAAAAGGGCCTCCGGCCACCTGCACTCACCAAGCGAAACGCAGAGGTAAATATCTACTTCACGCTGGTATTCTGTGAGGTCGTGGTACCACCCTGGTTCGAGCCGGCCCATCCATGCGACAGCAAAAGCTGCCGCCTGGCTCTACCACTGTATAAAACTGTGCTGACGGCTGTAACGCTGTTTATATTAGTATGGCGGTCAACGCTACCTTCTTTCTTCTTTACAATGCAATTTTGTGATGTACTATATTATACATAAGCGTAATTAGCACAGAACACAATTACTCTTTATCAAGAGTAATTAGTCAAACTGAGTTTTTAATAAATTATTATTATTAAAATATACATTTGAAATGTTGCTTCAAAGAAGTTTCAATTTGCATTTTTAAGAAGAAAATTTTATTTTGAATTTTATGCCAATATTTAAGTAACAGCATATTTTCAACTATGAAGCAGAAGAAAGAGAAGAATTCATTTGTAAATTTGTTTTTTAGTAATTAATTAATTTTGGTTAGTATTACCTATATCTAGGTTGGTAGGTGTATTATTTTAAATTATTTTAAAAAAAAAGTTACCCGCACACTAGGATTTTCTCCTGTATCGTGGAGGCAGTTTACAAACATAAATAGCACTAGGACAAACATCCAGACCTGGAACAATTATTTGCTGGCCATACAAATACTTGTTCCGTGCGGAATTCGAACCCGCGGCCCCCAGCGCAACAACTCATTGCTATTATTTACTATGTCGAAATTCAATAGATGTACAAAAAATTATCTCAGAAAATCTTCCGTGACAAACAGACATATTCCTAGTTGATTTTATAAAATGAAACATGTAATAAAACTTTAACATGTGTGTAGTAAATTGAATTAAAAGCTATAATTAATATTAATATTATTTGTATATAAAGTACGGAAGGGACTAGCTCCTGACCTACATGATTCCTAGTTCAGGAGCTAGGGCTCAATGGGAACATGTGAATCATTTATTTGAATTCTAATATAAGTATTATTAGTAAAGTAGTAGGTATTGGTGTAGGAATATCCTCATCCTACATCGGCTCGTGAGTGTCGTATGAGACAACAAAGGGAAGCTGAAACAGGAGGTGGGCAGCAGCGTCTATTTGATAACAAATCACAATAATAAAAAAACGTGCCAACTTGTCAATTGCCAACCCGCCTACCAAGCGTGCCAACTGTGGCAAAATACTTAGTATTAACTTAAATATCTTATAAGGCAATAAGGGGAGAGGCCTATGTTCAGTGACTTTTATAAGTTGTAATGGATGAACAAAATTTTACGCGTGCGTGTATTTCGCCACGTGACTGTCGTATGACTTTTTTTGCGCCCAGAAGCAATGGTAAAAAGGACCACCCCGTTACGCGGGGAGGTGGTAAATGCTTTATGCATACCACGACAGCTGGTCTGTCGTGGTTATGTGGGACTCACTGTGACTAGCCTAAAGGGGATCCTAAGTGCTACCCACTAAAAACCACCTGTGGGTCTAGCATTGGCTGATTAAGCCTTTTTGCCGGATCGGAAGCGACCCTCTTTTGGGAAAAGAGGGCACAGATATCGTATGAAACAGAAACAGAAACAGAAACTTTTTTATTCAATATAGATTATAAATAATGCTTATTGAAAGTCACTCTTTTGTATAATTACCACTGGTTCGAAAAAAAACCTCTGCCCTGGGAAGAACCAGCAAGAAACCCAGCGGGACTTTTTTTTTAAATAACAGCTTAGAATCATGTATGTTACACAAATTAACAACACAACAAATTAGAAATAGCTTGGTAGTGATCACCTCATTTCCAGGGGTTATTATCATCTATAAATTCTTTAATACTATAATAACCCTTTTTATACAAACTTAGTTTAATAAAGTTTTTGAACTTTGAGCAGGTCAAATTTTGTATATTTTCTGGAATTTTGTTGTAAAAGCGTATACATCGCCCCAAAAATGAATTACTGACTCGATGGAGTCGAGTAACTGGTACTATTAGCTTGTGTCTGTTCCTAGTATTTACAGAATGAATATCACTTATTTTTGTAAAACTACTTTTATTTTTGTGTACGTACATTACATTTTCATAAATGTATTGAGAGGCCATAGTTAATATATTAATTTCCTTAAATTTTTGTCGCAGCGACTCTTTAGGCTTTAAATCATAAATTGCTCTTATGGCCCTCTTCTGTAAAACAAATATAATTTCAGTGTCAGCTGCGTGTCCCCATAGCAAAATACCATACGACATTATGCTATGGAAATAGCTAAAGTAAACTAGTCTAGCTGTTTCAACACTAGTTAGACTTCTAATCTTTTTTACGGCATATGCTGCAGAACTAAGTCTGCTTGCTCGTTTTGATATATGGGGGCTCCATTGAAGCTTCGCGTCTATTGTGATTCCAAGAAAAATGGTGGTATCTACAAGACTCAGTTTCTCCCCATTTAAAATTACATTAGTATTTAATTGTTTGACATTTGGAGTCATAAATTTCATACATTTCTTTTTAGTGCCATTTAAATGCAATTTATTAACATTGAACCAATTTACTAATTTAGATATAGCATTATTTACTTCGTCATATTTTAGCAATTGTCGACTTAATTTGAAAATTAAAGAAGTGTCATCTGCAAATAATACTATATCATGGTTATCTCCTACTATGTAAGGTAAGTCATTAATGTATACAAGAAACAGAAAGGGGCCTAGAATTGAGCCTTGAGGCACGCCCATCTGTACCATCGACCCGGTATGTATGACTTGACGATAAGTTCGTTTATATATCAGGGAGATGCTGCCTAGTCTCTTCAGGCTCTAGTTTCCCTTTATTGTCTCTTACGACACCCACGGGACGATATGAGGGTGGATATTCTTACACCGTCATCACTAGTTAACGATTATATTTTTTTTATAGGATCGGGTGACAAACGAGCGCACAGTCCACCTGATGCTAAGTGGTTACTGTGGCCCATAGACATCTACATTTATCCTCGTTTGCGAACCTAAATGCAGATGCGTTGTCACCCGTGAGGACTAAGATGGAATGCCTCTTTTCCAGTAAAAAGGGTCTCCGGTTCTCTACACTCACCATACGAAACACAGCAGCACTAAGCTGCTATTTTAAGCTGGTATTCTGTGAGAGCGTAGTCCTTCCCCGGTCGAGCCGACCCATTCGTGTTACAACTATACCAGAAATATAGCTGCAGCATGGCTCTACCACGTTTGAAAACAATTTTACTAAACAGCCCTGTAAAGCTGCAAACCCGTGGTAAAATTTAACATTTCTGTAGAACAGACTTCAATATAAATAAAATGAGAACATCATCAATGTAGTCAAAGTCAATTGAATACTCAGTATAACTCAAAACTACTTGTACATTCAGATCTTGATCATTATATATGGGACCCCTAATAACCTAATAATAATTAAAATAAAGATTTTTGACAACTCCGTGGCGCAGTGGCTTAGCAATTAGTTGCTGCGCTGTGGCCGCGGGTTCGAATCCCGCACAGAACAAGTATTTTTGTATGGCCTAAAAATAATTGTTCCAGGTCTGGATGCTTATCCTTGTGCAATTTGTGTTTGTAAACTGCCTCTGTGATACAGGAGAAAATCCTAGTGTTTACGTAAGAAGAAGAAGTGTGTATGTAAGATTAAAAAAAAAAATTGTAATATTTTGAAACAGTAATCGTCGTCGTAATAAACTATATCCGCATAATTTTAATATAATTTCAGCTAAAATGATTGAACCAGATACTGAAGCGTCAACATGATAATATAATTATAATATAGTCATAATCAAAAATGTACAAAATACACAAATATTTTACTAAAAAAACTAAGATTCTTGATATATATATAATAAATACAAATTTAAAAAATGTAAAGTAAATAGTTAAATATAATTTAAATAATCAAAAATAAAAAAATCCTATTAATATTGGTAAAGAAGCAAATAAAGTATAAAATAATAAATATATCCCAGCCTGAATCTGTTATGTGAATACTATATGAGAAGCACTAGCTTTCATATAAAAAAGAATTATTAAAATCGGTTCACTTAGAAAGAAGTTCTGAGGTAGCACACATAAAAAATACAGTTTTACTTTTTTTAAGTCGATTGAAAAAGTAGACTAAGCGATTATGAGATTTGGCTAGATTACTGTATAATAAGTTGACGTACGCAACATACACTATATCAATCCACGAGTTTTATTTGAAATATATGATTTTTGGTACCTATACCTTGACTTACAGGCCACGTGGAGACAAAAGGATGATGGACGAAAAACGATCCTACTTCCTGTACGAAATTGTAAATCAGTGAGACAGGAAAGAGGGTAGATTTCGACATTACAAGCCCGCCCTCCCACGTGTTGGAGCAAATAGACATCCGAGACGAACGAAATTTACTCAAGATTGCGTAATGAATATTTCTGTAATGCAAGATCGAGACGTTTCGTCACTGCCAACAAATGCTAGAATTGCTTTATTTTTCTTTATAAATTAAAATAGTAGACTTTATCAAATCTTATTTTTTTTAATTTAGTATGAACTTGTACGATTTGTACTTTTGCCAGTCAAGTAATTGGAAATTATCTTTTGTAATAATTTGGTTTCAAAATTCTTAACAATATGTCGGTGCGTCACATTGCGAATACCATAAGGGGAGAATTCGACGGGAACATATAAACCAAAAGGCCATGTACTGGTGCTGTAAGTATATTCACTATCCCATACCGTCCAATGGGTGTCGTAACAGGCGACAGAAGAAAACTAAAACAGGAGATGGGGATCTTCCTGATAAAAACTCAAAATAAAAAACCCCTATGAGAGAAAGAGAAAGAGGAGGCCTATTTTCAGCAGTGGATTTTTATAGGCTGTAATGTACTAGTGTTTCTAGAATCAAAAGTATTTTAGGGAAAAATATTTTGTTAAATTGTATTAAGTTTTGTTATTTACTGTGTTAGTCTTTACCAAGGTTTATCTTTTGCCGACTTAATTTTTATACTATTTCGTAATGTAAGTTTCACAAATAAAGAAAAGGGTGGATGGATTGATATAACCCAACGGGGAATCGATGACGATAGTTTGTCAAAGTGACAAAATAACTGCAGGCTTATATTATCACCACGTCAGAAGGGGTCGTGATGGAAAAATCTCGTTACTCTCACTTTTGGTCGCCTAGCTCCCATCCGCCAAATCCGTACCGTCCGATAAAGAACTTCGTTCCAATAAAATCTGTGGTGCTAGGACAACTTGCAAAAGAGTTTTTCTACGTATTAATTTCAGTTGATCAAATATCTCAGTGAAGATTTATTGGCTTCGAGTTCGGAGTCTGGTCACGACTCACGACGCACCGACAGACGAACGATTAAGACAAACGACTTGTCACAATCATTGACTTTATTGCTACAGGTAGCGCGTATCAATTGAATTGTTACACTAATCCCGCCATTTACAACCTGTGACGTCATGTCACGTAGTAAATAAAGTTATAAAGGTGTGACCTTTGTTCTTATTTGTTTTATCGGTAATTTTCAATCCACTACTGTATATTTAATTAGCTGTGTTATAACACATTTCATCCCGGGAATAGAATAGAATCGTTTTTATTCAATATAGATTACAGTAATACTTATTGAAAGTCATTTTTTACTTTTTTTTATAGGATGAGGGCGACAAACGAGCACACAGTCCACCTGATGGTAAGTGGTTGCTGCAGCCCATAGACATCTACATCTATCCTCTATCACAAATCAAAATGTAGATGCGTTGTCACCCGTGAGGACTAAGATGGAATGCCTCATTTCCAGTAAAAATGGCCTCCGGCCACCTGCACTCACCAAGCGAAACGCAGAGGTAAACCTCTACTTCACGCTGGTTTTCTGTGAGGTCGTGGTACCACCCCGGTTCGAGCCGGCCCATCCGTGCGACAGCAAAAGCTACCGCGTGGCTCTACCACTGTTAGTTTTTACCACTGGTTCGCAAAAAATCTCTGTCCTGGGAAGAACCAGTAAGAAACCCAGTGTGACTATTTTTTTAAACACAATTTACAATATAATATTTTATACAATTATAAAATTGCGCCCGTTATTAAAATGCTAATTCAAAATCTCTTTAATCTAAAAACTGTGTTATTTCGCGTGACGGTCAGTTTTACCTGCCGTTATAAAGTAACACATAACTCATAATTTATTATGCATTTGCATATCAAAGTGATGATTTACTAAAACCACGAGTGTCATGCAACTTTAGAATGTTAGGGTGAGACCACACCTAGATGTGACGAGATGCGACGCGGCGCACTCTTTTTAAAATAGTGGTACAAAATATAACCTTATTTCCTACACAAAAAGATACACATTTTATTGAGATAATTCGAAAATGCCCTGTGGCGTTGCGCTTCGCCGCGCTGCGCCGTGAGATGCCTCGCAGCGTAGCGAGGCGCATCGCGACGCAGCGCTGCGCCTCGAGGCGCGGCCTGAGGCCGTCATGGAAATTTGTCTTTAGTATTACTATTAACACGCGGTGTTTCGATGCGCCGTACGGTTTTATCTACTCATGTGGTGCGGTATGGTATCCCTTTGCGCAGCGAAACGTCGCGTTGCCAGCTACTTCACGATGCGCCTCACGACGACCTCGCGAAGCGTCTCGCGGCGCCGCGCTGCGTGGTGCGAAACCACTGACGTGAACTGACCCTTAGAAGTAGATGTCTGTCAAAATGATTAGCTGAACAATTAAAATATGCTGATTTTATTATTAGTGTGTTGCAAATCATCTATGTTGCCGAACTATCCATAGCCATGTAATCTTTTTTTTATAGTATAAGGGTGACAAACGAGCACACAGTCCACCTGATGGTAAGTGGTTACTGTGGCCCATAGACATCTACATCTATCTTCGATTACGAATTAAAATGCAGATGCGTTGTCACCCGTGAGGACTAAGATGAAATGCCTCGTTTCCAGTAAAAAGGGTCTCCGGTTCTCTACACTCACCATACGAAACACAGCAGCGGTAAGCTGCTATTTTACGCTGGTATTCTGTGAGAGCGTGGTCCTTCCCCGGTCGAGCCGAACATAGCTGCAGCATGGCTCTACCACGTATAAATTATAATATCAAGTTTTTTTTCTAAATTCAACAATTTTAATAAAGTACTTGTCCTTTTTTAGATTTATTGTGTGCCTGATTTATTATGTGACTATCTGTTCCCCGCGACTTCGACCGCGTATAATTTAGGGTTTTAATTATATTGCTCAGAACCCTAATTCTTTTTATCAAATATAAGTAGCCTAAGTTACTCCTTAGAACATTAGCTATCTACCAGTGATAGTCCCGTTGAAATCGGTCCAGCGGTTTCGGAGATTAGCCGGAACAAACAGACAGACAGACCGACAGACAGACAAAAATTTTAAAAATTGTGTTTTTGTTATTAGTACCGTATATGCATTCATATGCATTTAGTATAAAGCTGTTATTTTAAGATTACAAACAGACACTTCAATTTTATTTATTTGTATAGATGTATAGATATAGATGGTAGACGATACAGTATCGTACAGATTTTCTCTAGTTTAAGTTTTGATTTTATTGTAGTTTTCAAATGCAACTTTGTAAATAGGCTTATAATAAATTAAATAAATCTGTTATTATTAACTATTGTTATCATTATATTATACATAAAATTTATTATACATATATCTCATCTCATTATGATATATTAATTAATAAGAAAAAATTTAATTCAGGAAAAGTTCGTTGTTTGTTGCAGTTGATGTTGCAGATTTTATATTTTTTATTTCTCGCAGATTGTCTTACGAATTTTTTCTGCACAACAAGCACGTCGTTAATCTGCTCTTGTTGTAATTAACAATTTAAGTGGCACTTAGATAGGGCATCAAAGTACCTAATTTAAGGAAAATATCCCACTATTATTTATTTTCAACGACAAAAAAGTAGAATGTTTACTTTTTTTGAGTCCTCAATACTCTAGAGTTAAGAAAATACCACGTCTTCATCCTCCCACACACATCAACATCCTTTTTTAATTTAACTGTTGTAGAGAGGCTTTCAAAGAATATACAAACTAGCTGACATATATTTCTTGGAACATTTGCCCATACTAAACACGCTAGATGGCGTGAGACACGCTGGAAGTCGATGGGTGCAGGTGGCTCTAGACCATACTATAATGATGATGATTATGGTGACGCTAAGAAGACCTGTGGCGCGGGGACTCAGAAATGAAGCTATCTCGCTCTTTATAACGGTCAGATAGACATCAATCGGACTCCTATCCATATTGTACTACTCCTATTGCCATAAATTTAAAATAACCAATTATAGTTTTAGCATGCAAAACGAATGCAAATTGGACATGGTTAAAATTAAATTACTTACTGGCGTACGATTTTACAGTAGTAGCTTATTTAGGATGATTTCCATATTTACTCCCGGGAAAGTAATTAGCCGACTCGTAATTAACAAGGCTGAACACGGTCGTGCCGTTGCATAAAACCGGCAACTACTATTCATCATGGCGACGCGTCAACTGTCACTGTCAGTTTTTAGGAATGCGCGCGAGCTGACTTTTAATAAGTTTTAGGAACACTAAAAGGCGCCCGACTTTTGAAAGTTTCAAAGCGAAACTAAGTCTGAATATTGATATACCTAACACCTCAGGGATGTGGTTTTATGTGGTATAATCATGTTATATTATGGTTGTAGCACGAATGGGTCGGCTCGACGGGGACGTTTCTCGATGTTCTCACAGAATACCAGCATAAAATTGCAGCTTAATTTGTATTTCGAATAGTGAGTGTTAGGAATCAGGGACGCTTTTTCTTGACAGCGAGAATTTCCATTAATTTCATTCTTCTTTAGACCTTCACTTATCCACTGCTAGGTATAGACACATTCGTGCCGCAGACCTAATGCAGTTGCAGTGTACTAACTCTACCATATATAAATTTACACCATAAAATGTTAATTTTTAAAGTTGACTTTTCCTTCTTAAAATTACCAATAAAAATTCCACTGCTGAACATAGGCCTCCATCAAAGTTATCCTAATAAGAGGGATATATAAGATGTAAAACAAAACAAATTTCTTTTTCTTCTATTGAGAGTTTATTTCTGGTTAATTCAATTGCTTTTAAAAAATTGGCTTTTTTAAAAAATTGTAATTGTGATATTTATTCGATTTGTGATATTTTTTTTAATTAACATAAATCTTGTTAAAATTCATAAATAATTTTAAGGATAAATCTCTTAGAAGGAAAATTACATAAGTTTTAATTAGCCAACAGCGGTTCATTAGTTTTCATTGAATTTTACCACCACTAAATTACGAAGCGAATTAGTTCGTTTCAACCAAACGAGGTTAATTTGTTAGAGTTATTTTCAAGTGTTTTTTTAAATACACGTTTTATACATTTACTAGAGCTTCTTATTTTATACGTGGTAGAGCCATGCTGCAGCTATATTACTGGTTTAGTTGTAGCACGAATGGGTCGGCTCGACCGAGGATGGACCTCGCTCTCACAGAATACCAGTGTAAAATAGCAGCATAACGCTGCTGTGTTTCGTATGGTGATGGTAGAGAACCGGAGACCCTTTTTTACTGGAAACGATGCATACCATCTTAGTCCTCACGGGTGACGACGCATCTGCATTTTAATTATTTATTGAGGATAGATGTAGATGTCTATGGGTCATAGCAACCACTTACTATCAGGTGGACTGTGTGCTCGTTTGTCAGCCTAATTCTATAAATAAATATAAATAATATATAAAAATCAATTGCTGTCCGTTAGTCTTACAACACCTCGAAAATGACTGGACCGATTTTAATGAAATTGTGTGTGTACTGGACGATTTAAACGATTCACAATTGGTTCGGTAGTTGGCATTGTTGTCGAGATCCAGAAGTCACACGTGCAAAGACGGGACGGATCAATAGTAGAAATATAAAAAAAAACTGTATAAATATGAACAAAATGTAAACAATGCCACAAAGAGGTAGTGTGAGGAAGACGCACAGTGGTGGACCGCCAAGCGTCCAGATGGCGTGGATGGTATGGGGAGTTTTTTAATGTATGTATAAATGTAATGAAATTTCATAGTTCAGTTTACACCCGCCCGTTTAAGTTTTTTGAAAACCTAGTACTTTCACTAGAATCATCACAGCTCATTATTAATGCGTATTAAGTTTTTTAAATTCATATATTTCAAGGAATTTTATAATTAAGTTTTCACATACTTAGGGACGTCCGATTAATTATAAGAAATAAAATTAAGTATCGATGACTATACAATAATTTCATGATCGTAACCTAGCATTCTCATTAGAATCATCACAACTCATGATTAATATGTGTCGCTAATGTTCATACTCTAATATAATGAGGGCTAATAATTTTCTGCTCACCAGATGTCGCTAGTTAACACTGAGGTAAAGTTTTTTTGTTGTACAATGTAATTTAATTGAAAAGTTGGTTTTTAATAAAAGTTTATCAGTTTCTAGAGTATTCTATTAATACACAAAACAGTGCGTTAGTGGTTTGCTCTTTAATTTTTTTGCACATTTTTAACGATTTATTTTATTTTTTCTACCTTTATGAATATCTGTAATTTGGTTTATTTATTTTTAATGTTATTAATTTAAAATATAGCTAATAGTACAGAAAGAAACAATAACTTTTATATTTTCTGACCAAATTAACGTCCTCGCTATGAAATCTGTCAAATATTATACCTCACTTTCTAGTGGCCGGTGCCACTAGGGCGGTCCCTGGTGGCAGAAAAAGTCGTGGATGCCATCATTTGTTTTAATTCAAGCTCTTGCGACTGTATATAATATGCAATAAAACATAAATTAATCTGTACCATTATATGATCTGTAGCAAATTTAATATCTATAGCTTTAGGTATAGTCGGTGGATAACCATCAAAGACTTCAACATCAAATTCATAAAACAAATACTGTAACGGAGAAAAACGTTCAAAACCCTAAATTTAAGCAATATCAGTGACAAAATTACTTATTAGATTATATTTTATGAAGACACATTTCTTCTTATCTGTTTCCCAAAAATGAGTAAAAATTAAAAATTTTGTACAACCGACTTCAATATGAATTATTAAGGATAACTCTAAAACTATAAATACTATATACTATATGAGGCCACATGAGAAGCACCAGCTTTCAAACAAAAAAGAATCATCAAAACGGTTCATCTAGAAAAAAAGTTCTGAGGTAGCCCACATAAAATAAATACAGCAGAACTCGCTTAATACGATCACGTTTAATACGATTTCTCGCATAATACACCATTTTATATCAGTCCCTGCAACTTGAGGCATGTTTTCATACATTTTCAACTCGTTTAATACGATCATCATCCCGTCTAATACGCCATCTGTGCAACACCGGAGCCAAGCCGAGTAGCACGCATAATTCTCTTCATTGATAATTGCCCCGGCTAAAGAACATCAAGTTTGTTTTCTTACCTCCGAATGCGACAAGCAAGTTGCAACCGATGGATCAGGGCATTATAAAAGACCTTAAACAAAGCTACAGAACACGATTGATACATCGCTATCGTAAACAAATGGAATACCCTGACAGCAAACGAACCTTGACTGTGCATGATCTGATCTTAAAATTTGTAGCGACATGGCAAGCAGTTAAGCCTGAAATACAAAATTGTTTCAAGAAAACAGGTTTTCGAAGTAAGAAAGCTGACGTCGTGTTCGAAGAAGAGCCCGCGATACTGCAGGGGTTTCCTGGATATTCTTCCATTGATGACAATGTTGCACCGTACGAAACCCGTTCAATCGAAGAACGTTTTTGAAGATGTGAATAACACCCAAAAAGAGGTCCTACGTGATGACGGTTAATATGAAGGAGAGTCAATTCCGACTGTCAAACGCAGAGACTTTATGAGCAGTAAACGGTTTAAGGCGCTATGTAAGTATCTATTGTTGCAACTTGCTTTTCACTTTCGGGGAAACTGATGTCAATTTAAATAATAATTATAGTTAATTATTATTTAAAATGATGTAAATTATTTAAATACTTATACATATTATGTATAATATTATAGCTTTCTAACAAATTTATAAATATACTTATAATTAAATACCTACAAAAAAATTGTTAATGATGTTATGTTTTATTTGCCATGTCCCGCATAATACGCTTTCCCGCTTAAGTCGCGATTTTGTCTGGGTTCCTACAAAATCGTCTACTCCTAAGGTACCGTTGACATGAATTCATGTCCGCATTACGTGCTGCTATTTTCGTGTTAATTGATATAAAAATACAGTATATTTTCAATTGAACACTATTTCATTCGATTCTGAACGAACTAAAGGGTATTCTTAAGTATTAAACTCACTTGGTTACATAGACGAAATAAAAAATAATAGGCATTCACTTTCGGGTTGTTGGTGCTGTTAGTTGCGTAATTGTTTTCTTTTTGTGTTTGTGATTTTTGTTGGATTTTCTTTTAAAAACTGGTAAGAAATGTTAATGATCTTTACTAGATAATGTTTTGGAATGACTTAAGTTACAACAGCAGTAAATTTTTGTGTTTCAATTGATAAAAAAGGAAAACCAAAACACCTTTACGCGAACAATTTATAACGGGTAAGATTTCAAATAAGATATACCTTCTGAGATATTTAGCCTTTTTATAGATAGTTTATTGCACGTATGTAAATTCATAAAGACATATTATTCCTAAATATTATATCTATATGATTGTATAAGAAAAATTAAGGAAGACGCTATAATATTTTCACAAAAAGGTTTTGAAAATGAGGTTACAAAGCGCGCGCAAACTGTCTATTGTCGAATTTTTAGCAAATGTTTGCGAGTGAAAAAGTAGAATTATTATCATGGTTATATGCATAATTTCGGTTTATTTTAGGAATACTATTTTGTATTGATTGTGAAGACATAAAAATAAAATAAAAACACTCTTTTTCATTGATAAAACCAAATTTATTGGCACTAAATACACTTTTTCAAGATCCCTTAGAAACAAAGAGCTGTACAAAACTAATTAAACATCCAAATGTTATTGTTATTGTTTCTACTTATCGAAAATCTTATCAGCTTTAAAGAACTGTAACTCAAGCTTCTTATAACATAAACGAACAGTCGTGAAAAACATAAATGTTGAAACAAGTGCCGCGCGCCGTTTTTTGTTAGAGTGGGCGCGGTACTGGAAGGGTTAAGCGAGTTTTACTGTACAGTCAAATTCAGAACCTCTTCCTTTTTTTTAGGTCGGTTAAAATTTCCAATATGGACCATCGATTTAAATGCCCATATTTTTTTTGTAGATAGTACTCACTAAAAGAAAGCGTTTTGCAAAGTTCAATGTGCGGAAATGCGTACTTTTTGAGAAAAAAATTATTGAAAATCAGTTATTTTTGCAAATTTATGTCTAATCCTACAATAAAATTGACGCCATTTTTATTGTTATTGTCAGTAGGGATGTCGATTCTTTCCGAAAAAGATCGATTTTTTAAATAGATTCGAATTGTAAGCTGATGTATCGATTCTCAAAAAATCGATTTCTGAAATATCTATATTTTTTTCATGTTTGCATTTATAATGTAAATATATATCCATTTTATGAGAAGAAAAATCCCCTTCATCATAAAATATAGGGGGACTGATTCAGAAGGATTTCTGTATCTATTTTGAGACTGCTACGTCTCCGGCGCTGCGGGAAGAGCAGCCTCTACGCCTTAGCGTAACAAATCGCAGGCATCCCTCCTCGCCTCCGCAGCTTCGGCTTGTTGGTCGCCTTCGGCGACCAGCCTCAGCCGCTCCGGCTCGTCCGATGCCTACGATTTGTTACAGCAGGCGGAGGCTGCTCCCCCTACGCGCCTCCGGCTCTTTATAACCACTCTAGGGGTAGGACAGACTCGTACCAGGTGGAGTCGGGGTCAATCAATTCGATTCTTTGACATAAGGTGAACCTAACCTATTTTATTTGTTATCTGCCCTAGTAAAAATAAATAAATTAAAATAAAACAAATTTCAATAAGAGATTATTTACTATGGTATCTTTCTGGTTTTTCATAAAATGTATTTATATTTACATTATAAATGCAAACATGAAAAAATATTGATATTTTAGAAATAGATTTTTTTGTGAATCGATACATCAGCTTACGATTCGAATCGATCTTTTTCGGAAAGAATCGACAACCCTACCGACGATGACAAAGACAATACAAAATAGTGTCAGTTTTACCGTAGTAATTGACATAAATATTGCAAAAATAATTGATTTACAATAATTTTTTTCTCAAAAAGTACGCGTTTCCGCACATTGAAACTTTGCAAAACGCTTTCTTTTAGTGAGTACTATCTACAAAAAAAATATGGGCATTTAAATCGATGGTCCATATTGGAAATTTTATCCCCCTTTTCCCTAAAGAGGGTCTCTTCCGATTCGGCAGAAAGGTCATATACAGGTCAATGCCAGTCTCTCAGTTGGTGTTGACTACGCAGCCGTCTGTCCTGGTATGCTTAGAGCATTCACCACCTCCCTCCCCCGCTTCCCGGAGGGTAGCCCTTTTCATTGATTATGGGGGCAAAAAAAATGCAGTATAAAATGAAAAAAGTAATAAAGCTTTAAACAGAGTAAATAACCAAATTACTTGGCTGGAACTGTCGCGGGGACAGCTAGTCTATACATATAAATAAAATTGGAATGTCTGTCTGTAATATCGAAATAAATGCCTTATATTGAGCTGGTGGAGTTATTTGCACGCCATTAAGACATGAATGATAATTTTCATATTTTTTTCTGTCTGTTTATCTATCCGAGCTAATCTTCGGAATATTATATTATAATGCAATATTATATTGTAAATTGCGCTTTTAAAAAAAGTCCCGCTGGGTTTCTTGCTGGTTCTTCCCAGGTCAGAGGTTTTTTCCGAGCCAGTGGTAAATGTAAAAAATTACACACTATGTATTACTGTAAATATATATTGAATAAAAATGATTCGATTCTATTTTATTCTATGCTGCCCCGGTAATGAATCTTCACAGACAGATAAAAAGCAAGCCAGGAGTGGTCTAGGCTATTTTATCCGAAAATAAGTTTTTTTTTTCGAAAAAACAAAAAATCGATAAAATAAATGATCTTTCATTATGTTAAATCCAAATAAAATTACGTTAATAAATCATACCCACGTGAAGCCGTTACGGCCCGCTACGAGTAGTTATAAATAAAATAAAACACTGTTATGCGATACTTTCTTACTTTCATTACCGACCTGTACAAGTGCACTGCTGGACTTGAACCTTTTTTTAAATGTTACCCCCACACTAGGATTTTCTCGTGTATCGTGAAGGCAGTTTAATATATCAATATAAATCGCACAAGGACAAACGTCCAGACCCGGGACAACAGTTGTAGTGCCACGCGACAGCTTTTGCTGTCGCACGGATGGGCCAGCTCGAACCGGGGTGGTACCACGACCTCACAGAAAACCAGCGTGAAGTAGAGGCTTACCTCTGCGTTTCGCTTGGTGAGTGCAGGTGGCCGGAGGCCCTTTTTACTGGAAATGAGGCATTCCATCTTAGTCCTCACGGGTGACAACGCATCTACATTTTGATTTGTAATAGAGGATAGATGTAGATGTCTATGGGCCGCAGCAACCACTTACCATGAGGTGGACTGTGTGCTCGTTTGTCACCCTTATCCTATAAAAAAAAAAAAAAAAACCACGACCTCATAGAAAACCAGCGTGAAGTAGAGGTTCACCTCTGCGTTTCGCTTGGTGAGTGCAGGTGGCCGGAGGCCCTTTTTACTGGAAATGAGGCATTCTATCCTAGTCCTCACGGGTGACAACGCATCTACATTTTGATTTGTAATAGAGGATAGATGTAGATGTCTATGGGCCGCAGCAACCACTTACTATCAGGTGGACTGTGTGCTCGTTTGTCACCCTTATCCTATAAAAAAAAAACTACGAGTAGGTCCTACAAATAACTTATTCCGTTCGGGATTCGAATGCACCGTCCTAAGCGCCTTTATTTAAGTCAATGCGCCACGAAGCGTTGAAGGTTTGCCTTATTTGGCAAGCTTGGCAGTCGGATTATATATCGCATGGTCAGACGTAGGTACTATCTTTCTTTTCTGCCGACTTCCAAAAAGGAGACGATACTCAATTCGACGCGTATGTTTTTTTTGTATGTGTGTTACCTCATAACTTTTTACTGGGTAGACCGATTTCGATGATTCTTTTGTTATTTGAATGCTGGTACTTCTCATGTGGTGCCATATGAATTTGATCAAGGTCAGATCAATAGTTTTTGAGTTATTTGAGTTATTCTTAATAACTTATATTGAAGTCGGATGTACAAAATTTTTAATTTTAAAATATATTGGTATCATAAAAAGCAAAAATAGTTTGAAAATCCAAAAGTGCACGCCTCATCAGCGTTTTTATTTTTTCATTACAATTTAATTTAATTAATGAAAAAAAAATCTTTTAAACGTCTATGAGTCTGCTAACAACCAGCAATAGGGATCACCCTGAGGATAAATGGAAACTTATTCAGAAAGATTTTTCTGAAACTTGAAGACAAACAAGTGCACAGACTAACTGACAGCCGTACTAATTATTTTTAACTACCTTTTTTTGTAACTATTTAACAAATGACTAAAAATATGGCTAACTTTAAAATTTTATACATCTGGATTTCAAAACAACCCTTCTTTATTGATTTAGTATCTAAATTGAGACATACTAACAATTTTACATTCGTTAATATAAAACCATCTCATAGCGGCATTTCGAGAGTAGACCGACTGAGGCGTGCAAAATGTATGTTTTGTAGTATACAAGAAAAACAGAAATTATTTAAATATAAATATTATACATTAAATCAAACTACTTTTACGGATTTATCGCGGTTATTTCTACTTATTTTAATTCCCGACATTTCGGGTGCTTTGCAGTCACGGGAGACTGAGGTGATTGACGTCCCGATGTCCAGCGTTTCCAATTCTACGGATTTTTCCGTAGATATACGGACTTTTTTCATCGTTTACGGAACTACGGAATTTGTTGTGAAATCTACGGAATTTGATTTCCATGTTAATTTGTTTTGTACTTCACAGTCCTTTCAGAATAATTACATTTTTTACGATCCATGTTATCTCAATTGTTTTTACAATTATTAGAAAAATTCTACCGAAGTCTTCTTTTTTTTTCGAATTTCTCAAAAGTTGTTAGTTATATAGTTTTTCCATTGTTTCATAAATTACCCAAGTTAGAAACACCGTAATTTATCAAATAAACTAACTGAAACCAGAAAAAAAATATCTATGTTAATTTTAGTGAGGATGGGCCGTTGTTTTTCGTTCATCTAATTATTTAAAGTCTTTAAAGTCCCGCTAGGTCTTGCTGGTTCTTCCCAGGACAAGAGGTATTTTCCGAACCGAACGAAGTGCAGTGGTAAATAATAATTTAAAATTAAAAATGTTTTACAGCCGACTTCAATATAAGCGACTTCAATATAAGTTCTTTAAGAATAACTCAATAACCATTGGTCTGACCTTGATCAAATTCATATGGAACCACACGAGAACTATCAGCTTTCATATAAAAAAA
The DNA here is from genome assembly GCA_033319125.1 of Parnassius glacialis. Classification (NCBI taxonomy): domain Eukaryota; kingdom Metazoa; phylum Arthropoda; class Insecta; order Lepidoptera; family Papilionidae; genus Parnassius; species Parnassius glacialis. The sequence goes on from JAVANC010000025.1 coordinate 32,641,166, forward strand.
GAATCATCGAAATCGGTTCGCCCAGTACAAAGTTATGAGGTAACACACATAAAAAAAACATACACTCGAATTGAGTACCGTCTCCTTTTTGGAAGTCGACAGAAAAAAGATATTTTCAATTAGTATTATGTAATATTCTATATTGAATAAAAATTATTCTATTCAATTCTATTCTTTCGCTTCAAAATTTTCCAGCATCCGCAAATATTTAAGTGTTAATTATTTTATTTGTTTTTACTAAAAAGTATTTAATTAAAAGTAAACAATTAATAATTAATTAATTTTTTATGGTACGTTTTTCTTACATGTGCAGCTTGATTCGATGTTATACTACAATGAAATAACAACAAGAATTTTACAATAGAAATAATTTCTCCAAAAAAATTATCTATTCTATGACAAAAACAAAAATTTTCGTTCTTCTCAAGAAGTCTGCAGATCTACGGATATTTTGAAAGAGCATCTACGGAATTCCAGGGATTTTTTTTTAGCAATCTACGGATTTGGAAACATTCGAGTTGGTAAAACTGCCGATGTCAGAGCTAACCCGAAATACCTTCAGCTTTTTAATTATTACTTTTGGTGCGATCTACGCAGAATGTGGAAGAATTTACTGTGTCTTGAAATCTTGCAATGGTATACTTGGGTTTAGTTTTAATTTTATTAATTAAAGGGTTCCAAGCAGGTGGTACTACCATATTGGAATATTGGCATATTGAAATTAGGATGTTTTTTTCCTTAATTTCAATAGCCTCGCGTATCATCCTTAGTAGGAATCGATGTTCTTTCATGACGATTTGTGGTCTATCAAATCTGATGTAATGGCGGCGGCCGAATCATTATTAATAAATATTATAATTTAATATGTTTTAAAAAGATTGCATTTTCTTTATCTACGCTCGAAAATTATAACGTTTTGATTCCTTTCGGGCAGGTATTTTATCAAATATCTTTGAAAAGTAACGCTGCGAGAATTAAAACAGGCGATTGCTTTACGTGATATTGGATCTCATATATATTTACTACACACTTAAGAAATCTGAACCAATCACAGCTAAAATTTCCTCGGGGAGCCCGTTTGGATGAAGGCAAATATTTAATAAAGTAAGTTGACATTTCATTTTGTGTGTTTTAATAAACGATTGCTTTTGCGATTGAGCTGTACTTACGTATTAAATGCTTTTAAAATTGGTATGTGTTTACCGTTGTAGCCCATCAAGTCCACATAGTAACATATATAGATGGAGTAACATACGTGATAGAGCCATGCTGCAGCTATATTATTAGTATAGTTGTAGCACGAATGGGTCGGCTTGACCGGGAAAGGACCACACTCTCACAGAATAAAGGACGACTCACGCTAGACCGTGTCGGGTCCGAGCCGAGTGTCGGCCGTAGCGCGGTCATCGAGCCGGTCCCGTGCATGTTATTGCAACCGACCGGGCCTCGACCGAGCAATTATCGTTGCGTCGTGATGCAGTATACTCGTCCGAGCAAAAATACTGTTGTAACTAGACCACAATCATGTTGAATTTTGACGATCTGGAATTAGCGGCTATTGCGATCACTCTGGACGATGAACAATCTGATAAATCTTGTACTACAAGGAAATGGCCGAGCCGAGCCGAGTTGTTTCCGAGCGTTGTCCCTTGCTCGGCCGTCATATCGTGTCCATACAAAATATTTGTAATATTAGTTGACCGTGCTACGGCCGACACTCGGCTCGGACCCGACACGGTCTAGCGTGAGTCATCCTTTACAGCGTTAAATACCAGCTTAACACTGCTGTGTTTCGTATGGTGAGTGTAGAGAACCGGAGACCCTTTTTACTGCAAAAGAGGCATTCCATCTTAGTCCTCACGGCTGACAATGCATCTGCATTTTGATTCGCAAACGAGGATAGATGTAGATGTCTATGGGCCACAGCAACCACTTACCATCAGGTGGACTGTGTGCTCGTTTGTCACCCTATGCTATAAAAAAGAGCATAGGTAGGGGACTACAGATTGCCTCATAGGGGGGATATTTTGGATTTTATCATACTTTCTTTCCAGGGGGGTTGACAACCGCGTTTTTTTATTGTTTCGTTGTTATTAAGAAGACGCTCCTGTCCATCTCCTGTTTTGTTTCCCTCTTCCACCTTTTACAACAAAAACGGGACAAACGGTAGTGGATAATCTTACACCGCCACTACCGGATTATTTTTCCGGACTAGTTTAACTTAGGAACCTTCAATGAAAAGGGAACCTTTCTAAAACGTCATCAATGTACCTGCGATTCGGAAGTTACAGGGCGGGGGCGATCGGTTACCATTGGGTGAGTCGTTTTCCTTTCTTCAATAAAAATCTCTGTTATAATTCTTGCCATGATTAAGTTTTTTTTTTTTTTTTTACTAGTAGTGGTGCTTTTGCTCAATTAGTTTGATTTGTGTTTGTTTAGAGTTTATTTGTATGTTGTTTAGTTTTTTTTTCATATAATGTTGTATACACCTGTAAAGACATATCCTTTGTCTAAAAAAAATGTATTTCGTTCGTAACAATGCATATTGATATTGTCGATGGTGTATCTATCTAAATAAATAAATAAATAAATAAAAATAAATAAAAGTCTTCTGGGCTCAATGTTTTCTAAAATTCAAATTCTTTCTTTCTTAATACAATCATATGTATGTGAATTAAAAAAGAATTGGAAACACGTGTGTGATAGAGTTGTTGATAGTGTGTTGATAGAGATATATATACATAATATAACAAATAGGGTGAAATAACATCTCTATGCTGCTGTATTTTGTATGGTGAGTGTCTACACTCTGTATCTGGTTCTCTAGAATCAGATACTGATATAACTGTAAACTAGGCATTCTATTTTAATTTTCAGGAACTGCAATACATCTGCATTTTGATTCTTAATCGAGAACAGATGCTGTACCCATAGAATTGACACTTATTATATGGGCCATAGCATAAACTTATCATCAGGTAGACTGGGTGTTCGTTTGTAATCTACTTCATTTAAAAAAAAAACCTAACCATGTTTTAAAAGTAACAGCGTAGTACCATCGGCAAACATAGTCATTTTCCAATTGAGTCATGAAAGACGACAAAAAAAATTATTACAGAAGGCTGTTGTCGTTGCTAATATGCATTATGTCATATTTGCCATAGTTTCTCCACGTGAAAGACTTACAAATGAGGATATCCGTAGTAGAACCAGAGTAACTGGCTCAATAAGCTAAAGTGGCAATGTGCCGGTCATATAGCTCGAAGAACCGACAACTAATGGGTAAGAAAGTTTCTTCATAAATTCCGCTAAGAAATAGCATGTCGCACAAAAAATGTATTGTACTACAAGTACAGAATTTGCAATATTATTAAGGTTTTAATAATTTTTAATTTTTTACGTTGTAGAGCCATGCTGTATTGTGGTTGCAACACGAATGGGTCTACTCGACCGAGGTAGGACCACGCTCTCACAGAATACCAGCGTAAAATAGCAGATTAATGCTGCTGTGTTTCGTATGGTGAGTGTAGAGAACCGGAGACCCTTTTTATGGGAAGCAAGGCATTCCATCTCAATCCTCAGGGGTGACAATGCATCTGCATGTTGATCCTTAATTGAGGATAGATGTAGATGTCTATGGGCCACAGCATCCACTTACCATCAGGTGGACTGTGTGCTCGTCTGTCACCCTTATTTTATAAAAAAAAATTGTAAATCCGTAATTGGCTTCTAGACCTATTTTATAAGTTTTGAGTGTAAATAGATTGTTACAAGCTGTGGATTTTGTGAATAAATGAAATAAAAAAAAATAAAGTTAAGGGTATTAACACTGCAAATACTCATGCAATAAAAGTTAAAAGAAATTTAAATTTATATTTAAATCTTCTAGCTCCACTTGCAGGTAATTATTGAAGTTAATTAACCAGTTGATTAATGTCGCAGTGGAAACCAATACTTTAAAATATTGAGTGTCGTCGAGTTATTAAACATTTTTATTTAACTACTGTTTGGTTTTAAATGTTAAAAGATTTACTTGGATACAGTAATATTTACACACGCATGACTGTCTCGTGGTCCAGTGGTCGTAGCGCGACTCCTGATCATGATGTCCGGAATACGAATCCCAGATTGGGCCAAAATCAGAATTGAGTTACCCTAGTTAGGTAACCAACCCGTCTGTCAATTATCGCCACTAAGGCAAATATCCCCTTCTATGATTTAATCTATGGTGGAGCAGTGAACTCTTATAGGCTGTGATGATGATTAATTGACATATAACGCATAGTATCGTTAACGACAAATAATGTTACTAAGACTGTATGAAACCTGTAACGGATATGTTCGACGAAATTTCTTTAAAGTTACTTTGATATTTCTCATTGAATGGTGACGCATGGAAACCCTTCTCAAAGATATACGAGGCCGGCAACTGACACATTTGGATAATTAGATGCCCGCGTATTAAGAATTTTACACTTATTTATGTAAATATCAATGCCTAATGTGTGTTAGGGCGGTTTCGATCAAAGTTGTATGCCTTAAACTACGAATAAAATCACTAATTACTCTAGAGTTAGAGAACCTTTCGTTTTACTAAATCTTAACTCAGGTATAATTGTCTATCGGAGAGCCAAACGCCATTTATGGAGTAAACCAGTTAAAGGAGATAATTTTAAAGGCGGCCGCTACATATTTCTTCTATCTTTCATTAGACTTCAAAAAGGAGGAGGTTCTCAATTCGAGTGTATTTTTTTTTGTATATTACGCGATATCTTCGAAGATTGTGAACCAATTTTGTTGATTCTTTTTTTTATTAAATAGATTATACTTTAAGAGTATAAAATTTATAATATATATAAAATTTGGAGAAAACATTCCGACTCTAAGGGTAGCAAATAAATAACTTCTTTTTTAGCAATTTAATGTCAGTTTGTAGTAAAACTTCACGAAAAGATAGAGCCATGCCGGGAGTGATCTAGGCAATATTTTACCCGAAAAACTTGGAAATTAAAAAAAAACCAAAGAAATTATAAAATAAGTGGACTTTGACTACCTTAAATCTAAATGTCGTCACATTAGGATTTATATACTATGCGAAGTCGGGGCGGGTTTCTAGTTACTCTATACAAAAGGGTGGAATATAGTACAGAATCAGAAAAGTTACAGTGATGTTTATTGGTCTATTGGCTATGAGATATTTATTGTATTTCTCATAGTTGCCTCTTACATCACCCATGGAAAGAAATACCGCTACAACACGGGCACACAGGTATAAATAATTTTTTTTTGTAATTTAAATACACTGTTTTGTAAATTTCGTTGCTTGCAAAACAAACATCTTCATTGATTCAATATTTATGTATATTAGTAAACTGTTGAAATTTGTGATTCAAATTCATTAGCCTTCCTACATTAAAATGAGCAATTAAGCGAAATGTTGCTGCTTAAATTACGATTAACCTACCCAAAATGTTACCAGTAAATTGTAATAGGCTAATTTTTCCTTGTTTAGGAAGAAGTTAACACTTCTGGCGGGAACTGTACTGCGGTTATTAGATTAAGTTAATTGTAGTATTTTTTTCCAGAATTTTTTGGGGTCAATTAATTGACAAAAGTTGCTTAAAGTAATATCTCGTAAATATAAATACATATTAGTTACACAGATTCAATATTACAACGCTATTTTCGTAATTAGGCTTTATTAATAGTGTGCAAGACTTTGAAAAAAAACTGGAACGTTACTCATAGTATCTTTCTCATTTAAGATCTTTGTTGGATATTGGTTGTGTGTGTGTGTGTGTGTGTGTGTGTGTGTGTGTGTGTGTGTGTGTGTGTGTGTGTGTGTGTCATATCTATCGCATAGAAAAGCACAAAAATATTTATTAGAATTTAGATTTCCTAAATGAAGACTAATGACCAAAAGAGTCGTTTAAAGAGAATGTGTTTAGAAAATCGATATAGAATTTCTTTGACATAATATTTTTCATTTTTTTTTTATAGGATAAGGTGACAAACGAGCACACAGTCCACCTGATGGTAAGTGGTTGCTGTGGCCCATAGACATCTGCATCTATTTTCGATTACGAATCAAAATGCAGATGCGTTGTCACCCGTGAGGACTAAGATGGAATGCCCCTTTTTCAGTAAAAATGGTCTCCGGTTCTCTACACTCACCATACGAAACACAGCAGCATTAAGCTGCTATTTTACGCTGGTATTCTGTGAGAGCGTGGTCCTTCTCCGGTCGAGCCGACCCATTCGTACCACAACCATACCAGTAATATAGCTGCAGCATGGCTCTACCACGTAAAAATGTATGTATCACATTACATTATAAATTAATAAAATAGACTGTGCTTTACTATACAAAATATTATTTATAGTACGCGAAAGACTACGAAACGACGAAGGCGAGATATTCGTTCCTCATTATTTTCTACTGACCGACTTTAAAAAAGGAGGAGGTATTCAATTCGACTGTATGTTCTTTTTTTATGTGTGTACCTCATAACTTTTTTCTGGGTTATATTTCTCCTATATAACCCAGAAAAAAGTGAGGAAACAAATGAGGACACAGTCCACCTGATGGTAAGTGGTTGCTGTGGCCCATAGACATCTACATTTATCCCCGATTACAAATCAAAATACAGATGCGTTGTCTCCCGTGTGGATGGAATTCCTCGTTTCCAGTAAATAGGGTCTCCGGTTCTCAACACTCATCATACGAAACATAGCAGTGTAAAGCTGCTATTTTACGCTGGTATTCTGTGAGAGCGTGGTCCTTCCCCGGTCGAGCCGACCCATTCGTGCTACAACTATATCTACTACTCTATCTATACTACTATATCTGACTGCCTCGTTGGTCTAGTGGTTGTAGTAATGCGGCTGCTAATTATGAGGTCTCGGGTTCGAATCCCGGGTCGGGCCAAAAAATCAGTTATTGAGTTTTTCCATCAAGAAATTCTCAATAGCTGCCCGGATTCGGGAAGTTGGCGGTGTTACCCCCGTGCCTCGGAAAGCACGTAAAGCTGTTTGTCCTGCGCCTGATCTCTCTCCGGTCGTGTCGGTTTACCGTCCCATCGGGCTATGAGAGTGAGGGAATAGAGAGTGCACCTGTGCTTGCACATACACTTGGGCACTATAATCCTGTCCCGCACAGATGGCAAGTCTCCGTTGAGACTGGCCGCCGTGGCCGAAATTCGGTCTGGAGGACATTATTATTATACCTACTACTAATATAGCTGCAGCATGGCTTTACCACGTAAAAAAGGGTGAGCCAATTTCGATGATTCTTTTTTTATTTGAAACCTGGTGCTTCTCGTGTGGTGCCATATAAATTTGATCAAGATCTGACCAATAGTTTTAGAGTTATTCTTAATAATTTATATTGAAGTCGGTTGTACAAAATTTTAAATTTTAAATTATCGCATAATAACCACACACACATAACACACCTCGGTCCATGTAAGTATCAATATCAATATTAATATCACCACAAATCCACTACTATAGCGTCTGATTTTGTACGGAATATATATTATTCCGTACAAAATCAGATTATGTTTATATATATATATATATATATCAGATTGTATTATGATTTGATATAATATGAATTTTTAATTTAGGACTTTTTCAATTTTTTTTTAAATTAATTATTGACATCCATGTTATGTGTGTTAAGAATTTTATACTTGAATTTATCATAAAATTATAATTAAACATATCTTTTTTAATAGAATCATGTACATTTAAAAATTATGTATTTGCATGCCACTGGCGAAATATAATTGTACTATCTTTAATTATAATGTCTGTAGTTGAATTCTCTAAGGTAACCACCATATATCTGGCAAATAAAATATTATTATTATTATTATCTCTGAATCCAAAATGGGAGTATTCAGACCCAAAGTTAAGGCAATTTTGGATTATATTGTTAAGGACTATCTTATTTTCGTTGGACTGTACCGGCAAGTTGCGTATTTCAATTGAATTCGTGGGGTACACGCGCATTTTTCACGGATGTCTATTTTAGATTATTTTGAAATAAACAGTTTTCTGATTTGGGTATTTTATGCGCACTTGTTACATGTCTTTAAAAAGTAATTATTTATAAAGTTTTTATAACTTTTTCTTTCCTTTTCAACCGAGTTCATAAAAAGGAGGAGGTTCTCAATTCGACTGTACTTTTTTATGTGTGTTACCCCACCCCAGCCCTTTTTCTAGGTAAACCGATTATCATGATTCTTTTTTTTTATTTGAAAGCTGGTGTTTTCTTGATTGGTCCCTTATAAATTTGATCAAGATCTGACCAGTAGTTTTTGAGTTATCCTTAAAATATGCATTTAATTGACTTCGACTACTTTGATTATGATCTAATTTTATTTATATTGAAGTAAATTCTACAAAATTTGTAATTTTACCAATTCTTTTTTTTTATATTTGTTTTTATATTATTTAGTAAAATAGTAATACAGTTTGCTCTAAGTTTCGCACATAATATTTGTTATTATAATCAACTGTTGCAATTTCGTTTAGTAAAAATTTACTAAAATATAGAAAGCTACCTTTATAGCCCATTAAAAGTCTACTGGTGAATATAGGCCTCATCATAGATCGCATCATAGGGGGGGGGGGGATATTTGCCATAATTGCCACGTTTGGCAAACGGATTGTCAACCGCATTTTTTTTATTCAGCTGTTATCTCGTGCCTCGCAAAGTACGAAAAGCCGTTCGTCCTGCATTGATCTTCTTCCTGTCGTGTCGGATTATCGTTCCATCAGAATATGAGAGTGAGAAACAGAAAGAGAAACTTTTTTTATTCAATATGGATTATAAATATTAATTTATTTATATATAATATTTCTAATTAATTAATTATTGAAAGTCACTCTTTAATTAACACTAATTCGTAAAAAAACCAGCAAGAAATCCAGCGGGACTTTTTTTTAAATAACAGCTTACAATCATGTTTGTTACACAATTAAACAACACAAATTAGAAATAGCTTGATAGCGATCGCCTCATTCCGAGGGAATAGAGAGTGCACTTGTGTGCCTGCTTGTACTCGGACACTATAATCCTGTCTAGCGCTGATGTCTAGTCTCCGTTGAGACATTTAGCCTGGAGAACATTATTGTTACAGTCTAAAATCGATGTATGGATGGATGTAAGAACGAAAATAAACATGTTGATTGATAAATCCGAAACTAGACTCTATTTAAAGGAATTTAATTTAGTCGAACTATTCATAAGTTAATAATTTTAACATTAAAATGTTACGCAGCCGTACATGTGCCGCGTTAACCTTTAAATCTTACGTTATCCGACAACACGTTGAAAACGTTCTAGTTTAAGACTCGAAGCTCGTAAAGTGGTTATATCGGGCTGTCTGGTAATAGATTTGAAGATTTAGATCATTTACTCGCCACTCCTACGAATCATGACGATTACAATTAATATTAATTACCATTCCATTACAGCGTATAAGACAGTATTTAATGTATGGAAGTGAAAGTTTGGTGTGGCAGAAGAATCACGAGAGTAGAATAAATTCTGCAGAAATGTAGTCATTAAGGAGTATGTTAGAGATGAATCTGAACGACAGAGTGAGAAATTGTGTGATAAGAGAAGAGTGTGGTTTGCAAGACGATGTTGTGACCAGGATTAAGAAAGGAATGCTTCGGTGGTTTGGTCATGTAGAAAGAATGAACGAGGAAAGAGTGACAAAGCAAATTTATGTTGCAGAAGTGAACGGCAGGGTCGGTAAGGGATGCCCTAGACGAAGGTTTATCGAACAAATCGGCGATACATTGAAAATGGGCCAGATTAGGAGTACCCTTAACCGACGAGCGTGTATGCGTAGATATATGGATATAAAGGAGGCGAGAGAGGTGTGTCAGGATCGCGCCAAATGGAAGTCCGTAGTCTCTGCCTACCCCTCTGGGTGACAGGCGTGAGTGTTTGTGTGTGTGTTTAAGTTAAAGTTACAGCCTCGGGCTTTTAGGGCACGGAAAAATTTTTTTTTTCTAATTTCTCAGACATGCATTTTTTTCACAATGGTTTCCTTTGCCGCAGAGCACGTGGTAAACCAGCACTTAAAATTGCAATTAACAATTTCATTGGTGCCGGTGGGACCCAGGCTGCTCGTGCTGTAAAATTCACAGCGAGCGCTTATCCCCAGAGCTAATATACGTATGTATTTCATTTATTATTAATAGCCTTTAACTATATTTAAACTGAAGACCTGTTAAATTAACAACTGCATAAAAAGTATGTTTTTTTTAATTACTTAAGACTGTTTTGAATGATATAATATTTTAACTTATTGTTATAAATCATAAAAAAATAATAGGTCTGGGAAAAAGTTTCTTTGTATTTTGTTTGTATAAAATTGAAGAAAAGTCTCTTTGGTTGTAGTGTTTGTATCTGGCTGGTTTTATTATCAATGCATATAGGATATTAATAAAAAGTAAAAAAAAAACACTTTTCAATTGTTTTCAATTATTCTGTCCTTCAAAATGAGTTGATATGAGAAATACGATACATTCTGAAGTTTTATTACGAAAAAGGAAAAAATGCGATTCAAGCCGCGAAAAAAATTTGTGACGTTTATGGACCTTATGCAGTGTCAGTAAGAATAACACAAAGTTGGTTCAAGCGTTTTCAGTCCGGTCATTTTGATGTTAAAAATACAGCTCGCTCTGGTCGCCCTCATACGGATAAAGTCGATACCATTTTTGAAAAAAGAAGTGAAATCGGAATATTAGTAGTTACGACATAGCCAAATAATTGAGGTATTTGATATTTGAGTACCACACGAGCTCACTGAAAGAAACCTAATGAAGCGTGTACTCATTCGCGATTCTCTATTGAAACGTAATGAAACCGAACCATATTTAAAAAGATTGATTACTGGTGATGAAAGTGGATCACCTACGACAAGAATGTGAGAAAAAGATCATGGTCAAAGGGTAATCAAGCTCCACAGACTATAAACTGTAAACCTGGATTAACACCCAATAAGGTGATACTGTGTGTATGGTGGGATTGGAAGGGCATCATTTATTTTGAGCTTTTACCGCCGGGCAAAACCATCGCTTCAGATCTTTACTGTCAACAACTAGGTAATGAGACTCAAACAAGAAATTGAAAAGAAGCGGCCGGAACTAATTAACAGAAAAGGAGTGGTCTTTCATCATGACAACGCCAGATCAGATCCATCTTTGGCCGCTCAGCAAAAGCTTGGTTGGGAAGTATTATGCATTATCCATATAGTCTTGACATTTTTACCTGTTTCGGTGTCTCCAGAATTCTTTGGGTAGTGTTAGGTTAACATGAAGAGAGGACTGTTGAAACTACTTGTCTCATTTTTTGATCAAAATCCCCAAGATTTCTACTTCAACGGGATTATGTCACTACCTTTAAGATGGCAACAAGTTATCGAACAAAATGGCACATATATATTATAATTAAACATTGAAAAAAATGCCTTGAATTTGTATAAAAAATACGAAGAAACTTTTCCCCGACCTTATATAATATTCGGTGTTACTATAAAACGTGGTTCATTAATTGTTTCGAGCTTATAGACGTGTATTACGAGAAGCCTCTTACGCGCGGCGACACAGTCTTCGCGTTCACGAATTTTCCGCGGGACTTCTTTATTACTCACTTTTTTGTAATATCACAGTTAACAAGAATAAGTTTATAGACGCAATCATGAAAAAGTTTTTAAAATAATAAGAGGTGAACTTAAAAAATTTGTGCAACCATCTTCAATATAAATAAAATGAGAACACCGTTAATATAGTCAAAGTCAATTAAACACCCATTATCAAGGATTTAAAAAACTTCTGTTCAGATCTTGATCAAATTTATATGGGACCACAGGAGAAGAACCAGCTTTCAAATAAAACAACACGATCAACAAAAAAGCCACAATTAACAAATTGATTCACCCAGAATAAAGTTCTGAGGTATAACACACATAAAAAATACAGTCGAATTGAGAACTTTTCCTTTTTTGAAGTCGGTTGAAAATATACGGTTTTGTACAAGTTTAATACAAATTTTTGTAAATAAATGAAAAGAATAACCTTACTTTATTTGAGTGGGGCAATTTTTTGCACTTCACATTTCTTATTTACAAAGTAGCTGTGCCCCGCGACTTCGTCTTCGTCGAAATTATTACTATTGGATTTTATGGATTTTAAACTTTTTGCGCGGGACCCTAATTCTTTTTCCATAATAATAGTAGCCTAAGTTACTTCTTATAACATCAGCTATCTGCCAGTGAAAGTCCCGTCAAAATCGGTCCAGCCGTTTCGGAGATTACTCGGACCAAATAGACAGACAGGCAAAATTTAAAAAAAATGTTTTTTTTTTGTAAAGTATATGTATTGTATATACTTTCATATGCATTTAGCAAAAGTCTGTTATTTTCACATTACAAAATGACTGATCTACTAACTAATCTATCTACAATCTACTGAATAATCGTCACTATTTGGCATAATACAAAAAAAAAATATTTTATAGGTAATTTTGGGTAACGTTTAAACTCTCGGACTCTCCGTTTCAATAACGAAGTTCCGTGAAAAATATGAGAACTAAAATGTAAAGCATGAAATTTGACAGCCAATTTCAAATATCAAGAAAACTGTGGCGACGTGGTGTGTGACACTCTCCTTTAAACCCGTAACTAATTATAGACTAAATTGAGTTTTGGCGGAAACTCGACTGGCGACGGACTGCTGCTCCTATATGATTTAAAAATAATGCCTTGAAGTGGATGTTGATATGTAAAAGTGGTGCGATATTGTGTATTAAATATCTGTGCATGTGAACTATTAGTAGAAACAATGAAACAAGTGCTCTGATGGTGATGTGATCCCCAACTATCTGCTGGGTCGAGTTCTGCTGGCCGTCGAAATCTACCAAAGACTGCGCAATGTGACGCATCAACACATTGTGAAGCAGTATACTATAAAGGATTATTATTAACACTTGATACTGAGATAAATGAATATCTACATGGCTTAAGAGACAAGCATCCTAGCCAAAAATCTTAATTAAAAAAATGAAAGACTACTTTTTTAATAAGATAGCTAAGGTTTATTTACATAAAGTCTCTTAAAAAAATACAATAGAATAGTTCATTAAAATGTTTTAAAAAGCAATTCTACAGTTTGACAGATAAACGAGGAAGAAGTATTTAAAGTATGCAATAAGGATCTTCAATGGACACTAAAAATTCCTTACAGTTGTTTTTAACGTTTTAAAACGTTAGTGTTTTAATTTGGTCTGCTAATTTTAAGAAACATAATCAAGAGATAGACTCATTCGTTACAATTGTAGCTATATTAAAACAGCTGTAATTCACGTTCGTATGAAAAGATGAAACATGTTTTTTTTTAAATAAAAGGTTAGTGATCAAGTCATAATTTACGACTTGAATACAAAGCACTAAAATCCTATCCTTAGATAATATGCAGAGTACATAAATACTTCTCAAGAAATTCTTTAAATTATGATGAAAATCATAACAAAATCCATTAAAAGTAATTTAACGTAATTTAAAAGTATTTTAACGTATTTTTAAATGCTGGTATTACTGTTATTTGTGGCATTCCTTGGGGGAGGCCTATGTTCAGCAGTGGACTTGTGAGGGGCTGTAATGATGATGATGATGATGATGATGATGATGATTGCTGTTAACATTATTAATAATCCCATTAACCACATCTGGTAAGCTTAAAATGCTTGTGGTAGAAATAGTTCACGAAATCAATATCTCCCAAAAATATACTGTGAAGAGTTCTTTAAACAAATTTTTATAAAGCGTTAATTACTGAATAATAAAAATTTACAAAAAATTAATAAAAAAGAAAAACTTGAAATTGTCACTGGCAAAAGTACACCAGTATAAATCCATGTTCATAGAAAAAAACACATGGGCTACACATGAATATTTTGCCGGAACTTGACCACAAGCTACAACCTAATTTTTGCTCTTCTCCTATCCGTTTGAAGTGTTTTGTAAGGTGAAAGTAGTATGATTTTGTGCCACAAATATCTTCGAATATTAACTATAAGTAGAAACAATGAAGTCTCTGATGATTTTATTTTGTGACTTTGGTGGCTTAGGTACTAAGGATACCATCGTAAACTCTGCAATGTGATGGTAGTAAATTATCATAAACGACAGATCCCCATTACTAGATACTACGAGTGGCAAAAATACGACAAAAACGACCATAATCGAAGAAAGAAAGAAAATGAAAAAAAAATCCATTTAGTTGTTCCTTAATATTGGAAGAATACAGTAAAAAACTCGTATCATACAAATATTTTTGGTATTCAACGCTAAATTTCCTCGGTTCTAGCAAATACCTGTGCGAAAGTAAATCACAGATTCATCGGAAAGGTACCGTGCAACAGGTGTTCGTTCATGCTTTATAGCGCCAGGGTTGCCAAATATTTATATGTATATTGATGACGACTTTTTATAAATATTTGACGATGTTTAGTACTGTAATACATCATTGTATTATTTTGTATCCACAGTAGTGCCGGAGTAACCGACATAACGCAATAGATTAGTATGCTGGTGGCAATGGGCCGACCATTTAGCTTAAAGAACCGACAACTGATGGGGAAGAAAGGAAATAAAGTGGCAACTTCGTAGTGGTAAGTGAACCGTATGACAACCCCCCACTAGATTGAGTGACGACCTGGTAAGACAGGGTCAGGATTTAGCAGTGGACTTGTGATGGACTGCAATGATGATAATAATTTCTTATATTTACGCGAACACTACACATTAAATGAAACAATTTTTACGGATTCTATCGCATTTAATTTATCTGTTTAATTCCCGACGTTTCGGGTGCTTTACAGCATCCATGGTCACAGAGGGGGGGGGGGGGGGTACTAATAGGATCGAGTGACTAATGAGCACACAGTCCACCTGATGGTAAGTGGCTGCTCTGGCCTATAGACATCTACATCTATCCTCGTTTGCGAATCAAAATGCAGATGCATTGTCACCTGTAAGGACTAAGATGGAATGCCTCTTTTCCAGAAAAAGGGTCTCCGGTTCTCTACACTCACCATACGAAACACAGCAGTGTTAAGCTGCTATTTAACGCTGGTATTCTGTGAGAGCGTGGTCACCTTCCCCGGTCGAGCCAACCCATTCGTGCTACAACTATACTACTAATATAGCTGCAGCATGGCTCTACCACGTATAATTTTAATACCTAAAGCAGGTTGTTCATTTACCACTAGCTTATCAACAAAGCGCTTTAACTTTAGAAGAGTAAAATAACAATTGGTCGTTCTAAGGGCACACTTTGAAGTTTCCCACTAATTATGAAAATTATTAAATTATTATAATACGAGGCATTAAATTAAGAACAAAACTAAAGAATAAATTTTTCCAAGATTGTTATTGAATAGCCCAGATAATAGGCCAAGCCTTATCCAGTATATTCCGAAATCGTTAAATCGTACTCGTAGATTAAGTATAAGGTGTGAATACCAGATAAGAGATAAGAATGATATTGTTACGTTACAACGATGGCTCGGTAGCGTAGTGACTAAGAGATTACTTGCGGCGCAATAAGCCGCGGATTTGAATCCGGACACTGAACAAGTGTACGTATATCCTTTAAATAATTGTTTTTGTTACAGAGAGACTACAGATTATAAATAGGATACTTGCACAGTTTTCTTCGCTGTTTCTCCTCCGGGCAGAAGAACCTCATATTGAAACGGTAGTAGATTAAATACAATTTTTTTATAGGAGAGGGAGGTAAACTAGCATGCGGCTCACCTGATAATAAGTGACTACCGCCGCCCATGAACAACTGCAACACCAGGGGAATTGCAGATGCGTTGCCGGTCTTTTAAAAAGGAGTAGGCTCTTCTCTTGAAGGTCGCTAAGTCGTACCGCTCCAGAATAATCGCTAATGGTAATTGATTCCACAAGGAAGTTGTGAGCGTAAAAAAATATCTTCTAAATTGCACAATGGTCCACCAATCGTCCAGATGGTGTGGATGGTATCGGGAGTTCTGCCGCAATGTGCACTGGGGAACCCCAGCCCAGAGATGAGAACAGTATTCCATGTGAGGCCGAACCTGCGCCTTTTAAAGTTGCAGGCGTTGTGCCAGCATAAAATACTGTCCCGCTCTGCTGAGCACGCCAAGGTTTTTAGAGGCCAATTTGGGCTTCTCTTCCAAGTTACCACGAAACTGCACGTCACTCAATATGTCGACGCCGAGGATTCCGATACTGGCTGAGGCAACAAGAGGAGTGCCTTGAAACTGAGGAGATACGACAAAGGGGTTCTTTTAGCGGTAAAAGCGCAAACTTGTGTCTTCTGAGGATTAAACTGGACTCACCCAATTCGAGACTTTGTTCAGTAAACACTCGACTTCAGACACGAGTTTGTTCCGGTACTCGGCGACGTTTTCCCGAGAAATATTGGCACGGCCGGTGTATAGAGCATCACCAGTGCTGTCATCAGCATGGCAATGAATGTTACCGGCTTGCAACATATCATTGATATGCAGAAGAAACAGCATTGGTGATAGCACGCAGCCTTGAAGGACACCAGCGTTAATAGGCTTGTAGTCGGTTCGTGCACCGTCTACAACGACCTCGATGCTTCGATTTGCAAGAAAGCTGGTGATCCAATTGCACAATTTCTCGGGAAGCCCATAGGGAGGGAGCTTCGGAAGAAGCGCTTTGTGCCAAACCCGATCGAAGGCCTTCGCAATGTCCAAACTAACGGCCAATGCTTCCCCCTTGGACTCTATTGCCTTTGCCCATCTATGAGTCAGGTAGACCAGAAGATCACCAGCTGATCCACCGCGATGAAACATTTGGGAAACAAAATTTTACGTATGTATGTAATTAGTAATTACTCTAAGCAAAATTTGAATTTCTTACGTCGAAAAATATAATTTTCCATAGACTTAATAATAATCCTCTTCGCCAGTAATAAGAATATATACTAACGAAGAGTTTTCATTCCATATTTTAATTTTCATTTCATTTTTCAGAATAAATTGCTAGTGAAGGGGCAATGCTTTTAAAAAAATATAAAATAAATATTAGTTTCAAAAATCGAATCAAGTATAAACTACGTGGTAAAGAAGTCACCTAGACAGTCTGTTTCTTTGTTTGTAACATGCCCTATTGCTGGCCAGTTCTTCTTAAATCAACATGCGAAAAAATTTTAAAAAGTTACAGCCTATATAGGCTATACAAGCCTCCTCTAATTTCTGAGAGGGTTTTAGGGTAAGGAAATGTACAACGCGCTGCCGCAATGCGTGATAGCGAACGTCACATGTCTTAGAAATATTTTTTTTAATTTCTTACACATGCAGGTGTCTCACGATGTTTTCCTTCACCACCAAGCACGTAGTAAATCAGCATTTAATTTTTTTTTTTTATAGGATAAGGGTGACAAACGAGCACACAGTCCACCTGATGGTAAGTGGTTGCTGCGGCCCATAGACATCTACATCTATCCTTAATTACAAGTCAAAATGTAGAAGCGTTGTCACCCGTGAGGACTAAGATGGAATGCCTCATTTCCAGTAAAAAGGGCCTCCGGCCACCTGCACTCACCAAGCGAAACGCAGAGGTAAACCTCTACTTCACGCTGGTTTTCTGTGAGGTCGTGGTACCACCCCGGTTCGAGCCGGCCCATCCGTGTGACAGCAAGAGCTGCCGCGTGGCTCTACCACTGTTAAAAAATTTAAAATTGCAATCAACAATTTCATTGGTGCCGGCGGGGATCAAACCCGGGTTGCTGCATACAGCGGAAAGAGATACATATACTGTGTATAACGAACATCACGAACGAATATGAACGCGTTTCAAATTTTATCATTAAAAGCGATTATATTCTTTCAAGCATAATCGCTTCAATCAACATAATTAATATCCCATCTAGTCTCGATTTCGTTAGATTCGATTATTAAAAATACAAGGAAAATATGGTCATTATATTCTTCATTATACCCTTTGGCGGCTTAGCGTTATCGACCAATCGGTATTATTGTACCTATAGGCGGATTAGGAAACTGTAAAAGTCCACTACTGAACAGATCTCTACCATAAGAGAGAAGATTTGTCAGAATAGTCAATCTCTCCCGGATCGACCAGGACCGTAATCTCGCACGTTCGTCACTGCTACCACTCGCCAAACTGTTTCTTTTACTGTTAGCGTAAAGAGATAATTATGCCACAATCCAAACCATCAGAAGCCATTAAATCTTTATGAATAATCTCGTAGTCACCTCTTACGACACAATACATTATGGTGGATTCCTGTACGCCGCCACTACATGGCAAGTTCTCAGAAACGCTGTCAAAGATGTGAGGTGTAATTCTAGACTCGGGAGTCCCGGTCAAGCAAGCCAATTACAGAAGTTCTCGAAGGTGCGATTACACCATTTACCGTAACTTGAAACAGTCGTCCAGAACTGTCTTAATAGAAAAAAGCCTATAGGAGAGACCTATATCCATGGCTGTAGACTCAACTTACAGTTCATGAAGAAGAATATACATAAGAGTGAAAAGCGCGCGATCTATTTCAGTATAGTTATGTAAGTCACAGACCTATTATTTTAATACTTGAAAAGGGTGGTTAAATTGTTAGACACGTTATATTTTCAATTAACGTCAAACGTAACAATTAATTTACAATAAATATTTTGAATTTGAATTTGAATCTACTCATGCATATTTAGAGTAAAAGTAAAAGTATATTTAGAGTCTTTGCAACATGTAACACAATCCCTATGTACCTATGGATCTCTTTAAGTACGTTACTAGAATCGATATTCGAACGTATACAAATAACTTAACATCAGAAAACACGACCATAAAAAAGTTAAATTTTAATTAATTTTATTTGCAAATTGTGTGTGGTTTTATAACTTCTAATAAACCCGCGCATAGATAAAGCAGGGTCATTGACAATACTCTAACTCCCTGGCCAATGGTAATAAAACCACATACATTTTGTAATTAAAAATTTATTTAAATTTGATATATTTTTTTATGATCGAGTGTTCTGAAGTCAAGCTGTAACAGTGGTAGAGCCACGCGGCAGCTTTTGCTGTCACACGGATGGGCCGCCTCGAACCGGGGTGGTACCACGACCTCACAGAAAACCAGCGTGAAGTAGAGATTTACCTCTGCGTTTCGCTTAGTGAGTGCAGGTGGCCGGAGGCCCTTTTTACTGGAAATGAGGCATTCCATCTTAGTCCTCACGGGTGACGACGCATCTACATTTTGACTTGTAATTGAGGATAGATGTAGATGTCTATGGGCCGCAGCAACCACTTACCATCAGGTGGACTGTGTGCTCGTTTGTCACACTTATCCTATAAAAAAAATCTGTATACGTTTGAACACTATTTTTGATAACTTACTTAACGGGAACCACAGGGTTTTTGTTACGTGTATAATTTCCACTCCTAGGCACACTCCGCCGCGCTGCCTCAATGTGTGTTGGCGGACTTCAAATATCTTCAATTTTTTTTTACCAAGAAACATATAAGAAGAAACCAAAGTAATAGCGTGGAGTCTTCCATTCTATTCATTCTTAACACCTATTATTTTATAATTATTAGTAAAGTTTTGATAAAATATTTTAATATTAACAACTGGAATCTTTAATCTACTTTTAAAAGTTGCGGAATATTTACAAGCGTTAAGTTAATTAAAAGTTAAATCTTACTTATAAATCTTGAGTATTAAGGCTGAAGTTTCTAAAACTTTTCTCTACACATGTACAAACTTTTATTATGATTTCAATTATAATTTTAAATTCATAATTAATTCCATGTCAAATAATTACAGAATTTAATAAAAATGTATCAAATTTGGAAAGGTTTTAAGTTTTTTTATTAGAGAACACTTGAAGTTTAAGATTAATAAAATAATGATGGAGTTTTATATATATCATCATATAAATTCCTGAAAAAAATTATAGTAAAAATGGAAGTAAAAAAATCACTTACCCCAAAACCATTGCTACGTCGCGTCGTTGGTGCTACGGTGCTACGAAGTCTGACTACGAAGCTTCAAGTGCCGTACAGGCCGCGTGACAGGCTTTATATCTGGGCGGCGCCTACCACCCCGCCCTACGCCCAGTGCATACAGCCTCTTTACACGGATGTCTTGATTAAAATTTATCGTTTTTCTATCGAATCTTTTCGGCTAAATGATAAATTCCTGTATGTGAGTATCGACTGACTTAAATCATTGATTGTTGTTGATTTTTTTTTAATTTTTTATACACATTGTCTCTTCCTAGTTTTAACAATTAAGTCATTCTTAAAACTAAAGAACCCTATTGCAGTTAGCTAATTAAAATAATATATATTTCATATACAAATATATGTGTGGAATGTATTCGATTTCTCTATTAATTTTGTTAACAATGATATATTTTATGAATTATATGCTCTTTAGTACAATCGTCGATCGTTATTTATTACTTCGTAGAAGTTTATTGGCCCGCAATTGGTTCTGTACGACTTTACACTTAATTACCAACAATAATTTTTAATAACACGACTTTCGACACCAGTTTGGAAACGATAGTTACACTTATTTGTTTGTTTCAATTTAGTTGATGTCGTTGACGACATCAACTTAATAGAAATCAGTGGACCATGTTACTCTGGTTCTACTGCGAATAGTAAAATGATAATAATAACAGCCCAAGCAGATGAGAAAACTTTATAGATAACCCAAATAATAATAATATGACGTCTCACAGGATGCATCATCCGAGATCGTCAGTAATGAGGCTGTACTTGCCGCGGAAGCGTGGTGGGCGCGGCTTTTTAAGCGCGCTTACCATGCATAATCGCGAAGTGAGCAGCCTCCGTAATTACTTTCTGACGAGAACGGATGATCCATTCTATAGGGACGTTATTTTTTGTGATAAAGAACTTACCCCTCTATCCTTAGCCAACGAGCAATGGCAAGACCCGGCAGTACAGAGCATTTCCGACCAGGAGACCGTGTGGAAGGAGAAGGAGCTCCACGGGAGATTCTACAAGGCTCTACATGAGCCTTTCGTAGACACACTGGCTACGTTTTGGTGACCTCTTCGGGGAAACCGAGGGTTTTGTCTGTGTGATACAGGATCAGGTTATTAAGACCAAACTCTATCGGAGATATATCCTAAGGGATGGTACCGTCGACATATGTTGAGCTTGTCGCCATCTCGGTGAATCACTTTAGCATGTCATTTCCGGTTGTTCGGCGCTTTCTAACTCTGGGTACTTGCATAGGTACAACTTAGTAGTCAGGATTCTACACCAGGAGCTCGCTCTGAAATACGGTCTCGTGGATCGGAAACTGCCTTATTATAACTTCATGCTGGAAGCCATGCTCGTAAATGACCGCGCCAAGCTCTACTGGGACCGGGCCATCATCACAGACAGGACCATTCTTGCGAATAAGCCTGATATTGTGCTGGTGGACCAAGCACAGTCAAGGATATTTTTGGTCGACATTGCTATTTCTTATGACGAGAACCTCGTGAAAGCCGAAACAGATAAGCTCATAAAATATCTGGACCTGGCTCACGAGGTAACCGACATGTGGGGTGGATTGCCGAAATTATACCTGTAGTCGTTTCTGCGAACTTTTTATATATTTATATAATTTTTAGGGTTCCGTACCTCAAAAGGAAAAAACGGAACCCTTATGGGATCACTTTGTTGTCCGCCTGTCTGTCTGTCTGTCAAGACCCTTTTTCTCAGGAACGCGTGGAGGTATCAAGTTTAAATTCATATCAAATACTCAAGTCTACTGTCCCTTGGAGCTGTGAAATAATCAAACTTCTAAGCTAACGCAATCAAAAGATACAGCCGTTTATGCCGCAAATTTTCGACATTCGCAAGGAAATCAAAACCTACAGGGTACTTCCCGTAAGCTCAGAATCTTGAAATTTGGTACGAAGCAACGTTTTATAGTACAGATAAAGGAAAAATTTTAAAATTTAATTTTTTTTTTATTTAAAACTTATTCGGCTCGACCGGGGAAGGACCACGCTCTCACAGAAAACCAGCGTAAAATAGCAGCTTAACGCTGCTGTGTTTCGTATGGTGAGTGTAGAGAACCGGAGACCCTTTTTACTGGCAAAGAGGCATTCCATCTTAGTCCTCACGGGTAACAACGCACCTGCATCTTGAGTCTTTATTGAGGATAGATGTAGATGTCTATGGGTCACAGTAACCTTCCTTCTACTTCTACTTCCCATCAGGTGGACGGTGTGCTCGTTTGTCACCCGATCCTATAAAAAAAATTGCGAAAAGCATAAATTTTTAGTTACATCATATAATAAAAATATTTTTAATAATTTTAAAATTATATACCTACGGATTTGTTCGGAACCCTCGGTGCGCGAGTCCGACTCGCACTTGGCCGGTTTTTTATGTATCTATTTTACTTTATTGATATTTATGTATGTTTACCATGTTCTTTTACAATTATATATTTATACTGCGCAACCAGATGAGAAAATTTTATAGATAACCCATAATAATAATAATGTCCGGACGAATCCAGGCCTATTTTCACCGGAGATTAGCCATCGGCGTAGGACAGGATTATAGTGCCCAAGTGTATGCGCAAGCACAGGTGCACTCTATTGCCTCACTCTCATAGTCCGACGGGACGGTAATTCGACACGACCGGAGAGAAACCAGGCGCAGGACCAACGAATTAATGTGCTTTCAAAACACCGCCAAATTCCTGATTCCGGGCTGGTATTGCGAATTTCTTAACAGAGAAACTCAATAACTGAATTTGGCTCGACCCCGGGATTCGAACCCGTGATCTCATTAGCAACAACCACGTTTACGACCATTAGACATACGAGGCAGTCCTGCAAATAATAATACGTAATAATAATAATCTATAATAATGTACTAGGAAATAAAAAAAAACTAAGTTTTCCAACCCGCTAACTATGACAAACATGAGGCAATCTCTGTGGGGAGGCTTACTTCAGCAGTGGAACTTTTATAGACTGTGACGGTAGTTGTACTTTTACTATACTTCCAGTTACTACTTCAAGTTTATTTCACAAACGTTTTTAAGCATTAACGAGTAGCCAGCATCATGATATTACGAGAACGAAAAATATTCAACATTTCGCCCTAACAAAGAAAGGCGATATTTTGCCCGCAATACGCCAGTTAACTTGATACGGTGCGCACCTCTTTAACTGGAGCTTAAACTGCGGGTAAGGATTTACAAGGGGCTGTAATATGAGGTCCTTGCCAAAGGGAAGACGATACGAAGTTAGTACCTGTTCATAATTCGTGCCTAATTCAATATTAGGAAACTACAATGCGAGGAATAGCTGTCCTAAGTCCCAATCTCTAATCTAGATCGTGACTGATTGTTTTTCCTTTTTTGGTAGTTATTCTCGTGTTAGTGGCATTGTATTTTATCTGACTTTAAAAAAGGAGGAGTTTTATATATTTTTTTTATTTATTGGAGTAAATAAACAATGGTACAATAAAATATTTAACCAATAATGATAAGAACAAATTTAATAATTGTGATCACAAATGTGAGACATCAGTTATCACGATTTACATACAGAAATAATTTTGTACGCGTGAAAATTTGGTAGTTAGTGCAATCATATTAACCACTTTTATATAAGCTACTTGTCCCAGCTTCACCTGGATAAGATTTATTAATGTAGCGTTATTTACATTTAAGATAATTCAGTTTTTTTAATACCTCCAATTTTTTATTTTTTTTTATAGGATAAGGGTGACAAACGAGCACACAGTCCACCTGATGGTAAGTGGTTGCTGCGGCCCATAGACATCTACATCTATCCTCTATTACAAATCAAAATGTATAATGTAAATGTAAAGAGTATTCAATTAATACTCTAAGGGACAGACAGATAGACAAAACTTTTAAAAATTATTTTAATTTTACAGACATAAACTTCTTAATAAAATTTCTTATATATCCACGAATACTACACATTAGACGAAACTACGGATTTTATCGCGTTTAATTTTAACTTTTGAGTCCCCCCCCCCACCCCCTCTGGGTTACAAAGGTAACAAAGTTACAATTAAACGCGATAAAATCCGCAAAATTAGATTAATTTAATAATAGGGCGTGATGGCGCAATATATACGGAGTTAAAGTTCTGAAGTTAAGGTTCTGAATCTGAAAAAAGTTCTGGATTCAAGTGTGCGTTTTTATCGTTTTTATCCACCATCGGTCAACCATACGCTTGGCAGGTTTCCACCATTTTGTTGTCGACTTTCTGCGCATTCTAACTAAACAGTTGGCTTCGTCATAAAGTAAAATATTTAGCGAGCATTTGTTTTTAGCTGACCACAAAAAAGTGGAGGATAGCAATAATTTTCTTGCAATTCTTTTTGTTGTATGTATGTTAAGCGATATCTTCGTTAATTGTGAACCAATTTTAATATTTTTTTTAATTAAAAATGGTTATATACTTCAGGCTTTGATATAATTTAATCATATAAATTTAAAGGATAAATTCTTCTCCTTTTTCTTTTTAGAAAAACGTTACCCCCACACTAGGATTTTCTCCTGTATCGTGTAGGCAGTTTACAAACATATATTGCACAAAGACAAACATCCAGACCTGGAACAATTATTTGTAGGCCATAGAAATACTTGTTCCGTGCGGGATTCGAACCCGCGGCCCCAAGCATTGCAACTCATTGCTAAGCCACTACTACTACCAGCCGAAGGATAAATTCCACCACTAAAGGGAAAACATTGGGGGTAATATAATAATTTTTATATATTCATTCCACTCAAAGGGACCAAAAATTTTAACTTTTAATAAAAGTCGACTATAGACTTCAACTATAATAGCTTCTGAAGTTGGTACCAAAACATAGTGTACAAAAAGTATTAAAGTCCCGACTTCAGAAGCTAATATTGTATGGATATAATTTTATTCGATATAAAAATTTGATCAATCTGCCTTATTGAAACGCGACATAAAGAATTTGTAGGAATATAACGCTAAATGTCACTGTGAGCCATAATAAACGCGGCAGGAATCCATGACACTGCTATCGAAGTAAACCTTGTAGTAATTTATAGTGAGGTGCGGTCGATTAAATATCGCTTTAGATCGAGTAAATCTAAAACGTCACAGGGCGGAATTTCTATCAAATCCTAATTAAAGTTTATAGTTACTTATACGGTTTCGTTGATATCGCAGAATCGGTTTACGGAAATACCGGATTGGCGACGATTGGCGGGAAAGCTTGCTCAAAAATCAGTGAACAATTATATTCAGTCAAGTAGCTATTAATGATTCATGATTATAGTAAGCTATAATATTATTATACGTAGGGCCGATTTTTCAATCATGAGGTAAAAGGTATCCATCAAATAAAATATAACCTGACTGAATATAAAAGTCAAACAATTGAACTATTTTAATAATACAACTGTACTTTTTAATTTGTTTATGCTGTATTTTATTTTATGAATAAATATCTGAAGATTGAGTTAGCTATATTATCTAATTACACTATAATAAAAAAGTTAGTTAAAGTTACAGCCTATATATACGTCCCACTGCTGGGCACAGGCCTCCTCTCATTTCTAAGAGAGTCTTAGTGCAAGGAAATGTCCGCCGCGCTGCCCCAATGCGTGTTGGCGAATTTCACATGTCTTCGAAATATTTTTTTTATTTCTCAGACATGCAGGTTTCCTCACGATGTTTTCCTTCACCGCCGAGCACGTGGTAAATCAGCAATTAAAATTGCAATTAACAATTTCATTGGTGCCGGCGGGGATCGAACTCGGGTTTCTCACGTACTGTGCTAACAGCAAGCGCTAACCATCTGAGCTACCATGGCTTACATTATATATCTAATTATAAATCGGCCTTTAGATTAGCATAGTATTATTATATTTATGCCAATAATAAATCATCAATAATTGCTGCTGTAAGCAACAGTATCTACCAGGTGCACTGTATCTTAGGTCAATTTTACTTTTTACCCGACTTTCCTAGGAGAAGGGTAATGTTTTTCGAGAGTATGTATCAATCTTACCGCTATACACTGCGTGCCACAGAAATAGGTGTATATTTCTGTGGCACGCTGTTTATAGCGGCGAGGTTGATTTTAACATATGCGGTGTCGTTAGAATTGTCTTAGGTGTGAAAGTGACATAGAGTATTAACTGACGGTTCTGTGGCGCAGTGGCTTAGCAATGAGTTGTTGAGTTGGGGGTCGCGGGAGCGAACCCCGCACGAAACAGGTATTTCTATGGCCTACAGGTAATTGTTCCGGGTCTGGATGCTTGTCCTCGTGCAATTTATGTTTATAAACTACCTCCACGATACAGGAGAAAATCCTAGTGTGGGGGTAACGTTTCATTAAGAGAAAAAAAATGTTTCTCTTCTCAGTAAAATTTTCTACGCAGCCGGGTATTTTTAATTAATATTTTAACCTTTAAGTTTGTTTATAAATTATAATGCTTTCAACCTCCATTGAGCTCCTTCTCCTTTCTCACTATGTGCACCATAAAATCAATTTCAAAAATTTCACCCAACAATTTGGATCTATTTGACGTCATTTATCAAGTATTCAATACACCTCAGCTTCCGTAACAATGTATTCCACCCTAAACAAATTGCCCTTGATGAGAACAAACGAGCTGTTCTACACCCGCGTTAGGACTTGAACACACCGGATGCTTTGCAACTAGTCTAGCTACACGTACACTAGAAGAAGTGGACCAATGATCCACCACTTTTTCAGCCACCAAGGTGGCGCCACTTAAAAGTGAGGTAATTATAATATTTAACAGATTTCATAGTGGGGCAGTTAATTAGTTCGAAAAATGTAAAGGTTAATGCTTAATTTCCGTATTATTAGCTTTATTTTATATTAATTAGATTAAAAATAAAAAAACTAAGCCACATATATTCATAAAAGTAGAAAAATTTAAAAAAAGTTAAAAATGTGCAAGAAATTAAAGAGCAAACCACTGAGGAATCGTTTTGTGTATTAATACTGTACTCTAGAAAATGATAAACTTTTATTTAAAACTAACTTCTAAATTAAATGACATTGAGTAACAAAAAACCTTTTACCTTAGTGACAACTAGCGACATCTGGTGAGCAGAAAATTATTAGCCTTCATTCCCGTCTATGAGGCAATCTATAGGGGGTTTTATATACCTTTGTTCAGCAGTGGACTTTTACAGGCTGTAATAGATGGATAGATAAAAACGTATTTACCTGATAATAGGAGTCATTTTCTGCCTAGGTTTTCGTCTAGGTAGGAACCACCACCCTTTCTATTTCTGCAACCAAATAACAATGCGTGCACTCTTCTGTTCTAGTTTGAAAGGTATAAATAATATATAGGTCCTCACAGGTGACAGCGCATCTTAAAAGCAAAGATAGTTTTAGTAAAAAAAGTGATATACACTCTAACAAACACAAGCTAGTGATACTGGTCTCTCGACTCCACAGAGTCAGTAATTCATTCTTGAAGCAATGTATACGCTATTACAACAAAGTCCCAGAAAATATACAAAGTATCTCTATTACCAAGTTTAAATATTTAAATAAACAAAAGCTATATAAAAAGGGTTATTATAATATAAATGAATACATGGTTGATAATAACCCCTGGGAATGAGGTGGTCGCTTCCAAGCTGTTTCTAAGTTGTTTGTTACTTCAGTTTTGTAAAAAAAAAAGATTAGAAAATATTTTGCGTTCGTAGTAGGTAAAGACAAGATATAAGATTGTTACTCGGCTCTTCCTAGGAACTTTTCCTTCTTAATATTTTTTAGTTTTGAGAGCCCCAAATGATAAATAGCAGTCTTAGTGTACCAAATTGTAGTATATCTTTATCTTTGTTTCAATTTAAAAAAGGTTACCTACGCACTAGGATATTTCTCCTATAACATGGAAGCTATTTGCATACATAAATTGCTCAAGGACACATCCAAACGTGGTACAATTATTTGTAGACCATAAAAACGCTTATCGCATGTGGGATTCGAGCCCGCGGCCTTCCGCCGCGAACATTCACTTCAGCTGGTATAGAAAAATTGTAATAATTAATTTGCAAAGTATTTTATATTAGGTAATTAAAATATTTGCCCATAATATCAAGGTATTCTTGGCACTTTAGGGGCAATTTGTTGATGAACCTGGCTACAGAAGTCTTTTGTACGATAATTGACACTTTACTGCTTCTTCGGAATTGAAATGTTTCCTTAAGAAAAAGTTATCTAAACTTCGGAAAGGGTCGACCTTCGAAGTCTATTATGGCAAGGTCTGGAGAAAATGGTGAACTAGGAAGGGTCTCTAGCATTATCTCAGTCTGATTTTGTCGACTCTGTTTTGCAGTATCTGGTAGGTCGTTGTCATGAAGAAGTGATGGCCAAGAACAGTTCACCAATCTGAGTCGTTTTGGCGGCAGCTTCCGTACCATTATTTGAAAATTTTGACAATAACGGTCAGCAGTAACTGTGGCACCAGTTATCAAGATACTTTATCTTGTTAAAAAATAATTGACGACTCCGTGGTGCAGTGGTTCAGCAATGACTTGCAGCGCTGGGAGCCGCGGGTTCGTATCCCGCACGGAACAAATATTTGTATGGCTTACAAATAATTGTCCCGGGTCTGGATGTTTGTCCTT
Source organism: Parnassius glacialis (assembly GCA_033319125.1). Lineage (NCBI taxonomy): Eukaryota > Metazoa > Arthropoda > Insecta > Lepidoptera > Papilionidae > Parnassius > Parnassius glacialis. Next base: position 32,669,909 of record JAVANC010000025.1, read on the forward strand.
GTGCAATTTGTGTTTGTTAACTGCCTCCACTATACAGGAGAAAATCCTAGTGTGGGGGTAACGTTTTAAAAAAAGAGTAAAAAAGAAAGAGAAAAGCAACAGTCGACCACCAAGCTGTCACCATAAGTTTCTTCTAGCAAATATTTCGTTTCGGGCACTGTTTGACTTGGGCGCCTGGATCTAACCACTAAGAAAAAAGCTTGCATGTACTTATGAGATCCACTTCTCTTCGCAAGTAACAATTTGACTACAAAAATCGCACCTTTCTCTGATGAGCAATATGAATCGAGCTTAATCCCGAAACTCTTGCTGTGCGTCACTCGTCTTCGTAAGGTTCTCATTTGTTGTTATTTTGTTGATTTGCCGCTAATGATCTATTTTTTGACACTTACACCAAAATACACTAGTTCGACACCGTTTTAAACGTAGTAGAGCCATGCTACAGCTATATGGTTGTAGCATTAATTGGTCGGCTCAACCGGGTAAGGACCATGCTTTCACAGAATACCTGCGTAAAATAGCAGCTCAATGCTGCTATGTTTCATATGGTGAGTATAGAGTACCGGAGACCCTTTTTAGTAGAAACGAGGCATTTTATCTTAGTCCTCAGGGGTGACAACGCATCTGTAATTTTGATTCTTAATGGAGGATAGGTGTAAATGTCTATAGGCCACAGTATCCACTTACCATCAGGTGGACTGTGTGCTCGTTTGTCACCCTTGTTCTATAAAAAAAAGTTTGGCCGTAGTTTGAGATTGATCCGGTTTCACTTTTATCTTTAGCTCTTCATTATCAACCTTCTTCTGCCTTCTGCCACGAGGTTCATTGCCGGAGGCCACGAGTTTCATTTGGGAGGTTGAAATTTCCCGAACGAAAGCGATTGAGCCAATAACGCACGGTTCGTTTGTTAGTAGTGCTAGTTTCGTATACGTCTTTGATATTGCGTGCCGTTTGAGTCGCATCATTTCCATGTCGGAGGTTATATTCCAAAATATCGCGACTTTTCTTAGAGCCGTCCTTCTAAATACAGCGATATTGAACCGAAATATACCTGATTTTGAAAAAAATTAATGTCATGCATTAACTAAAAGAAATATTTAAATTTAGAATTAAAAGAAAAACAATTATGATAGACACGATTTTTTTATTACCAGAATAAAATAAGTACTTATTTAGTAACTTTTTCGTTTTCTTTTTAAAGATGAAAATATTAGGAATAGTATTAACATTACTAATATTACTTTTAACGACTCCTGGTAAGCTTAAAATGTTTGTGGAGTCATTCACGACAGTAGTCGAATGGCGGATTCGACCCCACGATCTTTTGAGTTCGCGGTCCGCATTCTGCCATTAGGCTAGTGTCGCTGTTTCAACTCAAATAGCACGTGTATATGAAAAAAGGTATTTAAGAAATTCTTAATTTTTGCACACAATAAATAACAGCACTCGAGGAATTCGCGACAGTGCAAGAATATGGATTATTATTATTACGGTGCACAAGCATGTGTTATATAACACGTTTCAGTATTGTGGGTCTGAATGTTATAAAACAAATGTTATATAACTCGAGATGCGACGGAGGCGTCGCGCGGGGCAACGACAAACAACAATGACATACGACGTGTGTTTATGTCATATAACATTGTTATATTGTATTGTTATTCTAATGTGTACAGTATTGTTATTTATTGCAATGTTCAAAAACAATGTTACATAATGTGGACATGTTATAAAACAAAATTTATACAACATGTTACTTGATCTGTTCGCACCCTTAGATTTAATTGAGAAATATTCTCTTAAACATTTTTAAGAGAATATTTCTCTTCTTTCTGTGAACTGAGGAACCACAGTGAGATATGTATATTGTTAATTTTACCGTTACTACCTTGAAACTGTTATTTAGTAAATAAGCTGTACAAACCCTTTACTGTAATAACATTAATTTACTTTATTTTTATGATAATTTCCGAGATTGCCTAGACAGTGGGAACTGAGAACTGAAAGACTGTCATTTTAATGTGGCAAAATATCGCTCTACAATTAAGTCTTCTACTAAATCTTTAGTGATTTATCTCACAAATTTCCAGAATAGTATGGTATTTCACGCACACAAATTTTTAATATTAAAATTTGGTACAATACCTAATAAATTTAAGTTCGCCCTTTGTATTCTTTTGTTGTAGGGAATGCATTAAAAAATCATTCTGTGTGTGTCGTAAGAAGCGACAAAGGGAACCTGACACAGGTGATGGGCAGCAGCATCTTTCTGATAAGTCGAAATTATAAAAAAAACTGCGGTTGCGAACGCGCTTGCCAAGCGCGGCAGCTGGGGAAAATCCGCCTATGTGTAGAGGTACCATATGTCAGGACTTGCCCTGACATGTCAGGAATTTTGGGCTCTTGTCAGGATTGCGGTCGGATTTTGGAAATGTCAGGTTTTTCCGATTTTTCAATAAAACACCTACAGTAGGTTTTTGCTTAGGGAGCGGTGGAATCTGCGACGTGGATCGAGAGTGCACAAAATTTAAATTATTAAGATCGAGTTCAATATAAATTATTAAGAATAACTCAAAAACTATTGGTCCGACCTTGATAAAATTAATATGGGACTATATGAGAAGCATCAGCTTTCAAATAAAAAAAAATTTATCGGTACACCTATAAAGAAGTTATGAGGTATGAGTTAAAAAAAACACTCATAAAAAACACATACAGTCGAATTGAGTATCTCCTCAGAAGTCGGTAGAAAACCAATAATTAATTAGTTTTTATTCAAGCTTGTTAATTACATTTGCAACATAATATCAGGATTTTTCTATGGAAATTAGTTTTTTTTTATAGAACAAGGGTGCACAAACGAGCACACAGTCCACCTGATGGTAAGTGATTACCGTGGACATCTACATCTATCTACGTTTGCGAATTAAAATGCAGATGCGTTGTCAGCCGTGAGGACTAAGATAGAATGCCTCTTTTCCAGTTAAATGGGTCTCCGGTTCTCTACACTCACCATACGAAACACAGCAGCATTAAGCTGCTATTTTACGCTGGTATTCTGTGAGAGCGTGGTCCTTCCCCGGTCAAGCCAAATCATTCGTGCTACAACTATACTATTAATATAGCTGCAGCATGGCTCTACCTCGTAAAAAGAGTTTTTTTTCAATTTTCTATCTGATAATCCTACCTATGAGACTGCTCTAAGAGGGAGGCATTTTTTCAGCTGTGGACTTATATAAGTAATAAATTGTAATGGATGGATAATGGTAATAAAAATAAAAATTATTGTTTTAATAAGGTCACACACAATATCATTGAATATATGTTTTTTTATAAGATAAGTGAGTCAAAGTGAAATGGTTGTAGTGCCTACTATTGTTTAATGCCAAACTAGTAAAAGTAATAATATTTATTTCTCTTTTGAGTGATGTGTCCATTTTAATATAATTTTTAAATAAAATAAAAGTGAGTAATTCATTAAACTAAATTACATTTCTAATTTCAATAGGTAAACGGTATGTAGGTAAATTTCCTTAAATTTATTTAAGTGATAAAAACTTTGTAGATTTATTTTATACAATTATATTAAGTATCAGTAATAACGAATATGCTACATTTACTTAAAGGTTGGTTGGTTACTGTATAAACACGTTACTCGTCTATGGACTTTGTATTTGATTGGTTTCTTTTCCTACAAATATTTGCAATAATTGTGTTCTGAAACCAACATTCTCGGATTCCCCAGATATTTAATAAAGCGCCATTTTAAATCAAACTCAACAGAACAAAAAAAATCTACCGTATCAAACTTTCACCGGCTACACAAGAAGCCATACACAGGACAATTTCATTATATCTCATCGAAATTGTTTTGACTTTTTTTTTCATAAAATAAAACCGCGCAAGTTCAAACAACTTTCATCTAAGTAATTATAACTTGTGTGAACTTTCTTTGATAGTGATAATAAATATTTTTAAATAATGGTGCTCAAGTTGCCAGCGTAACTATTCTGTTTGTGTTATTTGTGTCAGAATTTAAGAACTCTGTTTTTAAACTGTATATAAAAACTTGAAGAAATATTCCTGATATTTTTCCGAAGAGCATTTTACGTTAGATCTTCAGATTTAGGCCAGGAATAATCAGGGTTGCCACCCTTATTATTTTAGCAGTAGGGTATTTAAAAAAAATCAAATTTCCTTGTAACGTTTCATCGCCGGGGCTGCATGAGTATAATATTATGTAACCTTTATAAGTAAAATATAATATAAAATAAGAATGATATGAGTGAATTACACGCACAATTTCTTTTAATCCCCAGACCCGGGATGGGCAGTGGCGTCAAAGATGCAAGACGTCTGGAACATCGGTCACCAATCCGCCTGCCAATCGTGGTGAATATGACTGATCATCCATACTACTCCAGAGACCCATGTCAAGAAAAGGACATTTACGAGCTTATGGAAATAATAGGGTAGAGCGATATTGCACCTGCCTAACGCTGCTTTCATACGTGGTGGAGCCACACTGGAGCTACATATATTATGGTTGTAGCACGAATGGGTATGGGCATAAAATAGCAGTTAATGCTGCTGTGTTTCGTATGGTGAATTTAGAGAACCGTATAACTTTTTCACTGGAATCGGAGCAATTCATCTAATATAAATATTTTTTTTTTTATAAAAACGTTACCCCTACACTAGGATTTTCTCCTGTATCGCAGAGGCAGTTTACAAACACAAATTGCACAAGGACAAACATCTAGACCGGAACAATTATTTGTAGGCCATGCAAATACTTGTTCCGTGCGGGATTCTTAATCGAGGAGAGATTTAGATGTCTATGGGCCACAGCATTCGCTTACCATCAGGTGGACTGTGATGTCGTTTGTCGTCCTTATTCTATAAAAAAGTCCCCAAGCATGACAACACATTTGCATTTTGATTATTGATCGAGGACAGATTTAGATGTCTATGAACAACCGCATTCACTTGCCATCGGATGGACTGTGTGCTCTTTTGTTACCCCTATTCTGTAAAAAAACGCACCATCACCTGTACTCTTGCTCGTCATTCAAAATTAGGTCGTAAAATGTACATAATATTTTTATCGTAAATACTTGTAAAAAGCAAACAGTACTTAATTAAGGTGTTTGTTAGCTTCGTCCGTTATCTTCGTTTCCATTAACTGCTTCTCATTATCTGGTAATTGAATAATGACATGTCCCGCTGACAGGTGCGTCACAAAAAATCACGTTGTATCTCCCAAAGTGATATTATAGATTAATCCTGAGGATTAGTCGCGTCTTTGTATTAACGAAAATGAAAGTTTTCATTTTATTAACACACTAGCTTTTTACCCGCGGCTTCGCTCGCATGAGCATGAATTAGGAACATCATTCAAATCATCAAAGCTGTTTCGTGCCAAATTTAGCAAAATTCAATTACTTTTAGAGTCCCGTTGTCTCTCTTAATGTCTATCGAAAATATTTTATGAATTCTAAAAGACTATTAGACGTAGGTTATTAGTGTTTGACATAGATATAATATGCTACAGGAATATATGTCTAGAAACACCTTCTATTTTTTATATAGCGCGTGTCCTCCGTGTAAATGTATATAAGAAAGGTAAATTTTCTTGGAATAAAATTTTATTATTACTATTTACATTTTACTGTTTACATTCATTCAGTATAACACATTATAGCATAACGCCCGATAAATCGCACGGAAGTATATTGAATGTGTATGGTAGAAAAAAATATAAAAGGATATGTTTTTAAATATTTTTTTTTATAGGAATGGGTGACAAACGAGCACACAGTCCACCTGATGGTAAGTGGCTGCTGTGGCCCATAGACATCTACATTTATCCTCGTTTGCGAATCAAAATGCAGATGCGTTGTCACCCGTGAGGACTAAGATGGAATGCCTCTTTTGCAGTAAAAAGGGTCTCCGGTTCTCTACACTCACCATACGAAACACAGCAGTGTTAAGCTGCTATTTGACGCTGGTATTCTGTGAGAGCGTGGTCCTTCCCCGGTCGAGCGGACCCATTTGTGCTACAACTATACTACCAATATAGCTGCAGCATGGCTCTACCACGTTGAAAATATTGATATCTTTGATTTTGAATGATGATATTTTTAAAGGAAGGCTTAAATGCTAACATCTTCGTACTGGTAGTAAGAATTACTAATTGCAAGTTTCTACATATTGTTTTCATCTTTATGACTTTATGCAAATTTAAAGTATAAGTACAGAATAAATAATTGTTGGTAAAAGTAAGTAGTAACTGATTTAGTAGTTTTTGTTTTTGAATCAATGTTCAATGTTTAATATTGATAACCCAAAATATTTGAATATTTATTTATTTATTGTAAACACCTAAATAAAAGGATTACAAAAGGCGGACTTTATACCTTTTGGCATTTTCTCCCAGACAACCCTTTCCCCTCAAGAGATCGACTTATTTAATATTTATAATTTATATTATTAAATAAATATTAATACTTATTTAATAAATAATCAGTAATCCAGACACGACTCATCCCATAGTTGTTCAAATTCATCGAAACATTATGCAAGCTCAATCACAAAATAAAGTGATCAAATTCATTTGGACAAAAGCACATAATGGCATCATTGGAAACGAAAATGCGGATAGAGCTGCGAAAGCAGCTACAAAATTGAATAAAGTGCCTGATTATGCGAAGTTTCCAACAAGTTATATTAAGAAAATACATCAGCGCAATATCACTACAACAGCTGAAAATTATTATAATTATATGATGATGATATAATTTAATCATATAAATTTAAAGGATAAATTCTTCTCCTTTTTCTTTTTAGAAAAACGTTACCCCCACACTAGGATTTTCTCCTGTATCGTGTAGGCAGTTTACAAACATATATTGCACAAAGACAAACATCCAGACCTGGAACAATTATTTGTAGGCTATAGGAATACTTGTTCCGTGCGGGATTCGAACCCGCGGCCCCAAGCATTGCAACTCATTGCTAAGCCACTACGCCAGCCGAAGGATAAATTCCACCACTAAAGGGGAAACATTGGGGGTAATATAATAATTTTTATATATTCATTCCACTCAAAGGGACCAAAAATTTTAACTTTTAATAAAAGTCGACTTTAGACTTCAACTATAATAGCTTCTGAAGTTGGTACCAAGACATAGTGTACAAAAGTATTAAAGTCCCGACTTCAGAAGCTAATATTGTATGGATATAATTTTATTCGATATAAAAATTTGATCAATCTGCCTTATTGAAACGCGACATAAAGAATTTGTAGGAATATAGCGCTAAATGTCACTGTGAGCCATAATAAACGCGGCAGGAATCCATGACACTGCTATCGAAGTAAACCTTGTAGTAATTTATAGTGAGGTGCGGTCGATTAAATATCGCTTTAGATCGAGTGAATCTAAAACGTCACAGGGCGGAATTTCTATCAAATCCTAATTAAAGTTTATTGTTACTTATACGATTTCGTTGATGTCGTAGAATTAGTTTACGGTAATGCCGGATTGGCGACGATTGGCGGGAAAGCTTTCTCAAGAATCAGTGAACAATTATATTCAGTCAAGTAGCTATTAATGATTCATGATTATAGTAAGCTATAATATTATTATACGTAGGGCCGATTTTTCAATCATGAGGTAAAAGGTATCCATCAAATAAATTATAACCTGAATATAAAAGTCAAACAATTGAACTATTTTAATAATACAACTGTACTTCTTAATTTTGTTTATGCTGTATTTTATTTTATGAATAAATATCTGAAGATTGAGTTAGCTATATTATCTAATTACACTTTAATAAAAAAGTTAGTTAAAGTTACAGTCTATATATACGTCCCACTGCTGGGCACAGGCCTCCTCTCATTTCTGAGAGAGTCTTAGGGCAAGGAAATGTCCGCCGCGCTGCCCCAATGCGTGTTGGCGAACTTCACATGTCTTCGAAATATTTTTTTTATTTCTCAGACATGCAGGTTTCCTCTCGATGTTTTCCTTCACCGCCGAGCACGTGGTAAATCAGCAATTAAAATTGCAATTAACAATTTCATTGGTGCCGGCGGCGATCGAACTCGGGTTTCTCACGTACTGTGAAACTTACAGCAAGCGCTAACCATCTGAGCTACCATGGCTTACACTATATATCTAATTATAAATCAGCCCTTAGATTTGCATAGTATTATTATATTTATGCCAATAATAAATCATCAATAATTGCTGCTGTAAGCAACAGCATCTAGCAGGTGCACTGTATCTTAGGCCAATCTTACTTTTTACCCGACTGTCCTAGAAGAAGAGTAATGTTTTTCGAGAGTATGTATCAATCACACCGCTATACACTGCGTGCCACAGAAATAGACACCTATTTCTGTGGTACGCTGTGTATAGCGGCGAGTTTGATTTTAACATATGCGGTGTCGTTAGAATTGTCTTAGGTATGGAAGTGACATAGAGTATTAACTGACGGCTCTGTGGCGCAGTGGCTTAGCAATGAGTTGTTGAGCTGGGGGTCGCAGGTGCGAACCCCGCACGAAACAGGTATTTCTATGGCCTACAGGTAATTGTTCCGGATCTGGATGCTTGTCCTCGTGCAATTTATGTTTGTAAACTACCTCCACTATACAGGAGAATATCCTAGTGTGTGTGTGTGGGGGGGGGGGGGGGGGGGTAACGTTTCATTAAGAGAAAAAAAATGTTTCTCTTCTCAGTAAAATTTTCTACGCAGCCTCTAATATTCCTTCCATTTTTAATTAATATTTTAAATTTTAAGTTTGTTTATAAATTATAATGCTTTCAACCTCCATTGAGCTCCTTCTCCTTTCTCACTATGTGCACCATAAAATCAATTTCAAAAATGTCACCCAACAATTTGGATCTATTTGACGTCATTTATCAAGTATTCAATACACCTCAGCTTCCGTAACAATGTATTCCACCCTAAACAAATTGCCCTTGATGAGAACAAATGAGCTGTTCTACACCCGCGTTAGGACTTGAACACACCGGATGCTTTGCGACTAGTCTAGCTACACGTACACTAGAAGAAGTGGACCAATGAGGGCATCCACGACTTTTTCAGCCACCAAGGTGGCGCCACTTAAAAGTGACAGATTTCATAGCGGGGAAGATAATTAGTTCGGAAAATGTAAAGGTTTTAATTTGTGTATTATTAGCTATATTTTATATTAATTAGATTAAAAATAAAAAAACAAGCCACAAAGTAAAAAAACTTTAAAAAAAAATTAAAAATGTGCAAGAAATTAAAGAGCAAACCACTGAGGAATCATTTTGTGTATTAATATAATACTCTAGAAAATGATAAAGTATTATTTAAAACTAACTTCTGAATTAAATGACATTGAGTAACGAAAAACTTTACTTCAGTGTCAGCTAGCGACATCTGGTGAGAAGAAAATTATTGGCCCTCATTCCCGTCTATGAGGCAATCTATAGGGGCTTTTATATACCTTTGTTCAGCAGTGGATTTTTATAGGCTGTAATAAATGGATAGATAAAAACGTATTTACCTGATAATAGGAGTCATTTTCTGCCTAGATTTTCGTCTAGGTAGGAACCACCACCCTTTTGTCTATTTCTGCAACCAAATAACAATGCGTGCACTCTTCTGTTCTAGTTTGAAAGGTATAAATAATATATAGGTCCTCACAGGTGACAGCGCATCTTAAAAGCAAAGATAGTTTTAGTAAAAAAAGTGATATACACTCTAACAAACACAAGCTAGTGATACCGGTCTCTCGACTCCACAGAGTCAGTAATTCATTCTTGAGGCAATGTATACGCTATTACAACAAAGTCCCAGAAAATATACAAAGTATCTCTATTACCAAGTTTACATATTTAAATAAACAAAAGCTATATAAAAAGGGTTATTATAATATAAATGAATACATGGTTGATAATAACCCCTGGGAATGAGGTGGTCGCTTCCAAGCTGTTTCTTAGTTGTTTGTTACTTCAGTTTTGTAAAAAAAAAACAAAGTATTTTGCGTTCGTAGTAGGTAAAAACAAGATGTAAGATTGTTACTCGACACTTCCTAGGAATTTTTCCTTCTTAATATTTTTTAGTTTTGAGAGCCGCAAATGGTAAATCGCAGTCTTAGTGTACCAAATTGTAATATACTAGAGCCCAATGACTTCGTCAGTCTTACTTAGCGGTACCATGTAGCGACATCTATGGAAATGTATTAAATAAAGAACGATGTATTTAGCGCGTCAAATTTTCATATCGATATACATCGCAACCGCTTCCGTAGATAGATAATAGATGGCGCTAGAGTAGTCAAGTGAGCTCGGCCACGGTCCTTATTGCTTTGTAAGAGAGATCTTTATCTTTGTTTCAATTTAAAAAAGGTTACCTACACACTAGGATATTTCTCCTATAACATGGAAGCTATTTACATACATAAGTTGCTCAAGGACACATCCAAACGTGGTACAATTATTTGTAGACCATAAAAACGCTTATCCCATGTGGGATTCGAGTCCGCGGCCTTCCGCCGCGAACATTCACTTCAGCTGGTATAGAAAAATTGTAATAATTAATTTGCAAAGTATTTTATATTAGGTAATTAAAATATTTGCCCATAATATCAAGGTATTCTTGGCACTTTAGGGGCACTTTGTTGATGATTCTGGCTACAGAAGTCTGTTGTACGATAATTGACACTTTACTGCTTCTTCGGAATTGAAATGTTTCCTTAAGAAAAAGTTATCTAAACTTCGGAAAGGGTCGACCTTCGAAGTCTATTATGGCAAGGTCTGGAGAATATGGTGAACTAGGAAGGGTCTCTAGCATTATTAATGTCAGTCTGATTTTGTCGACTCTGTTTTGCAGTATCTGGTAGGTCGTTGTCATGAAGAAGTGATGGCCAAGAACAGTTCACCAATCTGAGTCGTTTTGGCGTCAGCTTCCGTACCATTATTTGAAAATTTTGACAATAACGGTCAGCAGTAACTGTGGCACCAGTTATCAAGATACTTTATCTTGTTAAAAAAATAATTGACGACTCCGTGGTGCAGTGGTTCAGCAATGACTTGCAGCGCTGGGAGCCGCGGGTTCGTATCCCGCACGGAACAAATATTTGTATGGCTTACAAATAATTGTCCCGGGTCTGGATGTTTGTCCTTGTGCAATTTGTGTTTGTTAACTGCCTCCACTATACAGGAGAAAATCCTAGTGTGGGGGTAACGTTTTAAAAAAAGAGTAAAAAAGAAAGAGAAAAGCAACAGTCGACCACCAAGCTGTCACCATAAGTTTCTTCTAGCAAATATTTCGTTTCGGGCACTGTTTGACTTGGGCGCCTAGATCTAACCACTAAGAAAAAAGCTTGCATGTACTTATGAGATCCACTTCTCTTCGCAGGTAACAATATGACTACAAAAAGCCCTTTCTCTGATGAGCAATATGAAGCGAGCTTAATCCCGAAAGTCTTGCTGTGCGTCACTCGTCTTCGTAAGGTTCTCATTTGTTGTTATTTTGTTGATTTGCCGCTAATGATCTATTTTTTGACACTTACACCAAAATACACTAGTTCGACACCGTTTTAAACGTAGTAGAGCCATGCTACAGCTATATTATGGTTGTAGCACTAATTGGTCGGCTCAACCGGGTAAGGACCATGCTTTCACAGAATATGGTGTTTCATATGGTGAGTATAGAGTACCGGAGACCCTTTTTAGTAGAAACGAGGCATTTTATCTTAGTCCTCAGGGGTGACAACGCATCTGTATTTTTGATTCTTAATGGAGGATAGGTGTAAATGTCTATAGGCCACAGTATCCACTTACCATCAGGTGGACTGTGTGCTCGTTTGTCACCCTTGTTCTATAAAAAAGTTTGGCCGTAGTTTGAGATTGATCCGTTTTCACTTTTATCTTTAGCTCTTCATTATCAACCTTCTTCTGCCTTCTGCCACGAGGTTCATTGCCGGAGGCCACGAGTTTCATTTGGGAGGTTGAAATTTCCCGAACGAAAGCGATTGAGCCAATAACGCACGGTTCGTTTGTTAGTAGTGCTAGTTTCGTATACGTCATTGATATTGCGTGCCGTTTGAGTCGCATCTTTTCCATGTCGGAGGTTATATACCGTATATATATACGAATTTTCTTAGAACCGTCTTTATAAATACAGCGATATTGAACCGAAATACACCTGATTTTGAAAAAAATTAATGTCATGCATTTACTAAAAGAAATATTTTAATTTAGAATTAAAAATTTTGCCCAGATAGTACAATAATAATTTTTGTTGGTAGAAGAGGCAGTGTAAACAACAAACAGTTATTAAGATATATTGAACAACTTAATAACTTAAATGTACTCAAAATTGTCTTGTTCACACTGCCTTATATACAGGGATTGCCACAGGAAAATAATTTAAGACATAAATTAAATATACAAATCCATAATTTAATATGTAATAATAATTTAAATTTGACATATAATTGTAATGATAATAATGACAAAGAGCAATGGCAGAAAAATAGTTGAAAAAAATTATAGCGTCTAGAAATAAGTTATATATAAAATGAGTTTTATGATTTTTCTATGATTTTTCAAATAAAAATGTATTTTAATTAAAGCCAAGAAAAAAACAAACATTTTTGGGAATATCAAATGACTTAAATCTTTTTTTTTTTGGAGTTTATGGCCTTTAGGCCAAGTCTTGAGTATTTTTATTCGGTTTATTATAATTTCTTCATAGCTCACTGCTTCCCAATATGTTGATGCGTCACATTGTGCAGCCCTTGGGAGATTTTGACGGCAACTTGAGCCAGAAGGCAGCTGACAGTTGGCGATGGTATCTAAAGGCGCCTATGCAAACAAACAGCTATCTTGAGAATCCATCACCATCAGAGCACTTGTTTCACAGTTTCCACTAATAGTTCACATGCGCAGACACTTAATACACAAAATCGCACCACTTTTATATATCAAAGTCCACTTCAAACCATTATTTAAACAATAATACAGGAGCAACAAACCGCCGCAGGTCAAGTTCCCGCCAAAACTCCACTGAAATCTTTTTTTTTTGGAGTTTATGGCCTGGTATCTAGACCTTTAGGCCAAGTCTTGAGTATTTTTATTCGGTTTATTATAATTTCTTCATAGTTCACTGCTTCACAATATATTGATGCGTCACATTGTGCAGCCCTTGGGAGATTTTGACGGCAACTTGAGCCAGCAGGCAGCTGACAGTTGGCGATGGTATCTAAAGGCGCCTATGCAAACAAACAGCTTATCTTGAGAATCCATCACCATCAGAGCACTTGTTTCACAGTTTCCACTAATAGTTCACATGCGCAGACACTTAATACACAAAATCGCACCACTTTTATATATCAAAGTCCACTTCAAACCATTATTTAAACAATAATACAGGAGCAACAAACCGCCCCAGGTCAAGTACCCGCCAAAACTCCCTTAAATCATTTTACTCTATTCAAATGTTGCCATTTAGTATATTCATACTATTTTCATATACACTTTGTAACACTATCAACACAAAACACAAAATATTTTTATAAGTTAATATAAGTAATAACTGTACTATCAGTAATAATAACAATAAAAGTGATATGGCTGAGAATAAGTCTCTTACAAAGAATTTCCTACAATAATACATTATCTCAATCATAGTACTATGTAACAATTCCATTTAATGTTATGCCAACACTAGCTAAAATAAAGTCACTGTATTTTTTTTACTGGCTTTACGGCTCTGGGTTCTAGCCCTTCTGAGAATGTCACTATGATACAAAAGCCCTGGAGCCATGCCAGAAATATACATTCATGGTATGCAAATATATAATAGAGATATAATAATCTAAAAACACTCAATTATGTATTATTTATTAAGCTAACATCAAACAACCACAGGAAGCATGACTCTTTCCAAGTGAAGTAGGATATAACCTAAAAATGTTCAAATGTAAATATCTTTTTTTTTTGAGGCCTTCTCAGTACAAAATTCTTTGACAGAGTTATTAAGGGACTGACGCTTAACATTTTAAGATATTTTTGGTATATAGACGCTACCATTTCTTCTCAACTAATTTTATGTATGAATGTCTGCCATTGCTCTTTCATGTAATTGACATAAATAATTTAATAAAAAAGTTTTGGACAAGAGATAGGTATTACCTATCCAAATATAATTTAAGACTGATAGCAAATGTGCTATCTTATTATTTACTTTTTAACTCAGCCAAGTTTTTGGCTACCAAGACTGCTTTTATTGGGCAGGATAATTATTTGACAATTAATTTGGAATCAGTTCCAACTAATTTAAATTAGTAAATGCGACAATAAAGGCAATCTCTAGCAATAATGAAAGTTTAATTAACTTTGAATGTAGCCCACAAATAAGTAATAAAAATTGTTTACACCTGGTGCATCAAAATATACAAGGCATGATGGGCAAAGAATTAGAAGTTGAATTGTTTTTAAATAGTAACAACATACATATCCTCTGTATTACTGAACATTGGCTAAAAGATTATAATTTCATGTTTAATTTCAGAAATCACCAGGTGGTCAGTTCCTTCAATAGAGAAAAAAGTTTACGTGGTGGCTCCTTAATACTAGCAGATAAATCATTATTATATAAAGAACGTAAGGATGTAGTGAGCCTCTCTGTTGAGCGAACTGTAGAAATGGCTTGTGTCGAGCTCGAGCACCTCATTGTTGTGAGTGTTTACAGACCCCCATGTGCTACTTATGACTATTTTGAAAGGATTGTGGAAGAAGTTTTGCTCAAACTTAGTAAACAGAACAAGTCTGTTGTAATATGTGGAGACTTTAACATCAATCTCCTTGAAACTTCTTCCATTAGTATTAAGTTTAGCTCATTGTTTAAATCGTATAATCTTGTTAATTTATTCTTAGAACCAACACGTATTGCTGGGCCTAGTGCGACCTGTATAGATAATATTTTTACAGATGTTAAGCCCTTGCATAAATCAATTATTCAATATTTAAGTTCAGATCACTGTGGGCAGTTGGTATCATTGCCTTACATACACAAGAAACAGAAAAATAAGAAAGTTGTGTTTGTTCCAATAAATGAACATCGCTTGGAGAGGTTTAAAAGTAATATAATAAAAAGACTTCCATCACTTTCATTTAAAAACAGTGCTAATTATTTGTATGGTACGTTATTTAAAATTATAACTTGTGAATTTAGTAGGATATTTACTTCTAAAACTTTCTCTTTTAACAGTCGCAAATCATTTAATGAATGGGCGACAGTAGGAATTTATAAGAGTAGGCGAAGGTTATACGAGCTTTATAATGAAAGATCATTTAATAGTAGTGTTATATTTAGAGATTATGTAAAAAAATATTCTAAAATATTTAAAAAAGTGTGCGCCACAGCTAAGGCTTTACATTTAAGTAACAAAATTAAAACTGCATCAAACAAAATTAAAATGACCTGGAGAATAATAAATAGTGAAACGGGCAAGGTCAAACCGCGCAACTCGGATTTTCAATTTAATATTAACAATAATTTAACCCGATCTGATCAAGAAGTTACTATGGCTTTTGAGAAACATTTTACTGATGTTCCTTTTTTGACAACTAAATCATTAAACTCTTCTCCTACTGTCGCCGAATCATTGCTTAAACAAAATGTAAAGGCTTGTTCAAATACTTTTAAATTCCATAGAGTACTGCCAAAAGATATCGTTAAATATTTTAAAACTATTGATGTTAAGAAAACGGCAGATTTATGGGGGATTTCCGTTAAAGTTATTTTATCTATAATAGATATAATAGCACCTTATCTAGCCACTATATTTAATACAAGCGTCGAATCTGGTGTGTTTCCTGATTTAATGAAACTTAGTAAAGTTATACCTTTATATAAATCTGGTAGTACATTAGACCCCGCCAATTTTAGACCAATTTCTGTACTACCAACATTTAGTAAAATTTTTGAAAAAATAATTTTAGATCAAATGTTAAGTTTCTTTAATATTAATAAATTGCTACATAGAAATCAATTCGGTTTTACAAGGGGTCGCTCAACAACTGACGCTGGAGTTGAGCTTATTAAACATATTTTTTGTGCATGGGAGAATTCAGAGTATGCTTTGGGTATATTTTGTGACCTTTCCAAGGCCTTCGACTGCGTTCACCATGAGACATTAATCAGAAAGCTACAGTACTATGGTGTCAAGAACACAGTGCTTAAACTTATAATTTCATATTTAAGTAATAGAATGCAGAAAGTTATTATTAATGGTAAAAGTTCTTCCGGCTCACCTGTACTAATGGGTGTCCCTCAGGGCTCAATTCTCGGCCCATTCCTGTTTCTAGTGTATATTAATGACTTACCTTCTATTGTAGAGGATAATCATGATATAGTATTATTTGCTGATGATACTTCTTTGATTCTTAAACTTAAACGTAAATCATTTAAATGTGACGAAGTGAATAATGCTATATCAAAATTAGTGCATTGGTTTAACGTTAATAATTTACATTTAAACGGAAATAAAACTAAATGTATTAAATTTACAACAACGAATGTTAGAAATCTGAGTACCAATGTGTTTTTAAATGGGGAAGAACTGAGCCCTGTTGAATCCACTGTTTTTCTTGGCATCACTCTCGACGAGCTTCAGTGGGGCCCCCATTTATCCAAACTAGCAAGCAGACTAAGTTCTGCAGCCTATGCTGTAAAAAAGATTAGAGGTCTCACTAGTGTCGAGACAGCTAGATTAGTTTATTTCAGTTATTTCCATAGCATAATGTCTTATGGGATTTTGCTATGGGGACATGCGGCTGGTTCAGAAACTATTTTTGTTTTACAGAAGAGGGCCATTAGAGCTATTTACAACCTAAAACTGAGAGAGTCTCTTAGAGATAAATTTAAAGAAATAAATATATTAACTTTGGCCTCTCAGTATATTTACGA
Source organism: Parnassius glacialis (assembly GCA_033319125.1). Classification (NCBI taxonomy): domain Eukaryota; kingdom Metazoa; phylum Arthropoda; class Insecta; order Lepidoptera; family Papilionidae; genus Parnassius; species Parnassius glacialis. The sequence continues at coordinate 32,686,886 of JAVANC010000025.1, forward strand.
AAATTTAATGTATGTTCACAAAAACAAAGGTAGTTTTAGTAAAAAAAGTGATGTGCATTCTGTAAACACTAGGAACAAACACAAGCTAGTGATACCAGTTTCTCGACTCCACAGAGTCAGTAATTCATTCTTGGGGCAATGTATACGCTATTACAACAAGGTCCCGGAAAGTATACAGGCTCTCTCTATTAGCAAGTTTAAATGTTTTGTTAAGTTGAAACTGTATAAAAAGGGTTATTATAGTATTTAAATGAATACATGGTTGATAATAACCCCTGGGAATGAGGTGATCGCTTCCAAGCTGTTTCTAAAATAAATTTTGTACTTATATAGTTAGTACAATCATTATTGTAAAATTTTCTTTAAAAAAAAAAGTCCCGCTGGGTTTCTTGCTGGTTCTTCCCAGGACAGAGGTTTTTTTTTCGAACCAGTGGTAAAGTAAAAAATGACTTTCAATAAGTATTACACATGTGATCTATATTGAATAAAAAATTATTCTATTCTATTCTATTCTATTCTAAATGCCAAACCATTATGATAGACACGATTTTATTATTACCAGAATAAAATAAGTACTTATTTAGTAACTTTTTCGTTTTCTTTTTAAAGATGAAAATATTAGGAATAGTATTAATATTACTAATATTACTTTTAACGACTCCTGGTAAGCTTAAAATGTTTGTAGAGTCATTCACGACAGTAGTCGAATGGGGGATTCGACCCCACGACCTTTTGAGTTCGCGGTCCGCATTCTGCCATTAGGCTAGTGTCGCTGTTTTAACTCAAATAGCACGTGTATACAAAAAAATTATTTAAATTTTTTTTTAATTTTTGCACACAATAAATAACAGCACTGGAGGAATTCGCGACAGTGCAAGAATACGGATTATTAGATTTAATTGAGAAATATTCTCTTAAATATTTTAAAGAGAATATTTCTCTTTTTTCTGTGAACTGAGGAACCACAGTGAGATATGTATATTGTTAATTTTACCGTTACTACCTTGTAACTGTTATTTAGTAAATAAGCTGTACAAACCCTTTACTGTAATAACATTAATTTACTTTATTTTCATGATAATTTCTGAGATTGCCTAGACAGTGGGATCTGAGAACTGAAAGACTATCATTTTAATGTGGCAAAATATCGCTCTACAATTAAGTGTTCTACTAAATCTTTAGTAATTTATCTCACAAATTTCCAGAATAGTATGGTATTTCACGCACACAAATTTTTAATATTAAAATTTGGTACAATACCTAATAAATTTAAGTTCGCCCTTTGTATTCTTTTGTTGTAGGGAATGCATTAAAAAATCATTCTGTGGGTGTTGTAAGAAGCGACAAAGGGAACCTGACACAGATGATGGACAGCAGCATCTTTCTGTTAACTCGAAATTATAAAAAAAACTGCGGTTGCGAACGCGCTTACCAAGCGCGGCAACTGGGGAAAATCCGCCTATGTGTAGAGGTACCATATACCAAATCCTGACATGTCAGGACTTGTCCTAACATGTCAGGATTTTTGGGCTCTTGTCAGGATTGCGGTCGGATTTTGGAAATGTCAGGTTTTTCCGATTTTTCAATAAAACACCTACAGTAGGTTTTTGCTTGGGGAGCGGTGGAATCTGCGACGTGGATCGAGAGTGCACAAAATTTAAATTATTAAGATCGAGTTCAATATAAATTATTAAGAATAACTCAAAAACTATTGGTCCGACCTTGATAAAATTAATATGGGACTACATGAGAAGCATCAGCTTTCAAATAAAAAAAAATTAATCGGTACACCTATAAAGAAGTTATGAGGTATGAGTTAAAAAAAACACTCATAAAAAAACACGTACAGTCGAATTGAGTATATCCTCGGAAGTCGGTAGAAAACCAATAATTAATTAGTTTTTATTCAAGCTTGTTAATTACATTTGCAACATAATATCAGGATTTTTCTATGGAAATTAGTTTTTTTTTTATAGAATAAGGGTGACAAACGAGCACACAGTCCACCTGATGGTAAGTGATTACCGTGGCCCATAGACATCTACATCTATCTACGTTTGCGAATTAAAATGCAGATGCGTTGTCAGCCGTGAGGACTAAGATAGAATGCCTCTTTTCCAGTTAAATGGGTCTCCGGTTCTCTACACTCACCATACGAAACACAGCAGCATTAAGCTGCTATTTTACGCTGGTATTCTGTGAGAGCGTGGTCCTTCCCCGGTCAAGCCGAACCATTCGTGCTACAACTATACTATTAATATAGCTGCAGCATGGCTCTACCTCGTAAAAAGAGTTTTTTTCAATTTTCTATCTGATAATCCTACCTATGAGACTACTCTAAGAGGGAGGCATTTTTTCAGCTGTGGACTTATATAAGTAATAAATTGTAATAGATGGATAATGGTAATAAAAATAAAAATAATTGTTTTAATAAGGTGCGCAATAGCAGGCACAAGCGGGTGAATATCATTGAATATATGTTTTTTTATAAGATAAGCGAGTCAAAGTGAAATGGTTGTAGTGCCTACTATTGTTTAATGCCAAACTAGTAAAAGTAATAATATTTATTTCTCTTTTGAGTGATGTGTCCATTTTAATAGAATTTTTAAATAAAATAAAAGTGAGTAATTCATTAAACTAAATTACATTTCTAATTTCAATAGGTAAACGGTATGTAAATTTCCTTAAATTTATTTAAGTGATAAAAACTTTGTAGATTTATTTTATACAATTATATTAAGTATCAGTAATAACGAATATGCTACATTTACTTAAAGGTTGGTTGGTTACTGTATAAATACGTTAGTCGTCTATGGACTTTGTATTTGATTGGTTTCTTTTCCTACAAATATTTGCAATAATTGTGTTCTGAAACCAACATTCTCGGATTCCCCAGATATTTAATAAAGCGCCATTTTAAATCAAACTCAACAGAACAAAAAAAATCTACCGTATCAAACTTTCACCGGCTACACAAGAAGCCATACACAGGACAATTTCATTATATCTCATCGAAATTGTTTAGAGTTTTTTTTTTCATAAAATAAAACCGCGCAAGTTCAAACAACTTTCATCTAAGTAATTATAACTTGTGTGAACTTTCTTTGATAGTGATAATAAATATTTTTAAATAATGGTGCTCAAGTTGCCAGCGTAACTATTCTGTTTGTGTTATTTGTGTCAGAATTTCAGAACTCTGTTTTTAAACTGTATATAAAAACTTGAAGAAATATTCCTGATATTTATCCGAAGAGCATTTTACGTTAGATCTTCAGATTTAGGCCAGGTATAATCAGGGTTGCCACCCTTATTATTTTAGCAGTAGGGTATTTAAAAAAATTCAAATTTCCTTGTAACGTTTCATCGCCGGGGCTGCATGAGTATAATATTATGTAACCTTTATAAGTAAAATATAATATAAAATAAGAATGATATGAATGAATTACACGCACAATTTCTTTTAATCCCCAGACCCGGGATGGGCAGCGGCGTCTAAGATGCAAGACGTCTGGAACATCGGTCACCAATCCGCCTGCCAATCGTGGTGAATATGACTGATCATCCATACTACTCCAGAGACCCATGTCAAGAAAAGGACATTTACGAGCTTATGGAAATAATAGGGTAGAGCGATATTGCACCTGCCTAACGCTGCTTTCATACGTGGTGGAGCCACACTGGAGCTACATATATTATGGTTGTAGCACGAATGGGTATGGGCATAAAATAGCAGTTAATGCTGCTGTGTTTCGTATGGTGAATTTAGAGAACCGTATAACTTTTTCACTGGAATCGGAGCAATTCATCTAATATAAATATATTTTTTTTTATAAAAACGTTACCCCTACACTAGGATTTTCTCCTGTATAGCAGAAGCAGTTTACAAACACAAATTGCACAAGGACAAACATTCAGATCGGAACAATTATTTGTAGGCCATGCAAATACTTGTTCCGTGCGGATTCTTAATCGGGCAGAGATTTAGATGTCTATGGGCCACAGCATTCGCTTACCATCAGGTGAACTGTGATCTCGTTTGTCGTCTTTATTCTATAAAAAAGTCCCCAAGCATGACAACACATCTGCATTTTGATTCTTGATCGAGGACAGATTTAGATGTCTATGAACAACCGCATTCACTTGCCATCGGATGGACTGTGTGCTCTTTTGTTACCCCTATTCTGTAAAAAAACGCACCATCACCTGTACTCTTGCTTGTCATTCAAAATTAGGTCGTGTAATGTGCATAATATTTTTATCGTAAATACTTGTAAAAAGCAAACAGTACTTAATTAAGGTGTTTGTTAGCTTCGTCCGTTATCGTCGTTTCCATTAACTGCTTCTCATTATCTGGTAATTGAATAATGACATGTCCCGCTGACAGGTGCGTCACAAAAAATCACGTTGTATCTCACAAAGTGATATTATAGGTTAATCCTGAGGATTAGTCGCGTCTTTTTATTAACGAAAATGAAAGTTTTCATTTTATTAACACACTAGCTTTTTACCCGCGGCTTCGCTCGCGTGAGCATGAATTAGGAACATCATTCAAATCATCAAAGCTGTTTCGTGCCAAATTTAGCAAAATTCAATTACTTTTAGAGTCCCGTTGTCTGTCTTAATGTCTGTCGAAAATATTTTATGAATTCTAAAAGACTATTAGACGTAGGTTATTAGTGTTTGACATAGATATAATATGCTACAGGAATACGTGAATATATGTCTAGAAACACCTTCTATTTTTTATATAGCGCGTGTCCTCCGTGTAAATGTATATAAGAAAGGTAAATTTTCTTGGAATAAAATTTTATTATTACTATTTACATTTTACTGTTTACATTCATTCAGTATAACACATTATAGCATAACGCCCGATAAATCGCACGCAAGTATATTGAATGTGTATGGTAGAAAAAAATATAAAAGGATATTTTTTTAATATTTTTTTTATAGTATAGGGTGACAAACGAGCACACAGTCCACCTGATGGTAATTGGCTGCTGTGGCCCATAGACATCTACATTTATCCTCGTTTGCGAATCAAAATGCAGATTCGTTGTCACCCGTGGGCACTAAGATGCAATGCCTCTTTTCCAGTAAGAAGGGTCTCCGGTTCTCTCCACTCACCATACGAAAAACAGCAGAGTTAAGCTGCTATTTGACGCTGGTATTCTGTGAGAGCGTGCTCCTTCCCCGGTCGAGCGGACCCATTTGTGCTACAACTATACTACCAATATAGCTGCAGCATGGCGCTACCACGTTGAAAATATTGATATCTTTTATTTTGAATGATGATATTTTTAAAGGAAGGCTTAAATGCTAACATCTTCGTAATGGTAGTACGAAAGTAGAATTACTAATTGCAAGTTTCTACATATTACTTTCATCTCTATGACTTTATGCAAATTTAAAGTATAAGTACAGAATAAATAATTGTTGGTAAAAGTAAGTAGTAACTGATTTAGTAGTTTTTGTTTTTGAATCAATGTTCAATGTTTAATATTGATAACCCAAAATATTTAAATATTTATTTATTGTAAACATCTTAATAAAAGGATTACAAAAGGCGGACTTTATACCTTTTGGCATTCTCTCCCAGACAACCCTTTCCCCTCAAGAGATCGACTTATTTAAAACTGCACCCGCCTCACTTTTATTTTTATAGATTTAATTTAAAATCACATTTCCGTATTAATTATAATAATATCTAAATCGACGCGCAACTTATTTTGTGTATCTTAGTAAAAGTTATAGTCTATATACGTCCCACTGCTAGGCACAGGCCTCCCTTATTTCTGGGAGGGTTTTATGGCAAGGAATTGTCCGCCGCGCTGCCCCAATGCGTGTTGGAGAACATCACGTCTTCGAAATATTTCTTATTTCTCAACCATGCCGGTTTCCTCACGATGTTTGCCTTCAACGCCGAGCACGTGGTAAATCAGCACTTAAAATTGCAATGACCAATTTCATTGGTGCCGGCGGGGATCGTACCCGGGTTGCTCACGTATTGTGAAATTTACAGCGAGCGTTAACCATCTGAGTCACCACGGCTCTTAGTACTTATACTATATTCGACATGATTAAATAAGAAATTTACCAAAAATATATGGGTGACGTTTGCTGTTTAAAATTAGATGATCCCTTCTTAAATATTTCATATTAAGAAAATCGACGGAATCATACTAAGAAAAATATCTACAGTGCATTTAGAGCACGATTTGATAAATGCCGCGAGGCAATATGTCGCAGTTGTATCTTTATTACTTCGTTTCAATCATTCTTCGAGTAATATTGCAGCTACATTGAAATGCATATTTTATTACTAGCTATGTAAAATATTAGCTTCAAACATCGATATATATGTACTACGTATTAGATTTCGCATTCCGAACATGCACTATATTCAACTGAACTGTACTGTAATCCGTACAGTGTGTCATTTACTAGTTAGTCTGTGGTGACGCAACTGCATATGCGCGACTCTACTATCTCCCGCGCATGCGCCAAGACATAGAGTAGTGCACATTTTTTGTTTAGAATGGCTACCCTAGTACGTAGTACGTATAACTTGTAACCGGTGGAAGGAAAAGGGGAGATCTCCCGCCGGTCAAGGTGTTCTGCCCGGGGAGCAGCCAACGCTCCGAGTGATAGTTCGGAGCTATTCTATATATACTGCTTTAACTTCGGAACTTTGTTAGCGCGATTTAGGCTTCGATGTGTTTCGCTTGTGGCGCGACGACAGCGCCGCCACAAACTCAAGTTTAAAAAAGTATGATTACAAGCTATATAATACATACGTCGACCGTTGACTTTTTTATCCATTGGTCTCATTGGCCTTGCGGTCGTAATGCTGATTACGAGGTGCCGGTTTCGAATCGTGGTTCGAGCCAAAGTCAGTATCGAGATGTAAGCGAGAAGTATGGCAGTGGAGAGAGTTTTTTTTTAATAATCACTTGTTTTATTCTTAATCTTGTCCCTAATAGACCCAACTATAGAGATCGTCCAGTGCAAGGTAACTCATTACACATTTTCGTTGGCAATCCTGGCCTGGCTGATGGTAGCTTCACCTCACTGGCCTCTGAAATTCATTGGCATTTGGTACATTGAAACTACATGTCGGCGTCGGATATGAATGCTCCGATGTGTTGGATTTATTTATACTCAAATTACAGTGCACACTCAAAGAGGTCAAACCTATCAGAGTCACCAAGTGTGGAAGTTACTGTGCACTGGTTGATTTATATGGTGTGAAATAAAACTAATTTTACGGATTTTATCGCCTTTATACTTATCTTCACGCACAATCCCTGATGGGGTAGCCAGAGAGAACAGATCGCCAAGTGTTACGATCCTTACATACCTCTTTCGCTCCTTTCAGATTCATTATCTTCTTCATACATGCACGTCTAGGTATTCGAGTACTCTTGACCCTCCCCTCTTCGAGCAATTTGCTCACATTGTCTTCGAAAGTTAGTCTCGGTCTACCTCGACACCTTTTAATATTAACTTTCGCGCTATATATTTTCTTCACCATTCGGTCTTCACTCATTCGCTCAACGTGCCCAAACCATCGAAGCACGCCCTTACCAATTTTTGTGATAAGGTCATCTTTCAAACCTGCCATATTGCGAATCTCTTCGTTTCGCTTTCGGTCGGCCATGGTAACGCCGCACATTTTACGAAGAGATTTTATCGCCTTTAATTTAACTTTTTTAATTCCCGACTTTTTGGGCACCTTACAGCACCCATGGTCAAAGAGGGGACTGAATTATAGACGTCCTGATTTCATAGTTAACGAAAACTACCTTCAACTTTTAAATATTAATTTTGGTCCGATCTACGCGGAACGAGCTTACAGTATTTTAAAGTTTTAAAATAATATGCTTGGATTTACATTTAAATTTACTAATTTGTGGTCTATCAAATCTGATATAATAGTTGGGGCGACCCTTAAGCATGTTGGCATACTGCAAACATACCAAGTAGTCTCAAGTAGTCAAATAGTGAAGTGGCGGTGACAGGAACTCCCACATTTTGCACATTAACTTTCGTCACCACTGTCATACTTCTCGCTTACATCTCGATAACAAAAAAAAAATTGAAACTTGCATGGGACGTAATTACCCTACAAATCTATACAACATATAATAAATCTGTAGAAAAGTCGTGTCTGTAATTCTAATATATTCTTGAAAAAAACAAGTCCAGAGGGCTAAATAAAGGGTTCTGAACCCAAATCAGTGGTTTTTAAAATTTTTGTCTGTCTGTCTGTCTGTCTGTCTGTGTATTCCGGATTCACGCAAAAACCACTAGACCGATTTACATGAAATTTTGTATATAGGTAGTTAGTAACCCGGGGCAACTTATAGGCTACTTTTTATCCTAATACGGAACTTCAAAAAAGAAGGTTAAGTATTTTCATTCCTTTAGATGTTGATTTTCTATTATATCTTAGTTATAGATGAGATGACGAGTGTTTTTCAAATAAATAACATATTTATAAATAAAGTATTAAATATAGTTATAAACTTGGTAAAATAATTTGAAATTACACCGATTTAGTTATGAAAACAGCGCCATCTATCATCAAATGGAAAATGTAGTATATTTTGCCTTCAGTTACTAATAAATTATATAATATAAGTAACTTGCATTTATATGTTTAAATAATAAGATAATAAGATTTTTAAAAACTGTAACGTTTAGTTTTTTTAGTATTTTTGTTATTTTATTTTAAAAGTGTAACAATTTCAATAGAAGATCAATCAAAAATCTGAAAATTGATAAGGTTTTTATTTCAATTACTAATCTATATGTAAACTGATTAAAACTGGTCTGTCTGCAATTATTGCAAAATTTTCATTATCATTATAGTTTTATTAAAGAAATTTTTATATATGTCGCGGCCAGGTCATAGAATAGATCATATAAAGTATAATTTCGTGAAATGGTGTGGTCATTTCATGATATTTAACGCTGTTTGTTGACCATCTCATGATATAGCTTGACCAAATCAATGAATAGAAATCGTTTGTAGATTTTACTAACTAGAAACGTTGCTATTTCATGATATGGTCATATGACGATATCATTAAATCGTTTTTCACCGCTACCGGCATTGATAGCGTATATTTTTAACAGAAACAGAACTTTTAACAGAATTGTCATCACTTTATTTATTTATTTATTTATTTGGTCTACCAACGACTGTTACATTACAGAAACTTAATAGTTACATTGTAATAAATTATTATGAGCTAAATGCACAATCAGTTACAGATAAACACAGCGTGCTATTTTAACATGTGACATAAGTACCTTTTACATTGATATAAGGTTGATTTTAAACTAGTTATAACAGATAATAGATAGGTATAATTAATCTGGGATTTTTTTTGACAAATGTGCACGGAACTGGTTAAGTTTAAGAGAGAAAACATCCTTGGGATCATTAATAAACCATGTGTTCAATGCGTTACACAAACGAGGAACTGGTGAATGTTTTCCTAAAACAGTCCTGCGGAATGGCGGATAAAATAGAGAAACGGGTTTCCTTGGAACCCTCAGGGGGATCCTGAAATTAAAAAGGTGTAGAAACTGAGGGCAGTCAATTTGATTATTAAAAATTTTATAAATGAATATTAGGTCCAAAAGGGTCCTTCTTTTGCTCAACGAGGACATTTTAAAGTGTTTGAGGTTTTCATGATAAGATAACTTTTGTTTTGACACTTTGGAGATGTGAGATAAATGCCATAAAAAGCGTTTTTGGACCCGTTCTATTCTTAATATGTGAGTGGCATAGTGTGGTCTCCATACAACAGGGCAATATTCAAGAAGACTGCGTACTAGTGCTTTGTACAAAGTGATACGTGTCTGTAAGTTTTTAAACACTTTACTGTTTCTAATAATAAAACCCAGCATATTAGATGAGCGCCTAACAATGCTTTCAATATGAGGTACGAAAGTTAATTTGTTATCTAAAATTATTCCCAAGTCCTTAATTCTTTCAACTTCTTTTAACGGTTTACCATCAATATAATATTTGGATTTAGTTTTACTATGTTTGCGTGTAAATTTAATAAAAAAACATTTATCTATATTTAATTCCATTCCATTTGTACAACACCAATTGTTTAACCTATTTAAATCATGTTGTAACATAAGAACATCAGCTTGAGACTTAATAGTTCTGGCAATTTTCAAATCATCTGCGAATAGATAGGGCGTTGATGAAAGGAAACTATTGGGCATATCGTTGATATATACGTTAAAAAGAATTGGCCCCAAATGGGATCCTTGAGGAATTCCTGAAGTTATCTTATGAGCTTCAGACTTATAGCCTTTAGCAACAACGAAGAAAAGTCTATTCGTTAGATAAGAATTAATCCAGTTAGCAAAATTTCCTGTAAAGCCATAGGCAGCAAGTTTGTCTACAAGAGGTAAGTGGGGTATTTTGTCGAAGGCCTTGCTGAAGTCTGTGTACACAACATCTACTTCCTCCTGTTTATCTAGAGCTTCAGCAATACCTTCGACAAATGTGACTAAGTTTGTGCAAGTGGATTTCGATTTTAAAAAACCATGCTGATGTACGCTGACGTATTGCTGAAAATGGCTTTGTATTGAGGGGCAAACAACAGATTCAAAAACTTTTGCCAATGTCGACAAGATTGAGATTGGTCGATAATTCGATACTAAGTTCTTGTCGCCAGATTTATGTATTGGAACTACTTTGGCTACCTTCCAGACGTTTGGAAAGGCACCTGTCAATAAGGAGTGATTGAAAATGTATTTTAAAGGTGCGGCCAGTGTTACAGCACAATTTTTGATAAAGATAGGTGGGATTTCATCTGGGCCTGCGCCTTTACTTGTATCGAGTGATTGTAGTTTTTTTAGTATTGATTCCCGAGATATCGAAAGAGTCCCAAGGCTGAAGCTATTTTGTGCTATATAGTTGAGATAGGTAGAAGTTGGACTGGCTACATTCTGAGTTCTTGAGTCTGTTATAGCGAATGATTTCGAAAATGATTTAAGAAATAAGTTACATATAGCTGTTCCGTCGGATTCATAAACAACTCCATCTGTCATAATATTCGGATAAGAATTACTTCCCTGTTTTTGCGATTTTATAAACGACCAAAAGTGTTTGGGATTTTTGATGAGCGTCTTTTCAGTCATTTCAATATAATTATTATATAGGTTTTGTTCCAGTTTTTCGCATCTTTTGCTAAGTAATTTAAATTCTACCTCATCTAAAGGATTGTTATATATTTTATACCTGCGATGTAAATTGTTTTTTTCTCGAAGCAGTCGTAGGAGTGATTTATTAACCCACGGAGGATATTTGCTCTGCTTAAACCCAGTACAGGGCACATGAATCTTAATAATATTATTTAGTACGGTGTAGAATTTATCCATGATTTCATCTATAGTGAGGCATTTGGAAAACAATTCCTCCCAGTTTATTTCCGCAAGACAGTTATTTATAGCATCATAATTAGCTTTATAGTAATTTTTTTTCTTATTATTAACATTGTTAGTAAGTATGTAGTTCGTATTAAGCACAATTTCAATTTCTATTGGAGGATGTTGCGGATCAACAACGGAGAGATTACTTAAAGCTAATGTGACATTACATACTGGTAAATCAGTTAATACAAGATCGAGAATTCTTTGGTTACTGTTACGTATTAAGTTATATTGATTAAAGTTTGAAGTATAACAAAAGTCTATTATTGTTGTATTTATTTTTGAAGTTTGATTATGTATTGTACCCGTGTTTATAGCATCCCAATCAATAGTACCTAAATTAAAATCACCAATCAAACAAATTTTACCTTCAAATTTATCAAGAACGGAGTTACAGTTTTCTATGTACTGTTCTAGCATAGATTGTTGTACTGGAGGAGGGAGATAAACAGCACAAATTGCTATTTGTTTTGAAGAATCTAAGTATGGTATCTTTACCAAAACCCAAAGATCTTCACATTGACTTTCCCAATTAATCATTCGAGTTGCTGAAAATTTCTTAGAAACAGCAATGAGTACTCCCCCTCCGTTCTTTTGAAAATGGAACCCAGATGATTGCCTATCCCTTCTAAAGACTTCGTAGCGGTTATCACATAGTTCGGAGCTTAATACACTTTCATTTAGCCATGTTTCGCTTAAGACAATGATATCATAATTTGTTAATAATAATTTACTATAGAACATATGAGTTTTGGTCCTTAGACCTCTGGTATTTTGATAATAGACAGACAAACTATCCATTAAGCGTACTAAGTCCACTGAAACCTGCTTATGAAGCTTTATTTTAAGTTAGAAAGAACACTATCATCTTTAATGTATATGTAACTTGAAACGTCACTTTTACGCATGAATATACGTCCGCCTCGCACCCACACGTATTTATAATCCTTTTCTTTAGCAATCTGCCTGGCTGCAGCATGTAGTGATTTATTAACAGGGGATAAGTGTTCCATGACAAAAATCGCTGAAGTGGGGCCCGAATAGCCAAGGTGAGTACTATTCAGCTTGTCACTGTTGTTGCTCTTCAGCCTGTTGAATTTTATGACCGCAGCCAGAAAAGAGTCCCGGACCCTTGTATTGCTTAGTTCTACTATTATAGAACGTGGCCGTTTACTCTCAGGATTGACTTTGGCTGTCCTTGTAACATGGATAATGTTTTCGTCTTGAAGGTCAAGCCCCACTACGTTGCTAAGTTTCTTTACGATGCCTATTAAGTTCTCTGATTTTTTCTCCGGAACGCATTGAATTTCGATATTCTTGCTACGAGTATTTTGTTCTAGCTGGTTTATGCGAGCAGTGAGATTTTTAATACTCGATTGCATTTCGCCTTCGCGTTTTTGCAACGTTTTGATCAGATCATGGCTCTCATTATATTTTAACAAAATATCCTCTACTTGGTCGCTCATATAATTCATAGCTTTATTTATGCTAGATACTTCTTCTTTCACTCTAGATAATTCAGTACAAAAATGCATCTTAAAATCCTCCATATGCTTTAGTAGAACTTCTTCCATAATTTCGCGGATTCCATCACGCGTTACAGGGGAGTCTTGTTTACCAGGTGGAGATGAAATAGCTGGCCTTTTTGAAGGGCGCACGGTGATATTCTGCAGCTGACGAATTGGTGTGTTATCATTTTTGGACCCCTTGGGTGTTGATTCTCTGCACTTAGGGCACAACCAATCCTTAGGGACGTTAGTGGGCGTAAGCTTTTTCTGTCCCGCAGAGAGACATAGATGGTGATAAGCTGCTTTGCATTTTGAGCATTTTACATAATTGTCATCTTCATTGCCTGTAGTACAACACCCCCATTCCAGATTTAACGAAGTCATCTTATTTTATTTTAATGCTCAAAAGTATAACTTATAAATTGCACGGCAACAAATGACCCGTAACCGACACAAGGAATGAGTTATGGTTAGTACTCACAGTTTAATTCGCACAGCAATAAAATCCCCGGACGCTGCCTTGTTTTGCGCGTTTAGTTGAGTTCGCGAGAAGAAGGTCTTAAGTGATGCGTGTTTCGAACACGCTTACGCGTTCGGATCGGATGATTGCACTTTGTAACAATTAACGTAATGTGGGTAAATTCGTACTTTATGCCTTATTGATAAAATAAATAAATGTTTACTTCTATTGCTGATATTATTAGATAATATAGTTTTGGTTTTCATTATTTTGTCTAATAATAGCGCCATCTTCTTACCACTAAACGAACTAAAATGCTAAGTATCTGGTAAAATTAAATAATAGAATGCTACTGAATATATGATGTAAATAATTGAAAATTCGTTCGTGGCAACGTTGGATGTGTAATTACTAGGTAGATGTCGTCAACAATCATGCAAAAACTTAGTTTTAGTTTTAATGAATTGTCCTTAAACAAATATGAGGGCCGTGTAGGTCTCGCCGTGAAATTTCATGATGGCACGGGAGCAAAGCGTGTACGAGGATGATTCTGTTATAGAAAACTTTACGTGCTGACTTAACACGTAACGTAAAGTGGTGAAGAATAACTTTGTGGGGAAACCTAGATGTCTGAGTAGTTAAAATAGTCGTGGAGATGTGAAAACCGTTAACATGTTTAAAGCATTGCAGCGTACTCTATTTTTCTGCCCACAAAACATTATAAGTAATGAGGCGCCCTGTGTACTGTAGTGAGACGTATATTAGCTGCTACTTTACTTTTTTACCTTTAATGAGATTTATAATCACTTTGTAATTTAAGGTAGCTTTCATATTTTCGGACATATTAAGATATTTGTGACAGTCTTTCTCAGCTCATATGAGTATTTGTAAATTAACAGGCTCTTTTTTTAAAGCAAATTTTACTTAAACTGCTTTAAACAAAGGTTCTTTTTATTTTACTTGTCAAAGGCGGTAACCCAACTGATAAAAACTTAAATTTCATGGTACGTAAGCATTATTAAATATTTCAGCATATTATATATTAATTGCAATTTGAAGTGTCGATTTACCACGTTCTCGGTGGTTAAGGAAAATCTGCATATCTGAGAAGTTTCCCAGAGGTCATCCCGCATTGAAATCAGCGCAGCGAACACTTTTTTGGCCAAAAACTTTATGCGGCCAGTGCCCAGTAGTAATGTGTATTTGAGCTGCTACTTTTTACTTTTCATGGTGCAATATATGCATTTTTTATTGTATTCATATTTTCGGGTATGTTACTTTTTTGATTTCACTCTAAAAAAAAGTCCACTGAAATAAACATAGGCCTCCCGCATAAATTGTCAAGTAGCTGGATATTTGCTATAGTTGCCACGCTTGGTAGGCGTGTTGGCAACCGCAGCTATTATTATTTTGATCTTTTATCAGGAAGATGATGCTGCCCTATGTCATGCCCTAGGTCCTATGTCACCTCTTATGACGGTACGATATGAGGTGGTGGATTCTCTTTCACCGCCACAATAAGACGAACATTTTTCTACTCCCGTTCATAAGAGTAGTGCTTCCCAGGTTCACTTTGAATAAAATTTATAAGGAATAAAACTAATTTTAAGGATCTTATCGCGTTTAATTTTAACTTTTTTAATTCCCGATGTTTTGAGCACTTTACAGCACCCATGGTCACGGTAGGACTGAGCTTTTTGACGACCTGATGTCATAGTTAGAATGGAATAGAATAAGAATAGAATAGAATATAATATAATAGTAATAGAATAAATGCAGAAGTACGCTTGGGTTTGAATTTTATTTTATTAACTATGGGGCTCTTAGCAAATCTTACCACTCAGCCATCCCTATTAAAATTAGGATGTGTTTTTTAATTTCAATAGCCCCGCGAATCATCATTGGTAGGAATTGGTGTTCTATTACAAGGATTTGTATATCAGATCCGATATAATGGTTGCGACGATACTAAACATGTTGACATACTATAGCTAGACTTCCCGGAGCGACAGTGTTTCACATCATCTATAATATGTTCTTTTACGCGGATTTTTATGGAACTTTCATCCAAAGATGCGTAAAAAAAACGTAACGTAAAAAAGTTAAAATTAGACGTGATAAAATTCGTAACATTAGTTTTATTCCATGTGTAGTATACTGTATACTAAATTTTGAAGTCTACTCGAACGTAAAAAAATATTTACATCTATTTTATGGTGCCAATCAATATTAAATAGGACCAATGATAGATATGAATTAAATATCTCAAATAAACATTATGTTGTAAATTGATAGAAGACCGTGAAACTCATCATTATTTTGTTCAAACTAAATTAATTTTATTTATGGATGAATGCCGTGTAGTGGCGGTTAAGAATATCCACTACCCCATATCTTCCCGTGGGTGTCGTAAAAGGCGACAAAGGGACACAGGCAGGAGATGGGCAGCAGCATCTTCCTGGTAACGGCAAAATACAATAAAAAACTGCGGTTGCCAACCCGCTCGCCAAGCGTGGCAACTATGGCAATATACCCCCCATAATGAAAGTTACGAAGAGACGGCCCCCAGTCCCCGGCGGCCCCGCTATTCCTGGCTACGGTGGCGACCATGGTAACGGCGAGGCAGGGGGTGCTAAGAATCTCCGGTGGAGGTTCGGTTGCCACCTACAACGACTTGACCTGGCAACATACACGGACCCTGAGGACTAACGAGAAGATTGTGGAGCTGGAAGAAGAGATAGACAAGTTACGCTGGCATATTATAGGATTATCCGAAGTCCGAAGAGAGGGGGAGGACACGGTAATCCTCGAATCCGGCAACTTGCTCTATTACCGGGAGGGCGACCATCTGTCCCAAGGAGGTGTCGGATTTATCGTCCACAAGTCTCTCGTTAACAACGTTGTAAAGATTGAGAGTGTGTCGAGGAGGGTTGCGTACCTTATACTCAGAATCACCAAACGGTATTCGCTGAAGGTCATACAGGTTTACGCACCAACCTCGGCACACCCCGATGAGGAGGTGGAGGAAATGTATGAGGATATCTCTAGAGCCATGCATTCCTCCAAAACCCAATATACGGTGTTAATGGGAGACTTCAATGCAAAACTAGGCACAAGAGAGAACGGTGAGCTGAAAGTGGGGAAATTTGGAATAGGGCAACGGAACCCAAGGGGCCAGCAGCTGGCCGACTTCATGGAGAAAGAGGGACTCTTTATGATGAACTCTTTCTTCCAGAAGCGGCCCCACAGGAAGTGGACCTGGTCGAGCCCCGACGGTTCGACAAAAAATGAGATTGACTTCATTATGACGACCAAACGACAACTGTTCAGTGATGTCTCAGTGATCGCGAGGGTGAAAACCGGCAGCGATCACCGAATGGTTAGAGGCACACTGAACCTAAACGTTAAGTTGGAGAGGTCTCGTCTAATGTAGTCAACGCTCCGTCCCCCTCGTGCTCTAATCCAAAGTCCCGAAACCTTTCAGCTCGAGTTACAAAACCGTTTTCAGTGCCTAGAAGACTGCAATGAAGTGGACGATTTGAATGACAAGCTCGTGGAAACTGTCCATGCGGTCGGAGCTAAGTTCTGCAAGACCCGCCGCAGAAGAACACAAAAACTCTCCGATCACACTCTTAATCTCATGGCTGTTAGACGGGAGATGAAGCTACATTCTTCAACAGATTTGGCAGCATACAGGCAACTGAACAGACAGATCTCCAAATGCATGCGGCGGGACTTACGCAACTTCAATACTGCTCGTATTGAAGAAGCGATCAAGCGGAACCAAGGCTCCAAAGTCTTTGCCAGAGATCTGTCTGCCAGAAAGAGCCAACTGTCAAAGCTGAAGACCGAATGTGGCAGCATCGTTTCCGGGGCACCTGAGATTTTGAGTGAGATTGAGAGGTTCTATGGGCAGCTGTACACGTCATCGTTGGAGCCACACGCAAGTGTGAGTAACGATCCAAGAGCGAGTCTTATCCGACATTATTCCGATGATATCCCGGACGTCAGTCTGAGCGAGATTAGAATGGCTCTCCAGCACCTTAAAAACGGCAAGGCCCCAGGCGAGGATGGAATTACAGCGGAGCTTCTGAAAGCGGGTGGAAAACCGGTACTTGAAGTCCTTCAGAAGCTCTTTAATTCCGTCCTCCATGGTGGCATTACACCGGAGGCGTGGAGCAGAAGTGCGGTGGTCTTGTTTTTCAAGAAAGGCGACAACGCTCTCTTAAAGAACTACAGACCGATTTCCCTTCCGAGCCGCGTCTACGTGCTGTTTTCGAGAGTCATTACGAATCGTCTCGCGCGCAGACTTGACGACTTCCAGCCTCCCGAACAAGCCGGTTTCCGAAAAGGCTTTAGCACCATAGACCACATACATACCCTACGGCAAATTGTACAGAAGTCCGAGGAGTACAATTTGCCACTATGTCTGGCGTATGTGGACTATGAGAAAGCCTTTGATTCCGTCGAAATTTGGGCGGTGCTGCAGTCCCTTCAGCGGTGCCAAGTTGACTGTCGGTATATCGAAGTGTTGAAGTGCTTGTACAGTAGGGCTACGATGGCTATCCGAGTACAGAACCAGAGTACGAAACCTATCCAATTGCAGAGAGGTGTAAGACAGGGTGACGTCATATCCCCGAAACTCTTCACCGCTGCATTGGAAGACGTTTTCAAGCTTCTGGACTGGAAAGGATACGGTATCAACATCAATGGCGAGTACATCACTCACCTTCGATTTGCCGACGATATAGTCCTTATGGCAGAATCGCTGGAGGAGCTAAGCACTATGCTCAATGACCTCAATAGTGTTTCCCAACGGATAGGTCTTAAGATGAACATGGACAAAACAAAGATCATGTTTAATGTCCATGTCACACCTATGCCGGTAGTTGTTGGGAACACTAAGCTCGAAGTTGTTGACGAGTATGTTTACCTGGGACAAATAGTCCGACTAGGTAAGTCCAACTTCGACCGAGAGGTCAATCGGTGGTCCTTCACTGCTGGCCGTATGAGGAAGCTCAAGGTCGCTCAGCGAGCTATGGAGAGGGCTATGCTCGGAGTTTCTCTGCGTGATAAACTCAGAAATGAGGATATCCGCAGTAGAACCAGAGTGACCGACATAGCCCAACGGATTAGTAAGCTGAAGTGGCAATGGGCCGGCCATATAGCTCGAAGAACCGACAACCGATGGGGAAGAAAGGTTCTCGAGTGGCAGCCTCGTACCGGCAAGCGAAGTGTAGGGCATCCCCCCACTAGATGGAGTGACGACCTGGTAAGATATGCAGGAAGTCGATGGATGCATGTGGCTCAGGACCGTGCTTTGTGGTATTCTTTGGGGGAGGCCTATGTTCAGCAGTGGACTTGTGAAGGGCTGTAATGATATGAATGAATGTAAAGAGTAAAATGTAAATAATAGATAATAATAAATTTTGATTACGATACAATTTACCTTTCTTATGGATACATGGGAAGACACGCCCGATATAAAAAATAATATGTGTTTCTAGACATATATATTGACGTGTTCCTGTGGCACATTGTACCTATCTATGCCAAATACTTAATCTACGTCTAATAGCCTTTTAGAATTCAAAAAAAATCTTTGACAGACATAGAGACACATACACCGAGGTGACTCTAAAAGTGATCGAATTTCGCAAAATTTACCACGCGAGCGATGCCGCGGGTAAAAAGCTTACTTACTTATCGTCACGCACAATCCCTGACGGGGTAGCCAGAGAGAACAGATCGCCAAGTGTCACGATCCTTACATACCTCTTTCGCTTCTTTCAGATTCATTATCTTCTTCATACATGCACGTCTAGGTATCCGAGTACTCTTGACCCTCCCCTCTTTGAGCAGTTTGCTCACATGGTCTTCGAAAGTTAGTCTCGGTCTACCTCGACACCTTTTAATATTAACTTTCGCGCTATATATTTTCTTCACCATTCGGTCTTCACTCATTCTCTCAACGTGCCCAAACCATCGAAGCACGCCCTTATCAATTTTTGTGATCTTTCAAACCTGCCATATTGCGAATCTCTTCGTCTCGCTTCCGGTCGGCCATGGTAACGCCGCACATTTTACGAAGAGATCGCATCTCCACTGCATTCAACTTGCTTTTATGCTTCTTCTGGCATACCCAGGTTTCGCTGCCATACAACAAAGTCGGTACCAACACTGCGTTATGCATTGCAAGGCGTGCACTCTTCACTACGCCTTGCCTTTTGACTAACGCAGTCAGCGCACCATTGACTTTGTTCCCGGCAGCGACACGCCTGTCCACATCTAAATCACATCTTCCATCCCGGCTAAAAGCACTCCCCAAGTATACAATTTCATTTACCTGTTCTAGACATTCCTCATTTACCCATATTTCACACTTCGTTCTCTCTTCGTCCCTTTCAAATACCAGAACCTTAGTTTTATTAGCATTCAAGCGGAGACCTTTAATTTCACATTCCTCTTTCATACACGTGACTAATGCCTGCACTTCTGATGGTGCAATAAGCACTGCATCATCAGCATACAGCAGACAATTTACTTTAATGTCACCCAATTTCACACCCAAACAGCTATCTTTCAGTTTCTGTAAACAGCTGTCGAGATACAGTATGAACAGCCAGGAAGACATGACACAACCCTGTTTTACGCCCGTTTGGACGCTAAACATGGGTGACAGGTCATGCCCTACCCGCACACAGGCTTTACAGTCACAGTAAAGTGACTGCACAGCTCTTAGCAATCGACCATCCACACCACACCCCGGCAACAGTTCCCACATTTTCTTCCTTACAACCTTATCAAATGCTTTCTCAAGATCCACAAAAGCACAGAAAAATCTTCTGGTTAGCAGCCAGAAGCTTTTCCGTGATCATGCGGAGGGAAAACATTTGATCCGTGCATCCTCTTCCAGGTCTAAATCCGCATTGTGCCTCCCATAGAAATCTTTCCGATTTCTCTTGCATCCTACGTGTCAAAACCTTCGAGTAAACTTTACTTGCTAAACTGGTCAAGCTGATCGCCCGATAGCACCCGCAGTCAAAATGTGAACCTTTACCTTTATATAAAGGCACAATGACTGCGGATCGCCAATCATCCGGGACATCCCCCGTCCGCCAGCACAAATTGCACAGCAGATGAAAGCTGTCCCAGACGCGAGGCCCACCATACTTGACCATTTCAGCAGTAACTCTGTCTAGTCCCGCAGCCTTACCACATTTCAAACTTCGAATCGCACGTTCAATCTCTTTCATACTGATGACCTCAGTGTCATCGAGGTCCGGGTCTGGCGTACCAGTCTCGGCGTCATCCCCGGATCCCTCACTAAGATCATCACACGCATACATTTCTCTATAAAATTCGCTCCATCGCTGCATGACGTCCGATTTGTCTGAGAGGACGTCATTAGTTCTCGAAAGCACTTTGTTCATTCTTAAGGCCGTCGCACCACTTCGGGTCCTTCCAACCTCTTTCCAGAAGAGTTTGGAGTTCTCCTTAAAGTTGTGCGACAACCTTTCGTCCGCTTCCATTCTACACCTTTCACGCACTTCCTCAATCAATGCTTTCGTGTGAACTTTTTGCAGCTTATATCTTTCTTCCATCTTTTCTCTTATATCCTTATCATTACTAGAGGCCAAGTAGTCTAACCATGCCTTCTTCTTCTTCTTTACAGCTTCTTTCACTTCATCATTCCACCATGCATCTCTTCTTTTACTACTGCCTCTTTTAATCGTTCCACACACTTCTTCCGCTGCACTTACCATTCCATCCCTAAGGTTCTGCCATGTTCTTTCCACACATTCATTTCTGCCATCGATGGTGTCAAGCTTTTCGGCTACCCTCGCATGATATTTGTCCCTAGTATCCGCTTCCTGAAGCTTCCAGCTTCGGATGCGACAGAGGTAAAAAGAAAGAGAGGGTAAAAAGCTAGTTAATTAATATGTCTATGACGCATTATAATGAAAATGCAAGAGCGCCTCTTGCATTTTCATTATAATGCGTCATAATCTTTCGCGTATTTTAAATTAACTTTACAACAGTAATTTTAGAACAGTGAAAGGTTTTTACGTGATGGAGCCACGCTGTGACTGCAGCACGAATGTTATAAATAGACCGAGAAAGGATCCACCCATCCATCTATCCATTACAGCCTATAAAGTCCACTGATGAACATTTTTTAATAGGATAAGGGTGACAAACAAGCACACAGTCCACCTGATGGTAGGTGGTTGCTGTGGCCCATAGACAACTATGTCTATCCTCGATTACGAATCAAAATGCATATGCGTTGTCCCCCGTTAAGACTAAGATGGACTCGTTTCCAGTAAAAAGGGGTCTCCGGTTCTCCACACTCACCATACGAAACACAGCAGTGTTAAGCATAACATGATTAACATAGAGCTCCCTCCCTACATGTTTACACAGCGAATACACGGTGACTATTAAGAAAAGACCATGCTCTAATAAAATTCCAGCGTAAATTGGCAGCATAATATCCAATTTTGTTTTCGTATGGTCAGTGACTGGAACCGGAGAATCTTCATGCGTGATTACGTTTGAATTTTGATCATCAGAGTTGTCGACGCATCTGCATTTTGGTTTTCAAACGAGGGTAGATAAGTATGTAGTCTACGGACTACAACACCTACTAACATCAGATGACGTGTGATATTTTGTCATACTTAAATTTAAAAAAATTAAATTGTTTAACCATATTGCATACTAAATAATTAACAAATATGTATGATTTTTCATTTTAAAACGTGTTAACTATTTTTCTGCCGACTTCCAAAAAGGAGACGGTACTCAATTCGACGCGTATGTTTTTTTTTATGTGTGTTACCTCATAACTTTGTATTGGGTGAACCGATTTCGATGATTCTTTTTTTATTTGAAAGCTGGTACATCTCGTGTGGTCCCATATTAATTTGATCAAGGTCAGACCAATAGTTTTTGAGTTATTCTTAATAACTTATATTGAAGTCGGCTGTACAAAATTTTTAATTTTAAATTATCATTCAATAAGCGGGGACGTTCACGGAGGTACTATGTTAATTGAAAAAATATTCGACCGTTTTCAAAAGTTTCAATGAGGTAGTTATATACTATATTATTATATGCAAGAATGACATAACTTAGGTGGTGGGTTACGATAGAATTCAATTAACTTAAGATTGTTATTTTTTTTTTTGGATAAGGGTGACAAACGAGTCCACCTGATAGTAAGTGAATGCTGTGGTCCATATACATCTACATCTACCCTCGATTAAGAATCAAAATGCAGATGCGTTGTTACCCCTGAGGACTAAGATGAAATGCTTCGTTGCCAGTAAAAAGGGTCTTCGGTATTCTACACTCACCATACGAAACACTGCAGGTCCTTCCCTGATCGAACCGTCCCATTTGTACTAAAACTATACTACTAATATAGTTGCAGCATGGTTCTATAGGGTATAGGATTTAAAAACATACAAACAAGTGAGGGTAGAGTTCGAAACTCCCACTCGTTCGAGCAGTATAAAGTATTCTCGTCTACTCTCGTCTCTGCCTTTGCGCCTAGTGGTTGTAAGCACGACTGCTGAACGTGTGGTCCCAGGCTCTAATAATTGAAAATTAAAAAATTTCTACAACAGACTTCAATATAAATTATTAAGAATAACTCAAAAACTATTAGTCAGAACTTGATAAAATTTATATGGGACCACATGTGAAGCACCAGCTTTCAAATAAAAAAAAATAATCGAAATCGGTTCACCCAGAAAGAAGTTATGGGGTAACACACAAAGAAAACATACAGTCGGATTGAGTACATCCACCAGTTTGAAGTCGGTAGAAAAGCACGTAAAGCTGTTGGTCCTGTGCCTGATCTTTCTACGATTGTTTCGGTCTGCCGTCTCATCGGAAGATTATGAAATAGATCTGTATTTGCCCACACACTCGTGTACTATAATACCGTTCGGCGCAAATAGCTCCGCGACCGAAATCCGGTCTGGAGTCCATTATAAGCTGGACAACGTTAAAATTAAAAACAAAAACTAAACATATAATAATATAAACCATGTAATTACACAGAATAAGGCATCACTTGTCAATTTGAACCCCGCATCCCGAGCAATCCAGTTGCGATATGCTGACACGCGAGTGTACAGAGTAGTTATGTCGAAACTCTTGCCACTTACGATACCAACAAGCAAGTCTCTATCGCTCCGTTCCGCTGGGTCAGTAGTGCCCTTGCATACCAATGGACCTCCAGAATCGCCCCTCGCAACATCCGTCAGTGCCGAATCTGAACAAATGAACGCGTTCATATTCATTTCCCACAGAATGGAGCACTGCCACTTTGTCAAGACTTCTATCCACGCAACTAACAACACGTGTGACGCAGCCTCAGCGAGACCATGGCTTGTAATTCCGAAACCCACCACAAGACATCGCCTGTGATAATCAATATCCAAACTAGCCGGTATCACGAAGGTGATGTAATCGTTGTAAAGCCAATCGTTCACGAAAACCAGCGCTATATCGTTGTTGGGAAAGTTGAAATTACTGTGTATCACTACTTTGTTTAAATAACGCCATTGGTTAGTTGGTTCAGTGATGTTTTTACCGGAATATATGATGAAATTCTTTATGTTCCCTGCAACAACGCGCAACAAGTTAAAGTTGTTCAAGTAGTGATAGTTGTAATCCTCGAAACAGTGGGCTGCTGTAAGAACTTTGTTCACTCCGATTATACTTCCGCCACACAAATTTCTCCAGAGTATATTTTCTTCACTGTACTGTCGTTCCGGCCTCTTTATGGATACAAAATAAGGAATTTGACCGACAGTAGCTGGGTCACCGTTGACGATGGTTTGTTGCACATATAATTTCGAATACATCACCGTGCTAATGACACGTTTATCTTCACATAATATATCTGTACTGATAAGTATGAGGATTAGCAAATAATTAAGGATCATTCATTAAGATTTTGAATCGTCCGCCCATAGCCGTATCATATTTGACAATGACAGAACCATAAATTATTATAGCTGTACATGTATTTCCATGATAATATATAGATTAGAGAAACAGAACCAAAGAGAATATAATCACTATACAGAACCCACAGAACTACGGTAGATAGAACTTACATGTGTCAGTGATTTTTTTTGGAGTTTATGGCCTGGTATCTAGACCTTTAGGCCAAGTCTTGAGTATTTTTATTCGGTTTATTATAATTTCTTCATAGTTCACTACTTCACAATATGTTGATGCGTCACATTGTGCAGCCCTTGGGAGATTTTGACGGCAACTTGAGCCAGCAGGCAGCTGACAGTTGGCGATGGTATCTAAAGGCGCCTATGCAAACAAACAGCTTATCTTGAGAATCCATCACCATCAGAGCACTTGTTTCACAGTTTCCACTAATAGTTCACATGCGCAGACACTTAATATACAAAATCACACCACTTTTATATATCAAAGTCCACTTCAAACTATTATTTAAACAATAATACAGGAGCAACAAACCGCCGCAGGTCAAGTTGCCGCCAAAACTCCTGTGTCAGTGATTGATAGAACCTAGTGTTTATACTCTTTGATTAGTTGAAATTTTTATTCACATTCTTTTGAACCTCAGAGAAATTACTAGTATAAGTATGAAATTGCTTTAAGTTTTGAGCTAAGGAATTACGCTTGTGCGGTCGAATTTTTAATACTGACGCTACAATATTGTCCAAATTTTCATTTAGTGAAAACAAAAATGATGTAATAAATTATTATAGAGTAACTTAGAAAGCCAGGTCTTGCGAGGTTGCGACTCCTTAGAAGGTTGGGCAGTATTTGAATTACTTGTAATTAAAATATGTATTTTAAAATACGTATTTTAATTACAATACGTATTTGGTATTTATATATCAATTACTTCCTAAAAATGTAATTTGTAGTTAGTATTTCAAATACTTATGGCTTCAAAATACATTTGAACATAAATACATTTAGCGATCTGGACCTGTAGAAAGTTGTTTTCTTTAGCAGGTTCTATTCATTCCCCAACAAGAGGCTGTTTGTTCAAAAATCTAGTGTTCATGAAAGGAAATTCTTATTTTACTGATTAATGGACTGGGCTGGATTAGTTCTATTCTATTTACATAACCTAACACCTGAGTATATTTTGTAATTATTATTTAAATAAAAATATTTAAAATACTATATTTTTTATATTATATTTTAAATACACGACGTAAATATATTTTGTTTTTCGTATTTTAAATACATGCGAGATAGTATTTTGTAATATGTATTTTCTGCCGACTTCCAAAAAGGAGACGGTACTCAATTCGAGTGTATGTTTTTTTTTATGTGTGTTACCTCATAACTTTGTACTGGACGAACCGATTTCGATGATTCTTTTTTTATATGAAAGCTGATAGTTCTCGTGTGGTCCCATATGAATTTGATCAAGGTCAGACCAATGGTTATTGAGTTATTCTTAAATAACCTATATTGAAGTCGCTTATATTGAAGTCGGCTGTACAAAATTTTCAATTTTAAATTATAATTAAAGCAAAGCATGTATGTATTTTGCCCAGCACTGCCCACACGTACGAACTATCGCTCTACATATCGGCAATACATTCATAATAAATTGTAGCTTATAAAAAAGTAATATTTCTTTTGATATATATTAAATGTAAAAGGTGTATAACAGGGTGACGTTATATCCCCGGAAATCTTCACCGCTGCATTGGAAGACGTTTTCAAGCTTCTGGACTGGAAAGGATACGGTATTAACATCAATTTCGAGTGCATCACTCACCTTTGATTTGCAAACTATATAATCCTTATGGCAGAATCGCTGGAGAACATAAGCACTATGCCCAATGACCTCTATAGTGCCTCCTCCGTTTTAAGAAGAACATGGACCAACACAAAGATCATGAGTAACGTCCATGTCACACCTATGCCGGTAGTTGTTGGGAGCACTAAGCTCGAAGTTGTTGACGAGTATGTTTACCTGGGATAACTATTCGGACTAGGTAAGTCCATCTTCGCCCAAAATTCGGTAAGCTCAATCGACGGATTTAACTCGGCTGGACAGCGTTTGGGAAATTAGGACATATCTTCTCGTCAGGTATACCTCAAAACTTAAAAACGACATTGTACAATCAGTGCGTGTTGCCAGTGATGACTTATAGATCTGAGACTTGGTTCTGCACTGCTGGCTGTATGAAGAAGCTCAAGTGTTCACTCAGCGAACTATGGAGAAGGCTATACTCGGGGTTTCTCGGCGTGATAAACTTAGAAAAATGAGGATATTCGCTGTAGAACCAGAGTGAGCGACATAGTCCAACGGATTAATAACCGACAACCGATGTGGAAAAAAGGTTCTCGAGTGGCAGTTTCGTATTAATAGGCGAAGTATAGGGCGACATTCCACTAGATGGAATGATGACCTGGTAAGACGTGCAGGAAGTCGATGGATGCAGGTGGCTCAGAACTGTGCTTTGTGGCATTCCTTGGGGGAGTATGCGAAATGTGCGAGTGGACGAAGTTGGAATGTGAAGGTGGAGAACCAGTGAAGGGCTGTAATGATGTTGATGAATGGTGTACATTTTTTTATTCTATATAAATTACATTAATGTAAAATAAATAAATAAAACTGTCTTTACGGCGTTTAATTTTATTTATTTTTAATTCCGCCACCATTACCAGTAAATATAGTAATTGTAGCGTTCGCGTAAATATAAGAAATCTGTTACCACTGCTGAACATAGGTCTCTCCCATAGATTGCTTCATTGGGGTGATACTTGCCATAGTTGCCATGCCTGGCAACCGCGATTTTTTATTTTTAGTTATTAGGAAGAGGCAGCAGACCATCTCCTGATTTGTTTCCCTCTGTCGCCTCTACGACACCCACGGGATTATAATAGTCATTAAAATAAATTAAGTTTAAAAACCACTTTATCCGAAATAACGCTTTCGCTTCTATGTAATTATTTTAAAAATGAGATAACTGAATAAACCAAATTAAGAAACACGATCTGATGTCTATTCTGATGACACATGTAATTAACACGGATAATTAAAAATTTAGTACAACCGACCTCAATATATATTATTAAGGATAACTCAAAAACTATTAGTCAGACCTAGATCAAAATTATATGGAACCACATGAGAAGCACCAGCTTCCAAATAAAAAAATATTCATCGAAATCGGTTCACGTAGAATAAAGTTAAGAGGTAGGTAATACACATAAAAAAGAAGAAAAAAAGAACATATAGTCGAATTGAGTACCTCCTCCTTTTTGAAGTCGATTGAAGGGAAAACATTCTTACTCTTTTAATACTGTGGAAGAACCGAATTTTAATAAAAAATGAAAGATTTCCCAAATTATATCGTGAGTATGCCGGGCAATTAAGTTACCTAATTACTTATTAATTTGACGATTCAGACGCTTGTTTCAAGGCAATAACGTAGAGTTGAAAGAAAATTGAGACAAGCGACTGATATCGTTAGTAATTACAGACTTCTTTTTGAGCGATCCTAAAATTGACAAAGCATAGCCAAGATTATTATTACTACGTAGTACGTTGCCCATACTATTCAATCAATGGGTACCTACTCAAAATTAATTTCACGTTAATATGTAACTGCTTTATTCATTTAATATCGTGTGCTAGTATACAGTTATCTGTGATCGTGTGATATAGCTTTGACACAAGTCACAATTGTGAACACTGAAAAATGAAACTGTATGATTTTTTATATTTATACAAATACTACACATTTAATATAACGCTAATAATTGATGACTCGAAGGTGTCTCAGACAGAGCTGTGTAGCTTCCTCGTGGCTGTTTAACCTAGTTATGGACAGTTGTTTGGAAACTTTGAAAGTTGAAGGATGTGGGTGAAGAGTGGGTGAGTTAACCGTCAAATGCATTTTGTACGCTGATGATCAAGTCATATTTGCGTCATTGGCGGCCGAGTTTCAAAAGATGGTAACATTAATGAGCAGATCATTAAAGAAAGGGGAATGAAAGTGCACGCAAGTAAGACAAAAGTTATGGTTTTTGAGAGAAGAAAGTAAAACGATATTTGAAATAAGAATAGAAGGGGAGTTGGTTGAGCAAGTGGATTAGTTTGAGTATTTGGGATGTGTCTTTAGCAGGGATGGTAGATATGATAAGAATATAGAACGATGAGTGAATGCAGTAAATAGAGTAAATGGGGCTCTACACTCTATTGTGGAAAGTCAGAATGTGTCAAAAAACCGGACAAGTGCGAGTCGGACTCGTGTATGAAGGGTTTTGTATCATCGTACAAGATTTAATAGTATATGCAAAAAAAAAAAACAATTTTATAGTAGGGTTAATTATTTTTAATATTTGTTGTTATAGCGGCAACAGAAGTAAGCATTCTGTGAAAATTTCAACTGCCCTGCCCGCTGACAGACAGATGGGTCGACATACGGACAGCGGAGGCTTAGTAATAGGCATGTATTGCAATTCACAATGCTGTGTTAGTCCTTATTTTAATGTATGGTAGTGAAAGTTGGGTGTGGCAGAAGAAGCACGAGAGTGGAATAAATGAAATGCGGTAATTAAGGAGCATGTTAGGGCTTAATTTGAATGACAGGGTGTAAAATTGTGTGATAAGAGAAAAGTGTGGTTTGCAAGATGATGTTGAGATCACTATTTAGAAAAGAATGCCTCAGTGGTGTGGTCATGTAGCAAGAATGAACGAGGAAAGAGTGTTTATCGATCAAATTGGCGATATATTGAAAATGGGCCAGATTAGGAGTACCCTTAACTGACGAGAGTCTATGCGTAGACATATGTAGGATGTAAAGGAAGCGAGAGAGGTGTGTCAGGATCGTGCCAAATGGAAGTCCATAGTCTTTGCCTACCCCTCTGGGTGACAGGAGTGAGTGCTTATGAATTTACTACTAACGGTTCCCCGCAACTTCACTCGCGTGCAATTTAGGGTTTTAATTATGTTACGCGGAATCTTAATTAATTTCATAAAATATAAGTAGCCTAAGTTACTCCTTATAACATCAGCTATCTGCCAGTTAAAGTCCCGTCGAAATCGGTCCAGCCGTTTCGGAGATTAGCCGGAACAAACAGATAGACAAAAATTTTAAAAATTGTGTCATTATAAGTACTGTACATAGGTACTTTCATAAGCATCTAGTAAAAAGCTGTTATTTTGACATTACAAACAGACACTTCAATTTTTATTTATTTGTATAGATTTGTATTATGAACGGGTCGTCTCGACCGGGAAGGACCGCGCTCTCACAGAATACTAGCTTAGAGCCAGTTCTTTTTCTCTTCAGACCCTTTTTACTGTAGGTATATGAAGCATTCTATCATAGTCCTCTGGGGTGCTAATGCATTTACATTTTATTCTTAAACAGGAAAGGATGTAATTGTCTATGGGCCACAGCATCCGCTTACGACCAGGTGATCTGTATGCTATTCTATAAAATAATATAGTAAAGGTTATCAAATGTTATGACGTTTAAATTTAACTTATTTTTAATTCAAGACGTTTCGAGCTATTTGCAGCGTCCAAGATCCCTGGGGTCTGAATTGTTCATCCTATTGTAGTCATAGTTTACCCGCGGGCTACCTTCAGCTTCTAGCCAACTTAGATATAGCCCTTATTGCCCGTTCTAAATCCAGCGCTGAGTACGTGGCATGCCCTGTGGTCGATACTAGCTCGAACCAAAATTTGTGCCACAACAAAGTTTTCAAATTTCTAAGGATTAGTTTCGATGTTATGAATGTCTTGTTTCTCTGACAAATTATTTATTAGAGCCTATCTTCGACAGTATTTGCCTTAAGAGTTACGATGGATGGCCTTAAGGGTAAGCGGTCACAACTTTGTTGAGGGAAGGGGAGTTCTCCCGTCGGGCTTAGTATACTGGAGTCTGAGGCTCTGAGGAGCAGCCAATGCTCCATATGATATTACGGAGTTAGAGTAGAAACAGACTGATCCTACGTACGCAACAAAAACTATGCATTAGAAATACATATCATATGCAACGCAATCACACGCGTCCAACGCAACGTCGATTTGCGATGTCATTTATTACGTACGTTGCATACGTAAGTCAAGTGTGTACACCAACGTGGGAGCGTTGCATCTTAAACCGCGTATCGATTACGCGCTCCAAGAGGTCGAACGTTGGCGCACGCTCCAGCCGCGCGAAATGGATACCGCCTTGGAGCGCGCGCCAAATTATTGTTCGTTGGAGCGCTCAAACGTGAAGCGGGCCGCTCCATCTGGTGTCGGTTTTTTACCACGCATCAAAGTAAGTTTTGGCGCGCGCGCCAGTTGGGACGTTTGTTTTCATTAATTGTGTGTTCTTTGCGTTCCGAGCTATGCATAACCAAAGTTGCCATAAATTAACCGATTCGTTGCGGCACCCATTTTCGACAACTTTTAGCTGTGGCGACGAACAAATATTTGATAACACGCCTATTGTGCCATCAGCCATGTGTAAAAGTAATGTTCTTCTTTATGCTTTTTTCACTTTTTTAGAGCTAATTAAGTTTATTTGACATCAAACATCAGTTACAAACGGAAGGATACTTGTTTTTAGTGGGTAACTACGTGTTTTTCTACGTGTTTCTTTGAAATTGAGAGTAAGTGACTTTTTTATGCAGAGATTACAAACATTTTGTACCATTTTTTGTTTAAAAAAAAATCATTTATATAAGTAGATACAGCTAAATCACCCTGGAAAACCTTGGTTTTTATTAAATCAAATTTTCACCTAATAATAATATTTGTAAATATCAAACAATCAAGAACATTCGTTTGGAAAAAAATAAGGTTTATGATTCATTAATATTTACAAATGTTAAATATTATTTAATGTTATACAAATGTAAAAGTAAAGTCGATTTGAAAACGTCTAATTGATCTTTTTTTTATGCATGAACGGTTTCAAACTGTTTCAAGCAAAAATTAACCTTATACCATATCACAAGAGCACATCATGGTACTTCGTAGGTCTATTCGGCCATATGATAGTAATAAGACGGCTGTTCAACCATTTTAAGCAAAATTAAACAATAAGACAAACGCATTTTTTTTAACAGGAGACTTGTTTTCCAGAAATTTATTTACAACTAGAGTTTGTGAGCGACCGCAATGAGTGCTATTATTTGTTACTTATTAGACTATTTTTCCACAACATGATTGAAAACCCACAAAGTAAAAAGAGTACAAAGTATAAGTTAAAAAAGGTTTTCTACCGCTAAAAATTTCAATTTTTCAAAGTATCCTGAAACGAAACATGAACTACTTGCAAAATAATGAATAATATATTGTTTTGGACTTATTTTCAAAAAACGCAATTTGAGCGAGTTATAACGATTTTTAAAAAGACACGACTCGTGTGTCATACGCCACACACAAAAGTAATCGATGGCACGCCTGGCGTGCCGTCCGCACTGAACCGGTTAATACGTAGGTCACTCAAGAAGTTTTGAGATTTTTTTATAGGATAAGGGTGGCAAACGAGCACACAGTCCACCTGATGGTAAGTGGTTGCTGCGGCCCATAGACATCTACATCTATTCTCGTTTGCGAATCAAAATACAGATGCGTTGTCACCCGTGAGGACTAAGATGGAATGCCTCATTTCCAGTAAAAAGGGCCTCCGGCCACCTGCACTCACCAAGCGAAACGCAGAGGTAAACCTCTACTTCACGCTGGTTTTCTTGGTTTTGAGGTCGTGGTACCACCCCTGTTCGAGCCGGCCCATCCGTGCGACAGCAAAAGCTGCCACGTGGCTCTACCACTGTTAAAATGCTCGAAATTTAAAAATGGAATGCACCCGTGTTATATGTTGCTAAAACGCAAATTTATTTAATAATAAAACTCCATAAGCCAATTGCTCAATATTAAAAAAAAAACAGAGTTCTATTCATTTTCCTGCAACGCTTCCCGCGCTTTTCATTCAAAACAATGGATCTTAACCGTGAACATTTGCGCGCTATGATATATTATGATTTTAAATTTGGTTTGATGAGCGGTCATACATGGCGCGCGCGCCAGGAGCGCTTAGTTGATACTCTTGGAACATTTGGAGCGCGTTCCGCGGAGCGCACTGCTCGGAGCCGTCATTCATGGAGCGCGCGCCAGGAGCGTTAGTCGATACGCGGCTGTATACGTTGCGTATACAGCCTGGGATCAGTCTGTTTCTCCCATTATTCTATATAACAGAGAACACTAAAACTCTAAAAGATAAGGAATAAACAATATAAAAACAATTTAAAATATTCATTCATTTATTAAAATTCATCTTATAAACAATAAATTGTCTTCTATAAAACAAATCGGTATCAAATACCGCATTACAGTAATCCTACGGCGGATATATTTTATTTGATATAATATGTTGAAAGACTCTAGATACTCCAATAAGTGCAACGTAATTTTCATGAAAATATAAATGGTATACTATTCATGCATAACAACATGAGACCTGAGTCCAATGACGTCACAGAGGTGTGCTTGTACAGTATACAAAAATGTTTACAATATATATATATATTACGTCGTGAGGTAATTTAACGACACTAATGAATGTCGCTCGCTGTATACTCTAAAGCGAGAGCGAGGATGGGGGGAGGGGGATCCGTGTCCGTCCACGCGAGTCTCATGTTATTGTGCACGCGTAATAACAATATGAAATAAAGAATGTCTACGTAAGAAGAGAAAAAGAAATAAAAAGAAACTATTGCAGAAGCCAACGTCCGTGGTAATCGCGATTGGAAGCCAATCACGCTAGTGTTGTGCATGAGCCAAACGTGTATCGATAGTTCAAGTGCGGTCGTTGAACATAAAAAGTAGTATGAGAAATTAATGTGCAGTCGCGTTGTCTTTTAATTTCCTTATCGCCGTTCATTGAGATTAATTTTAATTAAAGTATAATTGTACTCTTTAAAATCATGTCATGCAGTCATGCAACCTGTTGACGAATTAAGTCACCCACAAATTGTTTTATCTGTGCAGAAAGCCGTTAAAGTTATAACATACTTCAAACATAGGCCTTTCCCATAAGGGGATTACGGGAAAGGCGCTGGTCCCATATGGGGCTTTTACTAATTTCCCTCTGATGCCTCTTACAACGCTCAGGGGACGACATGGGGTATTTGATGTTCTTACACCGGCACTACACGGTAAATATTTCTTCGCGTAATTACTGGTACAAGTCGCGGCACGTAAATCTAGCGTTGAACGAAACATGGAGAGGACGCGCACGAAATTGAATTGCATGAATGCGATTAGAGAGCCAATCAGCACGTGCGGATAATACGCACGAGCCAATCAGCGCGGCTTATGCGCAATAAGCCAATCAGTGCGACTTATGCGCAATAACGGTCACCGCTAGACTTTCGTGCCGCTACTTATAACAAATGTAATCGATATAAATGTAACTCATCACAACACCATCCCATAAGAACTAAAATAACGAGAGAGATCGCAATATCATCGTTACCGTTCACTCGAATAATAACGTTGGCGTATACCATAGATTATCAAATGATACAAAGAGACAGTTTACCGATATTTGCGCGTCTCACAGTTTTCAATACATAAAAAATAATAAGCACGTATTTTGATCTATATATAAATATCATTGATTTTTATGATTTTATGTACATGTCTGATTTCATATACGTTGGTTCGCTTTTTGCTTGTATATCTGACACATGGTACAGTAACAGTTTAAATATTAACTATCTAAATAACTTCTGCGTCGTAGAATGTTCAATGCATAATGAACATATTCATAATTACTTACTTTATTTCAACATATTCAGACATTAGTTTTAAAGCATTTAATGACAAAGCCTTATGGTAAATAATCACGATAATTATTGCAATACAATATTTAAAAAAATAAAATTCTTAATCCTAAATACAGAGCATTACATTAAATTATTATTTCTATGCTAAATCATTACAATAACAGTTTTCGGTGAAAATTCTAAATAATTTATAATAGCTAGATCTAGGCGAAACGTCTTAATCAATCAATCAATTGTTTTAGAATACTGTGAGGTGAGGGTCTTAGAAAATTCGTCGCGCCATTTGAATAGGTGATGATGCATAATAATATAGTTTTAAGAGTGTATACTCGCCGACAAACTGATTGCTGTTTGGCGAGAGAATAGTAAAAACAATGTACTTAGCTTTGTATGAATAAATAAATTAAAAAAAATCTCCAAAGACTTCGATGTATACTATCAGACGAGCTCTGCAGCCTTAATATATTGCATAATAAGATTAATAAGTTACGTTCAATTCTCCGTAACACATTTAGACGACTGCGCGCGGGCGAGAAGACTAGTTCTTTGTTTTGTAAACCACGAATGTTGTTTTCGACAATCTAATGCGCCTTATTCACAGTTCATATTTGATGCCATGCACGACGCACCATGTAAAACGACAATGAGTAGGCTTGATGTACATCAATAATTACGTACGTTAAGCCTACTCATTGTCGTTTTGTCTAGCCTTGTGCATGACCTTGGCGGGACGTACAGCAATATGGATCGTGTATAAGGCGCTTAACACTGATTTTGTTTAATGTTACTAAGAAAACGCTGTCATTTTTTAAGTGATTTGAAGTTTATTTCAGGTAAGTATGTAACTTCATTTCTTATTTACGGAAAAACAATAATAGTAGTAAATTAAAATTCAACTGCGCGGCATAATTACTATGCCACCTACCAGCCAACGCGATCCACAAATGCTTTTTGCTCTGAATAGCGGATCTAGTAGTACACATAGAAGTCTTTGCATTTCGCCCCGAGGGTATCCATAATGAGATAAGACACATCCATAGAGTTATGTATGGTAGATGAGACAGTTCTGGTGTAGTAATAGTTGATAGTTGTACTTATTGTTGCATATTCGTCCCTACGTTACTCACTGGAGGGCGCATTGAAAACCAGTTTCATGGATAATACCACGAAATTGTGGTGAGTCCTTTTATACCAAACCCGCACAAAATAGATCTTATAATTGAATTGCTTCCATTTTAGTTACGATATAGTTTCGTTTTAGTTCTGTAGTAATAAATTGTTTAGTCTGTAATATTTTTTGTACTTAATGTGTGTGTTGGTGTTTGTTGTAATAAATAATTTTCTTTTTTTTTATAGGATAAGTGTGACAAGCGAGCACACAGTCCACCTGATGGTAAGTGGCTGCTATGGCCCATAAATCTAATCACAATCAAATAATCTGTCCTCGTTTGCGAATCAAAATGCAGATGCGTTGTCACCCGTGAGGACTAAGATGGAATGCCTCTTTTCCAGTAGAAGGTTCCGGCTCCGGTTCTCTACACTCACCATACGAAATACAACAGCATTAAGCTGCTATTTTCTTTTAAGTACCAAATCATGGCCTACGGTAGATGGCAATAAACAATCTTATATGGGTAGTTCTACAAACTAAGGAATTTTTGGCGGCTCCGCCAAAATATGATAAAAAAATTGTTAATTACAATTTTTTTTGGATGGAATACTATTAATTACTATTGTTTCTAAATGGTCACTAAAAATAATTATGATTCCGTATTCTTTTCTGAACAAAATTACTGTTCAAAGTACCGAATTCTCAAGATCCTGCAGTGTCCCTCGTACAAAATTTAGTTCAAAGTATGTCGTGATACGTTTACTTCTACATCAGGGTCTTAAAACAATCCCAAATGAATAAGTTTACTATTTTTCCTATCTAAGTAGAACTATTACTACAGTATTTCCTTAAAAAATATTGAATAAATCTTGTTTACATTTTGTCCCCACGATTTTATATCAGTATCCTGTTCGCTGTTGAATTAGCAAATATTCACTAGACTATTTGCCGTGCGTCTTTACCGTTCCGCTAAGTCGGTAGTACCAATGAAAGAGACAAAGAATGTCATTTACCTATTTTCACCTAGCACGTTGTTTAGAGAGCAGAGTGCATTCAGGGAGTGAAATGGTGTCGTAATCAGTGGAATCCTGGTAAGATTTTTATTTACGAAATAAATAATGAATATGACTAATTTTAGCGTATTGATAATATGTAACATGGTAGCGCATAGGCCTAGTTTAGGTTAGTTTTTGTTGAAATTTATAAATTGGTGTGTTTATTTTATTTTAGACAGAAATTATCAGGAACCTGGCCTCAGGATCCTGTCCAATTAGTACTCAGGATAGGATAGTTTAGTCTAGTTTAAATGATGAACCTGTAGGTCCTGAGTTCCGTGATCATGAACAACGTCAGCAAGTGAATTTTGAGATAAATGTTCCTCAAACATTATAACCGAAGCCAAATCCAAGTTTGAAATCGGCACGAGAACGGTCACAGAAGCAGCGTCGTAAGAAAAACCAGGAGATAAAACAAAAATGCGCTAATAGTAAAATTGAAACAAAAACTTAGCAAATAAAAAAGAGATGCCAGAGATTGAAAAAACAAAAGAAACAAATGGAGCTAACGCCTAAAACCGCAATGACCAAACTTGCTGAAGATCCAACGACACGGGTAGACGTCGTCAAAAAGGCTTTATTGGGTGATATGTTGGAAAAACAAATATCAGATAATATGTCTAATCTGAAGACTCTAATAAATAAAATAAAATAGAAAATGAATCAAAAAAGCACAGACAAATACGATATCAGTGACTGCGAGTGCCTTATATGTGGTGTTTTCTACAGTGAAATACGACAGTAAATGACTAGGTCCAGTGTCTAATATGTAATAATTGGGCACAAGATGGATATATTAAAGGTCAATCTACATTATTTACATGCCCTGGGTGTTTAGCTGATTGTGATTACAAAACATAACTTAAAAGATAGATATATTAAATAGATTTAAGTAAAATACTAGATTGAAGTATCGTTTAGTCACAATTTGTTACAAAAACTTCATATTGTTGCCTTGAAGAGATATTTTATTATTGAGAGAGAGATTATTATTATTCTTATGTTCAATAATCACTCGATGATTAATGTTCCTGCTGAAGGCTGTTTTAGGTATAGAATTAGTATCTAAGCCAAGTTTAAAACTACTTTTTGTTATTATAAAATATACGTTGATTATTACAAATTAATGTTAAGAGGCAAATTTTAAAAATTTGTGAAATAAATGATTGATATCGATTGATTTTTGTTGTTTTCCTCAGCTTCCTGGTGACACTCTCAGTTTCCTGTGGGTAGATTTTTTTTAAATGGCCATAAATCAAAAAATATTAAATATTTTGACTGTTCCCATTAGGATAAGCTAAAAGACACTGTACTCTAATTATTAGACTGAATTCCGCCACCAGAATGTATAAAAAATGTCGGGCCGAAATCAGACTCGAATTCTTCCTTAGTTTGTAGAACTACCCATATACGATAAGTTAATACCCTGACCTACCAAGGTACAGTAAGTTACAAGACGTGGTACTACGATCGCCAAGCTATCAAAAGTCCACTGCTGAACATAGGCTTCCCCCATTGCCTTATGGGGATATTTGCCATAGTTGCCACGCTTCGCAAGCTGGCTGGCAAGCTTAGTTTTTAATTTTATTCAGCTGTTGTCAGAAAGATACTGCTGCATGTATGCAATATCCATACAAATCAAAAACATCTTCATACAAATAAAGCGGCGATAAAAAAGAAAGCGTCATTTTAAGATAAAGGAATAATATTTTTCTTAAAACGGTTTTCGCCAATGAGGGTATCCACTTTTCTGTCACTAGGGCGGCGCCACTTAAAAATGAGGTGTAATGTTTGACAGATTTCATTACGGGGAAGTTAATTGAATCGAAAATTGTAAAGGTTAATGTTTCTTTCTGTACTATTAGTTATATTTTATATTAATTAGTTTAAAAATAAATAAACCAAACCACAAATATTCATAAAAGTAGAAAATCAAAATAAA
This sequence comes from Parnassius glacialis, assembly GCA_033319125.1. Lineage (NCBI taxonomy): Eukaryota > Metazoa > Arthropoda > Insecta > Lepidoptera > Papilionidae > Parnassius > Parnassius glacialis. The sequence continues at coordinate 32,725,257 of JAVANC010000025.1, forward strand.
GAGTTAAAAATGTGCAAAAAATTAAAGAGCAAAACCACCGAGGCATTGTTTTGTGTATTAATATAATACTCTAGAACTGATAAACTTTTATTTAAAACTAGCTTCTCAATTGAACAACATTGTGTAACAAAAAAAAAACACCTGTGTCAACTAGCGACATCTAGTGAGCGGAAGATTATTAGCTCTCATTGTCAGCATATACAAACACAACGTAATTTAATTCATTTAATACATACGTTACAAATGGTTGTCTTTCATAACATGTTTATTTAATGGATTTTTAACAATTTTCCTAACTTATGACAACAAAATACTTTTTGGCTTCTTTTAGATGATCTTATATTTCTAATTTTCTATTGATTTTATAGCAATAAATTACTAATTACTAATAACATTGCGTAATAAATAAGAAGCCCAATGATTAAAACAGTAATAAAAAAAACCGTTCAAAAACGAAAAACGTTCGCAGGCGCGACATGGCTGCACGGGTTTGCAGTCACACTTACATCTCATGGTGGCACTTCACACATGGCTATTTGTGTTCACTATTAGGTGTTTGTGGTATTTTGGAACAATATATGATGCACATGCAAATACAGGCAAATACGTCCATCCACACATGGCAGCCAAATAACAATGACAGACATTTAGCAGCAGAAGGCGATGTGTTCACCGAAACTATGGACGTGTTTCAATTTTAAACGGGATTTTATTATTTAAATTATTTTTCAATAGTTGTTCCAGTTCACGTTCAGAACACACTAAATACTGTACGTCCGTGTAGGTCGAAGTCGCGTGCGCTTCTGAATATGGCCATTGTGTGGACGTGGACAGTTTATTTGCGCATTTGCCTATTTGACCCCTTTGATGTGCTTCAAGAAACCGACAAGCGCACGGTAACGCGTATTTGATATTGGCCATATTTGTCAAATTAACAAATTAGGCCAATACTTTGTCAAATATGCCAAATACGCAAACACAAACAGCCATGTGAAGTACCATCATCAAGCGAATACAACTGGCCGCCACCGCAAGCCGCTTGTCTGTGAGAGACGCTTTATGCTCTAACTTCAGGTGATTTGTGATAAATATGGAATAAAAAAAAACCATTAAGTTTATTTGTTTCTTCCATATTTAATAAATATTTCTCTTTATTAAATACTTTTTTTTCTGTAAAATAGAAGAAACGCTGCCTACATTTCAAGTAACGCCGAAACCAAGCCAAACCCATGTTTATCTTATTGTAAAAACACGCACTCAATCATGCATATTATACACCTAAAATTACTTGCAACTAACAAACAACACGGTTTTAGGTTCTTATGTGTACGTGCAGCAATGCACACTTACGGGCTGTTAAAGAAAGAAATATGAAAAATAATTGCTTGTAAAGAAGTTGAACATGGTTTCGGCGTCACTTAAAATATACGCACTGCTGCATCCATTGAGTCTATTCGAATCCCGCACGGAACACGAACAAGTATTTGTACGGCCTACAAGTAATTGTTCCGGGTCTAGATGATTGCCATTGTACAATTTATATATGTAAATTGCCTCCACGATTCAGGAGAAAATCCTTGTTTGAGAGCAATTTTTTTTAATAATAAAAATTTCTTTAATGGACTGAGTTGTGATCATGTTGAGTTTTATTTTAGTTATGAACTTATTTTCCTTAAAATACAAATCTTACAATGGCAGTATGATATGACGGTGTCATGCATAATGACGTTAAGAAAGTGAAGTTTCGTTCTTACTAACAATGGTATTAACATTACTAATAATCCCTTCAACCACTCCTGGTAACCGGTTTTATCCGAAGCTGAAAGTTTCTAGCAAGCGACGAAATTGAACGAACCGTTGCGAATGAGCGAGAGCGCAATGGACGTGACGACGCAATTTCTATCATCTTTAAAACAACTTCTGGAGACAATTAAAATTACCTTTTTTATATAACACAGTCAATATAAACCTGTAATATAAGTTTCATAGTCTGTTCACTAAGACAGTGTCGGTACAAACGGAGGGGCGCTTATTGTTTTGCTCTTATTATTTTTTAGTGTGTTTGTTAAATAAATGTTTTTATATTCTAAGAATAAAATAGAATACTATTTTATTCATATAATTACTGTAATAAAATACGAATATAAATTATAAACACAAGTTAGGAGGCAAAGAACATTTCGATACGTTTTATTTTAAAATGTCCAATTCTCCTGCGGGTGTACGCCTTTGACAAGAAGCGGCACGTGCCAAGGCGTTCCGACACAAAGGCTATGTCTAAGCAAAAAGACTATAAAATAATTTAAATTATTAATTTTAGCCAATCTTAAAACTGAATATCTTAAGGGTTTTTAATAAGCCTTCGGCTTCGGTCGCAAATTAATTTCATGAGTCGCAGAAACCATTTTCAGCTTAATCAGCTCAATGTAAGAACACCCCACCCACACACATGCAGCTAAAACTACATAGTTTTTACGTTGTGTAAGTAATCTGTAAGTTCGTTGCCACTTCAATTTTATAAAAACACTAATTCATTAGTGAGGAACTTTCGATTTTCCGTCGTAATGGGATGAAAATCGAAAATGATAACTATCAACAGCTCTACATTAAATATATACATATATAAATAATCGGAATGTACGGAAGCACGTGAGTTATTTGTCTTGAAGTTGCACGTAGTTGGCGGGGAACAAGCCGTACGCGCCTTTGCAAAGACCCTGCCACCAGCCTTCGTCGATCTGTTTAAAAGAAATTCATGTTTAATACATTTTTTTTGGAATTAATGGATCTCATCACGAGAAGCTACGAGGGGAGGTCAAAAAGTTCACAGAATGACAGGGAAGGATAATGAAATTAAAGATTAAACTATTTTTCCTTTTCAATGTATTTAACTCCATTATTCCTATTACATTTATTAGATCTGCCAAATACCTTATTAACACCGTCTAAAAAAAAAGATTTTGTCTTAGGCGTCAAAATAGGCCGAAATTGCCGACTTCACTTCATCATTTTCGCCAATTTTTTTCCCACGCAGTTCTTTTTTCATTTTTGGAAACAAATAATAGTCGCTTGGTGCCAGGTCTGGGCTGTAGGGTGGGTGGCGCAGTTGTTCAAAACCGCACCGATGAATGGCAGCCGTCGCAACATGGCTTGTGTGCACGGGCGCATTGTCGTGCAAAAGGAGCACGACATTTGTAAGCTTTCCTCGCCCTTTTTCTTTAACCCTTCCAGTACCGCGCCCACTATAACAAAAAACGGGTCATCTCGCCGCGCGGCACTTGTTTCAACATTTATGTTTTTCACGACTGTTCGTTTATGTTATAAGATGCTTGAGTTACAGTTCTTTAAAGCTGATAAGATTTTCGATAAGTAGAAACAATAACAATAACATTTGGATGTTTAATTAGTTTTGTACAGCTCTTTGTTTCTAAGGGATCTTGAAAAAGTGTATTTACTGCCAATAAATTTGATTTTATCAATGAAAAAGCGTAAGTTTTTATTTTATTTTTATGTCTTCACAATCAATACAAAATAGTCTTCCTAAAATAAACCTAAATTATGCATGTAACCATTATAATAATTCTACTTCTTCACTCGCAAATATTTGCTAAAAATTCGACAATAGACAGTTTGCGCGCGCTTTGTAACCTCATTTTCAAAACCTTTTTGTGAAAATATTATAGCGTCTTCCTTAATTTTACTTATACAATCATATAGATATAATATTTAGGAATAATATGTCTTTATGAATTTACATACGTGCAATAAACTATCTATAAAAAGGCTAAATATCTCAGAAGGTATATCTTATTTGAAATCTTACCCGTTATAAATTGTTCGCGTAAAGGTGTTTTGGTTTTCCTTTTTTATCAATTGAAACACAAAAATTTACTGCTGTTGTAACTTAAGTCATTCCAAAACATTATCTAGTAAAGATCATTAACATTTCTTACCAGGTTTTAAAAGAAAATCCAACAAAAATCACAAACACAACAAGAAAACAATTACGCAACTAACAGCACCATCAACGCAAAAGTGAATGCCTATTATTTTTTATTTCGTCTATGTAACCGAGTGAGTTTAATACTTGAGAATACTCTTTAGTTCGTTCAGAATCCAATGAAATAGTGTTCAATTGAAAATATACTGTATTATTATATCAATTAAGACAAAAATAGCAGCACGTAATGCGGACATGAATTCATGTCCATGGTACCTTAGGGGTTAATAGCTTCTTTTAATTGTTCTAGTAAAGAAGCGTAGTATTCTCCCGTCATGTAACACCACGTTCCTTATAATCAATCAAAAGGATACCTTCTGTATCCCAAAAAATAATCGCCATTATCTTTCAGGCCGATTGAGACACCTAATACTTCTTAGGAGGGGTTGTGCCTTTTTATGCCACTGCATCGACTCTAGTTTTGACTCAGGTTCATAATGGTGAACCCAAGTTTCATCGCCAGTTACGATTCGGCCCATAACTTCCTACCTTTGCTCTCCACAGCGGTCCAAAAACTCGCATCAACTTTCGACGCACTCGCGTTTTTGATGCGCAGAAAGCATTCTTGGAACGCATCTTGCACATACTTTAGTCATGTCAAAATGTTGATGTAGGACGTTTAAAATGATTGTTTCTGATTCTCCAACGAATGCTGCAAGATGTTTTTTATTTACCCGGGCATCTTCCGATACAAGTTATTCAACTTTTTCGATTACTTCTGGTGTGGTAGCCTCAATCGGCCGTCCAGGTCGGGGATCGCCTTCAATGGAGTCCTCTCTAGCTTCAAAAGAGCGTGCCATTTATAAATCATGGTTTTCCCAGGAGTTCCATTTTTCATAGTTCTAACAATGTTTGATTGCGATTCACTGACCCAATAGAAACTTAATGACGGCGCGATATTTAATTCTCCATAGTGACTAGTTTCTTCCCGATTGACTTGTTTACTCGTTGATAACTCAAAAGCTAATGACCCGATTATGCTGAAACTTGGTATATATACTAACATTGAGTCACTCAACTAGCGCCTACCTGGATGAGTAAACTCACACCCGCCAACCTCGCCATACCGTGAACTTTTTGGCCTCCCCTCGTACAAACAGTAGGAGGTATCTTAAAATGTTATCGGTATGTATATGTCCTATAGTGTATGTAGGTTATTAGAATATAAATGTATGTTATGTATTTATCTTTGACACGCACGTAACATATGAGTGCAGATTGTCTCTATTTTCAAAACATCCAGGAAACTTTAAGGGGCCTCTTTAATGATGTTAGTAAAAATCTAGAAAAAGTCTATAAAATAGGTTTAACTGAATACTTTTGTAGATGCTATAATGTTTAGCAACCGACAATTGATGTGGAACAAAAGTTCTCGAGTAGCAGTCTCATACTGGTAAATGAAGTTTAGGGCGGCTCCCCATTAGATGGAGTGATGACCTGGTAATACGTGCAGGGAGTCGATTGATGCAGGTGACTCAGGAACAAGGGTTATGTTTATCAGTGTACTTATGAAGGGTTGTAATGATGATGATAATAATTATGTGATGCATTTCATCCTAGCCCTTGGTGGCGACGACGCATCTGTAACCTTTTTTGTATAAAGTGGCTGCAGACTAAAACGACTGCTAAAATTTTAATAAGTTAATTACATAATTTAATAATAATAAATCCAGAATATAGAACAACTGATGAATAGAATATAAAACTAATGCTGAACAAAGGCATTTTGCCATAGTTGCCACGCTTGGCAGTGGGGCGTTGGCCACCGCAGTTTTTTATTATTTTGAGTTGTTATCAGGATGATATTGTTGTCCATATCCTGTTTCAGTTTCCTTTTGTCACCTTTTAAAGACATCCACGGGACGATATGGAGTAGTGGACATTTTTATATCGCTACTACACGGATTACGCTTGTTAGAGTAAGTTAGAGTATATTCAAATCTTTTTTTATAGGATAAGGGTGACAAGTGAGCCCACAGTCCACCTTGGTGGTAAGTGGTTGCTGTGGCCCATAGATATCTATATCTATCCCCGTTTGCGAATCAAAATGCAGATGTGTTGTCAGCCGTGACGACTAAGATGGAATGCCTCTTTTCCAGTAAAAAGTCTCCGGTTTTCTACACTCACCATACGAAGCAGCATTAAGCTGCTATTTTACGCTGGTATTCTATGAGAGCGTGATCTTTCCCCGGTCAAGCCGACTCATTCGTGCTACAACTATACACTTAATATAGCTGCAATATGGCTCTACCACATTTAAAAAGCTTAATATGTAGTGATTTGAAAAAGGTTTATTACCATGACGATGTTGGTGATGAGGTCGTCGGGGTCGAAGGAGATCTCGTCGGGTGCGGCCGCCTGGTAGTCGTAGAGCGCGCGCGCTGTGTAGCCGTCCTCCTCCTCCTCGTCACCCTCCGCGCCCTCCCCCCCGCCCGAACCACCGCATTCCCAGCCCACCGGCGACACCACGATCGTGGGCTGCCGGCATTGGGACCCCGCCAATGCCTCCTTCATGCACACATTCATTAATATTATAGTAATAATGTCCTCCAGACCAAATTTAGGTCACGACGGCCAGCCTCAACGAAGACTAGCCATCTGCACAGGACAGAATTACAGTGCACGAGTGTATGCGCAAGCACAGGTGCACTCTCTTTTCCCTCACTCCCATAATCCGATGCTAAAACATCAGTAAATAGTCGACGTATGAACTTCCGTCCGATTGCAATATAAGCGTCTTCAAAGGAAGAGTGAATGGGCTTCTTACACTAAGACAGTGCGCTTACCACCGCCAGGTGGCATTGCAGTAAAGTACCTTTGGCGTGAATACGTCTTTAAATTTACTCCCATAGTGGGAGACAATTCAGAGAACTGCTGATAACAAAATTGGAGGATACAGTTTGGTGCTGCAGTTAAAAATCTATTATTTGCATGCAAAATTTAATTACACCACTCGATAGCTAAAGTATCAAAGACTTTGTTACGTTGAGTAAGGACTGTGACCCATCGGGGTAATGCGACCTCCATTCACACATAAATAATAAACCTAGCAAGCTAACAGCATAGCAAAGTGGCGAAGCAAACAGCTTTGTAGCGGTTTCTAACGGTTGCCGTTGAGCAATCAGTTTCAAAATAGGAGGTTCAGATGCCTGGGTGATCAGTAATCGATTGCTGAAAACAGAATTTGAAAATTCGAAACCGTTCTCGAGATAATCGTGGGACAGACGGACAGACGGACGGACGGACGGACAGACGGACAGACGGACAGACATCGTGAAATCAATAAGTGACTTCGCAAGCTTCGCCACTTAATAATAAAAACCTAGCAAGCTAACAGCATAGCAAAGTGGCGAAGCAATCAGCTTTGTAGCGATTTCTAACGGTTGCCGTTGAGCAATTAGTTTCAAAATAGGAGGTTCAGATGCCTGGGTGATCAGTAATCGATTGCTGAAAACAGAATTTGAAAATTCGAAACCGTTCTCGAGATAATCGTGGGACAGACGGACAGGCGTACAGACGGACAGACATCGTGAAATCAATAAGTGTCTTCGCAAGCTTCGCCACTTAATAAAACACAATTGTACTACTGATCACATTAGTTCGCAGTTGTATCGCTTCGAAGTATTCGCTTGTATCACCAATTCAATACTGACCCCGGTCGCGGTGTATACCGACCGGGGTATATGTAATATAGGGCCTCAGATAGTTTTAGAATCTTCTACTGTAGAAACATCTAGAATGTGCGAGTACATACCGGTTGCGACTAAATAGGTGTCGATAGTTCTAGAAGGTTCTTCCATGGAAATTTCTAGAAGGATGTTGACTCTCCTAGTTCTGCTACTCGATATTAGAGGGCGTTAGTGGTAACTAGTGTTCAGGGGCGTAGCTACCGCCGTATCAGTCGTATCAATGATACGGGACCCCCGGGCTACAGGGGCCCCGAACGTGTGAGCAAAAATTCCAAGAACTTCTATGGGACAGGCTGTCACTATTGTCTATAGAAGTAAAGAATTTAGTAAAACTGAAATCATCTTCAGCTATGAATTAGGCATATCATCTAACATCTGATCATTGTGGACAAATAGTTGCATTTAAATATAATAGAATTAAAAAAAAACTCAAAAGGTTGCACGAGTTTGTCGTCCAGTAACATCATCACGTTTGAGACAATTCAATAACAATATTAAATTACTAGTGCCTCTTCTTGACTTAAATCAAAATCATCCAGACTTATAATATAATGGATTCTTTAAAATTTTAGAGATTGAGTTTAACAAAATTTTTAAAACAAAAATTATAGGTAGTTACAATCAGATGAAGTTTAGTGATTGGGCCACTGTGAGTATACGTAGGAGTCGAAAAAAGTTAGATGACCTATATAGTATCAAAAAATATAATCATAATAAAGAATTTATACAATATGTAAAATCGTATTCTAAAATATGCAGAACATTTTGTAATAAAGCGAAAGCATTACATATACGACAAACAATTAAATCTTCGGAGAACAAGCCTAAAACTACTTGGAAAATTATTAATAAAGAAATTGGAAATAAAAAATTAAGAGAATCTGAAATTAATTTAAAAATTAACAACCAACTCATTTGTAATGATACTTTTGAATCTTATTAAGTGGCGAAGCTTGCGAAGTCACTTATTGATTTCACGATGTCTGTTCGTCTGTCCGTCTGTCTGTCTGTCCGTTCGTCTGTCCGTCTGTCCCACGATTATCTCGAGAACGGTTTCGAATTTTCAAATTCTGTTTTCAGCAATCGATTACTGATCACCCAGGCATCTGAACCTTCTATTTTGAAATTTTTTTTCCGTTAGAAACCGCTACAAAGCTGAATGCTTCGCCACTTTGCTATGCTGTTAGCTTGCTAGGTTTATTTTACTAACATTCCTTTAGTTATTTCTGCACCCTTAAAATCTTTATAAGATGATTCCAAAGTTTTCTTAAAAAATAATAAACCTGAGTGTAACACTCCATTAAAATTTGAACACACAAATGCATTAAGTATTGTTAGAACATTTAAAACTCTTAATAAAGAATACCATGGATGTGTGGGGAATGTCGGTAAAGATCATAGTATTATACATAGTATTATAGACAGTATTGCCCCTTACTTGTTATTGATATTTAATAAATGCGTTGACACATGTATTTTCCCTGGTCTTATGAAATACAGTCATACCCTTGTACAAAACTGGTGAAAAAAGTGAGCCAAGCAATTACAGACCTGTTTCTGTATTACCAGTACTAAGCAAAATTTATGAAAAAAATATTCTGAAACAGTTTGGAAAAGATTTTGAATTAAATGACTTATTCCATGTCAAACAATACGGGTTCATAAAGAAACAATCTACGACTGATGCCGGGGTTGAATTGTTGAGATACATTTATGAAGCTTGGGAAAATAATAAAAATGCTTTTGGCATTTTCTGTGATCTCTCCAAAGCGTTTGATTGTGTTGATCATGAGATCCTCCTGTGTAAGCTGTCTCACTACGGAATAAAAGATACATCTCTTGAATTTATTAGATCATATTTAAGCGGTCGCATACAGAGGATTGAAATAAATGGAGTAAAATCAGTCGAGTCATTTTTCCAAATGGGTGTACCTCAAGGTTCTATTCGTGGTCCTTTTCAGATAGGAGGTTTCAGATACTAATTAACGCTGACTTTGTGCCTATGTCAACCGCCACTATGAGATATGCAAACTGGTGCCTATGCCTACAATGTTTAAGTCTGGACAGCTTGCTGGCGCTGGTGCGGCGCAGCAACTTGCTGGTGCTGGTGAGGCGCGACAGCTCGCTAGCGCGAGTGCAATGACAAAGCTCGCTGGCGCAGACGCAGCGAAATCGCTCAGTGGAGCGCGTTTAGCTGAGGGGCCTATATCTTCAGTGTATAAGTACGATCTGTGCTGTGTGCGCAGTGTTCCTCAGAAAAAAATGTGTTATCTAAGACGTGCGTTAGACTCTAGTAGGAAGCGTTGTATACTAAAATCTGATTTGGGCGATGTTATCAAACCTGTAAAATTTTAGTTTTTATGAAATGTATTCAAGAGCTCATTCATTGTGTGCTGTTGAATAACAATTGGTTAAGATTTTAAAACAACGAGTTTGTCGTTTCATGGTCAGAAAGGGCCGAGACGAGAAAGTTGCATTAAGCCAGTAACGTTACATTAGCCTGCACATGAGGTGTGTGCTTGCCCCATGCTTACTTTGAGGGTGAGTAGTTACACATGTGTCAGAAATAGCTAACGTAAATGATTCCTTTCTGAAAGAGTAATATTGAGATACGCTAACGTTGTGCCTCTTTCTTTTTTTTAATAGTTTTTTATTCAATATACATTACATGTGTAATTCTTATTGAAAGTCATTTTTTACTTTACCACTTTTTTCTCAAAAGTAGAAGGCGGACAAGCTAACGTCGTGCCTCTGTCGCGTCTAACTTAAGTTATGCTAACGTCGTGCCTATGACTTAATCAGTTATTTTAACCGTCTTCAAAAAGGAAGAGGTTCTCCATTCGACTGTGTTTTTTGTGTGTTCCTCAGAACATTTTCTAGAACTTTCTTCATTTTCTATTTTTGTTTGGAAGCTGGTGCTTATTATGTGGTCTCGTATAAATTTGATCAAGATCTCACCAATATATTACTAATATTTTTTATATGAAAGCTGATAGTTCTCGTGTGGTCCCATAAGAATTTGATCAAGGTCAGACCAATGGTTATTGAGTTATTCTTAAATAACTTATATTGAAGTCGCTTATATTGCAGTCGGCTGTACAAAATTTTAAATTTTAAATTATCATAATCTTATTCTTCTTCTTCTTTAATCTTATTAAATTAAATAATATTTTTTCGCCATTTTCAGAATGTATCGGGATAAAAAAATTGTGGCTTTGGCTTCTGAGGCTTGTAACTTATAGAATAGACCTGAAAATGTACCTCCAAAGCCAGATTATGATCCCAATAAAGTAATACACGTTTTAGAAGATATTCAGTTACAATATTCAGAATCAAGAAAGTTTATACCAGAACCATCAGATTTAGTTGCTAATACAACTTATTATGAGATAAATGACGATATCCACCAAGTACTTTTATTACAGAAAAGGTTTAGAACATCACCTAAAGGACAAAGTCATAAATGTGCCAGCTGAATACATATCTATTGCTAAGCACGCTCGTAAATGCCCAGTACCCTATTCTGTAACATATTTAGACCACACTTACTTCAAAAAATTCGACAAAAATCAGTTTTATAAAAGTATTCGTCCAAGAAGATCCAAAGGGCATCTTAAGGTGACTGACATTCGTGCACTACGTTACGAAAGCAATAGATCAATTCTTTACAAAACTTGCTTTAAGGATAAATGGCAAAGTTTACTTCAAAGGCGATCTTTGCAATGTAATAAAAAAGACCCCTCCTTCTGACTATCGTAAATATTATGATGAGTTGCATCATGAGTAGAATAAGAAGTACCAATAAGTAGAATTTAAGTTAAATTACACACTCGACGACTTCCAGCCTTTGATTCCGTCGAAATTTGGGCGGTGCTGCAGTCCCTCCAGCGGTTCCAAGTGGATTGTCGGTATATCGAAGTGCTGAAGTGTTTGTACAGAAGGGCCACTATGGATATCCGAGTACAGAACCAGAGTACGAAACCTATCCAAATGCAGAGAGGTAAGATAGGGTGACGTAATATCCCCGAAACTCTTCACCGCTGCATTGCAAGACGTTTTCAAGCTACTGGACTGGAAAGGATACGTTATTAACGTCAATGGCGAGTATATCATTCACCTTCGATTTGCCAAAAACATAGCCCTTATGGCAGAATCGCTGGAGGATCTAAGCATTATGCCCAATGACCTTAATAGTGTCTCCCAACGGATATGTCTTAAGATGAACATAGACAAAACAAAAATCATGTTTAACGTCCATGTCACACCTATGCCGGTAGTTGTTGAGAGCACGATGTTTACCTGGGACAAAAGTCTAGGACTAGGTAAGTCCAACTTCGACCGAGAGGTCAATCGACGGATTCAACTCGGGTGGACAGCGTTCGTGAGATTACGACACATCTTCTCGTTAGACATACCTCAAAACTAGATTGTGATGGAGTGCTGACCTAAGGATCTGAGACGTGGTCCTTCACTGGTGGCCGTATGAGGAAGCTCAAAGCTGCTCACCGAGCTATGGAGAGGGCTATGCTCGACGTTTCTCTGCGTGTAGACTTCAAAACGAGGTTATCCGCAGTAGAATCAGAGTAACCATCATAGCCCACAGAATTAGTATGCTGCAGTGGCAATGGACCGGTCATATAGCTCGAAGAACCGACAACCGATGGGGAAGAAAGGTTCTCGAGTGGCAGCCTCGTACCGGCAGGCGAAGTGTAGGGCGTCCCCTCGCTAGATGGAGTGACGACCTAGTAAGACATGCATGAAGTCAATGGATGCAGGTGGCTCAGGACCGTGCTTTGTGGCATTCTTTTGGGGAGGCCTATGTTCAGCAATGGACTTGTAAAGGGCTGTAATGTAGAATGATGAAGTTTAATTACAGCTTTACATTTTACCAAAGTTTCAGATTGATCAATAAATATTGTTAATTTAAGATTTTAGGACTATGTTTGTTTTATTTTATTGTTAATAATAATTGATAGTGATACCGACAGTAGTAAAACAATATTTAAATGGCTGTCATTAATAATAATAACATATTTAGGAGTACAACTCGTAATACCACAAACCAACACAATAACGTGTATTAAAACTATTAAAGATTGTTTATGAAAAGAGTCTATCTTAGATATTATAACCCTGTTTCCTATTAAAGACGACAGATTGTTTAATTTTTAATAATAAATATTTTGATTACTGATTGAAATCGTTTCACTGCACAATTAATTAATCTATACACCATACTAAATTTATGTCAAAAACTCCTCAATCAATATGAAACTTCACCTCGAAAATCTGCAAAATAATTGTTTTGCTGAATTTTATAAAATGTATATAAGTTATGCCACTAATTATATTTTTGAAATATCAAGAAAAGTTATAGAACGGGTTTTTCAGAATTTTTATTGCTAAATTAATAAACATATTATTCAGTTTTTTCTTTGTCCTGTAAACTATGAAAAAATGACATTAGCAGGCAACGAATTAGGCGGCCGAAATCTTTAATTTACGCAATATATAGTTTAGTGTACGGATTGCAGTTGAACATAGTCAATGTGCGAATCTAGTGCGTAGTCTAGTGCAATGCGAAATCTAGTGCGTAGTACATATATATATCGATGGTTACGTCATTGATCCTTGTCACAATCCGGTGTGGTCGGTTCCATTTAGCTTGAAGCTTAGGAGATTTCCCTTTGCTGCGAACTGGATTGTGCAATCACACTAGTGAACCTTCGTCGAACCCTTTGTTGTTCATTTTGCGGTCATACCGGGTTTTCATCTTTTCAGACATTTGCTGGTCTGATTGTCTGACGTGCTCATAAATGTCATCCTTTTTGTTCCGCAAGTCATTTGCATAATCGGTTATAATGCTGGTATATACGTGCTTATCGGGCATCAGGTGGTATTCCGGTGTTCAGGTCTGCAGCCAGCCGTAATTCTATTCCAAAGTTTGCAAAAGCTGGTATTACTGAAGTACTTTCGTGAACAGCGCTTCGATATGACAACAAAAACGGTTGTATGTGCTTGTTCCAGTCCCGTTGCCAATTTTCCATAAATTTTGCCAAGTACCTCTCCGATAACTGATTAAATCGTTCTACCATCAGATTGTGGGTGGCAAGAAGTTGTTCTTGTTTTATGAGTACCCATAACTTGGCAAGCTTTCTGGAATATTTGAGACTCAAAATTTCTTCCTTGATCGCTGTGAATCTCTAAAGGTACTCCAAAACGACAAAAGACTTCATGAACTAGTTTATCTGTAACTGTTGAGGCTTCTTGATTTGGAATGGTGAAGACTTCTGGCCACTTAGTGAAGTAATCCAGCACAACCATGAAATACTTGTTATCACTTTTACTATCCGGAATCGGCCCCGCAACGTAAAGGGCTATCCTCTCCCATGGTGCACCAACATTGTACAATTTCAATGCACCTCGACTACGAAGTCTGGGGTCCCTTTTACAGCCGCACAACTTGTAAATTTGCGACACCAGTCCTCGACAACGTCACAACAATGAACGCAGTAAAACCGTTCTCGGATCTTCATTAGAGTTCGTTTAACTCCCAGATGGCCTCCTGAACAACTATCATGGTACAGCTGTAAAACATCCGGTACTTTAGCTTTAGGGAAACCCTTTGCAAATGGCAACTATCTCCCCGACCATTTTCCCATTTACGGCACAGGACTCCATCCTGAATCAACAAGCTGTCCCATTGGGCCCAATAGCTTTTCGTGGTCGAACTCATCGCTGAGACGTTGCTTCACTTGGGCTTAGGAGCACTGGCCTTCATCCATTCCAGAATCGGCTTGATGTCCAAATCTTCCTGCTGTGAATGTTGTAGGCTGTTCGTCCACTCATTGCTGAGCTGGTCTGCCCTGAGCATCCTCACAGATAACACAGCGTTACCCTCTTGCCTAGTATAATGCTTGCAATCTTCAGGTCAAGGTCTTCTTGACAATGCATCTGCGTTGCCATGAGATCCCGCTGGGTGGTGCTGTTAGCCGCATTACCCTCTCGAGATCGACCACCTTCCCTTTCTACAGTTTGTTTAGGGCAGCTGAATCGAAGATGGCCCCTTTCCCCACAGCCGTAGCACCTAGCACTGTATCTTTTATTGCGGTTGCGAACTGTAAGCTCGCCTCCAATGCCTCAAGGAGTTGCTCGTAAGTCACTTACTTAACGAGAGCTTTCAGAACAGTTAAGGCCTGGTCGCGCAGGCCTAGGGTGAGAGCAGTCTGCCCGACTGTGTTCTGCCTGAGAGCGGCCTGACTTTTATTCCAGCTGGATTTTGTAGGCCGACCAGTAAGAAGTCCCGTTGAACGGCGGCACTTTGAATCCACGTAGCGAAGATGTTGTAGCTACCACAGGAGCTGTAAATCCACCCCTCCCCCCCAAGTTTGAGGTCATCCAGCGTTTTCTTCACGTCAGCCATTACGTTGTCAACCCAATTGTTCACTTGGTTGATTCGGGTTTCAGCTTCGGACAGGCGGTTGTCATGTTGAGCAACCCTATCCTTCACCTCCCTTATCTCTTTCCCGAAGGTAGCGTGAAAGTCCTTCATGAGGAGCATCTGCTCTTCCATACCGTGCTGCAGCTGCTCTTCCAACCAACGGGCATGTTTCTCTTGTCGGCGGGCCTGTTCCTTCTGTCGCCGGGCGTGTTCCTCCTATCCGCGGGCCTGCTTCTGCAGCATCATCATCAAAGCACCTAACTCAGGTTCGGCAGATGCAGAAGCTGTTGAGGGGCCGGCCTCCGTGATCGGCAGCTGGCTCTCCGCTGCACCACCAAATCGTCTCTGGTCCGTCTCCTGATGGCGTTGACTTCGGGTACGGATACCCTCCGTGTCGTCTCTCGTACTCCTGACATTAATTGTTACGAGCTGGGGTTTCAAGACAATCGAAAACTGCCGATTGAATTACCAAAATTAAAACCTTAATTACAGAACACTAATTACAACTTAAAACCACACTAAAAATAAAACATAATTGTACTACTGATCATTTTAGTTCGCAGTTGAATCGCTTCGAAGTATTTCCGTGTATCGCCAATTCAATTCTGACCCCGGTCGCGGTCTATACCGGCCGTATATAGGGCCTCAGATAGTTTCCAGAACCTTCTACTGTAAAAACATCTAGAATGTTCGAGTATATACCGGTCCCGACTGACTAGGTGTCGATAGTTCTAGAAAGTTCTTCCATGGAAATTTCTAGAAGGATGTTGACTCTCCCAGTTCTGCTACTCGATAATAGAGGGCGCTAGTGGTAACTAGTGTCACCATGTGCCATGCATTAATTGTCGCGCGCAACAATAATAATAGATCGAATTTCAGTCACGGATACTAGCCATCTGCGCAAGACAAAATTACAGTGTCGGAGTGTATGCGCAAACACAGATGCACTCTCTATTCCCTCACTCTCATAGCCCAATGTGACGGTAATCCGGCAAGAACGCAACAGCTTTACGTGCTTTCTGAGGCACGTGGGTGAAACACCGTGAAATACCTGACTCCGGATTGCTACTAAAAATTTCTTGACAGAAAAACTCAATAACAGATTTTGACCCGAGCCAAGGTTCGAACTCAGCACTTCATGATCAACACTACCGACCGCTAGACGAACGAGGCAGTCGTTTTTGACATTGACACATTAATAAGATGCCAGTGTCCGTCCTTCCAGCCGGTTACAATATGGGGTATCTTCAAGGAAGAGTGAATACATTTTTTACGATAAGACAGTCCACTTACCACCACCAGATGGGAGACAGTGCTTAACTGCAGTTTTATTATAAGTAAAAATATAGAAAAACAAACCGAAATTTCCCACACATACATATACACATCATAATATTCAAATCGCCAGTTTAAAAAAACCTAACTTTATTTTTAGTTGTTTCCGCTTTCTTAATTGTCCCGTAAAAACTATTATTTAGTGTAGTGTAGTGGAATATCGGAAACCTTAAGAATCTTTCTGGTACAGCCCACAAAGCATTCTTATACGCTATTAAAATAAGAACAAATATCTCTAAAGCGACTAGATGGAACCTGACTTGCGCGTACTTCAAACTAATGAGTCCTGGCAAAAGATTATTACAACAGCAGTTACTTGACATTGGCAGCAGTGCACTGAAGTCTACATGTTCAGCAGTAGAACTTCTACGAGCTGATGTAACGTAAACGATTTGTACGGTGGGTGCGTTGTCACCCGTGAGGACTAAGATAGAATGCCTCGTTTTCAGTAAAAAGGGTCTCCGGATCTTTACACTCACCATACAAAACACAGCAGCGTTAAGCTGCTATATTACGCTAGTATTCTGCGAGAGCGTAGTCCTTCTCAGGTCAACCATTTTCCTATCATACATACATAAATACATAGCATTACGACTGTAATCCCCGAAGTGGTAGGCCGAGTTCAAAGAACAGCGAGCTACTCAGACTATGTTTAACCAAAAAAACTATGGCTTTAGATGGAAAATTGTGGAAAAAGTGGCAGATGGCCATTTGCCAATCTTTTTTTATAGGATAAGAGTGACAAACGAGCACACAGTCCACCTGATGGTAAGTGGTTGCTGCAGCTAGACATCTACATCTATCCTCGACTACAAAACAAAATGCAGATGCGTTGTCCCCCGTAAGAACTAAGATGGAATGCCTCATTTCCAGTAAAAAGGGTCTCCGGTTCTCTACACTAAGCATACGAAACACAGCATCGTTAAGCTGCTATTTTACACTGGTATTCTGTGAGAGCGTGGTCCACTATACCAGAAATATAGCTGCAGCATGGCTCTACCACGTGCAGTATCTCAACCAAATATCCCATTAGTCACCTTTCACGACATGGTAGACAGTTGGTTATTTGTTTTTTTTGTTTTATACTCACATGAACTTGGGGCCTATGAGACCCAGACCAACATGGGACAAAGTTTTCTTATAGTCATAATATTTCTATAGTTACAACATCACAATGTATAAAAACAATATCACTCACTTCATCTTTGTCTTCTTTAGGCTCACCGACTAGAGTTACATCGGGCAAGTTGGGTTTCACTTCAGCCTCCTGACTACTTGGAGGGTTTTCTTTAACTACATCAGCCTTTTCTATTTGTTTGTTTGTCTGTTCTTCTGTTTGTTTGACTGCTTTCACTACCGCTTCGGGTTGTTTCTGAACGACTTGTTTTTGCTCCGGCTCTTTTTGTGGGACTTCATCTATTTCTTTAGCTGACTTTTCTTTTTCCTATTAAAATAATATATACTTAGATAGTAAAAAAAAAAAAGTATTTCATTCGCAGTTTTAACCACGGAGCAAATACAAAGAGGAGACGGCCTAAGCAACTGTGCACTGTGATTCTAACTAGGTCCTGACGTCATCACAGTGGGCGTGGCTTTAGTTAGTATACAGTCAGCATTCGTCCTGTGCGCTTATGCGTCGAAAATCGCAAATAGGTGTATTTGCGTAGTATTATGAAGAAAAGGACGAATTGTTGTGTTTTATCGTGTAAAAACTACTCAGATAGACGCTCTGATGCTATGGATGGCGTCATATATCATTTGTAAATAATTTTATACCTAATTTATTAAAATTCTTCTAGAAAAATCTCTGCGTCGCCTTTTAAATTAAATATATTCGACACTAGATGGCAACACTTTGTGTAATGTGAACTAAAAATATAAAGGTACATAGAGCTCAGTATTGGTAAAATAATCATACGTAGGTGCTGAAATATGTTTTGCATTCAGTCCTAAAGAATTTTTAATCGCCAAAATATTATTTTTATAATCATTTTGTGAACAGGCCGCCATCTGTCGTCAAGGTAGCTAAACTACATTGCAACATCGATATGGAACGATGCAAATAGTCTTTTATCGGTAGATGGAAAATAGTTAAATGGGCGGGGCTTAACATTCCCTCACCCCGCAAATTGTTACGCGTTGTTACATAGTGAAATCTAATTACAACACCTGCTCTTTGAATTTGCGCCATGATTTTAATCAATTATTTATTTTAACTTATGTAATATAAAAGTTACGTACCTTTTGCGACAGTTCCTTGTCCATCATTAGTCTCTCTTGCCTAATCTTCTGCACATGCTGCATCGCCTCCTGTGTTTATTAAACTAATATAAATAAATGAATATAAAAGAAAACTGAAAATTTCTAATTTATACATTTAAGATGGAAATATTAACTTTAGTTTGATACATGATTTATACGTGGTAGAGCCATGCTGCAACTATATTAATAGTATAGTTGTAGCACGAATGGGTCGGCTCGACCGGGGAAGGACCACGCTCTCACAGACTACCAGCGTTAAACAGCAGGTTAACACTGCTGTGTTTCGTATGGTGAGTGTAGAGAACCGGAGACCCTTTTTACTGGAAACGAGGCATTCCATCTTAGTCCTCACGGGTGACAATGCATCTGCATTTTGATTCGTAATCGAGGATAGATGCAGATGTCTATAGGCCACAGCAGCCACTTACCACCAGGTGGACTGTGTGCTTGTTTGTCACCCTATACTATAAAAGAAAAACTTAAGGCATAAGATTGATAAGGTAGTTCAGACAAAATATCTGGGAGTAATTGTAGACCAAAGACTATCATGGTACCCACACCTTGATCATGTCATCAATAGAGTGAGGAAACTAACTTGGATCTTCAAAACCCTCAGACATGTAATGCTGGGCAAATTGGATGAGGACTCACCAAATTATCTCCTCAATCAAATCTACATTGCTCTTGCTCAATCCGTCTTAGCCTACTGTATTCCTGTCTGGGGTGGTGCAGCAAAAACTCGATTTCTGGAGTTAGAGAGGGCGCAGCGTTCTCTTATTAAAGTTATGTACTTTAAGAAGAGACGCCTTTCTACCGATCTTCTATTTCGTATCAGCGGCTTACTCTCTGTCAGGAAGTTGTATATATTCTGGACAACCCTCAAAACTCACAAATCATTGTCTTATGATCCATGCCATTTAAATAAACGACGTAGAAACATGGTTGCCCAGACGTACAGAACTAAAACCACATTTGCAAGCAGACAATTTATATCGCGTTCTGCCTTTCTTTATAATAAAATAAACAAAGATATTTATATATACGACAAAACATATCACAACTGTAAAAAACTTTTGTTAAATTGGATTCATCACAAGACATATGACGAAACTGAGAAGCTACTGGATTGTGTAGCATGATTTGTTCAGATTCAGACACTGTAATCACACACACTCTTTTTAACTCACGCAAGCATAGACACACACACACGGACACGCACACACACGCGCACGCGCACGCGCACGCGCGCACACACACACACACACACACAGACACACACACACACAAGTAAATAAACTAAGAATAGAATTAATATAGAATTTAAGTAATATATAGCATTAATATGGATATAGAATATGTTTATCCATACTGCCTTGTAACATGGATATAGTAATGGAAGGGCGGACCCTCCAAACACAGGCATTATTTGCTTAAATGGAGGTTCCAATGTACTAGTTTTTAAGGCATGTACTTTTTAAAAACGAAATAAAATTTATTATTATAGGGGTATCTATATAGTTTTCTCATCTGGTTGGGCTGTATAAATATATAATTGTAAATGAAAATGA
Source organism: Parnassius glacialis (assembly GCA_033319125.1). NCBI lineage: Eukaryota > Metazoa > Arthropoda > Insecta > Lepidoptera > Papilionidae > Parnassius > Parnassius glacialis. The sequence goes on from JAVANC010000025.1 coordinate 32,745,552, forward strand.
TAAACATACATAAATATCAACAAAATAAAATAAATACATAAAAAATACATAAATAAATAAAAACCCAACCAGATGGAAGCCCTCGGCAGGGGAGACCAAACGGCCGAGGGTTAGGGGGAAAGGGAAAGAAACCGGCGGACTATGCGGGCGGTATCGAGGAGCACCGCCTTCTGCATTTGAGCTTGGAGCGGTCCGTCACGGAGTCCCAGTCGCCTCAGATGACCCGAGAGGCTGACTGGGATTAACCCGTTCGCAGAAACGACCACAGGAATAATTTCGGCCGGCAATCCACCCCACATGTCGGTCACCTCGTGAGCCAGGTCCAGATATTTTATCAGCTTATCTGTTTCGGATTTCACGAGGTTCTCGTCATAAGGAATGGTAATGTCGACCAAAAATATCCTTGACTGTGCCCGGTCCATCAGCAGAATATCAGGCTTATTCGCAAGAATAGTCCTGTCTGTGATGATGGCCCGGTCCCAATAGAGCCTGGCGCGGTCATTTTCGAGCACGGCTTCCGGCAAGTACTTATAATACGGCAGTTTCCGATCCACGAGACCGTATTTCAGAGCGAGCTCCTGGTGTAGAATCCTGGCTACTAAGTTGTGCCTGTGCAAATACTCAGAGTTAGAAAGCGCCGAACAACCGGAGATGACATGCCTAAGTGATTCACCGGGATGGCGACAAGCTCGACAGACGTCAACGGTGCCATCCTTTAGGATGTATCTCCGATAATTGTTGGTCTTAATAACCTGATCTTGTATCGCACAGACAAAACCCTCGGTTTCCCCAAAGAGGTCACCGAAACGTAGCCAGTGGAGGGAGGCGACTGTGTCCACGAAAGGCTCATGTAGAGCCTTGTAGAACCTCCCGTGGAGCTCCTTCTCCTTCCATACGGTCTCCCGGTCGGAAATGCTCTGTACTGCCGGGTCTTGCCATTGCTCGTTGGCTAAGGATAGAGGGGTAAGTCCTTTATCACAAGAAATAACGTCCCTATAGTATGGATCATCCGCTCTCGTCAGAAAGTAATTACGGAGGCTGCACACTTCGCGATTATGCATGGTAAGCGCGCTTAAAAAGCCGCGCCCACCACGCTTCCGCGGCAAGTACAGCCTCATTACTGACGATCTCGGATGATGCATCCTGTGGGACGTCATTATAGTGCGGACTTTTCTATCCAGAGCGTTCAGTTCGGTCTGAGTCCACCTGAGCATGCCAAAGGTATACATGAGAACAGGCATGATCCAACCGTTATATGCGTGCGTCTTATTCACACCGGACAAAAGGCTGTTAAGCACTTTGGTCAAGCGTGCATAAAACACATCGCAAACTGACTTTTTCATACCCGCCTCATCTACACTGATGTTCTGTGACATACCCAGGTATCGGTATGTTTCAGCCTCGGAAAGGGTCCTTATGCTAATGGGCATAGACAAGTCCATGCCCTCAGAGTTAGCAACCCTTCCCCTTTCGACATGGAGGACCGCACACTTATCCGTCCCCAGCTCCATTCTAATAGAATTACTAAAATCACAAGTGATGTTTAGCAATTCCATAAGATGAGAGCGACTGGAGGCGAATAACTTGAGATCATCCATATAGAAAAGGTGGGTCACTTTTGTACCTCCTTTTCGAAGCTGAAATCCCCTACCGGAACTCTCCAGTAAGGTACTGAGAGGGTTCAGAGAGAGGCAGAACCAGATTGGACTCAAACAATCGCCCTGGAAGATACCCATTCTTATCCTTATGTGGCTCTCCGCAGCCGTCATTCGCTGGCCTAGATGACAAAGGATCGTACTCCACTGCCCCATACATTGCCCGAGGAAGTCTCGAACTGTACAATCGACCTTGTACAGCTCAAGGACCCTCTTAAGCCATGTATGAGGCACCGAGTCGAATGCCTTTTTGTAGTCTATCCAGGCGGCGGAGAGGTTCCGACGGTTGCGTTTAACCACCTTGCCAATGACCGCGTCAATGAGGAGTGGTTCCTTGGTTCCACGACCACCGCCCCGACATCCATTTTGAGCGCGCGACATCACCTGATTTGAATTCAGGTGTTGAGTGATTCTCGCGCTCAAAATGGATGTTAGTGTCTTGTATATGGTAGGTAGACACGTTATGGGGCGGTATTTGCTCGGGTCTGTGGAATCCCGGTCTTTTGGAACCAAATGAGTGATCCCAGTAGTGAAGAGGCTCGGGAGCGACTTTTCGTCGAGAGCCTCTTGAAACTGTCGGGCGAGCACAGCGTGACACACCACGAACCCCTTCAGCCAGTAGTGATGCAGTCCGTCGAGTCCCGGACTTTTCCAGTTCGGGGCCCTACGGACCGCCTTAGCTACTTCATCCGGCGTTATGATGACGGGGTTCATGGGCGTAACATTCGCACACTGACTCGCCACAACTTCCATCCAAGGGCCCTCGCTGTGGTTTACGGGCTCTGACCACAGGCCGCGCCAGAATGCGATAGTGTCGGCCTGATTCGGTGCTGGGCCCGTTCCACGTACCATTAGTCGCTCCAATGATTCATAGAGCCTCTTCTGATCACTCTGGAAGAGACGATTCTGGTTGAACCGTGTCGACCTCTCGGTATATCGCCGAATCCGCTTCCCCCAAGCAGCGATTCTCTGCTTCAGGTCGTCTATGCGCTCCGTCAGTTTTTGCGTTATGTCCGGCTGGGACAGACTGATATTTGTCCCAGCAAACGCCAACCTGACGGTGCGCACAATTCTCGGCCTATTATTGCCCGACCTGAAGCTTATCAGTCTGCCGATGAGGGCTCTTGCCTTTGCGATACGGTCCTCAATTCTTCTTCTCCAGGCTGGGCTGGCGCTACTTTGTCTAGTAGCGCGTCCAGTCGTGGGAAGTTTGGCGCCAATAATACGGCAAACTGCCAGTGCGGCGCCAAAAAGAATTGAGTCCGTCTCGCAAAGGTCCCGGCTGGCTTCCAAATAGGTCACCAGCATTGGGTTGAGAGCCCTCACGACAGCCCGATTCCGCTTGCTTAGGGGAATGCGCGGGAGTCACGGTCGATTTTCGAGAGGCGAACTGCGCGTTTCCTTAATCGCCTCCTCCAATTTGCTTCTCATCTGCTCTAATTCTTGGGTGACCATTCCATCATCGCCTGAATCAACCAGAGCGGGAAGATCCATGGCGGCCTCTAAATGTGGTTGCTTGTCTGTGGCCTGCGGAGCCGCATCCCCAGCTATAGCCGGTTCATTCGATGAGGGAATAGCCTCACGTCGTAATCGTTCGAGTTCGGCATCATCAAATATTTTCGAGCGCATGATGTACCGAACTCGGTCTGCCAGGTTTTGCTCTGTGACGGGAACAGACGGCTCCAGCTCAGCAAAAAAGCGATGCATTCGAGCCCGATACGCTATCCCCCCAGTTTCTTCCCCCTTCGTCCTATAGTACGCCCGCAATGCGTTTGTGTTCATATTTTTATTCCAACGCATGCGGCGTACTCCACCAGCGGCGGGTGCCGCTTGCCGGGTCCGAGAGGACCCTGCCGACATCAAGCCATCTGGTGGGGATGATGGATGCGAGGGGCTGCTAGGTGGTCGTGCAGCACCTCGCGCTCGGCTGGCGGTCCGCATGCTGCCGCGTCCAGCGCCAGCTCCAGACGCGCCCCGGCGACCCCCAGGCAGCGGCCCTATGCGCTTTTCTCTTTGTGCCATCATCCATTTTATGGGCGTCAGTTAACGGGAGACGCCCAAACCCGGCGCCGTTTCATGATGGAGCCATATGCACAAACGGGCCTTTGCACCCTCAATTTTGCCGAGGCACGGCGCTAACACCTCTTGGCAAGGTGCTGACTGACTGCGCCGACGTAGCGGTTTTGCCACTTAACTGTTACGTCAGCGGGCGATGGGGTCGTCACTTCCCTACGCCTTTTTATTATTATTATGGGGTATCTATGTAGTTTTCTCATCTGGTTGGGCTGTATAAATATATAATTGTAAATGAAAATGATAAACATACATAAATATCAACAAAATAAAATAAATACATAAAAAATACATAAATAAATAAAAACCCAACCAGATGGAAGCCCTCGGCAGGGGAGACCAAACGGCCGAGGGTTAGGGGGAAAGGGAAAGAAACCGGCGGACTATGCGGGCGGTATCGAGGAGCACCGCCTTCTGCATTTGAGCTTGGAGCGGTCCGTCACGGAGTCCCAGTCGCCTCAGATGACCCGAGAGGCTGACTGGGATTAACCCGTTCGCAGAGACGACTACAGGTATAATTTCGGCCGGCAATCCACCCCACATGTCGGTCACCTCGTGAGCCAGGTCCAGATATTTAGTCAGTTTATCTGTTTCGGCTTTCACGAGGTTCTCGTCATAAGGAATGGTAATGTTATTATTATTATTATTATTATCCACAGCATGTTTCATAATAGATAGTAAATAGAAGTATCATCGTAAGAACCAATCACCTGTTCCTTCTCTTTAGCCATGTTTTCGAACTTGGCACGTATGGAAGAAGGCTTCGCGCCCCCTATATCCGGCTTTTGCTTCGTGTAGTTTGTGCCCACCTTCTCCACCTCGTCGAACCTGTGCGCCGATTTGTCCACCCTGTCCGATTCCACGCCGAACTTACCACCGAAACCCTGGCAACATTAAATGAAAATATTTCTTTAGAATCTATAAAAACATTTACTTGTAATTAATGACGTCATTTAAAAAAAATTAAGTGACAAGAGCTAACGTGTTAGCTCTTGTCACTTAATTTTTTGTAACCACGTAACTTGTTGTAACCACGTAAGATGTTAAGTGGTCTACGGACATGAGTAGCGAACTTCAAACAAAGGTTACAGAAGTATTGTTACCTCTGAGGACTAAGATGGAATGACAGCCTTTTTACTGGCTATACCTTTCTGACCGGAATAGATTAGTGGACGCTCTTCTGTAGAGTAGTGTTCCGGTCAGAATGTCTTAAAAAGTATTTCAATTGACTAGTATCAAATAGCCAATCATATTTCATTACGTGATAGGGCTACGCTGCAGCTATATTATGGTTGTAGCACGAATAGGTCGACTCGAACGGTGAAGGACGACGCTCTCACAGAATACCAGCGTAAAATAGTCGTTTATGCTGCTGTGTTTTGCATGGTGAGTCTAGAGAACCGGAGACCCTACTAGTAAGGTTACGAGGCATACCATCTTAGTCTGCATTATGACTCTTAGTCGAGGATATTTGAAAATGGCTATGGGCCACAGCATCCACTTGCCATCAGGTAGACTGTGTACTTGGTTGTTACCCTTATTTTATAACAAAAAAATGACAAATTTACCTTCTTATGGTCGACCTGGCTGGCGTGTGCTGGAGTTTTCTCTACGTGGTCCCAGCCCACAGCGGACGCGTCCTGTCTGTCCGTCTGTACACCGAATTTGCCACCGAAACCTATCGCGTAATCTGTGGATAACAGAAAAATTTATAATGTAAAAACAAAAGAAAATACTGATTCACAAATTCAATTTATGTTTTTATCATGTTTTATCATATGGAGATTTATGGTCATTTGGCTCGAAGAACCAACG